>JAKFHU010001640.1:6000000-7200000 GCA_023783475.1 Daubentonia madagascariensis | reverse complement strand
TAATTAGTGATGCTGTACACAAGCCATTTAAAGATCGCTTTAAAACACAGAACAGTGCATGGTGACTCTGTTGTGGTCATGAATATCTACCTGCAGGTTAAAGGAAAATAATAATTTTACTCGTGTTATATGATTGGTTAGTCATTACTCACTGCAGGATCTTATCTCGAGGAGCCATCACTCATTTAAATAAAAGTGAAAACAATCTGCACTGGATTACTATGTTAGATCAGTGCTTGAATGTGCACAGAAATCATCAGGGAATTTTGCAACAATGTAGATGTTGATTCAGTAGGTATGGGGTGGAGCCTGAGATTCTGCATTTCTTATAAGCTCCTGGAGAATTTCAATATTGGTCTTGGGATGATGACACTTTGAGTAGCAGAATGTCCGTTCACTCAAAATGTGGCTCTAATGTGAGAAGGGTTTGAATATAGTTCTTTTATGCAAGTAGAGAGTAGAACATGTTTAAAATTGACTATTATTTTATATATATGATTTAAAATAGATATGTAGCTAACATAATAAATGAATAGACATTGGACCGTTCAATTGTGTATTTTAGTTTATATAGAACATTTGGCCCCAGATGCTTTTTTACTTACTTTTAAAATCTTTTCATTAAGAATGGAGTTTTGTTTTATTTGAGGAGTGGTTGGTCTCTTCTGCTCTGGCCCATAGTGTCTCTCTCTCAGGAATTAGCATCCATAAACATGAATAGTTCTCTGTAAGTGTTGAACAGGTGGTAGAACGAAGTAGGAAGACAGAACAATCTGGGCGGGTGAGCATATGCCCTCACCTGTAAAGTGGGAATAAACCTCATAAAGTTGCTGTAAAATAAAATGAGGGGATATAAATGCAAAGAGTGTAGCACAGTATCTGCTCCATAAAAGGCTCTCCATAAGATCTGCCAGTGTCATTACTATGCTGTCAATTCTTCCAGAGACTGTGGGATGCTTAGAAGCACAGTTGGGCCCTTTCAGACCAAAATGGATTAAAAATGTTTTTCTTCATTAACAGCTATGCATTCATAATTTTATATAAATTCATACATGCGAACATTTCACACATACCTCTTTTTTAATTAGTCTTTTTCTTTCTCTTTGTTGCTTGGATTCTTCATCCTCACATATCAGCACCATTTTAACCAGATTAATATCTAGTATGTATTTTTTAAATGGCTTTATTAAGGCATCATTAATATACAATACACCATATATACTTAAAGTATAAAATTTGATGTTTTGATATGTATATATATATATACACACACACCTGTGAACCCATCACCAAAATCAAGAAAATGAAATTATCCATCAGTCCCCAGAGTTTCCTCACGGTCCTTTATAATTCCTCCCTCTTGTCTCTCCTCACCCCTCACAGGTCCCAAGAAACATTGATATGCTTTCTGTCGCTATACAGCATTTTACATTTTCTAGCATTTTATAAAATTGGAATCGTATACTATGTAATCTTTTTTGTGTGGTTTCTTTCATTTAGCACAAATCATTTGAGAGCCATCCATGTTATGGTCATTGATTCAAACCTTTCTTCTTTTCGAATATAGGCATTTAGTACTACAAATTTTCCTTGAAGTATTGCATTAGCAGCATCCACAAATATTTTCTGTTGTTTTCATTTTCATTCAGTTCAAAATCCTTACTAATTTTCCTTTTGATTTTTTTCCCCTTTGGCCCTATTAAATTTCCAAATATTTATGAATTTTCCAGAAATCTTTGTTAATGATTTCTAATTTAATTCCATTGTGATCAGAAAAATGTTTTGTATGAATGAAATCCTTTTAAATTTGTTGAGACTTGTTTTGTAGCTCAGAATATGGTCTACTTGGTAAATGTTCAATGTGCACTCTGTTGTTGTTGGATACAGTATTTTTTAAAACGTAAATCAAATTGGTTGATAGTGTTGAAATCTTTTATAGCCTTAGTGATTTTCTATCTACTTGTTCTACCAATCATTGAGAGGGATATTGATATCTTTGATGTTAATTGTAGATTTCTATTTCTTCTTGTAATTTTATGTTATTACTTCACGTATTTTGAAGCTCTGATATTAGGTGTATAAATATTTAGAATTGTTATGTCCTATTGATGAATTGGTCCTTTTATCATTATGAAATGGTCTTCTTTATCCTTAGCAGTATTCTTTACCCTGATCCATTTTTTCTCATATTGGCATAGTTATTTCAGCTTTCTTTTGACTGGTGTTAGCATGGTATACATTTTCCATCCTTTTATACTTAACATATTTGTGTCATTGTGTTTAAAGTGCATTTCTTATAGGCAGCATATATATGATTGTTGCTTTTTTATCCAATCTCACAATCTCTGTCTTTTAATTGGAGTATTTAGACTGATTACATTTAGTGCGATTATCGATATGGTTAGGTTAAATCTATTATCTTACTATTTGTTTTCTATTGTACCATCTGTTCTTTCTTCCCTTTTCCCTTTTTTACTAAGAAATTTTAGATTGATTGTATATTTTATGTAATTTCATTTTATCTGTTTTGTTGTTTTATTGACCACGATTCT
Organism: Daubentonia madagascariensis; assembly: GCA_023783475.1. Lineage (NCBI taxonomy): Eukaryota > Metazoa > Chordata > Mammalia > Primates > Daubentoniidae > Daubentonia > Daubentonia madagascariensis. The sequence continues at coordinate 7,197,448 of JAKFHU010001640.1, read as the reverse complement.
TTTTGTTATTTTAGTGGTTGTTTTAGAATTTATAGTATACGTTTTTAACTTATTACAGTCTACCTTCAGGTGGCAAAATACCACTTTACATATAATATGAGATCTTTACAATAGTCTACTTCCATTTCTTCACTCTTGACCTTTGTGATATTATCATACGTTAAATTATATATGTGTTATAAACACTATATATATACACAAACACATAGTGTTTATAACTGTGTATAAACATTTATATAGATTTTATATATATAAAATATAAAATATATAAATTTATATATTAAAATATATAAAATAAAATTTTTTTGTTTAAACAGTAAATTCTTTTAAAAATATTTAAATAATAAGAAAAACACTTTATTTTTTGCCATGCAGTTATCATTTCTAGCGCTTTTGATTCTTTTGCCTAGGTCGAAATTTCCATCTGGTATCATTTTCCTCCTGCATGAAGGACTCCCTTTAACAACGTCCCTCCAGTGTCTTCTCACATTTATTGTTTCCAGGAAATCTGTTGACATCCTTATCTTTGTTCCTTTGTGCATAATGTACTTTTTATTTCTGACTGCTTTTACAAATTATTTTTATCATTAGTAACGAGCAATTTGATTAAATGTGACAATGTATTTTTTGTCTTTGTATTTCTTGGAGTTTTTTGAGATTCTTGTATGTGTGGGTTTATAGTTTTTATCAAATTTCAAAAATTTTCATCTATTATGAAATAATTTTTTTTGTTCTTCCTCTTGTTCTCTTCTGCTAGGGCTCCAGTTACATACATATTGGACAACTTAAAGTTATCACACAGCTAATATTCTTGTTTATTTAAAAATTCTCTTCTCTCTGTGTTTCATTTTGGATAGTATCTATTATTATATCTTCAAGGTAACTTATGGTTCTTCTGTAATGTTCAATCTGCCATAAATTCTATCCAATGTATTTTTTAATCTCATATTTTATAGTTTTCATCTCTAGTTTTATTTAGTTCACTCCATTTTTTTTGTATCTCTATTTAACTTTTTGGACATCTGGAATAGAGTCATAATAACTCTTTTCATGTCCTCTGCTAATTCTAACATCTGTGTCTGTTCTAACACCTGTTAGATAAATTTATTTACTTTTTTCTCTTTTATGAGTCCTATTTCTGCTTCTTTTCATGCTTAGTAATTTTTTTATTGGATGTCAGATATTGTGAAATGTATCTGGTTGGGTGCTGGATATTTCTGTTGCCCACAAAGATTCTCAAGCTTTGTTCTAGGATGCAGTTATTTATAGTAGTTGCCCTTTATCTTGGTTTTGTTTCCGTGGTTTCAGTTAACTGCATTACAGTACAATCATCTCTTAGCATCTGCAGAGGTAGGTTTCAGGACCCCCTGAAGATACCAAAACCACTGATGCTCAAGTTTCCTACGTAAAATGGTGTTGTACTTGTATATAACCTATGCATACCCTCCCATACACTTTAAATCATCTCTAGAGTTACTTATAATATCTAACACAATATAAATGCTATGTGAATAGTTGTTATGCTGTATTATTTTTTATTTGTATTTTTATTTTTATATTACTTTTTACTATTATTTTCGAATATTTTCTATCACAGTTTGTTGAATCTGTGGATGTGGAACCCATAATATGGAGAGCTGACTGTACAATAAGATATTTTGAGAGAGTGAGTGAGCACGTTCATATAACTTTTGTTACAGTATGTTATTATAATTATTCTATTTTATTATTATTAATCTCTTATTGTGCCTAATTTATAAATTAAATTTTATCATAGGTATGTATGTATAGGAAAAACCATAGCATATACAGGCTTTGATATTATCCATGGTTTCAGACCATCCACTGGGGGTCTTGGAATGTATCCTCTGCAAATGCAGGGGGTACTGCACTTGAAAACAGTGTGGTCCTTGCAGATCTTGCTTTTAAGATTTGTTGGCCTGAAGAAGTGCTCAGTCTTGGGCTATTTATTTCCCATTACTAAGGCAAGACCCTCTGTGTATTTTATCAAATGCCCCATGAATTATGATGTTTCTTATTTTTTTCTGGTGGGAATAGAGATTATTCTCCAGCCCTGTGTGAGTGCTGGGAACTGTTACCTCTAATGTGCTTGGATGGTTCTTTCTTTAGTCTCAGGTAGTTTCCTCACATTTATGAACTGCTTTGTTTATAACTGAATACTTGAGAGATATCCTCTGTAGGCCTTCTAGATTCTTTCTCTGTGCAGCTTTCTCTTCTATACTGATGTTTTCTTAACTCTAGCCACTCTGATCTCCCCAAACTATCAGCTCTGTATGCTTAACTCAGGGAGTCTGCCCGGCTCCCTTAGGCTCCTTAGGTAATAGGGCCTGGAAATTCTCTCAAAGCAGCTAGCTGGAACTATTATAGGTGTCACCTTTTTTGTTTCCTGTCTCTCAGGATCATTGTCTATTGTAGTTTTATATCCATTATCTTGAAAAGCATTGTTTCATATATTATATCCTATTTTTTTTTTTGGTGGTTGTGGGCAGGAGTATAAATTTAGTCCCTGGCACTCTATCTTTGTTGGAAGAAGAATTACTAGTATGTGTGTTTACCCACTTTCTTCATGCTTGTCTACATCCTCATATGATTATATATACTCATGTGCACACACACACACACACACGCATACCTACACATATAAATGCACATATAGTTATCTAATTATTCCACTAAAATTGAATTATATACATATACTGCATTTTAATTTTATTACCCAATGATGCCTTGAAAAATGTCCCCCCAGTCAATAGATGTAATTATAATTCAATCCTTTTAATGTCCATGTAATATTTTATTATGTGAATATGACATAATTTTTTAACCAACCATCAGCTAATGGACACTGCCTTTATTTCTAATTTTTGACACTTTAAACAATGTAGTAATAAATCAGTCTCCCTTCCTATCTCTCTCTATGCACACACACATATGTGTATATATGTATATATACAAACACATATGTATATGTGTGGATTAAATATACACATGTATTTAATCCAAAATATCTTAAATGGACCTAAACCAGGAGGTAGTAACTTGAAATAAGATTGATGGCAAGCAACTGTTTTGACACGAGGATACTATTCTTTTTATTTCTTTTTTTAAAAAAAACTAGTCATAATAATATGATGGTGATAACATTTATTGAACCCATGTTCAAGTGCTTTGCAAATATTAACTCACATAATCCTAACCAACACCTTTTGATGTATATAATCCCTGTTTTACAGAAAGGAAACTGGGTTAGAGAGAGGTTAAACCACCTGCCCAAAGTCACGCGGCCAGTGAGTAGGGGAGCTGGATTTTGAAGCCAGTCCTGCTGCAGACCTTGAAGCTTAGTAACGTTTATATTTTATCCTCTGAACTGTAACTTGGCTGATTTTACTTAATAATATATCTTGAACATCTTTTCATATTAGCACTTACTTATGATCTCATTCTATTTTTCAGCTATATCGTTTGAATATAACAGAATTTATTTCTCTAGTCTACTGACGGGCATGGAGTTGTTTGCAGTGTTCTGCTGTTCTAAACAATTTTGCAATGAACATCTTTGAACATATGCACGTTAGGTTATCCTTGGGAGTTTGTTTAAGCATACCTGATGAATGAATGCCTAGCAGTGGCATTTATTCATCGAAGTGTATGTGCTTGTACATTTTTGACAGGTGCTCACCTCCATTTCAACCATAGAAATGAAATCAATTTACAAATTTAAACTTTCAACAACAGTGTGAGTGTGGGAGAGTGATATTTAAAGGATATTTTAAAGGATGCTCTGGACATGATTCACATGTTATTTCAAAATGATAGGTCACTGTTTTCCTTCTCTTCAACTTCTTCTCTTTCACATTTCAGTATAAAATAGAAAGATCTAACAACCCTCCTCCAATTGAAAAATGCCAAATAAATCATTAGGCTTTTCTTTTTAGAGGCATCGCCTCAATATCCGGATGTAGCAATTATATAAAGAGGGAACCCAATTCAGGCTGTTGGCTTCTCCAGAAATGTTTAATCATAACGGGGAACTAAGAACATTTTCTATTTCCTTCTGGAGTACAGAGGTATTAGGAATCCTAGGGAAGTGACATCTTTCCATTACTGTAGTATCTGAAATACAACCCAGAAGAAACTGAGCTCAGAGCGCTGGCCTCATGATTGGACATTTGGAAATGGCAATGTATATGTCTTGGCTCAAAGCCCTTAGATCCCAGCTTCGTATTCTTCTCCTTACATTTTCCCCTTGGACAACGTATGTGTTTGGTAGATGAGGAATAAACAGCGTGCCTCTCCAACTCACAGTTAGTGAATAAAAATATTTTCCTCTTTTTTCTTCTTTTTGATGATTTCGTTAATCATACTGTTTAAGTTTTATTGAAAAAACTATTTTTCCCTCCTTAAATTGTTGAGCATTGGACACTTCATGTAAATAATAAATCTATCTCACTTTACAAACATCTGAATAGAAATAATAAACCCAGCCAATAATAATAACTGTAGAATTGAACAGATTTGCCCAGAGGGGCACTCGGTAGGGAAATTTGGTAATTATAGTCAGCAAATGGCCCTTTGCCAACAGAATGTCTTTCTTAAAAGCCCAACAGAAATAATTCTGGGGAAAATAAAAAGACATAATCTGTGAAATGCTGAACAAACTCTACCACATGACCTAATTAAGTGGACTGCTATGGAGGCTTTTTCCAACATATTCAATAAAATGAGCCTCATTATGGCAGCTTGGGGGAAAGTGAGCCTGTTTGTTTTGGAAGTGCAAATACCAGATAATACAATATTAAAAGAAGATAGATTCAAAAGCAAAAGAGGTTACTGTGAAGAGCAGATAAATAAAGTGTAAGCACATTTAGTGTTAAAGATAAATTTTTTCCATAGCTACAATATCTGGTCCTGCAGACCTTGTAAATCTGAAGCTTTTTTTTTCCCGTGGTGAAGACATGCTTAGACTGCATGTTGCTCCTCTCATATCCTTGATATAAGTCTTAATGACATTGGAAGACTTGCTATTCACAGCCTAAAACTTTCAAAGTTGATACCTGGCCTGGCCACCAGATAGAAGAATGTGGAAGTACTTATTTAGCCATGTCAGTGAACAAAGGAGATACGACTCTGTTACTTCCAGTCCCTTCACCCATCCATCCATCCAGCCACCTGTCCATATGTTCATTAAAATGTTTATCGAATATTTTCTATGTCTCTGGCACTGTTCTAGGTGCTGGAGATACAGCAGGGAGCATAAATAAATAAGGTCCTATTCATATGGAGCTTACATTTTAGTGGATGTTGGGTTGGAGAAAGATAATAATAAATAGACAAATATATATTAATATATGTATGTGTGTATGTGTGTATTATATATATTTAATTTATCAGGTAACAGTAGATGGTAAGAAGAAAGATAAAACCTGCTTTAAAAAAAGCCTGATGGAGGGGTGTGCGTGTGCATGTGTGCTATTTCAACTGAAACAAGAATAAAGTAAGGAGAAAACCTTGAGGCTATTTGGCAGTAAGATGATTATCAGTGGTACAAAGGAATGGGCCTGGTATATCTAGGAATAACAGGAAGGCCGGTTGGACTGATGCAGAGTTTTCAAAGAGGAGAGCTGTAGGAGTAGAAGCAGAGCAATAGCTAGGGCAAGACCACGTACTCAGGGCCTTACAGCCAATGGATTTTATTTCTAGGGAAGCCAAAAGAGGGTTTTGAGAATTGTAGTGGCTTGATCTGATTTATGTTTTAAAATACAGTTGGCCCTCATATCCGTAGGTTCCACGTCCGTGGAACAAACCAAGGATTGAAAATATTCTGGAAAAAAAAAAATTCTACCAAGTTCCAAAAAGCAAAATTTGAAACTTGCATTTGCCACAAGAACAAAATATTGTATAGGCCTCATATTAGGTATTATAAGCAATCTAGAGATGATTTGAAGGATACAGAAGGAAGTGTGTAGGCTATTATATGCAAATACTTCACCATTTTATACAAGGGACTTGAACATCCCCAGATTTTGGTATCTGAGGTGGGGGGTGTGGAGGACCTGTAAACAATCCCCCACAAATACTGGGGGTCAACTCTACTCCCTCTGGCACTTTTCAAAGTGATGGTGATATTACATACCTTATTACCATGGTAGTTACACAACTGTATCTGATTGTCAAAACTCATAGAAATGTACACCTGAAAAGGGTAAATTTTACTGTATGTAAATTATAGCTTAATAAGCCTGAATTTAAAAATATTCCTTATAACTGCAATGAGGTTTGTAGACGGGACAGAGTGAGAGAAGAGAGACTAATCAGGAAGCTACAGCAAAAATCTGGTGCCACGCAATGATGGTTTAAACTAGGTTGGCAGCAGAGATTTTGGTGAGAAATATCTGGGTTTAGGGTAAATTTTTAAAATAGAGCCACTGGGACTTTGTGATATATAAAAATGCTACTTTCATTGCCCACTCTTCCAAACCTCAGCCAATGCTGCTGCTGTAAACCAGTTACTCAAGCTGGGATCCTGCATCCTTCTTTGACACCACCTTCTTGTCTTAGTCCCTGTTGCTTAATCCATCGGTAAATTCTGCAGGCTCTTCTTCCAAAACATGGCTTGAATTCTTCCATTTTTATTCACCCTACCCGTACCTCGTCCAGATCCCATCATTTCTTAATGAGTTTATAGTCTTAATCCATTGAAAGCTATTCTCTGTATGGAAGTTGAAGTAATCATTCTGGAACTTTTATGTAAGAAATATTTGCTGGGTGTTTGTTTGCCTGGCTGATTTAGAACCTGGAGGAAACAAAACAGACCAAAGTCTGTTAAACATGAGTCTGTTCAAGTGGTTAACCCTTATAAAATGAGTAAGTGGATTAAAAATATTCCTGCCAAGAAATCATGGATTGAAGAAAATACCAATGCAAGCACCAGAGTATTTCAACAAAAAGTTATGCATAACTGGTCAAGGGGACCAAAACTTAAGTTTCATTTTTTATTAAGAATAGTCAATAATGCCTTTCTTTTGTTGGAAACTGTTTCATACATTATAGATGTTAAAACAAGAAGTGAAATAAACCAAATTTAGAATGAGACCTTCGAATGCTCTGTCACAAAGGTATGAAATCAAGAGTTTCAAAAAGATGAACTCATATTCATTCAAACTTGGCTTTTACCAAAAATTATTTATCCTTCTTTCTTTTTTTATAATTTATTTATGTGTGTTTTATAAAGTACAAAATGTTGGTATAGTAAAACGTGTATAATTTATAAACAAAAAATAGCCTTGTGTTGGGGATGCATGTTTAAAATTTTCTTATTGACTAATTTAAATACCTGATGTTACCAAATGTAATGTCACTTTTCCGAGTGTTTATTTTTTAAAATAAAATATGTATTTTCTATCCCTTTGAATGTTTACATTTATAAACCATCTATTGCCTCTACCAGAGAGCTGGGACAATATGGTTTACATGTTGAGATCAGGAATCTGGGGGAACCAGCCAAGCTACCTGTCAGAATCCACCAGCTCTAAATTGTTCCAAATGCCAACGGTGTTGAAATTCTCTCAGGGAAATGCAGCAACTTTCATCTAAGACATATGCTGTAATTAGTGGAGTTCTTAATTACCGAGTACACGAAGGATTTCACGCTGGGAAAGAGTGCCGGTGAAAATGCTGCTACAGTTGAAGATATAAGGTGAGCACATTCTCTCAACAAGCTTGGAACTCCAGGTTCACCCTGAATGCAGCACACACACTTTTTGGCAAAGAGAAGGCCATTGGAAAGTACCCCATTACTTCTTGCTTAGAAAAATAAAAGGAAAAAGGACTTCATATACTCCTGCTTGTGATGGCTCAATTTGGTATTAAAATCAGGTGTGATGGCAAAGTAAGGTTTGCCCCCATATGTGCTTGAGCCAGACGTGACACCATTTATCAAGTGCCTTCTAGGAGCCAAACCCCATGCTGAACAATTTCCATGCATTGATACCTTTCATCCTATGATACAGGCACCACTTTAGTCTGCCTTTGCTAGGTGAGGAAGCTGAAATTCAGAAATGTTCTGTTCCTTGTTAGTGGCAACATGAGGGCAAAGCTGAACAGTGGCTCTGGAGCCTGGCTACTTAACAACAACTATGCATCATCACTCTACTGCTTTGCATACCAGACTGTAATTGTGCTGGTGGTGCATATATACAAGGACACTGAGGGACAGAGCTAATTTCCAGGACAAGAGTGGGTCACTTTGAGAAATTATGGCATGGAGGAAATGGCTGACCAGAAGAGGACCATGGGCATGGGGAAAACAGAGAAATTCTATTAAATTTCCAATTAAGTGATAGGCAAAGTAGCTCCTCTTCCTCTCTTCCCCATGGCATCATCAACAAAACACACATTTCTTGTTAAATCACTGTGAATTGGATCCCCTTGCAGAGATGTGTTTAAATGTTGAACCACACTTCTAACTGGGCTTGGGGCAGAAAAAGAAAGTTCCTAGATGCTTCCCTGTTACACCTGCTTATACTGTTTTAGAACAAGAGCCTTCAAAGTCCTGGGACTAATTTGCTGGCTTTTGGGTACAGGGGAGCTATAGTTCAGACATCCTCGTTTTTGTAGGACCAAAAAGAGGAATCCTCGAGATGCTTTGTTTCTTTTAGAATAAGGTCCAGTGCCAAAGGTGAAATTTGTCAAGGTTTGCAAAGAGAGACACCCTTTCTCTCCCTGCACAAATTTCCATTGACCGTCTATGGAATTTACGGCCTCTGGAGAAAGGGTAAAATCTGGCAGGAGGAGGAAACTCATTAGTGGTATCTCTCTCATGGTTAGGATCCATGACCTTGAGGCATATAAATCTGGAAAATGGCCTCAGTGAGCATCTACTGCCCTGATAAATAGGCACAATACTGTGAGCCAAGATTTGTAACTTATGGAATCTCCTTCCCTGTGTGGGAGACTCAGCCGTGCATCTTCCCTGCATCCCAGGCCCTTATATTATCCAGAGCTACAGGAACAAGGTTATTAGTTCCCTGGTTCACTTACATGTCATCCCTCCTCCTTTCCAGCTCTCTCACCCAGTCTTGCAGTCTCAGCTTCTAATGTCATCCAAGCTAATTTTCAGAGCTGGGCTGGAGGAATTGGTATATAATGGATGGGCGTTTCTGTCTTGGCCAGCACATTTCTAAATAGGAAGTAGTGTCCATCCATTTGGGGTGTCACAAGTTTCATCTCTTAAGAACAGCCCTTTTTGCCATAATGGATAGCTCCTTTGACAGATTGACAGGATTGAATTAGGATGTGTGTTTTGCAGATATCAGGGAAGGAACAGAAATGAAACACAATTATACTTGAAACTATAACTTTTGCCTGCCTTGGAGAAATTTAGCTTCTCACTCCCAAGGTTGGATGTTTGATGGAGCAACATCTTCAGATTAACCATCAATGTCTGGCTTTTTTTCTTTGTTCTTTTCTCTCCTGCCAAAGTCTCTCATTTCTGTCAATTACTCTGAAAAGTTTGGGATTTTTATTCTGCGTGCAAGCTAACAATTTAGCCTGCTGTGGTTTCTTAGATACTGGTAGAAAACACATGACTCTGGGATCAGAGACAAAAGACTCAAGGCACAGCAGGCAGCATGAGTTTCATACTCGCTTCAGGTGCCCTTTCCTTGAGCTCCACGGGAGTGACGGCGAGCAGTCCAGGTAGCTGCTGCATTCTGAGAAGGTTTGGGTCCCAGCCGAGGAACCCTGGGCTTAAGAAATCCCAATATTTTAAAGGGGGCTAGAGCAAACTTGTCTAACCTTTGCCTAGAGGGAGATATTATCTTTATTAAACTGGTCAGTAAACAAATCTGCCCTCTGCCCCAAGGGAGCTGCTATCCCTATTTTTCAAGGCCTTTTGCTATACAACCATCCTTGAAAATATAGTCAGGAACAAAGGCTGCCACAAAATGTGCAAAAATGCAAGAAACCTATGGAGAAGCGTCACCTGACAATTGCAGGAAGGAATTTGGCAAAACTGGTTTATGAATATTACAATGCATACATTTCAAATGTGACATACTGACAGTTATTTTTAAATAAAGACAAATATAAAAACATCTTCATCAGCTCAAATGTTATAACAAACAAACAGTAGCATAGAATTTTGCCTAAAGAGTGCAATCTGGAATAATATATTGTCATTACATTTAACATCCCTTCAATTAAAATGCCAATTAAAATATGATTTATTTCAAGTAAATGTCCTATTTATTTTTAATTACAGTATGCTCTGTCAGTCACTGTATTTATGTTGGAAACATGATCATTAAAGGATTATTTGTCTTAGACGTTGTTAAGTAAGGCAAAGCTCCAACTCACAATTTGAGAGGAATTCTGAGAAAAGAAAATGATGGGATATTTTAATTTTTCCGAAAGTGGACGTTCAGCTAAGATATGGCTATTTGAATTGCTCTCTCATTTTTGTCAACTGCTGCTTCATTTTTACAAGAGAAAAGGAAACATTTTATGAAGAGATTAATAAAAGGACCCACTGCACTGTCTTCCCACTTGAGATTCACCTCCATGCCTTTTCTGTGTTGGACATGGTGACTGTAGGATTCTTTCAGGCTGGGCAGCGTAGCGTGCAAGAGGTGCCTGTTTTTTCAAGTATCCCTAGAACTATATTCCTAACTATGATTCTTTCTTTTCCTTATTTTTTTTCTTTTACTTTTTAAAGTGGCTATAAATTAATCTCAGTAATAGTTCTTAGTTGAGGGTTCCATTCCATGTTTGACGTAGTCACATTTCCAAACACTTAAATTTTATTTCAATTTCCAAAATTTATGTACTTAGTCAATCCTGAGCTTATTTTACCAGCATTTTGTATCCTTCTTGAAGGATATGTAGGCACCTCCATGTGTTCCTTTGAAGCACTGACCAAAGAGTTTTTTCTTTCTGTCCTGAATATCATCAACAAATATTCTTCCAGCAGCTTTGCTCCCCTTGATTTTATTTCTGTCTATGGAGATTTTGGAGAAAAGAGAGAGAGAGAAAGAAATCTTTGGAAGGATGCATTGCGCTTTTCTCTTCAATATGTATTTAAGTTGGGATGTTTGATGCCAATACAGCAGCTAAAATGGCACCTGACAATAATATTTGTTAGGGCTAAATCTGCTCGGAGTCACAATAGTATGTAACTGCAGGACCCTGAGGGGAGCAAACCACCGAGATGTCAGGCAAAATCCCTAACACTGGGCTCCTGGTGTCTCCCATACGTGTCACTCAAGTGGTTAAGAACTTCCCCTTCCCACGCCCCCAGTTCTGCTTTCCGTATCTTTTTTATTCATTGAGGAATGTAAGCGAGAATTCTGAGTTAGAGTGAGCTGAGTCACCAACCATGTAAGCTCAAGATTGAATTATTAAAATGATTATCACCATCATTAGGCTCGTATAGGAAAATGATAGGCACATATTTTTGACTATTTTCTACAGTTATTAGTTTCTTGAGATGATTCTATCTATCTATCTAGCTATCTATCTATATATATATTTTTTTTCCTGAGACAAGGTCTTGCTTTGTCACCCAGGCTAAAGTGCAGTGGCCCAATCAGAGCTCACTGCAGCCTCCAACACCTGGGCTCAAGCGATCCTCCTGCCTCAGCCTCCTGAGTAGCCCAAGTAGCTAGGACTACAGATGTGCACCACCACGCTAGGCTTATCTCTTTTTTTTTTAAGAAAAGGTGAAGATTATGGATTCACTTGCTTCGGGACCTCTAAAGAGCAATTACTTTGTTTTTTTTTTAAAAAGGTGTCACTTTTGCTTTTATCCATCTACCAGTTATTGGGCAGAGAACTCTAAAATGTCACTGGCAAAAGTAATAGGGGTCACATGAGCTGTTCTGCCTGGCAATACTCAAATCATCTTGCCTGTACTAAAGCCGTGATATTATGTCCATGTCTGCTCATCCAGTCTCCTTGCCTAGGTGGGCAACCTTCCAGGAAGAAACAGACCCCAAACATAACGATCCCATAACTTGGAGCCTTGGTGAGCAAAGGTGGCTGAGACAGCCGTGCCTCAGCCTGGCGCATCTTACCACATAAGCTGGATAGGAAAACAACAGCATCAGAAAAGACAGTCCAGCTCTTATGAGTCATTTTCCTGATTGATCTAATTTACCTTGAAGGTTAATGTATTCTAAACTAATTCAGAGATTAATAACCACTTAAAGATATATGAGAGACATTTAGCTCTCTGTGAGCAGTGTGTCATAACCTCATTTATTGCCTCTTCAATGACTTTGGGAGTTATTTGATGAGATTTAAAGAGAAATTTGATTGTAGGATATGGAGAGTGACAGGTGCAATGCATGCAGCGTTTTGGAACTTATTCTTGTTAATAATAAAAACAAGCATGTAATTTGATTTTCCATAATGTGATCATAAGAAGCAAATATTTATTTTCAAGCTGGAAATCATGTTTATCTACTGAATGAGATAATTGAATACGCTGTTTTGCTAAAAGGGAAAGATTGCTTTTAGGGTAAAAAGTGACATATGTGCTTTTACTTCACTTCATTTCCTTTGTTTAATCACAGCAAACAGCCAATCGCTGAGAGAGCCCTATGCATGGGCATCTTAAATAGGGGTTCATAAAGAGTTTCCACCACTTATTTTCAATTAATTGAAACATATTTAATAATATCATGTGGTTAAGATCATTTGGGCATGCTCAAAGACGAGGTATCTAACTCAACAATGGGCAAGATCACCCCAACAAACCTCTTTCTCCTCCCCCTTCTAGTATTCCCCCCCAATTTTATTTACCTTCTTTTTGTGTTCTCCTTTTCTATTTCTCTAACTCTACTTCTATTAATAATTCCCACGTTCAGAATGAAAACACTGATATGTGGTAAATGTGATTGTGCCAGTGGGGAAAGAAGTGTTAGGATTTATAAGTATTAGAGTGGTATGGAATGAAAATACAGTATTCCCCTCACCTCCACTCTGAGCTGTGATCTGTAGTTATTTGAAGAGAACATAGTTGAATTTAGGCTTTTGGGCAAATCATCGTGATTCTGATTATCATCATCATCATCCCCTAGCTCACTAAATATGAGGAGTTTACTAAGCATTTTCTCTGCATCATCTCTTATGTCATATGTATCACTCCCATGAGGAAGGTTACTTCATTATCCCCCATTTTCCTCTTTACCTAAGATACAAAGTGAAAACAAGAGGTGCCATCACATTTTTTCCTCAACCCAAACAAGTGAGTTGTGCAAGAGAATCATCCATTGTATGGAAGCATCTATGAGAAATCTATTGTCGTATTTCCTGGCAGCATATTGCTTAAGCAGTGAACTTTTTATGTTGTGCCTCTACTTATCTGAAGAGGGTATCGAAGGGGTTGGGAAAAACTCATGGGCTGAGACTAAGGGTGGCTCTGCACTTCCAGTGCGTGATGCAGCAAAGATGTGGGAGTTTCTCACGCATCACGTAGTAAGGAAGCCAGACTTGTACTTTTCTATGGTATCTTCCCGGGACAGCTGCTGAATGGACAAAGAAGCTGTGGGAAGTGGTAGGTAGAATAGGTGTCATGGGAATACCCCCACAGACCCTTGCAAAGCACCCAGACTTGTGACCCATGAGAGGCAGCATTTGGATGCTGCCACACAGAAGGCGTTGACAGCAAGTGAAGAACAGTCACAGTCAGAGAAGCAGCAGCAGCAACCACAGAGTGGAGCATGGAGGCTTGGCTGGTCCAGTAGGGAGACGGTTCCCTTTGTCTCCATCCTCGTCCCAGCTCCCAAAACAGAAGTGTTACTGCCAAGGAGGTATTTAAGGAGCTATACATGCCCTTCTTACCACACAAGCACCTCTATCCACAAGTCTGGCATGCACTAGGGTAGGTAAACTTTGAATTGAATATGAGATTGAAGTTTTAATTTGTATTGGACTAAATTTTAGTAGCCAAAAGTGATCAAGAATTTTTGAATCTATGCAAAACTGTTAAAGGATTTGGAAAGAGGGTTTCAACTACTCAGAGGAAAGGAGTGATTGTGGGGAAAAAATAGTTTCTTGTTTATACAAGAAGAGTTGACTCACTCACAGTCAACTCAAAGAGTTGACTCCACTATAAATTATAACATGCTATCTATCTATCTACATATATGTAAAGATTATTGACCTCTCAACTATGGTGATGTCATTTATTGGATGTCAATATGCACCAGGCTGCATGCTAAGTGTCTCTTTGATACAACACACAAATAGCATATATGCCATATATATGTGAATTGTGAAGTATGACAATAAACAATGAACAATGTTCACTTCACCACCCATCTTAAAAAGTATGGTAGCACCTGTATCATTAAATTTCCGTGTGCTTCTCTTTGTTCTCATTTCCCTTGCCTACCTTATTTACCGTTATCTACCTTGTCCACTCTCCTCCCCATCTAGCTTGTTGCCTGGCATAGTGTAGGTGCACAAGAAATACTTGAACATCCTAATGTAGGATGCAGATGATAGTGATGAAAACCGTGATAGTGATGTGGATGATAATGACCAAGACCCTGGCACTGATTGCCTTGTATGGAGCATATTCTATGGGCCAGGCTCTGTCTTTTTCTCTGTTTATAATAATCACAAATATTTTGCAGTAGTTTATGTCATTACTATTTTGTGGATGAAGACACCAAATCAGAGATGTGTAGTCATTTACTAAAGCTGTACACAGTAATATGGCTGGACCAGAACTGAAGCCGACACTTTCAGGTGACAATGCCTTTTCTCCTTCCGTTGTGTTACCTTAGCCTCTTGTGTCTCAGTGTCCTTCATAGGATCAGGTCTAGGGCTTGTTATATAATTGACATCTGGAACTTTCAAGTAGTCTATGGATTGACACAAATGTGGCACACGATTCCTGGCTTTGCCTTCCTGTGAATTCAAGGCTTTCTATTGCTATCTTTGCACTGATAGAATCTGTATTATTAATTGGTAACTACTAAAAAATGATTTAAAGGAAAAGTTGCTTCAGGAAGTTGAAACTGGTTATTTATCTGCTGCCTTGGTTGCATAAACAACAAACGTACAATGGGAGACATGCTAAGCAAGTGATTTATCTCCACAAGTTATTGGTTCTCTCATGTCAGGAATGATGGAACTGATCAGGGCTCTGAGTGATTTATGGAGAGGTATCAGTGAAGAATAGAAATAAGATGTCTCTATGGCTGGGCCCATTTTATGTTCCCTTTTTGCCACACTGAACCCAGATAAAAGTCACAATTAAATTAATTACCTGATGTGGGTACCATGCCTGAGCCAACTGTTTAGAAAGGTAGGTTTAATCGCCAACAAGAATAATTTATCATTGATAAGATCCTTTAAATTGTACTTGTCACCAGAAAAGTGTTCTTTAAAAACGCTACAAGGTTTCATATCTCTTCTTTCACAATGAATTATGAGCTCAATTTCTTTTAAGCTTGAGCTTTTTTAATTGAAAGTCTTGTTGCAGGATTTTTAACATCTCCAGCATATTCTAATATCTTGCTTCATCTCCTTGAATCTTTTATGTGTGTGTGTACATATGTGTATATGTAGTTATGCTGATTGTGTGTACATACATGTATGTGATCTGTCTATAACTAGACAAATACGAGTATTAATCGTGGGGATTTTATTTTGTTTGTTTTTGTGACTATTAGTAGTTTTCTACTGGCTTAGTTGGGGTGAATGAATTCAGGAAAAAGGAAGTCCCATCCCATGGAAACTAGATGCAGCACATTTCTTTTAAGGATATTTTAGTATGGTTTTGGAGTCCTAGTGCCAACATTAGCAATAGGACCTTGGGCAAAACTTCACATCCCTAACTCTCAGGTTCCTCAATTATAAAATGAAATAATTGTTCCTCACAGAGGGCTTCTATGACCAAATCGACTAGCACTAATATAAGGCTTGGCAGTGTTTAGCCAAATGACAACTGCGGCTGTTCTTGGTTTGCGCTGTGATCGTAGGCTCTGCCCCCATGTAGCCGTCAACTGCCTTGAAAACGTGTGCTTTGCTCCACCAGAAAAATCCAGCTTTCCTGGATTATGATTTATGAATCACTCACTAAAAAGGGCTAAAATAATCCTATGGAACACATATCTCTGGCCAAGAGCCAGCAAACAACAGGCTTGTCAACAGCAACATGGGAGAGTTTGGAGCAGTTCTTCCTGTCCCATTTGGGCCTTGAGTCCCCGCAGACAGCTGGACCTTAACCTTGTGAAAGACCCTGAGCCAGAAACACCCCACGAAGCTGTTCTTGGGTTCCTGACCTTCAGAAACTGTGCAGAGTAATATTCACCTGTGGTTTTAAGCTGTTCAGTTTTGGGGTAATTTGTTATGCAGCAATAGATACCTCACTACCCATCACAAACTGCACCCCTGCCTTTGCCCTTGACATTCCCAGCCCTTTTCTTTCTTAGTATCTTCCTTCCTTCCTTCCTTCCTTCCTCCCTTCCTTCCTTCCTTCCTTCCTTCCTTCCTCCCTTCCTCCCTTCCTCCCTTCCTCCCTTCCTCCCTTCCTCCCCTCCCTTCCCCTCTCCCCTTCCACTCTCTTTCTTGTTCTATAGCACTTGGTACTTTCTAACTTTTTAAGTTCGTTTATTATGTTTATTGTCTATCTTTCTCCTTCTAAAATATAAGTTTTACAAAGCTAGAGCTTTGGGTCTGTGTTGTTAACTACTGCATCTTCTGTATCTGGCAAACAGGAACTCAGTAAATATCTGTTGAATGAACAAATGAATAAACCTAAACTCAGAAAAATGGAATTGTCTTGTTTTAATTGTGATTTAGGGGCAAATTTCATATTCAGTATGTTTGTTTGTTTTGTTTTTGTCCCAGCTCAGGTCTGCTCTAGACTTGGGGCATTATAAAAGATTGGGTTCAGAGAGCTGAGAGGTAAGAGTCCTGCAGCTGGAGGGATTTTTTTTTTTTTTAAAGCATCATTAAAAACCTGATTCTTTTTTCTAGGTGGTTATAAACTTTAGTAAATTTGCCTGCTGGGAAAAGACAGATGAAACACATGGTCTTCTGCTTAAATGGCTTTTACCTGAACTTAATTTCATCCGTGCATAGCCTCAGTATGAAGTTGTTTTAAAATTCCCCTGATAAGAGGCGATGCAGAAGAAATGGTAGCAATCACAGTGGGGGTTGGGGGTGGAGAACTGAAATAGCTTTGTCCTTCCTTTTTTTTCTTTTTCTTGTTGGATTCCAAGTTCTCATCTTCTCTGCATTTCCGAACAGATGCTGAATTTTTTTTTGTCCCTGTTGGACACACCGAGTGTACTCCAGTTGTTCTGTCTGCCTTGCCATGAGTAGTTTGCAATTCCTATGATTAAATTTGCAATGAAGACTAATAAATAAAATAAAGCACATGAAATTTTGCAATTAGGATGAGGCTGCAGCACTCCGTGACAGATTTAAATGTCAACACTTCCAATTGGAATCAAAAGTGGGATTTTTCTCTCTCCGAGTCTGGAAAACTCACAGTTACACGATACTAACCAGAATCAGATGAGACCAGAACTTGATGCACTGATAGAGCTTCCTTTCAGACTTATAATGGATTTATCTCAAATAATTTTTAGAATGATCTGTAGGCTGCCAGTGTACAAATGACGTAGTATGAATGATATTATTTTAGCTTGATAATCAACGTGCCATAGTGCATTGCGTTGTAAATCTGACATTCATGGGCAAAGTCCCTGTGATCCACTATACCGCCTTGAGTTGCAGCAACGTTATTATGAAAAATACATTCATTTGTCTGTATGGAAAGGATTTAAAGGTTGCTGCATCCATTTTTTACCACTGCCTAAGTACCTAATCTTATGGACATCGTTCAGCAAGAAAATGATCTCTTCCTCTCTACCCCATTAGCAACATTCTTTCAGTCTTAAGAAATATAAATATTGGAGCATATTAATGAAAATGACATCCAATGCTGATGTATTAAAGCTCAAAAGTGTGATTAAGTACATTGTTAATTAACTCTTTTTGCCAGAATAATTGTAAATGCGTTCTCATATTTTAGAGCTATTTGAACTGCCAGGAAAAGGTTAGTAGACTGGCCTGAGAGAGTTGAAAGTCAGACATCATAAGTTTAATTAAAAACATAACAAAAGCAGAGTAAGTGTCTTCAGTTTTTTTAAAGAGATTCTGATAGGGAGAATCATCTTAGTTACAGTAGCAGGGAGGAAAAATTAAAGTTCCTATTTTTTTTGGCCCCAACCTCTACCACTTCTCCGGTGGATTTTCCAGCACTATCACCATTCGTTCACACAACAAATATTTATTAAAAATTTGCTAGATTGTAGGCACGGTTCTAGGGATAGAGCAGTGTATTAGTCCATTCAGGCTGTTATAACAAAATATCATAAATTGGTTGGCTTATAAACAACAGAACTTTATTTCTCACTGTTCTGGAGGCTGGAAGTCCAAGAGCAAGGAACTGGCAGATTTGGTATCTGGTAAGAGTCCGTTTTCTGGTTCATAGAGGATGCCTTCTATGCATCCTCACATGGTGGAAGGGGAGAGGGGTCTCTCTGTCAGACCTTGTTTCGTAAGGGCACTAATCCCATTCCTGAGGGCACCACCCCCATGGCCTAATCACCTCCCGATGGCCCCACCTCCGCGTATTGTCACCTTGGGAGTTAGGATTTCAACACATGAGTTTTGGGGGGAGGTACACAAACATTTAGACCATAGCAAGCAGTGACTAAAATATGCAAGATCCCTCCTTACATGGTACTTACATCCTATTGGTAGTTGGGGCTGGACTATAAAATGGATAAACAGACATATATGGCTGGTGATCAGCATTATGAGGGTAAAAAAGCAAGTGATGTGATAAAGAAGGTGTGGGATGTATGTGACCAAACCTGACACTGGGTGATAAATGCTGATGCTGAGGGGTGACGTTTGTGCTGAGGTCCCAGTGATGACCTGCATAGGGAGCTTGGCAGGGTGAAGGATCGGCTGGGAAAATACCCTGACCTGGGGACAGGATTGGGCTTTAAGGAAGAGAAAGATCAGGCCAAGAGCCCATTGAACAGGGGCAGGAGTTGGAAGATGAAGGTGGCCAGGTAGCAGGAGTCAGGCCATGTAGACTATGGTGAAGGGTTTGGATTTTGTTTTTAGGGCAATGGGAAGCCATTACATAGGGGAGGGATATGACTTAATCTGCATTATTTAAATTGATCTTGGTGCAACTGTTTGGGGAATGGACATAGAAGATCAAAAGGCAAAGTGCGAAGGCTATTTAGGAAGCTAATGCATTATCACAATAGTAAAGGATGCAGGCACCAAATATGGAAATGGCTGTCTAGAAGCTGAGCATAATTATCATACTAGACGCACCTCATTAGGGCTTGAGATCTTGCCACTATTTGGTCCCTATGCCCTGTACAGCCTTGTTTCCCACTACCTCTTACTACTACAGTCAGCACGGCCCACGGGTCCACTATATGCACTTCTTTCACCTTTGCTCAGGCTGTTGGGCCTGCCTGAACTATTCCGTCTGTCCTTTCCCACATCTAGCTCCTTCCCACCCTTCAGGTTAGAGTTTGGCCTCATTGCTACCTCCAGGAAGCCTTCAGGGACCAGGCCAACTTCTGAACCTCAGGTCTGAATCTGGATCAATCAAATTGCAAACCCTCTTCAACAAAAGCCCTGGGATTTTTGTAAATATTGTAGCTTTCTGCAGCTCACTCAATATCTGCCAATTTAGGAATTTGAGTGGGGATTAGGGATCTGTAAATGAAGTATCCTGGGTGATTCAGATGCCCACTTAGGTTCTAAAACAACTGATCTCACACTTCTTGTCTATTGTTTTGTGGAAATAATTGCTTCTCTGATGTGTTTGCATGGGAGAAGTGTGTTCTTTGGGTTTAGATGGACCTGAATTTGCATCTCTTTTTTGCAATTAGCAGTGTGTGATGTCAGACAAGTCAATGTCTCTGAGTAGGGACCCCCACCTGGACTGCTAAGATCAAATCAGGTGGTACGTGTGAAGTAACCGGCACGGTGCGTGGCACTGAGTATTTGTCACTGTAACAACAACAAAAAATAATCAGCATATATATTATGCAAGTGCTGACAATATTCTGGGCAACGTTTTAATTGCTTTTTAGGGAGGAACTCATTCAGTTTTCACCATGACCCTACAAGGTCAACTCTATTGCTATCTCCATTTTATAGATAAGGAAACTGAGGCATAGAGAAGTCAAGTAAGCAGCCCAAGGGCACAAAGGCAATAGATAGTTGTAGGTAACAGTGAATAACAGCCCATGTTCTTAGCTTGTCATGCTACCCTACCTCCCACTAGAGTAGCAGAGTAACGCGGGTGGGCACTTGGTACATAGGAGCTTTTGTTTACTTGCTGCTGCTTTCCACCAAGGTGGGAGAGCTGTTAAGATATGTACTGTATATACGATAACTCTAGTTATAAATCCTTGTCCTCCTCTTCCTTGTCCTCTTTATGATACCCTTGAGGTTCTACCTTCCAAAGTCTTTATCTTCCAATGCAACTTATGTGTCATCTTCACACCAAAAGGGGTCAACCAACAAATATTTGTTGAAAAAGAGGATATCAATGTACCTGAGATATAGTACAGTGCCTAAGACCGGAAAGACCCTCAATAAATATTTTCTGAGTGAGTGAATGGAGTTAGTCTTCCTCACCTCTGTTTACTCTGGACCTTTTATCTCTGACCTTGGTATCCTTAGCTATACAATCAATGAGCTGGACCGTGCATTGAACTTACGATTTCCTCCTCCACCCCCAACACACACACACACACATATACATACACACTCTCTCACACGAAGTAACATTATCTAGTCTGTCCCCGAATTTTCCATTTGCGAAACCCTAGCATGTAAATACCAGCATCCAGCATGTGTTTGGGAGAGTAGCAGGTTGTATGGCAGTTGATTTTTATGAAGGCACCAAGATAGCTTTAATTCTCTCTCTCACACTGAATATATCTTCCAAGAAGAATTATTTTGTGTTGCTATGAAGTTCTGAAGTCCTGCCTGAAATATATTGCCTCTAG
Source organism: Daubentonia madagascariensis (assembly GCA_023783475.1). Lineage (NCBI taxonomy): Eukaryota > Metazoa > Chordata > Mammalia > Primates > Daubentoniidae > Daubentonia > Daubentonia madagascariensis. The sequence goes on along the minus strand of JAKFHU010001640.1, from coordinate 7,176,350 downwards.
CAGATGGTGGCTGCTGTTTCTCTGTAAGGAGAAGTGGAGTGCCACTGACGTGCGGGTGTATTTAATGGGAAATTACAGGACTCAGATCTCCAACAGATTGGATGTCTCTTTGGGTTGTAAATGACAGAAAGCTATCACACATAAGCTTGGGCAAAAAGAGGCATTTATTATAAGGATTCTTAGGTATCCTATGCAATCTTAGGAAAGGGATGTGTCTAGACCTCAGGGATAACTGAATTCAGAGACTCGTATGCCACAAACATTATTTGCCCTGCTTCTCCTTGTAAGTCTGGTCCATTTACTTGAATCTTCTCTTGGTCTCCCCTTTGCTGGCACCCCTGGACTTTTCTGTGTGGTCTCCGGGAGCTCCCCCAAGCTTTACAGCTTCTTTTCTGGAATGTGTGATCAGCTTCTTTCTCTGTCTAGTTCTCAGTTTCCCAAGGAAGGTCCCTCAGTGGTTCAGCCTGGATCAGAAGCCCACCCTGGACCAATGGACCAGAGGATGGGTGATGGTGACACTGCTTGCCCTAGTACAATCATACAGATGGTTTGAAGAAGAAATTGCTTCAGAGAGAGGCAAGGGGCAGCTTGTGGAAGGAAACCAAGGCTGAAGTATGACACTGGGCAGATACAATAGTTACATATTTACTGAAATCTGCCAAGAAGATCTAATTTGTATTGCCATAAGGGTCTGAAGTCGTATCTAAAATGATTGCCTCTGGCAGATGAGTGCTGTTGTCTTCTTATACAGAGAAATAAAATACCACTGGGCATAGGTGCATTTAACAGGAAAGATTAGGGCTGAGGTTTCAGAGGGCAAGAATGCCAAGAATGATTCTTTAGCCTTCAGAGAGTCCTTATTTCATGCAATACAGAGCCATCTTAATCATACATTTCCGGGATGTAACAAAAGAAGTAAACAGAGTACTGATTATTATCTAACACATCTTAGTTGGCTTATTATTTAATCTTTTCAAAAGCCCCCTGGAGTAAGTTTCATTGTGGTTCCCATTATATGGATGAGGAAACTAAGACTCAGAGGGCAGGGAGCAGAGGAGCCAGGATTCAAAACTCAAATTTCTATCAGAACTTTCTAGCTGGTGTCCTGCAGTGGCTGGAAAAGGTTTGGGATGGCTGAAACCCTTGAACTGGTCACCTCCAGCCACAGCAACCTCTTGTTTACCACAGTGGACCACGCAAAGATTATCATCTTCTGTGTGTGCCATAATGTGGAGATGTTTTGGAAGCACTGATCTACCTCTGATAAGACTTTCTATGTGCCAATGGCTGAAAGTGCTGACAAGCACATTCACTTTTCCACATTCTTGCCTCCTACTCCTTCCTAAACCACCACAATCTAACCTTCACCTTCATCCCATTCCTGAAACTGCTCTTACAGGAACAAGCCTCATGCAGCAGAAAGCACCCGGGCTTTGGCATCGGAGACATGTAGGGTGACACACAGGCTCCTCTATTTTCTAAGAAAAACCACAGAACAACGACATCCACTACAGAGACAGTGATGGGGCCTGCAAACAGGATGATCAAAAGAATTGAAGAGAAGTCAGGCCCTTGGAGATAAGTTCCAAAAAAAATTACAATGAACATGAGAAAATACACCACCAAAAATGATAGTCAGCAGTTCCATAAAACCGTAGAACTCACAAATGAGGATGTGGAAATAATGGCTCTATTCTAAAGGACTTATTGATATAAATGTGTTTATAATCATCAAAAATTAAAGGAGGGTATTGCCTTGAAACAAGAAGAGGAGTGGCAGGCATCCGTTTACTAATTGCTAATACAACCGCATCTTTTTTGGTGCCTGGCATTGGGGAATGAATTAAATCTTGGAAATCCTGTTCCCTTTTGTCTGTGGTGGTTGAAATGTCACATATGACAAGGCTGGGCATGAAAGGTAACATGGGCTTCTGAAAAATACGTTCCTTCCTGAAATCAGGGAAAAGAAACATCATCGTACTCTTTTATATTCCACTTTGAACTTGGTCACGTGAGTTTTTGAAGCCTAGAGTTGTGGCAGCTATCTTGTATGTATAAAGAAACAAGTCTGCTGTTGAAGATCCAAAATGCTGAAGGTAGCAGAGGTGAAGGAGGAGATCCTGGGTGCTTAAAGACATTTTGGGTTCACCTTATACCCCAGACAAGCTATAGAACCGCCTAGCTACAAACTTCTTGTATTTAAATAAATGACAGATGGAAAGGAAGAATGGAAAGTTAGTTGGATGTCTTATTTAAGAAACAGTTGGTATTTGCTATTTGGCGACAGCATCATAAACAGAAGCAAATGGATTATTAAATAAAGACAGTCAGATATTTTAAAGACGAAAAATACCCAAAAGAGAAAATAAATATAGCCATCGAAACAAAAATAAATATGTATAATGTGAAATTCAAATGCTGCTAAAAATCGCAATGCAGAATGTGTTAGTCCTTTGTAAATAACTTCTAAAGAAAATCATCATCAATAGTTTGGTGAATGTCTCTTCTTTTTTTATTTCCCTTTCTATGTATTTATATATATATTATTATTAACTTTTAATTTCTTGCAAGCATTGTAACATACTATTCATAGTGTTTTACAGCTTCCTTTTTCACTTGATAGTATATCTTTGTACAACTTTCAATCTTGCTCAGTCTTTTTAATGACTACATGATATTCCATACCATAGTGCAAGTTAATATATCCTTCAGGGATGACAACTGGCATTAGCTATTAAAACTAAGACTATATAAAATTTTTATCCCTAGAGATTATCCCATAAAATATCCCCCAGACAATGCAAAAATGTTTGTAGCCTAGAATATTTATTGTAGCTTTGCATTTACTATAACAACAATGACAACAAACTAAGAAACCCAAATGAGACTCTATTTTAGTTCTTGATCACATCTTTTGACTATGTGTTAATATTTTCCAGAGTGCAATAACATACAAATAATAAATTACTAATGTTAAGCCAACTTTTGAACTTTCTTTTTTGACAAGCATTCTGCTATGGCAATTGCTGAATATTTTGTCACTTTGATGATTAAATACTTTCACCAAGTGATACTTTTTCCAAGTGATATGGAATATTGAATCACCTATGTATCACTGTTTTTATATTCTCTGATTATTAATGGGCTAATGGACTGTAAGGTTTTAATGAATAGAACACAAATGCAGCGACAGAAAAAGATATTAGCTTTTCCCCCCAGAGTGTGTGCCTTAATTATACTTCACTCCTCACGTTATTAGCTGCATAACTACCTACGGAAGAACTTATAATTGCTGTCCCGTGAAACTAATGAATTTGCTTTTACAGATTGAGTATCATTTTATCATTTACTTTAGACATAAAAAATTGAGTGGATTTTCTGTGAAAATGATGATTATGTTATGTCATTTATTCAAATATTAGAGCACCTGTAACATTTATTCCATAAATACTTATTATGTGCTTATTATGTGCCAGGCACTGTTCTAGGTGCTAGGGTTACAGCAGTAAAGAGTACAGAAAAATCCCTGTCCTAAAGGAAATTGCATTCAAGTGACATAGGAATTAAATGAAAGTTCTAAGTGGATTGCCCTAGCTGAAATTTAGGGGAAAAAAATTGGTGTTTAGCACCAAGCTGAACATGACTAAATAGCTTATTTTTATTGAAATAAGCATTCTTCTATGAATAATTGATAAGAATTAGTTGCAAAATCAAAATTCAGTATTATTTGAGTGATCAATTTGAAATACGGAAACATTTCTGTAGTAATAAAGTAGTATTTGAAACTTCAGGTAGGAGAACTTATAGCTGGATTATATTGAAATTTACTTAAAATCTACTTTTTTATTTATTTTTAATTTTTTTTTTTAGAGAGAGGGTCTCACTCTGTCACCAGTGCAGTGGTGTGATCACAGCTCACTGCAGCCTCAAACTCCTGGGCTCAAGTGATTCTCCCACCTCAGCTTCCTGAGTAGCTGGGACTACAGGCATGTACTAACATGCCTGGCCAATTTTTAATTTTTTTGTAGAGACAGGGTCTCACTATGTTGTCCAGGCTGGTCTTGAACTCCTGGCCTCAAGAGATCCTCCTATCTTGGCCTCTGAAAGTGTTGGAATTATGGGCATGAGCCACCGCATGTGGCCAAAAATCTACTTTTTATCTATTATCTTTTGCTGCATAACAAACCACCCCAAAATCTTGTGGTTTAAAACAGTATTTTTTCCCCCTTTCTATTCAGTGGGCTAGCAATTAGGACTGTGCTCAGCTGGAATGGTTCTCTCTTCCACATGGTGTTAGCTTGGCTCATTCAGGCATTTGCATTCAGTTGGCAGGTCACCTGAGGTCACCTGAGGGCTGCCTGCTCCCACATGGCCTCATTCACATTCTGATAATTGGCTGTTGCCTCTCTAACAGGTCATCTTGGATGTGTCCATATAGCAATCGCATTTGAAAAAATGAGACTAGAACCCGTAAGGTTTTTTGGGGCCTGGGCTCAGAAGTCAGACGATGTCACACCCATGGCATTCTGTTGGTTATAGCAGGTCACAAGGCCAGATATGTTCAAGAGGGTGGAGAAATATACTCCACGTCTTGATGAGAAGAGCTGCAAAGAAATGTGTGGCCGTTGGTAGTGTGCCACATGGTGTGTCATTCTGTTGTCTGATACAAATCGGTAGGAACTAAATATAAAACGGCTCCTACATTTTGTGATACTTTGATCATAATTTGGTGTGGTTAGATTTGTCTGGAAGCCAAATGAGAGTTCTACTTAGACATCCCCATCATGGAATGGGGAATAAATTCTCCATTCTCTTCATAGCCAGTTAAGCACAACTTATCATTTCTAATAAACTACACTCTTTCTTCCCAGATGAGTTCTGCTAGTCTGTTCTTGTCAGAAAGACACATGAGCAGCAGCTCACCAGGTGACTAGGTTAATTTTTAATTGTCATGTTTATTCCAGTGAAAAATAGATTTGCCTGATGAGCTGAGAAAAATGAAGGAGACATGACAATGCTGGGTTGAATTCTCACAGCGTCCAGTTTCTTACTCTCTCGGAAGATATGCAATTGCCATGTTGATGAGGGTTTGGGAAACGTATTCTTGTACCATGGCGGTTGAAATATAAATTAACAGCTTTATTTTGAAGGGAACTTTGGACATTCCTGTAACATCCAATCATATGTCATATTTTAATAATCCCTACCTGTTTCCTCTTATTGGGCATACTTGGGGATCATTTTCCAAAATGTGTTCCAAACAACCCCAATTCCAATAGAAGAAGTTAAGGGGTGGTTACAAAAACTTTTCATGCCCAAACTAGTCTGGGAAATACTTAGTACTTCTGTCTTTCTTGGAGAGTCACACAATCAATTAGCATTTTAAAAGCTCTGGGAAGCTTTGTAGTAGAGCAGCCTACCTATTAATAACCGTGCATTGCAAAGCATGTTAAAGTTTTTTTTTGTTATTAGCAGCATTTATTTTAAAAAACTGTAAGAAAGGGATGAGCTCAACAAATACCTGTCCAATTTGCCAAGAGAAGTGTAAAATAATAGAAAGAATATATTAATAGATAGTTTGGATACAGAGCAGGACTTTACCTAACCCCCTTTCCACTTACCTACACTAATGCTTGGGAAATTGATGTCCTCTTGGGAGCATGCCTCAAACAATGACTGATGACACCTTGAAAATCTAAGGCCAGTATTCTGTAGCATTTTCCATATTTTTTCCCACGTAATTACAAAGCATATTAAAGTTGACCAAGCTAAAGCACAGGGTATTCATGCTTCCCAATACACTCTCACCCGTACACACAGTACAACCACTCACTTCCTACGCCCAACCCCCAAGCACCAACCTGGGAAACTGCCACAGACAGAATTTATGCATCAAAACAACAACTAGACTAGAAGACCTCTGTTAGCCTGTGATTCTGCTTCCTTAGCTTGAGCTAGAACTTTGAAATATTTTTCCCTTTATCTTCTACCTTTAAGGTACTAATTTTTGTCATATGCTTTGGTGACTAAATTGTTACAGTCTGTAAATTCCAAGACAGTACAAACTAGCATTTGTGTTGGTGAAGATTTCTTACTTTCAGAGTAAATATTGAAGTGAATTCATTATAGTTGGACCATACAAATGTTGGGGCAGTATTTAGCTGTCCCCATTGAGTTCTGCTGCATCTGTTTGTAGTTAAGTAGTTAATATGGGTTATAAATAAAGAGTGTTTGATCTGGGTAATTTGTCACCTAGTTAGGCATTTTAAAATACTAATTACAAAATCTAATGACTGTGTCCGATGAATGGATACTTAATGGGAAACACTGCTAAGCAATGTCTGGGAAGGTTCAGAGCCTCCTGGATTTTTTTGTTTCAGTCTTGGGAGATCAATGGCCTAAAAACCTCTGACTGCTATGAGCCATGTATGTGTATGTGTGCAAAGAGAGCTGTCTCCTGTGGGGCTTTATGGGAAGGGGGAAAAGGGAAGAGAATGTTGCTCAGATTGCTCGTGTCTTTGGAGTGGGCCAAGGAAACAAAGGCATTCCAAGGGATTTTGTTATATTGTGGCCCCTTAATTCTGAAGATCGCCTGTCAAAATCATAATGCAGGTAAATGTGCACTAAAGCAACACCAAACTCTGACCTCAAATGGTATACTCTACCACGTTGTTTGTATTCCAACGAGATGTAAAAAGTAAATAGAACTAAAAGGCATAAGTTAACTTTGGAGTTTTGTCCTGAGCAAAATGTGTCGCCAAGAATCATGAATTGGAAATTTGCTGCTACTATTATTTGGGCTAAGAATGTTTGTGAAATTGCCAATTACATACAGTTTCTTTATACCCCAGCCTAGGGCAGAGACCTCATAGCCCAGAGTGTTGGTCAGTCTCTGAGTTAACACAGCAGCATTAAGTTGTACCTACTGAGACCTCAGGTTGCATTTATTATGTGCTAGAAGGCACATAGAAATCAAGTATTATGTTCCCATCATAACCGAGCTCTTCCCTCTAAGTATTCACTACTTTGTTTTTACTTTTCTTATTTAGAGAGACAGTGTGGAGAAACATGATCACTAGTATAAAGAAAATTGTGAAAGACTTCGACATGTCATGGCTATCCTGACTAAATCCAGGCTATTTCTGCCTTTCTTTGTCATTTGGTCTATTTCACAACTCTTTAAGAAAGCTGATGGAAATGCAAGTATTTCCTATCCATAGGACAGCAAATTGTGTTTGGTAGAATGCAATGGATTATCACTCTGTGGATATTGACAGCTTTTGCTAGCTTTGCAGCCATTTGTAAATTCATTTCTACTTTCCTTATCTGGACTATAAATGTGCAGCACTTTGAATCTTTTTGAACCATGGGACAACTACTGGTTCCCTTATGAGTAAGTTAAATAAAATTTTTAACACATATTCATTTTATATCTGTGTCATAATTATATTCTCTTTTAAAAGTTATCCTGGAATACTAGCATACACTCTCAGGTCTAGTTGCCTGGATTCAAAGCCAGTTGCCTGGCTGTATCATTTACTTGGAGGATTTAATTACCTTGCTCTAGTCTACCTAAATATGAGCCTTTGTCCTACAGCCTTGGTCTGTACAATGAGAATAACTGTAGCATCTAACTAGTTGGGTTGTTGTGTGCATTAAATGATATACTATATGTAGTACATAGTAAGCACTGAAAAAGTAGGTGCTGTTATTCCTTATTATCGACACTTATGGAACAACTCTGATATCAAGCAGGGAACAAAATATAGAAGGCCTCTGAATCCATGGAACTTACAGTCTCAGGCTGCTCTGAGAATCTTTCTACTTGCAAATCAATTTGAAATACCACTGCGAGAGAAGCAAAGATACAACTCATGCCCCTCCATTTTATGAGTTCCTTTCTTGTAAAGAAGTGCTTAGCATGAACATTACATTAGATTTTTATTATCTTTGCTATAAATTTATTTCCATGTTAATACCCAGTCATGAACTATTTGGATTAAGCTCTTATAAGTTTTAATCTCCTTCTACTCAATGTGTTTGATAATAGGGTGGCTCTTCCTAAACACCAAGATTAACTATATTCCTTTGGGAAATGTAATTATCTCAAAGACACAGGCCAGGGGCCACTCCAAAACCTTGCTATTCCGAGTGTGGTGTAAGCTTGGCAGCTTCTGCATCAGTGTCACCAGCAGGGAGCTTGTTAGAATGCAGGTGCCGGCCCAGGCTTACTGAGTCAGAATCTGCATGTTAGTATGATCTCCAGGTGATTTGGATACACATAAAAGTTTTAGAAGTATTTCTCCTTCCTGATTATGTCTCCCTACCTAACCCCCAGATATCTGTAGCTGGATGAGTTGCTTGCTTTATGCATCAACCACACTCAACCACTCAGTACTGTTAATTTACATCTCTTCCCCTTTTGCAGTCTCCTTGAGAGATGGGATTACTTTTCATTAATTTACCCTCAGCAATTAGTACTGTAGCACATAGTACATGGTGAACCCTTAATAAATATTGGTTGACTGGCTGAATGGGTCTGAATTTCCCAGCATCATTAGCTTTGTAGAACCTAACACTGAGCTGCATTTTTCCAATGAGGCAAACAGGTTCTTGTGAAGCTTCTCAAAGACCTGGAGAATGTTCTAACACAGGGGCCTACTGAATTATGTCTTTTGGTGATTCCCTAGAGAAAGGGGAAGAGGTAGAACAAAGGGTTACTCTGTTCCAGGAGGCAGCATTGTGCCGTGGTAAACACACACATTTTGATGCCTCTAAAATCTAGGCTCAAACCCTGGCCTCTGTTCCCTCCCAGCTTTATAACATTGGATTAAATTTCTCCAAGCCTCAGTTTCTTCAGCTCCCCAGTGGGGGCTGTAGGAAGTGTATGCCTTAGCTTGGACTTCTCTAAAAGCAGATCCTGAGACAAGGATTTGGGTGGAAGTAGTTTTCATGGGAGGTGGATCCTCGGTATTGAGAAAGAGGTGGTGGGAAGAGTAAGCAGAGGACTAGGAAAAGTCATCCTGCCTGTTTTGATCAAGAACATCCAGGGGAGCATGGGGCATGCCTCCTAGAACTATTTGCTAGAAGGATGGGAGGCAGACTCCCCATCGCCGGAGGGGTGTCCTCAGCAGTGTTCACTGTTCTCTTGCGGCTGGTGCTCAGGTGAGCTGGCTCTCATGGGGCAGAAGCAGAGACAGGTGTGCTTGAGGTGAGCCTGAGCATGAACCAAACTGGCCGCTGCAGATGAAGTCAGAGGCCAAAGTGCTATGACGTGGAGCACCAGCAGCATCTGACACGGCTTTCCATGGGGATCCGATGAGATCAAGCTGACAAAGCCAGGTGTGGCAAGTGCTTACAAAATGCCAGCAGTGTTACCCACTTCATGCTGCTTTGAGGAGCTTCAAGTCCACTCCCCATTTTTGAGAAGTGCAAACAATTCTGTTGACACTTTCCCATCCTTGCTTTCTCTCTGCTTCCTCTTCCCTCCCCTTCACATACCCCCAAATAAGAATAATGTTTGTTAGGATGGCAACAGGAAGCAAATATGATCAGATTTGGAAGATGTGTTCCAAGTCCAGACAATAAATGGTTATATAGATCCTTCCCTGTTCTCCCTTCAAGCTCCCTTTTTTAATTCTTTTTGCCTCAGTGCAGAGAAGATAGAACAGACACGTGGAGAAAATATATGTGTACGTGTGTATACATACACAAATTTTTTTTCCCTTTGGTGTCTAGTAAGAATGAAAACTCTAAACATTTTTTTGTCGGGGCAATGTGTATTTTCCCAGATTTTGTTCTGTGAATTGAAACCAACTTTGCTATTATAAATGTGTCACTATAATTGCCCTGGTTTAGCCTGGCAGTTATGACTCCAACTCAGAGCCAAATGCCTCCCAGCTGAGGCCCCGTGAGCTTGCCAAATTGTTTCACCTCTTTTATTGTCAGAACTCATTGGCCCTCCTTACATTGTTGTGCTTTTCTATAATATTTTAGTATATTAACCATAAATCCTGGTATTGTTTATCTATAAAAAATTGGAGTCAGGAAGTCATGGGACAGTCATTCATCATGGGCTCTGGCTCAGAGATTTAAAACTAAAAGTATAAGAAAAACAAAAGCACTGATTGTGTAGAGGTGGCCAAATGCCTGGAGGTTAAGTGAAATTGAATTAAAGAAACAAGAAGTCCTATCTAATCTGTGTAGAACTTTAGCAGAGATGATTCGCTTTCCAAAAGAAGCCTCTTCAATATTGAGACTTCTATTTTGGAAAGTATATTATGGACTTTTTTTTTGTCTGTTAGTCTGCTAAATATTCATTTAACAATCAGTGTAATGTTTAATGACATAAAACCATTGCTTTCTCTGACAGTTACTTCAATTATGAAGATTCTATAAATGTGCACTAATACTAGTATTTGGTGTTTGAAAGTGGGATTGTTAAACTTGTGGGTGAGATAAAAGCCTGGGACTCTGGCAGACTTATCGCTACACAGAAGGAGCCTTCTTGAGAATGAAACCAATACAAACAAAGCAGAGCCCAGACATAGATGACACTTGATGCTGCTGGATACAACCAGACCTGAAGCTGGTGTTTTTAACTGCATGAGCCAGTATAGCCCAGTTTTTGCTTAATTCATTTTGAGCCAGATTTTTATTAATTGCCATTGAGAGTCCTTATTAGTACATTTGCCCAACATATCATCTGCTCTTGTAGTTTTAAACACGTAAGTTACACCTGGAAGAGCAAATGGGCCAACTGTGATTCAAGCACATCTTTCCTGAATATAATTTTTCTTATCACATTTTTAACAAATATTAGGTTTGCAATAGACTATATTCCATATTTCTTTAGAACCCTGAATATACCTATTCTACAAAGGTAACCTGTCTTCAAAAATTCTAGCAAAGTTACTGTAGTCATAGAACAAAATAAAAAGTTATCAAGGGAATTTTAATGTTCCCGGAGGCTAGACCAACATCTGCTGCATGTCTAAGTACTTATGAAGTCATCTCTAAAAAGGTAAAACTTGAAAATAATCCTATCTCAGCAGGATAATTTACATTTTGCAGATGTTGTAGTAGAGCAGAGCAGTGGAATCAAGTTATCAAAATGTACTTAGCGTATTTTATTCATCACTTTTTTCCCTATGAAAATGGACAAAAGGAAGCTCAGATGTTTGTAAACAACCTTCCACATAACCCACCTTTATAGATACTGCCTTCTGGTAGCTTCCATACACTTCATCTAGTTATGCTTTTTCCATACACCAGCAAAGTGGGTCCTTTAGAAAAGAGGGAAGGAAAAAAAAAAAAAAGAAAAAAAGAAAAGAGGCAAGGTTAGGGAGCAGGGATCACAAGTGTGGATAGTGACAGGTATGTAGACATAATGCATCTTCTATAAAAGGGAATGTTGTGGAGCTGTTTCAGCTTTGTTCTCTAGTTTATAGCTTAACAAATAGCTGCTTAGGGATTGCTTTTGGGGGTGGTTGGTATTCTAGGTTATAGGATTAGCTATGTGGTTGTGGTGATTTGCTTAATTAATTCCAACAAATGGATGTTGAAATTGGGTAGTAGTTTGAATGTTTTGTAGCAAACGATCCTACCATGGAGAGTGTTTATGCTGTTAAAGGATAATGTTTTTAGGAAACAAAATTTTGACTCATACAAATATAAAATGAAGATGTGTCAAAGATTATATTTCACTTATTAATTAATGAGGGAACCAATAAGATGTTACAGCTGGTTCAAAGGAGACTCCAAAAAACAAACATGTAGTCCATCAAATGCTGAAATGAATATGCTTAATAGATACAAAACTAGTCGATACCCACAGGACAATGATCTATCGCATGCTGCTAGGTATAACTGGCATTTCTGTGGACAAGAATCATTTGTATTCCTTTCAGTTTTTAGCTCAAAGACAATAAAAAGTGGAGATAACTCAAATGTGTGAGCTAGATAGGAGGGCACCCACCAATCTTATTTTTGTTTCTAGTTTGAAATCTTTCTCAACTTTTCTTCATAATGTCTCAGCATAAGATGCATCTTTAGTAGGGAATTTTGGCTTGCTAACATATTCAGAATAAAATCCCAACTCCTTAGCATGGACACAAAAACTTCATGATGTGGGCCTTTCCTGTCTCCCTGGTCGTATATCTAATACCTTCCCACTTATTACTCTGCTACATCCAGTCACTTTTTTTTTTCTTTTTCGTGAATGTCAGAAACCTCCCAGAGTTGAGCGTTTGAGTATGCAGTCCTCTTTAACTGGGAAACTCTGGCTCCATATTTACATGTTTCAGCTCAAATATCACCTTCTCAGAGACAACTTTTTCTGACTATCCAATCCAAAATATTTATCTGTGTCAATCTCTCTCATACTACCCTAACTTTATCCTCTTCATATATTATTATTATATTATATTATTGTTACATATTATTCCAAGCAACCTTGTACAATTTTACAAATTAAAACTTTACATATTTTCCACTCCCTCCCCCACTATCAGGGCAGTGAATTTGTTTATTCATTGCTGTATCCCTGGTCCCTAGGATAGTGTCTGGCACACAGAAGCTATTCTATAATTATTTGTATATTTCAAAATAAAATTATTCTATGGAAATTCATTTGTGCAGTACTGTCGTAGTTATGATAATTTTAGACAACTCTAGCTATTGTAGATATAACCCCCCAAAATCTCAGTGGCTTAACACAATTTCTTGTTCAGGTAAGAGTCCAGGAAAAGTGTCCTAGTTGGGTGGCTCCTCTCTAAGTCCTGGACTCGGGGATCCAGTTTCCTTATGTCTTACTCCCAAAGCATATGCAATACCTGGTCTCCCAGGTTACTTGATTCATCTGCAGAGTCAAAGAAGGGACAAAACATGGGAAGGTTTCTAGGCAGGCCCAGAAGTGGTGCACATTACTCCCGGAAGTGGTACACATCACTCCTGCAAGTGGTACATGTCACTCCTTCCACATTCCATTGGCCAGAATTCAGTCATGTCGCCATGCCAACCTACAAACAAGGGAGAAAACTCTTGCATGGTTCCAGCCATGCACCCAGAGAGAAAAGAAAATGTGCCAGGTACTGTGCGGGAAGTAGGGACCTGGCTGTAAGCAAATGAATACTTTTAGAATCACAGCTTTTATGAGTAGAGGATAGGTTGTTTTGGACAGTAATGTTTATCAAAAAGATTTTTAAGATTTAAAATTTTTTGTTGAAAAATTCAAAGAGGATATGAGACAAGGGATTGGACTTTAATATTTGGAAATAATTTTTACTAAACAAAGAATTTGAAAAGAAGAAAGTATAGCAGAAGGAGTTTGAAAGCAGAAATATATTAGATAAAAGCAGCTATTGGCTTTAGAAGCTGAAGTCAAATACAATGTTTTAGAAAAGATATTTCAGGTAAAATTGAACTTTTAGACCTGAAATGTCTGAATTATATTCTTTTTCCTGTTTGTAGACACTTAGCTCCATAATGATAGTTGAATCTAATGAGATGCAAATACTTGTTTTAACTTAAGTCAAGTCGATTGATTTTTTAGACACAATTGTTACTAGATTTTCCTACGGGAATGATGACATAATTGAGTTGCTTCTTTTAATTCTTTTTCTTAGCATCTGTTTACACAGACATAAGTAGAGAATTTTGCCAATAGGAACACACTAACCTGATTAATTTCCAGTTCTGTGGGACTTTTTTTTCCTCCAGGAGAAAGTATATCTATCTACGCAATATAGAGCTACTATGACAAATTAGCATTTATCCTTTGTTCACAGCTCACAGTAGGAGAAATGTAATCAGGTATTAACCACACTGTTCTTCCAATAGAGTGTAATTTTAATGTCTTGCAATTTGAAGACTTAAAAAAGAAATCACACCAAGGCAAATCATTCCTTTCAAAATCCAGTAATAGAACTTGCCATGAAGGTCAAAATTATCTAGGAAAAAGAGAGCTAATTCATGTGTGTAAAGTAAAAGTGGGCTGTGGGTTAATACTTAGGTTGAGTGAAATGTTGACTTTTGGCTCCTGGGTTTTTATAGATTATTAAATAAAGCAGCTTACAGAATGATTTATTTTACTCAAACCACACTTGGGAAATAACACAGTAATCAAGCCAAGCCTTACTTTTCCGTATCAATCTAGTCTATAGTTTTTGGGTTGACTGTCTTGAAATGTTTTAAAAACAATATTCTTAAAGATTATAATCACGCCTTATTGGGATTGTAGCTATTTTGTAGTTAGCAACAAGAATTTGGCCCATGTCATATAGGGAGTGAAGGCATGTGTCTTCTCTTCTAAGATGCTTAGATTAGTTATGTATTGCTGCCTGACACATTACTCCAAAATAGTGGCTGAAAACAACAATATTTATTATCTCACATGGTTTCTTGAGTCAGGAATTCAGGAGCAGCTTAGATGGGTTGTTCTGGCTGAGGTCTCCCTTGACGGTCTGGTCCAGATATCAGCTGGGGCTGTAGTCACCTGAAGGCTTGACAGGGACTGGAGCATCCACTTCCAAAAGTCTCACTCACATGGTGCTGGCTCTTGGCAGGAGACCTCAGCTTCTCAACATGAGACCTCTCTACAGGCTGCTTAAAAACTCTTGTGTTATAATAGCTGGCTTTCCCTAGGGTGAGTGATCTGAAAGAGCAAAATGGTAGCCACAATGTCTCTTATGACTAGTTTCTGGAGTCATACTCTTTTTTTTTTTTTGCAATATCCTACTTAGTCCTGTTCAATGTGAGAGGGTGTAACGTGTCAAAAGGTGGGGATCACTGAAGACCATCTTGGAGGCTGGCTACCACAATAAGTTTCTTGATAAATAAACAGAAGGCATATCACAACTTTGAGGATCCTTAAATAATAAATAGATAAATGCATGCAACTTAGAGGAAATATGGTATTTGGGTATCCAAGAGCAAACTGGTTATCATGAGATAAGCTTTTAATTGACCTTGAAATGCAACAACTCATAGGCGTAATAGAAACAATTACTTGTTCTAAATAATTAATATGCTGGCTCAGAAAACAAGTATCTAATTCTGGCAGGGAGAATAAAACAGAAAACAATCACATTATAGTTTTCTCTGGAAGGTGTTGGCAAATGTGTGCTTTTCTGCCTGCTGAATTGGTGAGCTTCCAGGAAGACATTTGATTTTCTAGAGAGATGGTAGCTTACTGCTAGAGCCTAATTTGCAACTGTGTTGTTTGTTACTGGATTATCTTAAAAGTTTCCTACATTTAAAATTTGAAATATATTTTCTGAATCATTTAATATAAAATTTGTTGAATTATCTACAGGTAATTCGTGCATTCTGCCCATGAAAACAGTAGGTGTGGATATGGTCAAAAGACACAATTGTTTATGGACCACTAATCTTTCCATTTGCTGCTATAATAAATCCTCTAGTTTACCTTGCATTAGATTAATTAAACCTAGAGTCAGAGTACGTTGTTTCAAACTAACTGAGATCTTGGACCAATCCTATAAACCTCTCCAAGTCTAAGTTTCCTCTTATGTGTTCATTTATTTATATGCATTTGACAAATATTTATTGGTACCTATGTGTTTTCTATTCTTCTAGAAGCTGGGGATACAATGATGAGCAGGAGAAAGTCCTCTCTCTCATGGCCCTTACATTTTAGGGGGGCACACAAAATAGACACATAGACATACTATGAAGCAGATAATATGTTCTGTGAGGAAGGAATAGCAGGGTCACGGGTAGTACAATCTCAGACCAGGAGTTAGGGAAGGCTGCTTTGTTGATCACAGACCTCTAAAGGAAAGAAGGCACGGGGTCGTGCAGAAACCTGGAGGAAGTGGCAGTGGCAGTGGCAGTGCGAGACAGAAGGTGCAAAGCCCCGAGGGAAGGAGTGTCTCATGTGTTCTAGGAACAGAAGGACTGCAGAGTGGTTCAAAGCCAGGAGCTGTGGGAAGGGAGACAAGGGAGCTGGCGAGAAAGTGAGTGCTTTCTGTGTTTCACCCTAAGGATTGGGGATTTTATTCTGAGAGGTCTAGGAAGCCGCTAGAAGATTTTGAGCAGAGAAGTGACATGATCTGACTTAGGTTTTAAAAGGATCACTGTGGATGCTGGGCGAACAATGGGTACTAAGGAATTAAGCAGGGATGAATTCAGCCGGTCAGTGGAGGGAACAAAAAGTGCTCATGGGGCACGGTGAGAGACGATGGTGATTTTGGGGTCGTTGAGGGTGGGCAGAGGCGGAGAGACGTGGTCGCAGTCTGGATACCTTTTGAAGGTATCGCCTGCTCATCTTCTAGATTTGTGAAGACCATTAATAAGATAAGGTGCATAAGAACACTTTATGTTCTGTACTGTTGGGAAGAGCCGTCTCATGTGCGTGTGTATTTGGCTACTAACTCAGCTTCCTCATAATGCTCATTTAGTCCTTAAAAACTTTGCAAACTACTAATGTGTATGAAGCTTATTACACTGAATGTGCAAACCTGGTTGACAAGCGGATGATGTGGAATTTTCCACCCCTCCTTTATTTGGATAGGATTTGTGAAGACCATTCCTTCCTAACTATCAAAGGATTTGATAGTTACCGTAAAGGCAGAATGGTATAAATACCTAAACATCTGAAGTTTCTAGAGGAAGAATACTGCATTTTATATGTGATTTATGGGATAATTTAGGGTGATTGCCTTGTGTGTTCTAAACCAGCATTATCTAAAAGAAATATAATACAAGCTATTTATGTAGTTTTAAACTTTTTTGTAGGCACATCATAAAATGTAAAAAGATACAGGTGAAATTAATTTTTATGAAATATTTTATTTAATCCAATGTATTAGGGTTGTCTGGAGAGACAGAATAGGATATGTGTATAAAGTCAACCCTTGTTATCCATAGGGGATTGGTTCTAGGACTCCTCCCAGATACCAAAATCCAAGGATGCTCAAGTTCCTTATATAAAATGGAGTGGTATTTGCATATAACCTACGCACATCCTCCACATACCTTAAATCATCTCTAGATTACTTATAATAACTAATACCATGTAAATGCTATGTAAATCATTGCAAAATTGTGTTTTTTTAATTTGTATGTTTTGTTGTTGTATTTTTAAAAATTATTTTTTTCCCAAATATTTTCTTTTTCTATTTCTCTCTCTCTCTCTTTCTTTCCTTTTTTTTTTTTTTTTCCTCAAAACAGAGTCTTGCTCTGTCACCCTGGCTAGAGTGCAGTGGCGTCATCATAGCTCACTGCAACCTCCAACTCCTGGGCTCAAGGGATCCTCCTGCCTCAGCCTCCTGACTAGCTGGGACTACAGGTGTGCACCATCACACCCAGCTAATTTTTTCTATTTATTTGTAGAGATGGGGTCTAGCTCTTGCTCAGGCTGGTCTTGAACTCCTGAGCTCAAGCAGTCCTCCTGCCTTGGCCTCCCAGAGTGCTAGGATTACAAGCATGAGCCATTGCACCTGGCCCCCAAATAGTTTTGATTTGCAGTTGGTTAAATTTGAGCATGTGAAACCCTCCAATATGGAGGGCTGACTGTGTGTGTGTGTGTGCGTGTGTGTGTGTATGAGAGGGAATTTATTAGGGGAATTGGCTCACATGACTATGGAGGTTGAGAAGGCTCATGACGGGCTGTCTGCAAGCTGGAGACTCTGGGATGCTGGTAGCATGGCTCAGTCTAGTCCGAAAGCCTCAGAACCAGAGAAGCTGATGGTGCGATTCTGTTTATGAGGAAGGCTTGAGAAACCAGGGATGAGGGACCACTGGCATAAGTTCAGGAGTCCCAAGGCCAGAGAGCCTGGAGTGTTGATGTCCAAGGGCAGGAGGAGGAAGGTATCTGAGTTCCAGGTGAGAAAGGAAACCCTTTTCTCTCTTGTTTTGTTCTATCTCTAGGTATTCCTTAATCCAGTCACATTTACACCTAAAATTAACCATCATACCCAAAATATCAAAGTATTATATTAATTTCAAAATGTAATCAATATGAAAAGTTATTGAGATAGTTTACATTTTTTTGATACTAAGCCCGAACAGTCCAGTTTGTATCCAATCTCCGTTTAAGAGGAAGGGAAGCCTTAATGGTTCTTTGGATTGACATTAGATTCATCTGGGAGATTTTTTTTGTATAATACCAAGGCTGGTGCCCTACTCCTGATCTATTCACCAGCATCTTTGGTGGAAGTGAAGGCCGTGGAGCAGTACGGTGTTAAAGTTTTCCAGGTGGTTCTAACTGGGCAGACAGTGTTAAGAAGCCTTGCAAAAGAATTTAAAGCCAAAGTCACCAAACAGGGGATCCACACCCTTCCAAGGGCTCTGTGTGCACGGCTAGTTTTAAGAGAATCCTTTTCAAGAACAGCAAGTTTCACGTGTTCTTTTTCCTACAACTGAGAATGTGCCTTGGTCAGAGTATCACAACCGTTCCCCTTTCTTGCCTCTCTTTTATGATTTGCTCTCTTCTCAGTTTATCAAAGAAAGGCCTAACTCATCCAGAATCTTACTCTTCTGTATTGTCCTGAAAACCAAAATTTCCAGAATGTTTTTTTTAAAAAAAAGAATAAGAAACAAGAAAAAATTGGAAAATTGGCGTCAGGGAAGTAGCCTTTAATCAAGTCGAAACAAACCTCCTTCACTTTGCAAACAGCCACCCACCTCATTGAAGAGATGCATTTGTAATAAATTTCCTAATAACATTTTCAAAACATGTGTGTTCTTTTGTGCAGTCATGTGCTAATAATAATTGTAATTATAAATTAATTGGGTGAAACATTTTAATGCTGAAAAGCTATGGTCATAGGAAATTTAAATAAAAGTTTAGCAGTTTGCCTACATATTTTTGTTGCAGAGAAGTAGG
This sequence comes from Daubentonia madagascariensis, assembly GCA_023783475.1. Classification (NCBI taxonomy): domain Eukaryota; kingdom Metazoa; phylum Chordata; class Mammalia; order Primates; family Daubentoniidae; genus Daubentonia; species Daubentonia madagascariensis. The sequence goes on along the minus strand of JAKFHU010001640.1, from coordinate 7,157,500 downwards.
TTGATCAATAGAATATTTTTAAGCATAAAAATATCTTATTTTACGGTGAGATTCTGTAGTGGATGTGGGATATCAAAACAATTTCAAGGGAAAAGGCAAACCATTTAAAATTTCTGACTGCTGAAGGAGAGTTTGTATTTTTGTGTATTTGAAGTGGATGACTGTGGGTGTCAAATTGGAATGATATTTATATTCCTTCAAATAAATATAAAAGGGGGATGTAACTTTTTTAAAAAGCCAGTATGTTCAATATTCTAGAACTTATATTCCTTTCAACTTATGAGGAAAAGATGTAGGTGTCAATTTAATATGTCAAAGCATATAGAGATTTTCAAAAGTTTTGCAGAGTGTCAGACAACACAAAACAATCTGCCAACCAGGGTTTGAATCAAGATTCTTTCATTTTCTATGTAAATGCCCTTTGCCAAGTTGTTTATTCTCCTTAAACCTCAGTTTCTTTATCTGTAGAAAGGGAATAACAATACCTACCACCAGTAGGGATGACATATGACACTATTATATAACCTGCTGACATATGACAAGTGCTGAAAATTGCTATCTTTCATGATCATACTAATAATTGTCAGAATGAGTGGAAAAAATCACACTGTTTATTTTTAATTTTTTTGTTAATACATACATATATATTTTCAGGGTACATTTTGATACATTCATATAATCAAATCAGGGTAATTGGGACATCCATCACCTTAAATATTTATCTTTTCTTTATGCTAGGAAAATTCAAATTATTCTCTTCTAACTATTTGGAAATGTATAATCGATTAATGTTAACTATAGTCACCCTACTAATCTATTGAACACCAGGTTTTATTTCTTCTATCTAAGGGTATATTTGTACCCATTAATCAACCCTTCTTCATCCCCTCTTCCCCCTGCTATTCCTGGCCTCTGGTAACAACCAGTCTACTCTCTATCTTCATGAGATCCACTTTTTTAGTTACCACATATGAGTGAGAACATGTGATATTTGTCTTTCTGTGCTTGGCTTGTTCACTTAGCACAATAACCTCTAGTTCTATCCATGTTGCTGCAAATGACAGGATTTCATTCTTTTTTATGGTTAAGTAATATTCCATTGTGTATACATACCACATGTTCTTTATCCACTCATCCATTGATGGGCACTTGAGTTGATTCCATATTTTGGCTATTGTGAGTAGTGCCACAGTAAACGTAAGAGTGCAGGTAACTCTCTGATATGTTGATTCTCTTTCTCTTAAATATATAGAAATGGTGCTGTTTATAATTGAAAAACTTATGACAAACTCATACAGACTTACCAAAAACAAGTTCCAAATCCTATAAACTCTGCCCACCCTTAGCCTTGGGCATGCTGGCATATAACAGGTGTCCAGTCAAACAAGTTGAACGATTAGAAATAACTTGTCGTGATTATTAATTCAACTGAAGACCAGCACACCACAGACCACTATAGCCTTTCTTCACTCTCCTGATCACCAATGTGCTTTGAAAATTTGGCTAATTCTGACTAAAAACAAATACAACAAATGAACAACAAAAAATACAGCTGTCAGATCAGAGCTTGTTATAAACACAAAAGAAGATATTGATCCTTTAATTCCTAGGAAAGGAGGGGATGGAACTTCTAGAATGCTCTCTTCTGGCTGAGATTGTGGGTCTCTTCCTGTTAACTGGATTTGCTGTTGACTATGGGTCACATCTCACTTCTTTGCATGTCTTGTAATTTTTAAAATTATAATTGGGATATTGGGTCTAAAAGAACAGGGGAGATGGAAAGGGAACACATCCTTTCCTCTCTTAACCAGCTAATGTGAGGTGTTTATTAGTTTGATCCAATCAGGGGTTGAGCAGATTTGGGGACGGTTTGTGACTTTAATCATCTAGCAGAGCCTTAGAATTCAAGTACCTAAAACCAAAGTACCTTTCCTTTTTAAAAAAATTGTGGTAAAATACACATAACATAAAATTGACCACCTTAACCATTTTTAAGTATACGGTTCAGTGGGGTTAAGGACATTCACATTGTTGGGCAACCGATCTCCAGAACTCTTTTCATACTGTAAAACTGAAACTATATACCATTATAGAGTTAAATTAAACATATTCCTATTTTCCCTTCTTCCCAGTCCCCAGCAACCACCATTCTACTTTCCATCTCTATGAATTTGGCTACTCTGGTTACCTCATCCAAGTGGAATCATACAGTTTTGGTCTTTTAGTGACCAGTTTATTTTCACTTAGCATAATGTCCTCAAGGTTCATCCATGCAGTAGCAAGTGTTAGAATTTTCTTCCTTTTTAAGGCTGAATATATCCATTGTATATATAGACCACATTTTGTCTATCCATTCATCTGTTGATGGACGCTTGCGTTCTTCCACCTTTTGGGTATTGTGACTAATACTACTGTAAACGTGGATATACGAGTATCTTGCAGAGCCCTGCTCTCAATGACTTTGGCCATATACCCAAAAGTGGAATTGCTAGATCATATGTTAATTCTATTTTCAATTTTTTGAGGAACTGCTGTGCTGTTTTCCATAGTAGCTGCACTATTTTACGTTCCAAGTCACAGTGCACAAGGGTTCCAGTTCATCCACATCCTTGCTAACACTTATTTTCTAGTTTTTTTCCTGTTTCAATAGTACCCATCCTAAAGAGTATGACGTAGCTCCCCTGCTTTTGAGCCTACCATTCACCTTCTTGGGTAGTCAGACTGTTGACATCTTTGATTTTATCAGAAGTGGAGTCAGTTTAGACTCAGTTTAGACTCAGTTTACCATAGGCTTCAAACACTTTGAAGCTGAGTTCAGCCTTTCCCTCTAGTAGGGCACAGACCAAATACCACTAGAATGCTAGACCTTGAACTTGAAAGGCTTCACACCTGCTAGGCTTAGAATCTGCTAGACCTTGAAAATGCTAGACATAGCGATGGTAAGATCAGAATTCAGCAACATGGGCAGATGGCAACACAGGGAAACCGTGAGACCTTGGAAAGACAGACAATGGAAACACAGGTCTGCTAGACTACAAGGTTGTGAGTGTGAGACCTTGAGATCATGATGTGAGAAGACCGCAAGCTCATAACACTAGAAATACTGACGTTTCCAGACGGCAAGAGGCCCCAGTGCAAGAATATGAGATCTCTTTATGAGTTCCAGCCCCACACTTTGCTTATCTGCAAAATTCCCAAGAGTATTACTGAGGTGAAGGGATCTTTGCGTTCGCGACTCCTCTGGATTTAAATCCAAAGTGCCATCCCACAGACTTATCAAGTTTGGTTGCTTACTATTTGTTCAAGCAAAACTGAACCATCTCTGGCATGAGCCCTCTTCCACCTGCCCTGCCTCTAACCTCAACAATCTAACCCAGGTATGAGAACATTCTTTGTCCCTTGTTCACCTACAAGGAGCTCATTCCTCTGGATTTTTTACTTCTAACTTTCTTTGTGTCTACATCTCTTTGATGGCTTGAAAGAAAAATATACAGTTTTTTTGTTTTTGTTTACCCAATGATTTGTTGTTGATTGGCATTAAGACCACCCACCCAGGTGTCCCAGACTTCAAGGGAAGTGGTAAGAGATGCCTCCTGGGGAATAAGATCCAGGAATCAGAAAGCCATTAGGAAGCAAGGAGGAAGCTCATTCTGATTTTTCTGGGGTGTCTGAGAGCTGTGCATTTTTGGTTCATTTTTCCTTTTTCTCTCTCCAGTTTTCTCTGCTTCTTTTTACACAAAGAAAAATGGCCCCCCCTGCCATGGAACAATATCATTTCCCAGCTTTTGCCCCCACTCTAGACCAACATTTCAATGTCCTATTTCAGATTCCTGGGAGGGAGAATCTGCTTAGCACAACTTTGATGAGGGGTCCCTTCCTAGCCCAATCAGCTATTGCCAGAGAGTCAGGGTCTTTACATATAAACACGGCTATAGTGACTCACTCCTGTGCCTAGACGGCTCTTCTTGAGGGAGCGGGGATGACGTGTGCTATCCGGATATTCCAAAAGGTGATTTAAAAACAGAGCCCTCTAACTCACTTAGCTCCAACCTCACACCCACTAAAGAGGGCCTTAGTGTAAAGTTTCATTTGGATGTTATTGCTGGCAATAATGGTATATGCCTATGAAATATCTAACATCAATTAGCATACATATTAAATGTCAATCTTATTCTCAAAAACTAATTTAGAACTGGCCTACTGTCTTCTTTTCAAAAAGTAATTTGGAGGTGTCTAACCAGCTATCTCCTCCAATAGCAAATTAACAAAATTACTCATTTTACTGAATAATCAGAAAGCATTTCTCATTTATTGCCTAATGGTTAGATAATTAAATGCAAGTAGCAGTAGTCTCCTCCTGTGTGCACATGTTGAAGTTTATATTTTCCATTGATTTAATTTTAATTACAAAATTGAAGCTCTATATTAAATTATGATTATGGATATTTTATTAGGGCCCCAGGGGTAGAGAACAAAGTACACATGGACAGCAGGGTGAATGGGGAGAGACTGAGTGATATTCCTTCAAAGTCTCTGTTTAAGTTTTAAGTTTGGGAGGTCCATTTAATAATTTATTAATAAAGAAGTTTGCCTAGACGTGGCTTTCACTGTTAGCTAATTCAGTGGTGCTATACGTAGGAGTGAGTTATGAGGTCCTGTCTGCTCAATGATATCAGCATAAGTTACTCACCAGTTTATCTTCTCTCAAAACACTTGGGCAACATTGAGTCTATTGGGGCAGTAACTAGCTTAATGGTACCCTAATAAACTTCCATGCGAAAGGGAAGAGATTTATATTTACTCATGTTAGCAACAAAATAATGTGTCCATTCAGTCAGATCCTAGGGCTGGGAAATTTCCTCCCAGAATCTGGAATGTCCCATAAATTAATACAAGACCCTAAGTACTGAGGTCACTACAGAATTAATGGTAAAACATAGGGTTTGAATATAATGAAACACAGGCCACATGCATATCCAGAAAGAGAAGCCCACATAGTTCAGCAGTTACAAGCCCAGAATGCAATCTACTCGATGACAATTTTCAAGATGAAGGGTTGTAGAACTCAACGATGTACTAAATATATCGAAGATTCAGAATTGATCTATAGTTCAGCAAGTCCCTCTGATTACTCACTTATGTCAGCATGGCTCATGAATTATGTGTCTGTGTGTTTCTCATGAATATAAATCCCAATCTCTCTGGTGTACTTATATGTGGTTAGATCATTTGTGCGATGACATTTCCCATGATCTGAGGGGAAAAGGGAGACACTTTACAGTGTTTAAAAAAACATGAACAATTTTCTGGCACCAAGAAAATTATCAAGGGCCCAGAGAAACACAACATGATTCCCAACTCCTGCTAGCATACAATATGTCAACCTAGACCCTAATAATAATTGTATTTCAGATCATATTTGCCTTCTCTGCTTCTCACCTTCTTTACCATTTCTTATTAAATTCAGGGGAAAAAAATGTAGTGGTGTTAATCAAGATAGTTTGCTAGCAGTCTTTATTTGGAGTACCCTAGCTTTCATGTAGGTCATGTGGGCTCCGAATGAATTATTTAGTTTTTATTTTCTAGGTTTTTTTTTAAAAGTAGAACTAATAAGGATCTATATCAGTAAAGGCTTGCCAGACAAACAGACCCAATAGGAGGAGATAATAGATAGATAGATAGATAGGTATGTAGATAGATATTGACTTATTTCAAGGAGTTCATTTATATAATTATGGGAGCTGTCAGGTCTGAAATCTGAAGGGCAAGCCAGAAGACTGGAAACTCTAGGGCAAGAACTAATGTCTAGAGTCTTATGTCTTGAGGCAGAATTTCTTCTGCAGGGAAACCTCAGTTTTGCTCTAAAGACCTTTCAACTGATTAGATGTGGTCCACTCAGATTATCAAAGATAATGTCTTTTATTTGAAGTCGACTGGTTGGAGATATTAACCACAAGTACTTTCACAGGAACACCTAGATCAGTGTTTCTCGTTATGGCCTAGCCAAGTTGACACATAAGATTAACCATTGCAAGATTTGTTGGTTATAAGTTGCAAGACAGCTAATGAAACTAACTTTCTAATAATGGCTAAGGTATGTTGAAGGTTAGTTACATGCAGCTACTGTTCTGACACTTTATGTATGTCATCTTTTCCCAAGGTCTCACAGCTAGTAATGGCAGAGGGTGGGATTTGAAACCAACCAGTCTGACTCTAGGGGTTGTACATTGAACTGCTATGCTATATTCATTCAAACTATTTCAAAAGAAAATTTATTGGATCATGTATTTGGATTGCCAAAGGGAAGCTCTAGTTTTAGGCATGGTCAGACCCAGGGCTTAAGGGATATGATTAGGATTTCTTCTGTTTCTCTATTTGCTTTGTCCTCATTCTCAGGAAGGTGATCTTTTAGTGACAGCTCCAGGTTTATATTCTCTGAGTTCAATAACTCCAGAGAATTTCCCTTTCTCAATAGCCCAAACAGAATTCCTCACATGGACTCTGAGCTATTTGTTTGGGTCATGCACTCATCCCTCAACCAATGGCCAAGGTTAAGAGAATGGAATGTGCTCGTGGATCAGGCATGAGCCCCAGGTCTACCTCTGAGGTGAGCAATGGTGTTCTGACCCTGCCTGAATCACTTAGGACGAGTGTGGGAAAAGCTGGTTCATCAAGGAAAATCAAGGTCAACCTTAGAAGAGAAAAGAGATGCTGAACAGGCAAGGAAAACAAATGTCCCCTATAATTTTTGCCACTACAGATTAAGAATGTCTTAGTTCCATAGGATACACTTCAAATTTCTTACTAGGGCTCAAAAGATCCTTCTTAATTCTGTCTCCAGCCTTATTGCCCACTCTTCTTGTAGTTTGTTGCTGTCAACCTGACTTCCTCCCCATTGCTCCCTGTCACACTGTGCCATCTTGCATCTCTGCCTTTGCACATGCCATTTCCACTGCCAGGAATGCTTTTCCTGCACGCACCATCTTCTTTGTGCAAACACTGACTTGCACTTCATCACTTTTGCATGCATTCATTGATTTTTTTCTTCATTAATTCACTCATGAATGCCTATTATATTCCATGGACTGTGAAAAATGTTGAGGACATGGTCGGAAATCAGGTAGACATGACCCACTTCCTCATGAAGCTCATCTTCTTTCACGACATTTGATCGTGAGCCTATCAAGGGTAGGGCCTGTGTCTGATTTGTCTCTGTGTCTCTAGAGCATTCAGTATAGTTGCAAAGAAGAGGTAAGAGCATAGGGAGTCCTGAGTCGGACAGGCCAGGATTCCAGTCCAGGGTGGGTGAGTTGCTGAACCGTTCTGTACTTCTATGTCTTCCTCTCTAAAATGGAAATATTCCTACCTTGTTAGACTGTTTTGAATTTCAATAAGACAACACATGTAAAGTGAACATCATTGCTTCTCTCATAAGCACTTAATAAAACGATAGACAGCTATTATTCTAATAAATGCTCGATATATGCTTGGATGAATATCTGGTTAAATTAACCATGTAATTGGGATGACTCCACTTCTCTCGAGGGAGGAAGACCACTGCCTCCATAGCGTTGCCTTCTTTCAAAAGTGAAAGCCCTGAATTTTAACACAAAGATTTTTTAAAAACCTGAAAAGTTATGATAACACTTTAATATAAAGACATTAATTCTTATCCCCATCAAACAACTTCTTTGCGGGAAGATGATTGCAGCTTAGGGGAGTTTGACGGGCAATCTCACCATACCTCAGAACTGAGACTCCTTCCTTGGAATAAGTTTTTCTTCATTAATGAAGTCAGGATTCTTGACTCCTTTTGAGAATAGGTAGCAAAGCTTTATATTTTCTCCCTCAAGCAATGCAATGATTAATGGAATGTATAACTACCTTCTTATATTATCAAGCTATTTACCAAAGGACTCAGTGCAATTCTTTTAATATTATTTCTCACTAAATGATGCATACCACCCAACATCTGGAGACTTGGCCTCAAATCCGAGCTGAAGTTACAAATAAAAGTAGATTTAATTGTCTCTGTTTAGCCTATACTAGCAAATTCATCACAGGGCTGACACCGTCTTTGAGGGAGACTTGGAATGGTGAAGGCTGAGGGACTTTCAGTTAAGGTCAGAGGAGTAGTTTGTGAACTGAGTTGAGGAAAGTTAAAAAGAGAAAGTTGCACGTGTATAAGAAGACAAATGCAGAAATAGACATTGTAGCTGTTTGCCATAGCTAAAAAAGTGAGACAACCTAATTTTCTGTCAACAGGGGAACTGAGAAGTAAACTGTAGTTTATTCATGCAATGGATTATGCTTCAGCACATCTACATGAGTTGTACATTTATAACAAGAATAAATCACAACAACATAATGTTGAGCAAAGAAAAAAAAGCTTACCATTTATCTACATTTTTAAAGAAAATTGAAAGGGTATGTGCATTTTTACAGCTTTGGGAATATATTGCCAAACTGTGTATCAGATAATTTTTCAAGTGTCAAACTAAGGGTCTAATTTTTACTTTTGTTTGCAAATTCATACAATATAACTATAGAAATTAGATTTGTTTTTTTCCCAAAGTCCTCTCTTATGCAATAATTCCTTTATGAGTCTGAAAGTAGTTTGATATGCAAGCCTCCTGATTTAGTTATTTTAAACCATCCATGATGTCATCAATTATTTAGATTTTATATCTTCTTCTCCAGTATAAATCATGCCTCAAACCATTCAGTTAACTCAAATTTAGATTGTAGGCAAAGGAGATAGAAATTACTCAACAACTTGATGTTTGTTTGGATTTGAGTCATGCTCATATTTTAAAAGTACAGATTATGATTCAATGGATATTTCTGTAGGTTATCAGACATATTAGTATTAGTAAGAGAGGCAAGAAAATGTGTAGTAATAAGGAGGAGTTCATCACCAACTATTGAAAACTATTTTCAATGATTTTTATTTTTTTCTTCAAATAGCAGATGGCTTAATTTCCTCAACCAGCTGCTGGGAAAAGACATATATTTAAATGATAAGGAACAGAAAATTAAATTCACCCTGGTAACATAACAGCAAGAAGGTCTTGGCAGTGCTTGTATTTCTTTTTACTAAATTAACAGATGAAAGAAAATAAAACATCATCAGCAAAACCCAAGTTTGGAAAGTTATGGAAGAAAAGAAGAAAAGACAAAAGGCAAAAAATAAAAAAAGTAGAGGAGGCAGGAGAGGAAAGAAAGGAGAGATGGGAAGGACTATGAATGGTAACTCACTTTCTAAGAAAGACATTTTAAATTGATCTCAAGTACACGTGCTTCCTGTCTCTGAGCAGCCGAATAGTGTTAGAAGTCCTGTGTTACGAGGGTATGACTTCAGATCAAGATATTCCCAAGTAAATTAATTGAATTTGAAACAAATGCCATCCCTTTTGACATATTACAGGCATCCGTGGTATTGAAAAGAGGTGAGAACCTGACCTTTGTCTGGTTCCTGTTTTGTGCCAGGTGCTCTATTCACTGTTTTGTTTGGTCCTCACAACGACCCCGTGAGCTGGATGCTTATCCCCATTTTCACCATGTGGAAGATCAATTCGGGGTGAGAAAGTATTTCATGGAAGGTCAAGTAAAACATGAGAATGGTGTTCAAACCAAGTTCCCGCTGGCTCCAAATCTCCTGCCCTCTCTGCTGTCCTAGGAGGGTCGTCCTGGCACATGCCAAGGAAGCTTCACCAGGGAAGGCGAGCGGGCTTCTGCGGATGGGGTATGGCTGGACAGTGTGCAACAAAGTGAGTAGCAGGAGATGAACTCAGTGGATTAGCTAAGGTAGGATCATGTAAACCCTTGCAGGCAACGGGAGGTCTTTGTTCCATCCTGAGTAAGACAGAAAGCCATTGAAAGAGTTTCAGCAGAGAAGTGATATGTTCTGTCTTAGGTTTTAAGTACCGGTTGTTCAGAGAATGGGTTGTAGAAGTTTAAGAATAGAAACAGGAGGGCTATTTAGAAATTTGTTACAATCATCCAGGATCCATGATGATACCTTAGACCAAGATGATAGCAGTGAAATGAGAGCTGTGGGTACATTCTGAACATATCTTGAAAATACAGCCAAGAGAAATTCCTTGTAAGTTGGCTGCGGGGTGTGAGAGAATGCAGAAATAAAGAATAAAATATAAGGAATAAGAAAAATAGTCAGGTTATGACTCTGGTTCATAATCATTTTATATGTAGGACAATTCCTTTGCCCCTAAAAATCCCAGACAGGCAGAGGACAGTTATTACAGAAGAAGTGTTGGCACTTGTATTGTAGTTAGAGGACACCCATCTGGTGTTTGCTGGAGAATCACCTGCAGAATTGCTTACAGACACACACACACATCTGGGGTCACAGAAGTGTTCTGTGTTGTAAGAGTATAGCAGAAAAAACTGCATTTTCTTTTTTCCTATATCCTTACAGAGATCAATCCACATTTTGCCATTCTGGCAGCATCCCTATTCTTTCTGAAATGAGCTGTATCCCACAGCTCAGCTTCTGGCCTACAATACCTGAGCAAGTGTGATGAAATAGGGTTTATAAAAGTCTGAATAGTTGATCAAGAATCTGGGACAATGTTACTATTGGTTTATGTGTGTGTTATTCTTCTGTAAAAACATTCCCTTGGGTTGGGTATGGTGGCTCATGTCCATAATCCCAGCATTTTGGGAGGCTGAGGCAGGAGGATTGCTTTAGCCCAGGAGTTAGAGACCAGCCTAGGCAACATAGCAAGACCCTCATCTTTACAAAAGAAATGAAAAAATTAGTTGGGCATGGTGGGGTGCGCCTGTAGTCCAGCTACTTGACTGCTTGAGAGGCTGAGTCAGGAGGATCACTTGAGCCCAGGAGTTCAAGGCTACAGTGAGCTATGATTGAGCCACTGCACTCCATCCTGGGTGACAGAGTGAGACCCCATCTCTAAAAAAAAAAAAAGAAAAAACCAAAAAAAATCCCCCAAAAAACATTCTCTTGGTTAAATGTAATATGTCTCTCATTTATGCACTCATTTTTTAAATTGCTATTTTTGTTGTTACCTAAAAATAGATGAATAGATAAATTCACTCGATCTGTAGAGGAGGACATATTTCAGATACTTGCTCAGATATCTCAATAGTTAGAAGGCAGATTTCAAACGCTTGAAGGAACCACATGGGAAGCCAGGAGCATGTGGACAGTGTAGAAGAAATGCAGACCTGACCATGATCCTTTAAGAACCAGCCTTCAGAGATTATTTTTTATCTTTCAGAGATTTTATAATACACTAAAGATTAAACACCAAACTAATAAATGAAGATAGTGATAGACTCCTTTTACAACAAGTAAGAGCTATGAAGTTACCTGGAATAGCCAATGAAACTAAAATTACATTTTTCTAGGAAGAAGATTACAAGAAATATAAAGCTATCTCATTCTGTCCTTTTGAAGACTTCTGGGGCATTCCTTTTTGCATAATTCAGTAATAGCAATCTATTACTGAATAACAAATTACCACAAATTTAGCACCTTAAAACAATAAAACATTATTATTTCACAGTTTCCATGAGTCAGGAGTCTGGACACAGCTTATCTAGGTCCTAGGCTTTTTATCTCACCAAGCTGAAAGCAAGTGTCAGCCAGGGGTATGATCTCATCTGAGGCTTAGTGTCCTCTTCCAAGGTCATTCAGGTTGTCATGGAGTTTAATGCATATGATTGTGAGACTGAGGGCCCCATTTTCTTGTTAGCTGTTGGCTGGAGTTGCTCTCAAATCCTAGAGCCTACCCTTAGGACTAGCCCCGTGGGCCCCTCTAGACAGTTTAGGTCTGCAGTTTACAGCACAGCTGCTTATTTTCTTCCAGGTCAATAGGAGAGTATCCGCTCCTGCTTTTTGTCTTTGTTAAGGGCGGGCCTGATTAGATCAGGCTCATTCAGGACAATCTTCCTTTTGATTAACTCAAAGTCAACTGAATAGGGATTTTAATTATATCTGAAAAATCCATTTTGTTACATAGTTAAAAAAGGTATATCCCATCATGATGAAGTAACTAATATCAAGCTACTACCCCACACTAAACAATTATAGAATTGAAAATAATACATGAGACAAAACTTTTTAGACATTGGAAAACAAACACAACAAGACTGTGAAACTTGAAAGAAGAGAACTATTTAGCTGAGATCCACATTCATTTATTTATTTTCAACTTATTCATTATTCATTCACGGCTTTATTTCTGGGAGCACATTCATGACCATGGACCATGGACTGTTCCAAGCAGTGAACAGCAGTTATACTGAGCTGAAGAAGCATAAAATGGAACTTGGTACTGAGGTAGCTTGAATATTTGGACTACAGTGCCAGCAAGGCAGAAGCTGGAGGGTGGGTGGGGAAGGGGGGTAGGTTAAATACCAGAGCCAGCCCTGTGTAGGGAGTGATTGGGGTACTTGTACAACTAGACTGGAATTATTTCACTGACCACTTTATTTACTCAGTTGAGACCCCAGAAGGTCACACATTAGAAGTAAGAGGTTCATCCTATGGCAAATGAAAAATTCAAAGTACATGTGTTCTAACAAAGCATAAAACCAAGCTTGATGGGATCAGAAGGCTCCACTGGTAATTTAACTGTCTGCCAGAACCAACACCTTTTTACAGAATAACTACATAATCTGGACTTCCTATAATGTCTCATTTTATAATGACCAGCATACAATCCAAAATTTCTAGACATATGAAAATGTAATCCATAATCTATAGCAGTAATCAGCAAATAATGGCTGGATAACCAAATCTGGTCTGTCACCTTTTTTAGTAATAAGGTTTTATTGGAACACAGCTCATTTGTTTACACATCATCTATGGCTATTGTGCTGTAATGGCAGAGTTGAGTGGTTGTGACAGAGCCTGTAGGCCCACAAAGCTGTCAATATTTACTATCTAGCCCTTGACAGAAAAATTTGCTAACACCTGACCTACAGAAATTGATTCAGGCAATTGAATTATACCTTGATGATCCAGATTTCAAAATTTGTAGAGAATGGTTTTAAAGCAGCTATTTTAAATATGCTTAAGAATTTTTTTTTTAAAAAAAGATAAACATAATGAGTGAACATATGGGAAAACTTAGCATGGAAAATAAACCATACAAATGTATATTCTTGAAATTAAAATAAAATAATTACAACATCTAAAACTAAAAAGTCACTGGATATCCGTAACTGTGGATGAGGAGCTACAGAAGAAAGAGTAAATGAACTTGAATGAATTCAATAGAAGTTATCCACACTGAGGAACAGAAAAAAAGAATTAAATAGTTCAATGTCTTGTAAGATGGTACCAAATGGTTTTTAATAAGTAAACTGAAGTTCTCAAAGGAGAGGAGAAAGATAAAGGGGCAGAAAAATATTTGAAAATATTTAAATTCTGGGAATTTACCACATTGGGTTGAAAACAGCAGCCCATTGACTCAAGAGTTTCAGTAAACACTAAGCAAGATCAGTACAAAACACATACACACCCCTAAGCACCTCATAGTAAAAATGGTGAAAATGCTGAAATCAAAAGTAAAGAAAAAATTCCTAAAAACAGAGAAAAAGGCATATTCCATATTAAAGAACAATGATAAAAATAATGGCTGATTTCTCATCAGAAATAACAAACAGAAGACTATGGAAGGACATCTTTAAAAATATATATATATATGTAAAGAGAGAGATAAATTATGAACACAGTATTCTAGTTCACAAAAATATCTTTGAAAAATGATGGTAAAACAAAAATATTTCCAGATTTTAAAAAAGCAGAGAGAAATCATTGTCAATGAACATGCACTGCAAGAAATGCTAAAGGAGTTCTTCTGGCCGAAGGCAAATGATAACTCTTGAAATCTCAGGTCAACTGGAAAGAATGAAAATCTCTAGAAACAATAATTATATGGGTAAATGTAAAAATCTAATTTTAATTTTTAAAACTTCACTATATAAATTAAAATACAATGTTGTAGTTATAGATATGAAGAAGTAAAACATAAGACAATAATAGCATAAAGAAAGGAGGTGGCAAATGAAATTATACTATTGTATTACAAGTTTCTCACATTTTGCATGAAATGACACACTATTAATTGCAAGTAGATTATGACAAGTTAAGAACACACACTGTTATACTTAGAGAAACCACTAAAAACATATCTGTGAAGTAAAGCTCAAAAGAAAATAGAGAAAATAAAATGGAATATTAAAATGAATGAATGAATGGTTAAAAAATACTCAATTAACCCAAAAGAAGACAGGGAGGAAGAAGAGTATAGATAAACAAGTAGAAAACAAATAGCAAAATTGTGGACTTATCACAACCATACCAATAATTACATTAAATGTAAATGCTAAACAGTCTAATTAAAAGGCATTGTCAAACTGAATTAAATTAACTAAAAGGGAAAACCCAACTATTTGCTTTCTATAAAAATACACTTTAAATAAATGTTAGAAGACAGAAAGAAAGTATTTAATAAAAGTAACCTTCAAATGATCTAGGATAGGTATTAAGAGCTTTTAATACTCAGGGTTCTTGGTAGCAAGCAACAGAAGTCATCACTGATTTGTTTAAACAGAAAGGAATTTACAAAAAGATATTGGGTAGCTTACAGATACCCTAGGAGGGCCAAAGAAATAGGTTTGGTGATTATTCAGCCAGAGATAATGCCCCAAAGTAGTCCGTTGGTCATAGAAGTGTCATGACTGCTTGGATAACATAGGTTGTACTGCCAATGCCACAAACTATGGCCCTGGGAGGATGCCGCTAAAATCATTATCTGCTGCCCCCTGGGAGAATGGATGTAGCTGCTCTGTGGCAGCACTTGCCTTACTTCTGTTGCTAACACCTTCCTTGTACTACTATTTTGATTCAAAGTCTGGAGTGTGTGTGTCTGAATGACAGAGCTTAGAATATACATCTTAGTATGTCTTAGCTGCAACAGACTCTGGGAAAGTAAGTATTTGACATTTTCAGTATTCATAATGAGAAGAAAGCTCTGACTCATAAGATAGGGAATATTCCTCAACAGAGAAATGGAAGCTAAAAATATATGACAAATTCCACTAGAGATTGAAGCTTTGAGTCAGATACTCTACTATTACACTTACAATGTGTGTGGTCTTGGTAGGACGACTTAGTTTTTATGTTTTTATAAGCATCAGTTTTCTATAAAATGGTAAGTTTTCTATAAAATGATAATTGAGTCTGTTATGATTACATGAGATGACAACTGTCAAGCATTTATTACAGAATCTTCCACAGAATAGGTAATTTACCTGTTACTATTATCATAATTATTGTTATTGAAGAGGAAGTCATAGCAGCAGGAAATGAAGGGCTGATTTTTGAGAATGATTATTAATTTGGTTTTGAACTCATTGAGCTTAAGTACTCGAAAAATATAAAGGTCAAAATATTCCGCAAGAAGATGGTGTCTATACTTGTCAGGATCTCCAGAAGTTCAGGACTAGAGATAGTAAATAAATTCTCTACTTTGTAGTAATAGATAAATAAATGACAGAAGCTTCTGTGGAATTAAACATATTTTCCTTTTGCCTAAAAGAACCAAATCAACAACTAAAGAGCTACTTTACTTCCTGATTAAGATTTAAATCAAATCGTAAAAAGGAAATGATGATGTTACATATTTTATGTCCTGGCCTCTCTAGAAATGATTAATATTTTCTCATGCCTTGGAGACAAAGTGGAAACCATTGTTTTACAGGCAAGTGCAGAGATGGAATAAAGCACCCAAAGCTATAAGAGTTCAGCTATGTAGGTTTATGGTCAGGCTCTACTAAGTTTTCTTAGAGATTGTTTACTTGGTTAAATTTTAGATTTATTTAGGATTATTTACTCAGGTATCTTGTGGTTATTTTGCTCATAGACATCATCTTATATTGAATGGTAATTGAATTTTTGGTACAAATAAGTCATTTTAATGTAACACTTCTTGTGTGATACTGTGCTTTTGGAAATAGTCTGTGTTTAGGAAGTATTTTTAAGGTAGATGGTTATTTTTAAATACTTCCTAAATTAAACTCTCTACAAGATTGTAACTATAAGCTGCTTCATATTATTTCATGCTTCAATTTTATTTCAAATTTATTTCATGCCAAAATTCTGCTGATGGTGTTGATTTCAAACACAGAAGACAAAATAATGAACTTGGATGGATAGAGGCTGTCTCCTTGAACTTGAGCTACTGGAAGCCACAGGCATCATGATCTTTTTAAAGAATGGCTCCAGAATTATTTAAAGAATGGCTCCAGAAAGGCTCTTACAAGACCATCTTGGCTTCCAGCTTTTCACTATGCAAGTCTCATTTATGTTATTCCTCCCGGGACTACCTCAACAACCTCCAATGGGTCTCTTTTTAATCTGTCTTCTCCCCACTGCAGTTGATCCTCTCCCCTGCAGCTAAGGGGAAAACATAAGACCTAAACCTGACCATGTCACTCACTGTTTACACCCAGTCAGTAACCCCATTCTACATGGTGCTGTCTCCCAAAGTGTGGGAGATACACAAGATTTCTTTAGGTGGACACAGCATTAACTATTATCAGTTCACATGGTGAGAAAATTGCTCCCTTTGTAGTGTTCTTGTGATTTTATCAGATGGATTGAAAATCTTAATTTTGTGCTGATGTTAAACCTTCCTATGCCTTACTTTTCTCCCTTTTTGACTAAGTGGGAGTAATACTCATGTTCAGAGTCATTATCAAACAATAGTTTTTAGCTAGAATTTAATTGCATTATTTGTTTTACATATATGTATATATTTACTTTGATTTATGGCAGATTATATGAGCTTTTCATTTGGAGAAGGATGCAAAGTTTTCTTTTCAAACCTATGTATGTATAATATGTGATAATTTACAAAGACATATCAAGTAAGCAATATTACAGAGAGTTTAGAGATATGGCAAAAGTTATAAAGGAGATAAACTGTGAAATATAATAACGCATGAACACAGCAAGAAGTTACAAAGATAGTCTTCATATGACTGACATTTAGGAAAATCTGAATTATATGGTAATGTCCAAGCAGTACTTCATATTCAGTCCTTGGCTGTATCCCTGATGTCTTTGTGGCAGAACTACTCACCACCTTCTGCCTGGGTAACATAATCCCATTTTTCTCCTCTACGAACTGGCCATTCCTTTTGGAGGAAACTGAGTGAATCTTGTTTGGTTCAAATCAATTGTGTGGTCCCACCACTTCTCTTCCTAGGTGACTGGTTTACGCAGTAGCACGTGACCCAATTCTATATAAAGGAGCACAAGCATTCATTTATCTGGGTGTTTTTTTGTCAATTCAGGGAGGTCCCCCAATCTCCCCCTGCATATAGCTGTGAAAGGAAGAAATGCCGGAAACTGCCGCAGCCACAGTGAGGCCCGGATGGCAATACAGAAAGACAGTAAGAAACAGAGTCCAATGGCAGTTTTGGAACTCCAGATTAACCAGTCATGCAACTGCCTGCCTCCAGACTTCTTGTTTGATGAAATAATAAGGTGCTTACTGCGTAATCTTATTTAGTTAGATTTTTTCTTACTTGCAGCTGAATGCATTTCAAACCATTCACTAATCTCCTGCCTCTTCTTGCCTCGTGGCTTCTGCTCCAGAAGATCATCTACCTTTCATTCCTCCTGCTCTTTGGGATATTTTTGACTTCTGAGCATTTTCTTATGTGGCTTCCTCTACCTGGAATGCTGTCCTCCTCCCTCTCACTGCACATGGCTTGATCTTTAAAAACTTAACTCAGAAGTCACTTTAGAAGACTTTCATGACACAGGTTCAGGTACCCTTGCTCTGAGCACTCCGTACTCACCATTGCCTTGCCATGCTGGCTGTGATTTTCTGATGGTATGTCTGTTTTTCTCACTAGACTCTCTCCTTGAGGATAGGAATGATGTTCTATTTAACTTGATATCCCAAGATTCTCATTACATTCTTGGGCAGTGCAGATTATTTGAAATATTTATCCAAAATATTTCTCCCATAGAGCAGTAGTGTGTTGTCATTAAAAGCGAGACACTTGGCACCTGTGTTCCAAGCCTGATTCTATTGAGCAAAGCACCACAAGTATCAGTTTCCTCAGCTGGAAAACTGACACAGCGATAGTATTTATCTCTTATGTATTTAAATGATTTGAACAATGCATGTAAATTGGCTAGTTCATAATAAATTTTGTCATCATTCATAATTCAGTAGCTTCCCCCATATGTTTAGGTATGTACCCAGAGACATGATAAACAATTCTATACTTTGAAAAAAAATCTTCTATTGGTCTCTAGCTCTCTGTGAAAGAGGAAGAATCCCACAGCCCGTTGCCATTGTATTTTGGAACTTCAAGCTCAGCTCAGGACATGCCTATTATATTTGAGAAATATGCCTCATCTGGTATCTAGGCCACAAATGCACATTTGTGTTTAAAATAAAGAACAAATATTCATGATGGTGGATGCATAATTTTACCTTTTCATCATTTGATATGAAGTCTAAATTAAGAGGACAATATCAACATGAAGAAAAATTTTTGACCTTTTATGATACTTTGATATCTTGACATTCTTTATTCATCCTGGAACCTTTTGCTAATTTTCAGTGACTCCCTTTAGTAGATGTTCAAGTGTGTTTGTGAAGCATAGTGTGAAGAAGCAAAAAGAAGAAAGGAATGGGGTGGGGGGAGAAAGTAGGAAGGAAGAAAGAGAAAACCTAAATCTTCGTCAATAATTGAAAGAATGTTTGAGTGAATTGTAAGATGTCCTTACGTGGAACATTACACAAGTAATTAAAAGAATGGTATAGATCTCTGTAGATTCACCTGAACGTACATCCATGGCATAGTAAATAAGAAATGCAAGTTGCAGAATAGTATGTATAGGATGTGCATAGATACTATATTTGCTCTTGTTTGTATGAGCTAAAAAAAAGTATACAGAAAGAGAGACATCAAACTGTGGTAATATTGCCTATGTTAAGGAGGAAGGAGACAAATATTTAATGTTTTTCCCTATATCTATACTATCTGACTTGTTGCAATAAGCATGTATTTAAAAAAAAAAAAATTTAAGAGACAGGGTCTTGCTTTGTTGCCCAAACTGGAGTGCAGTGGCATAATCATAGCTCAGTGCAGCCTTGAACTCTTGGGCCCAAGTGATCCACCTGCCTCAGCCTCCCAAGTAGCTAGGACTATAAGCATGAATCACTGTGCCAGGCTAATTTTTTATTTTTTGTAGAGATGAGGTCTTGCTATGTTGCCCAGGCTGGTCTTGAACTACTGGGCTCAAGCAGTCTTCTCACCTTGGCCTCCCAAAGTGCTAGGGTTACAGGTGTAAGCCACTGTGCCCAGCCAAAAAATTTTTATTGAGGTATAATTTACCATAAAATTTAGCCATTGAAGTGTATAATTCAACAATTTTCAGTAAATTTACCAAGTTTTGTAGCCATCACCATAATCTAGTTCTAGGACATTTTATCATTTCAATAAAAAAGCCCCATGCCTCACTCATTACAATTAATACCAGTTCCCACCCTCAGGCCTAAGCAATAACTAATCTATTTTCTGCCTCTACAACTTTGCCTTTTCTGGACATTTCATATAAATGGAAACATACAATATGTGGTCTCTTGTGTTTGGCTTCTATCGCTTAGCTTAATACAGTACTTACACCAGTACTACATTCTTTTTTAGGGCTGAAGAGTATGCCATTGTATGGATATAGCACATTTAGTTTATCCATTCACCAGTTAATGGAAATTTGGGTAGGGTTGCTAGATTTAAATACAGAGTGCCCAATTTTAATTTGTTTAACTAGACCCACATAAATTTGGGACATACATTAAAAAATGATTCATTGTTATCTGAAATTTAAGTGTAACCAAGTATCTTGTGTTTTTATTTACTAAATTTTGCAAAGTTACATTTGGAGTTTCCACTTTTTGACTATTATGAATAATGCTGCTATGAACATTTGTGTGCAAGTATCTGTATAGATGAACACGAATTTTTGTAAATTGAAAAAAAGCCATAAGAAATTAAATAAAATCTCTTTTTTTGAGTGGATGCCAAAAGGATCCAGAAGTTCAAAAGTCAGCAAAATAGCTTTAGATATTTTTAATGAATCTGTTGCAGAGAAAATCACATAAATATTGGCTTCTGCTGTAATTATATGCCAACATTTCCTACTATGGCAACTGTATGCTGCCATGTGCTGTTTTATTACTTGCTGGATTGCTTATGGTTATTTAAGAGGATCATAAAACTTGGACACCAGACATGCTTGACATCTAAATAATCTAAGTCCAGCTCATTAAAAGCTGAGATCAATAGCTTGGTGAATACCTCAACACAGATTTCTTGCCATTTAGTTCAGGAATGTTTTAGATTTCAGGAGAGAATGCAGTTTCTTCTCTTGCTGTTAGTGTTATTGAATAAAGCTAAGTAGAGCCAGCACACCCTTACCTCGTGCTTTTTGCCTTTGGTCTTCTCTGGGACTGGAACACTATTACCAGGATAGTTGCATGGCTTATCTTTTATTTTGTTCAGGTCTCATTAGAAAGGCCTTCCATAACCACTCTAAAACAAAGAGCTTCCCCCACACAGCTACCCAGAACCTAACCCCTGCCCTGTCTTTCTTCATGGGCAGGACTGATAGATTTAGCAAATAAAATACAAGATGCCCAGTTAACTTTGAATTTCAGATAGTGAACAATTTTTCTTTCTTTCTTTTTTTTTTTTTTAGTAAAAATATGTCCCATGTAATGTGTGGAACATACTTATACTAAAAAAAATATTTGTTGTTTATATGACATTCAGATTTAATTGGGTGCCCTTAATTTTGTCTGGCATCCCTATTCATAACACTTAGAGCAGCCAGACATTATATTATATAATTTTCTGCACATTTATTTTATTGGTGGTCTCATCCTAAGAGAACATGGCTGTATTCATTTTGTTGGGCTGCTGTAACAAATTACTACAAACTTAGTGGTTTAAGAAAACAGACATTTATTTCCTCACAGTCTGGAGGCCAGAAGTCTGAAATCAAGGTGTCCGTAGAGTTGTATTCTGTCCAAATGCTTGGGGAGAAACCTCCCTGTCTGTTTCAGCTCCTGGTGGCTCCTGGCATTCTTGACTTCTGGCCACATGACTCCAGGCCCTGCTGCTTGTGTTCACACAGCCTTCTTCTCCATATCTCTGTGTATCTTTTACTTCTCTGTCTCTTATAAAGATACCTGTCATTGTATTTAGGGCCCACTCTGGCCCAGGATGATCTCATCTTGAGATCTTCAATTTAATTATATCTGCAAAGATCCTTTCTCCAAATAAAGTCTCATTTATAGGTTTGGAGTGGGTGTATTGTCATGGCGGCGGGGGCACTGTTCAGCCCACTACAGTGGCTCATAGGAGCTTGACAAATAAATATTGAATGAATGAGTGGGAAAGTCAGTGGAGGTAGGCATTTGGGGGTTCAGTTATATTCCACAAACATGCATTGAGAACCTATTGTGTACTGAGGTTGGGGGAGCTGGGGATACATTTGTCTTTTGAGGTTCCTGAGGGACACCCAGGTGGAGATGTCCAAAAGAAAGCAAGTTTAAAGCTATATTGTGGGCACCTACAACATGTGGGTGACACTCAAGGCATCTGAGCCTCTACATGGGGAGACTTTGGAGAGTTCTAGAAGTAGGGCTGAGGATGGCGTTCTAGCAAGCAGAGAAAGAGAGACAATGAACACTCAACATTCCTGATTTCAACACTGTGAGCCCATGGCCTTTGTATCTACAGGCAGAGGACATCTCAACAGCCAGGAGTTTGACCACAGGAGCCAAGAGAGTGGCTTGTCAAGAAGTTTTATCTCCTGGTTTGGAAAATTATTTTGACACCTGTTCAGGCCTGAGGAGCCTATAATCAAATTTTCCTGCTTCCTCTTGCACACTGGAAACCAAGTGAGACTTTCAGGAGCCCAGTTACCACAAGAAGGCCCGGTCTAATATCGCTACTAAGTTTTACCAACGTGGCCGCAGCACAAGGGAGAAACACAGCGCAAAATGTTATTAGAAAGACATTTCCTTTATTCTTTACAAGCATTCCCAAACTAATAGGAACGTCATTCTTTCCAAAGTAATTGCCATGAAAGGATATACTCGTGTTTCGGGGCCGTCTTCTGGGGTGTGTGAACTGGGCAATGGTACAAGGCTCCACTCTCTCAGAAGGGCCTCATGCTTAGTTGAATGCTCTATTGTCACTGCTTTCAAATTCTTAATAAATTTAACACAGGGCTCTGCATTTTTCCTTTGCATTGGTCCCCACAAATTCTGTAGTCAGTCCTGCTTATTTCAACAATGTTGAGCTCGATCAAAATTATTTTGCTATTTCACTTAGGGAGTTTTCTTTGAGTAAGGGGATGAGCTTTGTCAAATTGTTAGTACAAAAAATACGATGTTGGAGTTTGTGGGATTTGACTTCAAACCCCATCATTGCTGCTTACTGGCTACCTCTCTTTTACCCTAAGTTTCCACTGATAATATCCATCTTGTGGGGTTGTTGTGGAGACTGAAAGTAGACATGTAAACATGTAAATCCCCTGGTTCTGTGCCTGACATAGCAGGGGTTCATGCATGGGTGTTGCCGTCAGATTCACAATCTGTTATGCCAGGCCAGCCGGATAAAACCTTCAGTAACGTGAGCATCCAGGCTTTATTCAGCAAGTGTTCATTGTGCCCCAGTTGAATAAGCAGGTAAGTCTCTGACTTTATGGACCGTTCCTTCTAGTAGTGTTAGGTACACAGTTAGGATCTCCGGCTCTTCTAGGGACAAGGCTTCCCTGCTTTGGTGCTGTATTGAGCAATTGTTCCACCTGGGAAGAAGGATAAGGGCGGGTACTGCGTTTTGGTGTTGCCCCACCCTTAATCCTATCCTGACAACTGCTATACCTGGGCAAGGAGGGAATGCTTTACCAATCTGGGAATTCCCCAGCCCAGACATGATAGGATTCAGAAAGTGACCTAGAGTAACCTAAGGGTAATTATTACGCCATTAGCTTGAATCTATTTTGTGGTTCACCCCTCCCTGCCCTTAGGAGGGCTTTCAGAGAGGGAGCTCATATATATGCAGATGGCAGAAGGAATTTTGAGAAGAGGAGCCCTCCCTGGGACTGGGCTAATAAAAGGAAACAATCTGAGAATTCAGAGAGAGACAGTGGGTCAGTCAGTCAGCCAGAGAGTGAGTTGGTCTGTCTTCCTCTACTTTCGGAGACTGACCCATTTTGTTCTACAATAAAGAGCTGCTCTTGTGAAACTACTTCATGCCTGGGGTTACTCCATCACATTGGCCCTGCCGGTGGTTTTTCCAAGCAAGGAGTCAGAGGACCAGGATAATAGTCTGGACTTGACACTTTGGTGTGTCTGGTCATTCTTCGGCCAAGAGCACACCAAGAACCGAGGGCAGACTCCCACCCTGACAGTAGTAGGGGAAAGACAATAGAACAAGTGTGCAAATATATAAACAACAGAATTTCAGGTGGTAATAAAAGATAGAAAAATAAAATGGCTTAAAGGGACAGAGTGGGCCTGGGGCAGGGCTGGGGGGAGCTCCTTTGGATATGGAGTTGAGGAAGACCTCTTTAAGGAGATGACTTTGAAGCAGAGACCTCATGGTGTGATGGAAAGAGCCAGTGGATAATATGGAGGGAAGTTTCTTCTGGGCTTAGGGAACCAGAGTGAGGGTGTTGATGTGGGAGTGAGTTTGGAAAATGTGAACATCTCTTGTTCATAATCTTAGCCAGAATAACTGCAGAAAAATATGCTCATGGGGGTAATGGATTGATTTAATAAATGTCATCTTTGGTCCCTTACAATGTGCAAAGAACTATGCTGAATAGGAGATACACAAATGAACTCATGATGGTCACGTTCCAAGGAGAGTTGGCAATATGATGGAGGAGAGAAATGTATGTAAATAACTCCAGGGAACAATGAAGGAATGATCTGGGAAGTGTGAAATTAAGTATTAATGTCAAGATTTCAAATATGAATGTTGTTTTTACGGGGTGAAAAGGTCACTTTTCAATCCTTCCCTAGGTGAGATTGATAACTTTTTCAAGGGTTTGGGGTAAACAAACTAGATGGAGAAAAACCCTTTGAAAATCCTGTGCTCCAGCAACATCGTGCATAATTTAAGAGTAGGCGGAAGGAGACAAAAGATTAATGTATTCCAAAAATGTAAATGCAATTTGTATAACTTAGAAATCAGTGGAAGTCATTCTGTTTCTTAAGATAAAGATAAGATTGGCTCTAACTCACCACATGTCCATTCTGTGTTCTGGGGAAAGTTCCTATGCTTTCTGCAATAATTCTGCAAAATTTATGTTCCACAGTCACATTTGTATTTGACTCCTTCTTTCCAATAATGCCACCAGCAGGACCTGTTTTTTTTCCAGTACCTATGTCAGTCACCGTTCTTCAAACAAATAGAACCAATGGGATATATTTCTACCCCAGCCAATTTTTAGTAAGATGTTTCCCAAATCCTGGTGTTAATTTTTTATGTATCTATTTACCCATCTATCTATCTATCTATCTAACATCTGTCTCTATATCTGTGTATTTGTGCATCTATCCATCTATAACTTGTTACTCATCATTTATAATAAAATAGCTAGCATTGTTTCTGTGAAATTCAGAAAAGCATAAAGATAGTTTTAAAGTGAGGGTATTTGAGTTACTAATTTTTATAATGTTACATAATAAATTTAAAAAATGCAAATATGAATATATCTGTACATTTATTCATACAATGATTTATCTTGTTTGTTTTTTATGTTTGGTGGTCTTATGGCTCCCATAAGATTCTGGAATTGGAGATCTAGTTTAGAGATTATTTGCTCCAATAAACTTTTTCTGGAGATGCTATATGTAAATTTCTCTTTACAGCAGATGCAAATCATTTACTGTTCCAAGAAATAAACCGGCTGTTTGTTTAAAAAATAAGATATGACTCCACTAGCTAATAAGATTAACAGTTATCTTCTCAGAAAATTAACCAGAATGACTGCATTACCACACAGAACCTTGCCATTTATAGAATTGAGACTCATTTTCAAGCAAAAATAATAAAACCATCATTTCCTTGCCCATACATTTTCTTTTCTTTTAAAGTAGCAGTTGACAAGCACTATATTTATTTGTATTTATATTTATGTTTGCTGCTGGAATCTAGTTATCTTGTCTAATAGACTTTAGTGAAAGGGGAAGTTAAACTATTACGACTCAGATCTCTCATCTCATCCTGAAGCTTATTGGCATAGTAAGATCAATGTGTAGCAAAAATGCCTTTGACAATTTCTGTATTGACTTTATTATTACATTGTATAGTGTAAGTTTCTAGAGAACATTTATTATAATTTGGGATAATAGGATTTAATTGTCAGGTGTGGTGAGATATTTAACGGCTATGTTCACCTGAATTAAATGGAGAGAGACCATATCTTTAGATAAGAAAACTATATTGTAAGGATGTTAATTTCCCCTGATTAATCTATCAATTGACAATTTAGTTGGAATCACATTGAACAAGATTTTTCAGTAAACCTAAAACAAGTATTGTGAAATTCATGTGGAAGAATAAAAAAAGATCCAAAACAATTTTGACAAAGAAGAAAAAGGAGGGGAGAGTTTCCGTTACCTGCTAGCAATACTTGCCATAGGGTATAGTAATTAAATGGTAAATCTAACAGCTTCATGGTTAAACTTTCCAAAACAGTCCTTGTGTCCAATTTATGTCTTGGGTGCTGTAAGGAATAAAAAGAAATATATTAGGATTTGAGGACATGGCGAGAGGCGGTGGATGTTGATGTTACCTTCTCTCTTACACATGACATTAGTTTCTGGATGGATGAGACTAAGCTGGGCCTGTCAAGCTGAAGAGGGTGTTGATACCAACCAGATTTGCTGTGAGTTGGGAGGGGTGAGGAAAGACCCTCTATTTTGTCCACTAGTTATGATTCTTGATTTTGAACAAATAAAGATGTCCTTGGACAAATCCTTAGACTAGTGCTTCTTTTGTCACTATCAATAGAAAATGAGCCTTATTTGGCATCTTAAGGTTTTTTTGCCCCCTAAGAGGGAGCCCTACCCCAGAAGCTCTTCAGGAGCTAAAGCACCCAGCTGTGTTTTTTCCTTCTCTACGTCAGCAGCGGCCCTCACAGGTCTAGCATTCGAATTTGGCTGACAATTCTGATGATGTGTTGAGCAGAATGCAAACCAGCTTGTTCCTGTACAGTTTTATTGTCTCTGCAAGTTTTAAAACTCACAAAAAACATTTTGTCAGTAAAATGAGCTGCCACACAGGGAACAGTTAATTGTATAATAAGGCATCATTTCCCATGGTCTAATAACTATAACCTGTTTTAACTATTACACATTATAATATCAATAAAGACTTGGTCATTTATTACCTATCTTTCAAATCTTCCCTTTTCAGTAAAGATGTTAGAAAAGGTCAGAGCTGCTGTCAGATCCCCATGATAAAGAACAGGACGGTGCTTTGGAAAATGGCAGTTCTTGCAGCGTTAAGGACTATAAACTTTGTAAATTGAATTGTAAAAGTTTATAACTAATAAAGAAACTCTTTTAGGTGATTTTAATGTTATTTTGTCATCTGAAATATCCCAGAGATGGAAACAGATGGTAAGGCCATGAAATGGGTGAGTATTCAGCATCATAAAATGCAAACACATTTTCTCCATGTTAGAGATACAGCCATGTAGTCATGATAATGCTATAGGTCATTATCTAGTATCCACTAAGATCAGTTATTTTTACATGCCAATATAAATAGAGGAGGGGCTAAGGCTTCTGTTTTCAGAAAAGGGGCTGAGAACAGTCAACAGATCTCCTTTTGGTGAAAGAAATAAGTATTTCCCATTTTCTCCTTCAAATGACCTAGACCAGCTCCTTTCTTGTAATGGGTAGGGCACAGTTCACCTTAGAGAGGAATAGAAATTCATTATTAGCAAAGAGTAATTTTATAAGAGGACCAATTTCTAGAAATATAAATACATTAGATTGCAGATCCTTTGAAGGCAGATTCTTGGTCGAATGACCAAGAGTCTTTCACTTGTTCACTCAACAAATAGTGAACACCTACTACGTGCCAGGATGTTCTATGACCAAGATAGAAAAAGAAATGCATTTTCTTATAGAACTTACATTGAAGTAAGTCAGGCAAAAAAACAATAAGATATATAAGTAAATTAGCATATGAGTGTTAGTCAAATCATATGTTCAAAATTGAAAAATGCAATAGGAAACAGAAAAGTAAAGCAGGGTAACGGCGATCAAAAATGGCGAGGTGAGGAACGAGGTCCCCTAGAAGTAATCCCTAGTATTTTAATGTATATCTTACTACTCTTTCTTTTCTTTTAAATGATTCATAAATATGCATATATTTTATACAAAGAGTAGTCTTGATGAATACATGACATAGTTACTCTCTTTGATTCAATCAACAATATGTTGTGAAAATGTTCCATGTCAATGACTATTTTTCTAAAATGTAAATAAATTCACATGGTACTGGGGAGGTCCTTATTGAGAAGGGGGTATTTGGGCAATGACTTGAAGAAGGCGAACAACAGACATGCCTGTCTGGGAGAAGAGAATAAGGGATAGTGCAAAGACGTGGAGGGCGTGCCTGGCACGTTTGAGGAGTAGCGAGGAAGCCAGCGTGTCTGTAGCAGCCTGAGCACGTGAGGAGCAGGAGGAGGACAGCAGGTTACAGAGGGAAGGGGTGGGTGGTGCTGGATCATTTAGGGCACTGAAAGCCATTGCCAGGGCCTTGGGTTTTTACAGTGAATGAAATGGTGTGCCTTGGAACATTTTAAGTAGTCAAGTGACATGACTTAGGATTTAAAAGGAACCTTCTGGAAGCTGGTTGAAATTATATCGTTAGCAGGCAAGGACAGATGGGGGAAGACCGGTTAGGAAACAATCCTGGAGAAACGAGGGTGGTCGGACCGGTGTTGGGCACTGGAGAGAGTGGAACGGGGTCAGACTCCAGGTACGTTTGACCGTAAAGTCAGCAAGATTTCCTGTAGATTCTATGTGGATTGTGACAAAAAGATAGGAGTCCCGATGGCTCCAAGGTGTTTGGCCAACTGGAGGGATGAAGCTGCCATTTCCTGACATGGGAAGACCATAGGAGGAAGTGGTTTGGTTTCCCTTTTGGACAAATTGAATTTGAGACGTCTATTAGTCATCCAAGTGGAGGTGCCAAGTAGGCAGTTGAATTTTCAGCTGAATCTAGAATTTGAGGGAGAAGCTTGGATTAGAGATATGAATTTGGGAGTTATTAATATATATGATATTTAAAGGTAAAAAATGTTTTGTCAGTAAAAGAAGCTGCCACACAGGGAACAGTTAATTGTATAATAAGGCATCATTTCCCATTTAAAGCTAAATATCACATGACATATGGTATTTAAAACTGGGAAACCGGATGAGATCACTAAAGGCATGAGTGTAGATAGAAAAAAGAAGAGGTCGCCAGCTTGACTGTGACTAACTTTGGCTAGTTCAATAAAGTTAGTTGAGTTGATGAACAGGATGAATGAGTCATAAGAGCAATTAGTGCACATCTCCACAAAGGGATAACTTAGATAAAAAGCACTAAATCATGGAAGCAGCAACATGGGATTATTTCTAAATTGAAATGTGACCTCTTCTAGGTCCAGGATGGAAGTGGGACCTGACAAAGAAGAGCAAAGTGAAGGGGAAAGTTAATTACAACTGTGCCCTGTGTGTTTACTCATTTATTCATCCATTTCAACAGATAATTTCTAAATGTCTATTATGTGTCAGGCATTGGCCTTTTATACTGAACATTTAGCATTTTTTGTCCCCCAACATTAGTTCCTTATTTCTGAGCACCTCAATTTCCTTTCAAGCATTACTCCTCCCCGGTTGTGTGCAATCCTGAAACCAGAGGCCAGTGCCGCGGCGGCAGTGTCAGGAGACCAGGCACACGTCCTAAACTTGGCCAGTTGGACTCTTTATACCAGAATGTTGGCTTTCCAGCAAGGAAAGAAGAAATGGCTAGTCAATGAGGTCCAAAAGAAATAAAATTCATGTCACAAATGCGAACCACGCATAATTTTAAATTTTCTAACAGCCACTAAAAAATGATAAACAGATTTAACTAATTTTTATCATCTATTTCATTTAAACCAATGTATTCAAAATATTATCATTTCAACATGTAATCATTATAAAAATAATTCAGTGTGTATATATTTTATATTTTGTACTTTTCAGACTAGCCACATTTCAATGCTTAATCACCACGTGTGGCTAATGGTTACTGTCTTGGAGAACGTAGAGTTCAGCAGCAGCTCCCTGAACAAACAGTACCCTTGACAGGGTCATTCCAGTTATTCCTCCTTCCTGCCCCTTCCGAGCTCCTTCAATTCTTGCAAAATCTTATCCAAGTTGTCCAGTGTCCTGAGAGGAGTCAGTGAGATTCCAATAGCTTCTAATATATTTTCTCTTCCATAGATTGACCAGTTTTCTGTTGCTTGCAATCATAGAAACCTAACTTCTATACTCCTTTTCCAGTGAAAGAGAGATGTGCTTTGGATGAAGACCTTTCCCCAGTTCTAGCCCCAAGGTTGGAGTCAAGAAGTAGACTTAGCCTTCTTCAAACAGAATAATGTGAATCTGCATGTGTTTAGATGAAAAAAAAATCTCCAAACTATAGCTTTAAATGACAAGCACAAAAGTTCATAAAGTGTATATACTATGATTCTATTTATATAATTTTTTCAAAAGCACACATTTATGTAATATTTGTGGGCACATATATACAATTTTTAAATGGAAAGAAACATAAATTTGCTGAACAACAGGGACCTTTAGGGAATGTGAATAGACAATGGGAAAAAGGGGTGTTATGGGCTGAATTGTGTCCCCTCCCCCCACAATTCATATGTTAAAATCCTAACCCCCAATACCTCAGACTTTATTTGGAGACAGGTCTTTAACTTAGGCAATTAAGTTAAAGTGGGGTCATTAGGGTGGGTCCTAATCCAATATGACTGGTGTCTTTATAAAAGAGGAAATTTAAGGTGGGGCACAGTGGCTCATGCCTCTGGTCCTAGCATTTTGGGAGGCCAACATGGGAGGATTGCTTGAGACCAGGAGTTAGAGACCAGCCTGAGCAAGAGTAAGACCCCATCTCTACAAAAAATAGAAAAATTAGCTGAATGTAGTGAGGCTGCCTGTAGTCCTAGCCAGTAGGGAGGATGAGGCAAGAGGATCGCTTGGGCCCAGGACTTTGAGGTTGCAATGAGCTATGATGACGCCACTGCACTCTAGCTGGAGCAACAGAGTGAGACTCTGTCCCAAAAAAAAAAAAAAAAAAAAAAAAAAGAGGAAATTTAGATACAGATGCAAACAGAGGAAGGCCTTCCCTCCTGGCCCTCAGAACAAACCAACTCTGCCAGCACCTTGATCTCAGACATCCAGCCTCCAGAATCGTGAAGAAATAAAGTTCTGTTGTGTAAGCCACCCAGTCTGTGCTACTTTACGTGGGAGCCATAGCAAGCTAATACAAGGGGGTAGTTCACAAGAGAGGTAAAAGATTTTTACCTGTTATTTTAAGGGTTTCTGTTCTAATATTTTTACAATGTGTACTTCTATTTAAAATTAAGAAATTAAAATACTGAAAAATAGAACTCAAAGTCCTCCCTTACCTTCATTTGTCCCTGGGCTTCTTTCCAACTTTCTCCCCATCCTCTCCCTGGAATTTTGCCCCCCACAAAAGCAGCAAAAATACGACTGATTTCTCCAAAGATAGGGCAGCTTCCCAAGAGCTTATCCCCAGTAACTTTGGGGCTAGAACTGATGACGTCATTCTTCCTTGTCCAATCTGAATGGCGATTCTCTTTCCTATCTGTTTCTTTGTGGTGAGGCTGCAATTTTTATTGCAATCAGAATATGGACTCATTTTGTTTCACCACCTTTTGTCCAGTTCATTATTATACTCATATGAAGTTCCTGATCTGGAATTATTTAAGTTACAGTCCCTTGAGGACAAGCAACAGAGAGTGTATTTTGTGATTTTAAGCAGAAGAAATAATTCATTCAAGGGGATAAGGAAGGTAACAGGATCCAGGGGAGAGCTGTAGAGTCAGGTTTGGAAAAGGAAAGGAGCAAAGGAAACTCGCGGGGAGAGGAGGGTCATAGCCAGAATCGACGGGCTGTTACTTTAGGTGCCACAGATGAAGTTTGTCAGTCTATGCTTTTTTTGTTTTTGTACCATTTCCTTCAAGTTTCCATACTCAAAGGAAACAGTGTCCAATAAGCTCACGTTGGGTCACAGGCACATCCCTTAACCTGGGGAGGGCAGGTCACTGATATTTCTACCATATTCTATCCAGCAGGCAAAGGAGGCTCACTGCAAGGCAAACTCAGTATGCTCTTGCCAGAAAGGTATCCTAAGTAGCAAAAATAACTCAAGATTTCTCTTACGTGATAATTGATTTGCTTATTCCACAATGTAAAATTATCTGAGCAGCGGCAGCGTTCTTGAGGAAGATCTTCGTATATTGTAACCTCCCAAAGGACAGGGTTGGTTTTATAGTTTTCTTGCATGGTATCCAAGATGATAAATGATTAATTCATGCCCTGAGTTAAAACTCAAAATAAATTTCATTACGTTTTGCCCTGATAACTTTCTTTTTACTTGTTGTATGGTTCCCTTCTCTAGGCTTTGCCTCTCACTGTAAATTTGGCCTCCTTTTTCAATGCAGGGGTCACCTGTGTTGACCAGGCCGTGCTTCACTTTTCAGGTACTTGAAAAACCTATCCAAAACCCTCATCAGCAGAAAAAAAAAAATGTAGACTATTAGAGTATCTTCCTTTTGTCTATGTGTTTATAGGCCCAGGGAAAGTTTGTGTTAATATCTTTATCATACACATTTTCAAAACAAATTTCTTAAAGTTTAGAATTGTCCAAGGTACATATAGTAATGACCCAAACATTAGATTTTGTTAACAGAGTATTACATTGATCTGGGGTATGGTCATAAAATTACTATTTTATTTTTACCTAATTAAAATGTTGAAATTGTGGTCTGGATGTTAATCATATTCCTGAAAAGCTACTTTGGTTGAGATTCTTCTAAAGTAGTAGAATGTGAGCTCCCAGAATCCTGCAAACCTGTATATCCTCATTGTAAAATCAGTTCTCATTTCAGGTGTGAAATATGTATCCAGTGAGAACTGATGTGGGCAAAGCTTCGGGCAGAAAACGTGGTAAGCATGTAACAAACACGGTTCCCTTTCATTCGTATTTGTCTTTGATCGCCTCTGCGAGGCAGAAGAAAAAGCAGCAAGATAGTGAAGAGCATGTGATTTAAACTGAGGCCTGGGTTCAAACGTGGATTTTATCACATCCTAGCTCTGTGTTTGCAGGCAGGTTACATAAATTCTCAGAACCTTAGTCTTTTCATCTATAAAACAGGGCTAAAAGTATCTATATCTTACAGGAATCAGTAGGATCAAATGAGATACTTGCATCAATTTCCATTTACTGAGTACTCACTATGTCCTCAGTAGATGGAAACTATCATGATTTGGCAACCAACATATTTACACGAGTCTGACTTATTTCTGTTCATGAGAGCAAATATTGTGTCACGCATTTGAGACAGGTTAATGATTACTTCTTTATTTAATCTGTCTAGATCTAACTGGTTCATATGAATATAAAAGTTGTGATCAAAAACTGTAACAAATCGTATAATCATATGACCCACAATTTCCTAAAATGTTTCTGGAGCACACCCTTGCCATCAGATGTAACAAAATGGATCATCAGAAAAATGTTTTGTGTTTATACAGTATTGGGAAAATCCTGATGGACCAAAGTCAAACTACTCTCTTGATTGCAGGACTTTTCAGAGCCTTTAAGAAACGAGCATGCACTGTTACTTTCCAGAGGCAAATAGCTTTCTAACTTATTTGACCAATAAACACATTGTCATGGGGGTAGGGTTATTCAGAAAACACTGTAAAGAAGCGATGGCATCGCTGTTTCTCACTATCTACTTGCCAAGTGGCACAAGAAATGATCACAGCAGACAATCAAACTTGCCCAGAGCAGCCATTGTGAATTTAATCTAATTGCTCTTGAAAGCTGGTTTTTTTTTTTCCCTGAATTGAGTTGCAGCCTATGAGGAAGAAATAAATTGCCTCCCCACTGCTCACACTTCTGCTCCATCTGTAAATGTTAGGAAATACCATAAAAAGAAATTTGAATTCCTGTGGCAATAAATATGCAAATACACAGTTTCTCCAGCTATGGCTAGGGCATCATTTTCCCCCCTTCACCACCCCAGAGTCCCTAAACAGGTTTGAATCTGTTGACAAAGCTTTTTAAAGCCATCTAGCTGACTTTTTCTTTGTATGCTAGCAATCTGTTGACCACATTCCCAGGGAACGGGGATAGAGAGCTCTTTCTGTCTCTCTCTCTCTCTCTCTGTTTTATTCTCTCCCTCCCCTACCCACTTCCTTCCTCCCTCCTTGGCTCTCCCTTTCTCTCTCTTCCGTTTTTTCTATTTCTTATTCCTTGGCAGTCTTGCCACTGGATGTGCAAATTAAAACTCATTTAATCATCTACATGCCAAGCACAGGGACTCAGTCAATCACATTCTATGCTATTGGCTAGGTAATTCCTTGAAATTTGCTATCCACAGTTTAATCCTTTGTTCCCAGCCTACTATTGACGTCAAAGGATCTTTGCCTGTGGAAGAATGAGGTCCTATTCTTGGTGTATAAAATATTCTACTTTGCTCCAGACTTCTGTGCTTGAGTGAATCTCAGACCAAAAAAAAAACAACAAAAACTGTACATCCATCAACATTTGGAGGTGCAGTGATGTTTTCAACCAAAGGTGAATTTGGAGATTGAGCAGAAAGAAAAAATCTTGTGCAGTGTAGTCAGACTGGTTGTTCAAAGCTTGTGCTTCAGATCAAAGAAGACCATTATCTGAGAGTTGCGTGATGCCTCCTTGATCAAGGCTTCCTTTAGCCCCTCATGTACTCATACCAAATGATAATATGCACATTTGCAGGGTGCTAATAGTGATAGGTACTGAAGGGAGATACAGTTGTGTCTTTGGCCTCATGGGAATAATTGGAACTTTGCCAAATTGAGTCAGAGTTGGGGTACGAGGTAGATATTGTAGATGTTAATGAAGCAGATTCTGCACCGCACAGATTCTGCATGCTGTGAGTTCCTCTTTGTACTGCCCACCCTGGTACTTCCAGAGCCTAAGAGAACTGCTGGCACATCAGTGCTTGATAACTACTTGCTTAAGCGATAAACAGATTTCTTCAAAGAGGCTGTTTCAGCCATGAACACTTATTTATCTTTGGAGTCACATGTCACAGCTATGTTATGCCATAACTAAGTACGATAGCTTATTAGTTAATCTTGGCCTTGGAGTTAGAGAGCCTGGAGGGTTAAGCCTCACCTTGGCCTTTTACCACCTATGTGGCTTTTGCAATTTACCAAATGTCACTCTCTTCTCTCTCCATCCCTACGGTGGAGACAATGATGCTACAACAGGCTTAATGTAAGGATTGATTAAGACAATGTATGTAAAACACCTTTGCATAGGACCTGGAATATAATAAAAATTCAATAAATATTAATGTTATGATTATAAATTGTATCAAATTGGTTTAATGGATAAATCTCAGGTAGAGTAGTATGTGATAGGATGCTTTACAGTGTAAATTTTGTATAAAAATTTATAAATGCAGGCATTGGATCCCAAATGAAGATGTGGTGCTACAATTACATTGTCAATAAATCACTGTCTCCCATCCCTACCCCCATGAAAAATACATAGAAATATCAGGGAAATAGTTGATAGCAAATCTCATAGAAGGCCTTATAAATATTATTTCAAAATGTTGCTCTGAATCAAAGGGTCTCAACTGCAGGCAATTTTGCTTTCTGAGGGGAGACTCAGCAATGTCTAGAGACATTTTTGGCTGTCACATCTTGGGAGGAGGGTATGCTACTGGCTTCTAGTGGGTAGAGGCTAAGGATGGTGCTAAATTTCCTACAATACACAGGACAGCCCATCACAACAAGGAACGATCAATTGTGCCAAAGTTGAGAAACCCTGTCTGGATTATTGGTTTTAAAATGTGTAACTTATTTCAGATTCTATCAGAGTCAACAAATCTTGAAGATAAATTATTTATGAAATTATTTTTAGTGTTTGAAAAAGGGTTAATTCAAGTGGCTATTTTTGGCATCAGAACTTGGTGACAGAATCATTTTCAGGAGCCTGGAACCTGATACTTTTCCTGGAATGCTTTGTTGGGCTGCAGGATCAGGGCAGAGAATTGCAGTCTGTTAAAAATGCCCTAAGCAATTATCCAGCTTAGGAATGTACTTAATGAGTTGTTTTCAAAAACTCAAATACTGACTAGTGACCAAGACCCTAATTAACTCAGATTACACTAAAAATAGGAAGGACCCATTGCATTTATGTGGAGTTTCCTATTAAATCTATAAAACAACCCCCAAACCCCCTGTAAGGTAGGCAGAGAAAATAAAGTCTAGAGAATAATAATAATACTAATAATGAGAGCTATTATTTATTAAGCATAGTCACTGTGCTAAACAATGACAGTAGAGCAAGATGAGGGGAAATTTGTGTTTGGAGTTCCTATTCTAGCCCTGTTACCTACTAGCTATGTGAGTCTGGGCAAATTATTTTTTCTGTTCTGCATCTTATGTTTTAACCTGTAAAATGGGAACAGTAATAGGATCTATTTCATGGGATTGTTGTAAGAATTAAAAGGATAAAGCCTCCAAAGCCCTCAGGACAGTGACCAATGCATATGCTTCTAGTAAATGTGAGTTAACATTAATAATAATTAGAATAATCCTTGCAAAAAATTGTGGAAAGAAATAGTTGAAGATGAGAACATTTAGAGATGAGAAAACTGTGTCAGAAAATGCTTAAGTAAGTTGCCTAAGTTCCCACAACTAGTGAGCAGCCAAGTTGAGCTGAATTCCAAAACCCGCTTAGTAAGCCTTGTGCCTAGAAGAATGTCTGGCATATATTAGGACACAATAAATATCTGTTGCAGAGGAGGAAAATAGACCACAACTCTTACTCCACTCTCTTAGGTTCTGTGGCTGGGACCCTAGAAATTAAACACTAAAAGACAAGATTAATAGGAGAAAAGGTTTGTTTCATATGCATATGGGGGGCCTCACAGAAATTAAACAAAAACCTCAAGGAAGCAGTCAGATCTGGAGGATTATATAACATTTTAACAAAGAGCCATAAATTTGCAGAAAAATGACAAAGAAAGGGTTTTGAGCTTCCAGGGGTGATAAATTGTGGAAAAGTAAATAAATATAATGGGAAAAATAATGGAAGATAAGGGTCATTTTAGTAAGGTTTGTACCACAGATTTCTCTAGGTGCTATCTTTGGGCTGATAAGAGTCTAGAGTCCTCTCTGGTGATTAAAGTTGTTGTGAGAGAGGGGAGGTGGCACTTTATAAAGGGAAATTTATGCCCTGCTTTTATGCAAATAGGGGGAGGGTAGAGAGCTTCTTTTCTGCATCTGTTGTTTCTCCATGGCCTTCTGCTCAGAATAATCCTTATGCTAATATGGCATATTTTGGGGTGGCATATTCGGACCCTTTCACTGTTGAATGAAGAGAGCTCTTCTGCGTTGCATCTTTGGTAACCTGCATTTTAAGCTGATTTTTTCTTGTTTATTGCATGTCCACTCTTGCTGGCTTCACAAGAATATTTCTGGTTATGGAGTCAACTTTGGGTTTTCAGGTCTCCAGTGAGTGCATTAAAATATCCAAATAACATAAATGGCACATATAACCTTGGAAAACTGCCCACAGAGAAATAGCAAAAAGTGTATCAATGTTTTCACCAAGAACTAACTCTTTCAGAAGACAGGTCACCTTTAGAAACTCTTATGCCCTAATCATATTGCCTCAATGTTATTATTGTATCTTCCTTTGAGTACTCACTAGAAGGGCCCTTGAGAGAGAGACAAGTCTGCGGACTGCCTAGCAAATTTAGGAAGAGCATGTAGAGCGTGTATGTGGGGTGTGTTCGTGTGTGTGTGTGTGTGTGTGTGTGTGTCTGCGTCTGCCTGTGGGGGTGTGCTTTGGTCATAGACCTGAAGCAACTTACATCAAGTAATTACACTGACAAATGCAATGACATTTGATGAGTTTGACATTGGAATTGCAGGAATGGCTTGGAGTTGAGTTCCTTCTAATTATATTTAATTGCACAGTCCTGTATTTGACACTGAGTCTGGTTTGAAACGGATGGTTTGATGGGTTGAATGTTTTTCCCAGCTTGACAGGACTGACATGTAAACAGGAGTTGATGAGCATGGCACTTACCCACACCCATGAAGACTTTCTATTGGAACCTCTGCAAATGTTTAACAGTCAAAAATTACAGCACTACTGGGGTGTGACAGCATTGGATTCAGGACTATGCAGACCTTTGTTTCCTTCATTGCTTCTACTTTTCTTTAACCATTTGATTTTTTTTCTGGTTTATTTTTTTGACTCTGTCATCTCATGAGTGAATTGAGGGAAATAAATACCAGAGATGAGTCTGATTGTTAAATTTATCAGTGTCTTAACCATGGCAAGAATTCCACTGCATCATTTGATGCAATTGCCTGAGGCTGAGTGCGGCTTGGGCCCCATACCAACAACTGCTCTTTAAATTTTCTACTGCAAGGAATGTTTCTCATGTTCATTCTGTTTTTAAATGCTTCAGATATCTCTGGCATTGACCACATGGAGTCTTAGTAGTCTATAAACTTGTACCTATCTACCCTTTGTACTGATAATTCCTTTTCTAAGAATCTAGTCTACATTTTTCTTTTACTGAGTCTAGTAGGATAAATGTTAAGGATGTCCATTTCACCATTATTTAACCCATTTATTCATCTGTACTTATTTTTTGAGTATTTACTATGCTCAAGGCCTTGGGGAATCAGCTATAAATAAACATTTAGGTTTGTTTTTCTTTCCCTCATAGGGCTTTTGTTTTTATTGAGAAAGACAGTAAACAGGGTAAAGAATTAAAATAGAGAATATTAAATTGTGAGAGGGAAATGGGGAATTTGCAGAGAGTATATAGTGACTTTAAATATGGTTGTCAGGAAAGGCGTTACTGAAAATTGACATTTGAGCAAAGACCAGAAGGAGGTAAGAGAGGGAGTCATGTGTATATCCCAGGGGGCAGTGAGCTAGGCAAAGGGAACAGCAAGTGCAAAGGCCCTGGGGTAGGGTAGAGGCTGGCATGTTGAAGGAATAGCAGGGGGAGGTCTGTGTGGCTGGAACATAGTACTAGGGGAACTCGAGGAATCAGGTGAGGTCAGAACCAGGAGAGGGAACAGAGGGAGGGAGGGAAGGGAACAGAGAGTGTAGGGGCTGTTGGCCATTGGGATGAACTTGGGTTTTACTTGGAGTGAGGCAGGAAAGGACAAGAAGGTTTTGAGCAGGGCAGAGATGTGATCTGACGTATGCTTTAATCAGGTCACTCTGGCTGCTGAGCGGGTGATAGACGGTAGGGACCCAAACTGGCAGACCAGTGAGGAGGCCACTGTGGACTGTGGACAACCAGCAGGGATGTAATAGCAGGTTTGACAAGGATAGTACAGTTGGAGGTGGAAAGATGTGCTCATATCTGGATACATCTGCTGGTCGAGAAAACAGGCTTATAAACTACCTGTCTATCAAAAGGATAATAGTTTTAAAATTTATGGCATACCCATTTGTGATGGTTGATTTTATATGTCAACTTGCCTGGGCAAAGGGATGCCTAGGTAGCTGGCAAAACGTTATTTCTGGGTGTGTCCATGAGGGTGTTTCTGGAAAAGATTAGCATTTGAACGCATGGACTGAGTAAGGGAAATTGCCCTCACCAATTTGGGCTGGCACCATCTCATCTGTTGAGGGCCTGAATAGAACAAAAAGGCAGAGGAAGGGCAAATTTACTATGTTTGTTTGAGCCAGGACATCCATTTTCTTCTGCCCTAAGACATCAGCACTGCTGATTCTGGGGCCTTCAGCCTCAGGCCAGGACTTATAGCTCCCCACGTTCTCACGCCTTTGGTCTCAGACTGAGTTACACCACTGTCTTTCCTGATTCTCCAGCTTGCATACAGCAGATCACAGGACTTCTTGGCATCCAAAATTGCGTGAGCAATTCCCATATACCATTCATTAAAATAATGAGATAGAGCTATACAAATATTTCTATGTTGTATAGTTGCATGAAAACATAACACTAAGATGAATAGCAATAGGATTGTAAAATCCCTGGGTTATAAAAAAACATATGTATACAGTCAGCTCTCCATAGCCACAGGTTTAGCATCCACAGATTCACCAACCGCAGATCAAAAATATTCAAAAAAATAAAATAATAAGACAACAATAACAATGATCCATGAGAAAATAATGCAAGTAAAAAACAATACAGTATGACAACTATTTACATAGTACTTACATTGTATTTGGTATTATAAGTAATCTAGAGATGAGTTAAAGTATACTGGAGCATATGCCTAGGTTATATGCAAAAACCACATCATTTTATACAAGGGACTTGAGCATCCTTGGATTTTGGTATCCAAGGGGGGTTCTGGAACCAATTCCTAGTGGATACTAAGAGACAACTGTATACTCAAATATGCTATTTTAATATATTTTTTTCAATCTGAATACACCAAAACTTAATGATGATTTTCCTTTGAGAAGGGAAATTGCAGATGGCAGATGAAAGGGAAGTTTTAAGTTTTACCTTATTTTGCAGGTTCTTTCCCAAGGGGTATTAATTGCTTTTCATTTTTTTTAAAGGAGGGGGGGAAATATTCACCTTCTAAAGCTTATAAAGATATTTTTATAAAGACCTTAACAAAGTCCATATCCCATAGAAGTCATGTATTTTCAGAAGGGTCATTGTCAATGTTTGGTTCAAAATTAGGTTTACCATTGCCAATTATAAAGTGTTTGGGGAAATGTAAGCTTATATCTCTATATCTGATCCAGAATTTTCCCCTTATGGTCCCTCTGTGGCCACTGAGAACAAAATTGGGTGTTGTTGCCTTGTAATTAGAGTATTGTCCTTCAGGGGAGCAAATTCTAATAACTCTTCAACTGACTGGCAGTCAGAATTGAAGTGTCAGATGAAATACGTTCAGAAACTTGGCATTGCTCTCAAATTCAGAAATTGCTCTTCTAGTATATGTTGGAAGTTATGTGAAATGAAACTGAAGTTTTTCAGGTTTATTTAAGTCTCCCAGTCTTCCACTCTTCCAAGGATTCATGGAGTTCCCAGTGACAGAATCACTAATAATATCTTAATAAAATATGACTAAAAATAGATGGTTCTATTGAAGGCTTAATTTCATCTAATCTGATCAAATCTCATGTAAAATATTGTCCATATCAAGAAGATAAGCATTTGATAGTAGAGTTTTACAATTTCAGAAAAATCAGTAATGTCCAACTGCAAATTGGGATTTATATTTGACTTTTTTCAAATGTAAAATTGACAAAAATAGCTACAATTCTACTATATGTATTTCCTAAATAGCCAAAAATAATGCATATAATGCAAGTTGTCATATTTTTCAGGAGTAGCAACAGTTTCCATATAATTATTTGCTAACTTTGATTCTACTGTGACTGAATCATTTTTTAAAATATATGAAATAAGACATTTTAGAGACTGTCATGAAATGCCACTGGTCTAAATTTTCTTTTGCTTAAGGGCACTGGTGACAAGGCATGGTATAACAGTGACATATGGATTTCTTTGAGTTTGGAACTGTGCCACCAACAAAGATAGGGCCACCAGGGCCACCTATGGATTTGCTGCATAGGATTGAAAGAAATTGACTTATAAAGGGCGTTATTCTCAAATTGCACCTTCCATTGACATGGTGATTGCTCAAAACTGTCAAAACGTTCAGTCACTTCATTTTTTGGAGTTACAGATTTTACAGATTAGAATATCAAACAGCATGGGTTAGTTCCGAGAAGACATAAACTATGCTGGTGTTCCCCAAAGTGAATGGTACCAGGAAAGAGTCTAGATTGGTGGTTCTCAACCTAGCATAATTTTGCCCACCCAGGGAAATGTGACAATATCTAGAGACATTTTTGGTTGTCACAACTGGGGGTTGGAGGTGCTACTGGAATCTAGCGGGTAGAGGCCAAGATGCTGTTAAACAGTCTACAATGCACAGGACACCTCCTCCCACCCACCCAACGAAGAGGTATCCTTCCTCAAATGTCAGTGGTACTGAGGTTGAGACAACCCAATCCAGAATAAACTTGGGTAGATTCTGAATCCTTTTGATCCATAATTTACCATATGTATCTGAGAGGCCAACAGTAATATCTACTCACATGGCTAATTTAAGATCTAATAAAATTGTACAGTGTGTTAATCACCTTGGACTCTCATAACAAAATACTATAAATTAGGTGAATTAAGCAACAGAAATTTATTTCCTCACAGTTCTGAAAGCCAGAAGTCCAAGATCAGGGTGCCAACATGGCTGGTTTCTGGGGAAGGCTCTCTTCCTGGCTCGCAGCTCTCTGGGGTCTCTTATAACAGCACTAATATTATGAGGTCCCCACCTTCATGACCTCATTTAACCCTAAAGCTCCATCTCCAAATACCATCATATTGGGGGTTAGGGCTGCAACATAGGAATGGGGGGTGGGGACACAAACATTCGATCCATGATGTATGGGAAATCTACTCAAGTATTGATATTATTATTGTAGGTCTCATAATTGTTAGTATTTGATAGCCATACAGGAGTGTAATGAGAACTCTTCACAGCAAATAGAGGGGGATTTCAGGGGTCTATGTGTATGAATTCTACAATCTGAACATCGAGTTGTATATGTCTACATGTCTGTATGTTGGCCAATGGCAAAAAGCAATGTTTTGGCCTTAATTGTAAAACAAATACCCATTCCTCAGAGAACTCCTTCTTGGTATTGAATTAAAGTAGTTAGGACTCTGCTATGAGATAGCATTTAGAGAATTTTGTGTATAGAGATTTAAAAAAAAATTTATTTATGTCAACTTAAAATTGATGTTTTCTTTTTCCTCTTCTAAGTGCTAACTTAGGGCCTGGGATGGGTCTTCCAAGTCATATATAGCTTTTTTTGGTATATGTGGACTTATTGCAAAAATAATAACTTAGCAAATAGGTATTGGGTATCTACATTAGTAAATTCTCACTAGGTGGGGAATACAAGAATGAGTTATAGTCCCTGCTCACAGCCCAGTTTACATATCAATATATTTCATGACAAAATATTTTAAGTACCATGACAGATACCAAGAATGATCTATGATGGTTTGGAAAAGGGTGACTTTCCGAAGGTGGGAGAGAACAATACATTATCGAGCCATGTCCAGGGAGCATAAACGGGCCTTAATCAAGGAACGTCCCCTGTCTTCTGAGCGAAGAGCCCTAACAACATGTGATCACCTGGCTTTTAGACTTTTATTGACTGGTAACTGTTATATGCTCTTCATCCCTCCACTTTTTAATGGAAATGTCTACTGCAGTTATCTTGTCCCTGTCTGTCAGGAGTGTGGATATTTTCTGAAGAATTAAGGGGTACTTACACCCCTTAGCAGAGGAATAGCATGAGCTAGGTTGTGTTTTTTAGAGAGCGCTCTGGTTTCTCTGTGAAAAATGCATTGCAGGTGGGAAGGAATGAAGGCACTGAGAATTAGAAGAATATTTCCAGAATCCAGGTAAGAAGTGATGATGATTTGAACTAGAGGGTAGCAGTAGGGATGGACAGAAGCAGACGAATTTCAAACATGTATTTACAGATATTGAAGGTGGATTATTAAAGGTGGATGACAGAAAGGAATCAAGAATGGCCCTTAAATATAAGTCGTGAACTCGTCTGTGGATGGAAGTTTCATTTGATAAGATAAGAGAGTCTGGGAAGGAAACAACTCTGTACATGTGATGTGGGGTGAGGGGAGGTGCCAGATCGGCATCATTTGAAGAGAAAATATGAGGTGAGGGAAATTTGCTTAGAAATTCATATTCTTCTTTGGTCATCCATCAGTGTCCTGGACTTTCTTATATTTGGCACTTATGGATTTAAGACACCCATAGTCAAATACTTACAGGAGAACAAACAAAGTCAACAACATGATTTTATTTAAATGAATTTTAAAACTCTTGTTCAGCTGATTGCACACGTGCAACAAACACACAGGGAAATGTCTTCCATTCATTCATTTATCATTTAATTTT
The DNA here is from genome assembly GCA_023783475.1 of Daubentonia madagascariensis. Classification (NCBI taxonomy): domain Eukaryota; kingdom Metazoa; phylum Chordata; class Mammalia; order Primates; family Daubentoniidae; genus Daubentonia; species Daubentonia madagascariensis. Next base: position 7,114,067 of record JAKFHU010001640.1, on the reverse strand, counting down.
TCCAACAGATCTTCAGGACATCTGTTAAAAACACCTAATTTCCCTGTCCTCATAATAAAAGTAAATACCCAAATAATGTCGTAAGCGGTACAAACTCCTTGAAGGAAACAAACATGGTGCAGAGAGAGAGAAGAATGGGTGAATGGATTTTAAAGGGGTTAGTTGTTCGAATGACGCAAAGGTCTACCATGGTTCTTGCTGGGATATAGCGGTGCAAAAAAGTATCGTTCAGCAGTGCAAAGAGAGCAAATGCCCTGGGTGGGAAAGAGTTTGGCATATTTGAACAAATGAGTATGTACCGGCATTTATGGAGTATAGTGTAAAGGGGGCATATAACTGGTCTGGAAAAGTTGGCAGGGGCCAGATTATGCAGGGATTTGTAGAATCATTTTGAAGATCTTTTCAAAACTGCCTCAACTGATTTTTTATTTTTTATTTTTTTGAGTGACATAGGTATCAGAAAGCAGTATTTCTTAGTGCAGCATTTCTAGACAGCACTTTGGCAATTTGTATAAAAATTTTTAAACACATGCACTTTAGACCAATGATTTCATTTCTAGGAATTTATGCTAAGGAAATAATTTTCCACAGGGACAAATTTGTATACATAAGAATATTTGCTTATATTTCTAAAATTCCTTAAGTTCTATGCTTAAAACAGGTGGATTTTATGACATGTAAATTATGCCTCAGTAGAGCTGATATTTTTAAAAGAAAGAATGCCTAATATAGAAAAATATTAAAAAGAGCATAATACTTACCAATATAATCATAAAAATTATTGATATAGTTTTTTATTGACATAAAAAATAGCCATAATATTTAGCATTAAGTAAAAATAAGTCACAAACAGTAAATATTTCATTTTTATTTAAATTTTATTTAAATTACAAAGATAAACATAGAACAATAGATATACATATAAAACAGCATTAATTCTAACATTATTCCTGAGTGTTGAGATTATGGGAGTATTTACCAATTTCTTTATGCTTTCCTTTGTTATCTGAATTCGTTTTATCATGAGCATCAATTACTTTGTGATTAGAAATACACTAAAGTTAAATCCACGTTCAAACAAAATAAACATTAGCTGCAACAGCAAGACTCTTTCATGAGTCAAGGACCAGAGCTTAAGGACATTGTTGAAGACCACTGAGTATGGCCCCCATCTCATTTCAGAAGAAATGAATGTTAGAATTAACATCAGCTGCGATGACCAACTGTTTTAGAAAACAGGCCAGATGGTGTCCATCTCTCTCTCTGGTGTTCTTTAAGAGGATATTATTGGACTTCTCAGAGACTGCTTGGTAGCAACAATTACAAAACATCTTTGTAGCTAGGCCATTCCAATTATCTTCTAGCTAAGATGCAAGATACCTTAAAGATTTTTTCCCGCTACTCTACAATTTGTCATTGCAATACAGAATACATTTGTCCAAAGGAGTTCCTGTTTACATCCATTAATTTTGCTTGAGTAAGATGCTTTCAATTTTGCAACCACATCCTTTCACATTTGAGTAGCTAATCGTGGAGGGAACAGAGCACAATTAATCTGCAATTTGCATAGGTTAGCCTGGTGATTACACACGTCTACAGGCAATTTAGCTACATGGCCAATGGCATAGCCGGGATGGTTTAGTAAAGAAAACCAGGTTGCGGGGCAAATAGCATTTCCAGAGTTTCCTAAGACGCCAGTGTACAGAGTGTGCGTTGCATGTTCACACTGTTAATTGGCCAAACTTGAGTAACCATTTTTAGCTTTATAGCAAAAAAGAAAAGTCCACAGTAAAGACCTCAGCCTGACGTCTGCTGCCTCTTATTTTTATCGTGAAGTTGAAAACAAAATCCAAGCCAGTGAAAATTAGGAGTTCTTTGCTCAATGGTTCATCTTCCATCATTCTTATTATGGATTTTCCATGCTACGGATTTTCTGAACATTCGAGTCTTAGAGATGCTAAGTGACTATAATTAGACATGCTTTTGACTGATAACAATTTAACAAGTATGTTTTGAACATCTATATGAGTGGTTATCAATCATTTGAGTTCAGTGCATGCTTTCCAAATCCTAGAATTTGGTGTGGCATATATGAGAGGATTAAAAGTTAAATTCCGTTGTGTCTTTAGACGAAGTTTCAGGAAATTTTTAAAAGTGTGGCACTATCACACTACAGTGGATTTACATTTTAGCTGGAGATCGTGTCCTAAAGTCTGTGCCTAAGGTGAAAGTCATGTTTACCAAGGCCAAGTCTCTCTTTAGGATCCCACAAATCTACCCAAGGAGCAGGGTCAGGGCATGTGTCAGGGGCCCCTGAAGTCAGCCCTGACGCTGATCCCCTTGTGATTCTCTCCCTTTCTCCTGCTTAAAGAAGTGGTTTGTACTAGGGGAGAAGAAGCAGTGCTTTTGTTCATCATCTATTTCCCCAGGTTTGTGGCCCGTACTCAGAGTCTGAAGAACCTGAAGAACTAGGTTTTTGAAATTCAAAACCAGGAAGAGGTGCCTATTTTCTCTGCTTTCTGCTGTCACAGCCCTTCCCTGAGTGACGTCACAAACTAGCCAAATTCAGTGGCCTCCACGGTGGAGCACATGCAGTGTCCAGGTGGGGACTCAGGAGAGCCAGGAAGGTGGGGGAGCAGAATGGTGCAGCTTTGATTTAGACTTCTGTTTCTAAAACAGGAATGTAATTGATCTTTACCAATAATTATGATATAAATCAACATTGGCATTTTCACCCAGCTCTTAGCCTAGGCAGTCATTCCTGAAGCACTCTGTGCAAAACAAGGGAAGGAAGAGGAGGAATTGCTCAATGCAGAGCAGTCCCTAGCTGCACATGGGCTTTTTGATTCACTGCCACCCACTGCAATGCACTGCAGATTACATGCGCATGGAGAAGTGGATGTATGGCCAACGCAACCTAGTTTTGATTAAATGTACCTTCACAAAATTGCAAAAGACTTGAGAGTCTTGAAAAGAAAATGCAGACTGAAAATAGCAATAATAACGTAAGCACGAGCACACAACAAGCAAATGCTAGCACACCACTCCTACCTCTAGTATCAACTATTCCCCACCTGTATTTCAAAGTTAAAAGAAATCTGGCAAGATATTCTGCCCAGAATTGTTTTTGGAGCGCGTGGGCAAGCTTAAAGGTAAAGGTGATGTTTCAACGGTGAGAAGCAACATGCTTTTCAAAAGAAATATGTGTTGTCTAAAAGCTTTTTTAAAAATGGATCTTGGGTGGGTAGATGAGGAAGCCCATCTATATCCTTTAAAATAAAAAATGGAAACAATTTCTATCTTATGATAAAGTCTTTGTGAAGAAGAGCTTTAAAGGGTTTATGATCCTGTTTGTTTAAAAACCAAAAGGCATCTGTCATTTAATTTACAAAGACAATCAATTGATATCAGAGAAGATGCTAATTTACTAGTTTTTAAAAATTTTGCAAAATTGGTGGTCAGGTCTGAAAATGAGTATCAAGATTTAGGATATGTGTCTACTGATGTCCCTCCTCCATTTGGATCCAATATCTTTTTAAGATGTCTTTGTGACCCTTGGCTGTCATAAAAAGCCAACATTTAACTTAGAATGAGAACTTTAAATCATATTCAGCATGCATTTTAAGAAATAATAAGGCATATTCAATCATGTTGTTCCCCATGAAATACTACTAATAATTTTTAGTTGAAACAAAAAGGGTGTTTTACCATGAATATATGAAATAAAATTATAACTATGAAGATATTTGCTACTTCAGTCTTTATTATATCACTTTAAAAGTTCTGTTTTTAGCTTAGGCCAAACGACATGTGTAATATAATATAGTATAGTGTTACATGTATATAACATATAATAGATGATTATACATGTATTGACACGTGCTTAAAATGTGTTAACTGAGAGGATTGTATGATTATTTTTAATAGGGGGGTGGGCTTAATGACCAATGGCAGGAATTCAATTTGTAAATTAAATCTGTAAATGAAATTGCATAGTAAATTAAATTTGGAGAAGAGTCAAGGTATAAAAGGAAAATGCTTGTAGGGTGGGGAATATAGTATTTAATATTTCTAAAATATTTTTTAGCCTCTCACACAATATCTGCCCTTGAAGGATTTATAAAACCATGCAATACCCAGTTCCCCACTGGCTTGCCCATTCCCATAGCACAGGCCAACCAGGGGGATGCCAAATTGCCTGCCCTGCTCTTCTACCGTGTGTCCAGAAGCCATCATTGCCTTTGTTCAGACAGGTCACGCCATCTGGATGTCTCCTCACTCCTGTCTGTCTTGCCATATTTCTCAAGAATCTTGCTTGATCCAACCTTAATACAAAGACGTCCTTGACGTTTCAGATGGAGGTGAGATTCTGCCTCCTCTGGGATTCCAGATCTGGTCATGGATTAGGGCAGGACTGGATGTCTCACAGGGATCTGATAGCTTTTTTAAAAAATACGGACTCCTGGGTTTACCCTCAGAGAGTCTGATTCAGCAGATGTAGGGAAGGGGCAATACCAGGCATGACTTGGGAGTCTGTATTTCTGGAAGCTCTCCAGTTGATTTAAAAAATCAGTCATGTTCAGAAATCAACACCCAGAGACCTTGTTTATTCAATAGTTAGCACATCACCCCTCATGGTATTCGTTATCTTTTTAGAAATTATCCCGTCTTCCTAATTAGCTTGTAGATAACTCAGAGTCAGGGATTATTTTGTTGTTTTACCGTAGTAGGCAATCAAGAAATCATTTATTCATCATAAAACAAAGATTGATAGAAGATGCATGGGTCTTAATGCAGTGAACTCTTTTTAGGATAACTCTATGAGACAGTGTATAATACTAAAGAAAAATTAACGAAGTCCTAAGCAAAAAGTAGGTAACAGCGATAATTGAACCCATTTGCATGGCAATAGGTAGGTTTTCATTTTCACTTTTGAATTTTTATTTAAAAACACAAAGTTCTGAAATGTTTCCAAGTGTTTCTTCCAATCAAAGTAAATGATCTTTTAAAAACATACACTATTTTCACAAATTTATCTCCAGTTATCTCTAACCAAATAACATTGAAAGGATTTTATTTTTAATGAGTGGAGCTGTGAATTGGGAAGCAAATATGTGGGAGCCTATTAACAGGCCAGTAAATTAGAATAAAAAGAGAGAAATTTTTTACACTAAAAGAAAGCTCTAATTTACATGCAAATATGTAGAAGAAAAAAATATATGCTGGAATTTACTTCTAACGGATAGCAGACCTAGAAAAGAGATGAGGTACAAATTAATGGCGTCTCAAACCACTGCTGGTTAGAACTGCAAAGAAATGGGCCAGTGTCCTTAGGAGGAACTATTTTAATAATAATCTTGCCACATGAGAAAAATTATTAATTCATCCCATTACCATTAGTACGTAAATTATGCATTAGCGCAACTATCAGAATAGAATTAGAATTTCTAGGTTCATAAATTGTCCATGCTTCTGCCTTCTGTAGTGTGAGAGATGCTGTATTTTGGAAGAATAGCAACTACTTTAATGAAATATAATTACAGATGGCATAGGACAATAAGGGCATTAAGGGTTATTATAAATTTGCTCTTGGTAAATAAACATGTTTGGTTATTTTGGAATTAATAGGGGAGCTAGGCCTATTGACTATTTGCGATTTTAGAAGTTTCCCTAGTGCAGTGGTAATAAGCTGGTCGTTTTGATATTTGTTAATAAGAGATTTTTTTTAAATCTCATAAATGGGACTCTGTCCTGCCTCTCCCTCCTCTGAAAGCTCAAGATGTAGCTTCATTATATCAATCAAATGATGCCACACGAATGAAATCAAAAGAATTTTCGACTTTGTTCTCCCTCAGTTTGGCATCACCCCTTCCTCTTGATCCATGGGTAACGTTTTTGCTACCAGTTTAGTAAGGAGCACTTTGGCAGGAAGTATTTATGAAAGCCTGCAAGAGCGAAAGAATCAGGACCTGACCCAGGAATAACTTCCGCTGAAAACCTCTTGTTTGAAAGCAGGTTCCCTTCTCGTGGCATGGAAAGGTGTAGCCTTAAACCGTTTTCCAAACTGATTATCTCAAACTAATAAACGAACTTGTTTTGGTAGAAACAAAACAAAACAAAACATTTGTTTGGGCAAAGGAAGCGTGAGCATTTTTTTATACATATATATTTTACATATATATGCACATATGTATGCGTTTTGTATGCATAATGTGCATTAAATTTTTTGTCCAGCATCCAACCCACCATGCAATTCTCCTACTGAAGACCTTCCGTGGCATCTCATCCCTGTGAAAATCAAATCCGAGTACCCCATTATGGGCGATAAGGCCAGAAAAGACATTTTTCTTGACTTCTCTAATCCAGTGTTCCATTCCAGGTTTTACTTACCTTCCTCCAGCCGCCTTAAACCCTTTTGCTTTTCCTTGAACTTACCTTGCGGGTTTTTGTCTTGGGGTTTGCACTGTTTGGTTCCTCTGCCTGGAATGTTCTCCATCCTGATTTTTCCATGGCCACTGCCTCCTCTTTTTGCTTTTAATCCAGGTCTTGCCTTAGGTATCACCTCTTCCGTGAGCTCTTTACTGGTCTCTCTGCAGGAGCTACCCTGCTCTCTCTGTTGCAGGTTCTCAAATCACTAGCCCTTGGGGGCTTGTTAGAGTAGTTTGCTGCCTCCCAGTCCCCACTCCAGAGTTCTGGATTCAGCAGGTCTGGGGCGAGGCCTGAGAATTAGCATTTCTAACAAGTGCCCAGGTGATGCTGGAGATCATTGTTTGAGAACCACTGCTCTCCCATGTTATCCTATTTTAATACTCTGTACAACTTATCACTATTTAATATTTTTTTCTTCTTCATTGAATTATTTGTCTATTATCTTGTATATTATCCCTGCTAGAATATAGACTCTATGATAGCAAGAAACCTGTTTCTTTTGTTCATGGCTATATCCCCTGTGCCTAGAGTGGTGCCTAGCTCATAATGGGTACTCGTATGTCTTTGTTGACGCATTCAATCAACAAACATTCTGCATACCCATCCCATGTGCTGGGTGAGGACTGGAGACTAGGATTAATAAGCATCCTTCTTCTCTGTAGGGCTCACAACCTGGTAAGGAACACCACCCTTCCCCCCACCATACAGTCTCTCATGGAGTGTGATAATCAGTGTAGCAGACCCACTGTCGCCTCACAGCACAAAAGATTCCGATTAAAGGGTGGTTTTCTAGCATTTGGATGGAAATGAATGGGTTTTGGAAGCTTGCCCCGGATTGGTAGTTTCATAACCTTTCAAAATTGCATGTGCCTCTGGACATAAACATGGCCTTGATAACTGGGAAGTGCTAAAGAGTCACTTGATTGGCAGTCACTCAGCAGAGCTTATTAAGAATTTGCTGTTTTAAAATGACTTTGGATGGAAACATAGGTGAATTTTTTTCGCATTTGCATTTACAAAGCCCAGCAGAAATAGGCTCCTGAGTGTTTCCTTGTTTGCAACAGATATTTCCAAATTAATTTTAAAAAATAAAAGGAATCTGGAGTCTTAACGTGTGACCAAGGAAAGGAGAGATTTTTAGACGCAATAGCATTAGGATATCTAGTTAACTAAGTTTCATCAATTTCATGGGAGAAATACAAATACCGAGTCAAATCTGTCTTGCCCTTTTTCAACTTATGATTGGAACTTGGCAACCTGACCCAATTGAGTAGCAAAGATTTCCTCATGTTAGAGATTACCAACCGACCTTCTTTCAGCCTGTGAGCAAGCATTTTGTTTGCTGCTCAGGAAAGGAAGATGGATCATTTTGTAAACAAGCCAGAAAAATTCTGATCTCTAGTCCCCGGATTAGGACTCTCTTTACCATAAATTTTCATAAGAATGAACAAGTTGTAATGTTTTGAGTGCATCAGAGCTAAATAAAACCAAATCATATTACAAAATAAATCAGTGAAAAGATGACTTCGTATTTCACAGCAATTAGTTGGGTGATTGGTTATTGTTTTGCCTTGAGTTTTACATTGGAAAATCAAATTTGAAAATTAGGTTGGGAATAATACCAGGCATTTGCTACATTTATTACCAATTACTTTTTGAAGGCTGTACTTATGCATAAAATTATTTGAATTTCAACATCGTGAGTAAAATTCTTGACATGGGAAGTTTCATTTAAATTCTAACCTGAGGAAGATATTCATTAGTTGACTATTACCTTATGATTTGGGGACGCTGTAATGAGAAAGTGGCATTAAAAAAATTATTTGTTGAGCAATTGCTTTGCAAGCCCTTTGGTGTTTACAAAGCGTAAAAGATGCATATGCTTATCCAAGATGGTTCATTGGAGATCAATTTAGGTACTCATATATTCATAGCTTCTGTGTTTGGGAAATTCTAATTGCCAGCACCAAATTAAAGTCATCGACATATTTAAAAATGTTCCTACATTTTATTATTGCAGTGTTCTACACATTAGATTCTAAATATTTATATACCTAAGTGGAATTATGTCTCTTAGTGGCCCCATAAGGTAGGCACATGGAAGAGAAGAATGTTCTGAGCGGGGGGGAGAACAGCAACAACAAACCACTAGCAAAAAGTTCTTCTGAATAAGTCCTTTGAACTCTGGTGTTTGCTTTGTAACATTTTCCTTTCACAACTCCGTGAAATCTCCAGAAAAGAAAAGAGGACAAAGCAAATTTTAAAGAAAGCAGTGAAATCAAAGTCTCCAACTACCATGGCTTCACTCAGTCATAAATTATATATAGTGTTATGATCTGATTCAAAAACCAACTTTTCAGAAATATCAAAAGGACCGTTAAGCTTTCAGTGTAATTCCTAGGGCCAGAATTTCCACTCCAGAAATGATTATTGCTTATGAATGGTGCATGTTAATGATCTGATTTGACTCACCCCTTTAATTAAGTACCTCATAAAATTGCCATATTTCCATTTCAGTTTGATCCATTTGGGGTAAATCTAGGAGATGTGTTTCTGGGGGAGAGAGCAGGTAGGGGATTCATCCATTGGAAGGCTGCTGTTCCAATTCATCTGAGGAAGAGCTCATTGAGAGGCTTTAACCCCCTCTGATACTTGTAATAATAATAATAGGAACAATAGCAATGCCTGCTACCATTGATACAGTGTTTGCCATGTGCCAGGACCACATGTGCTGTCTCATCTAATCCCCGCCATATTCTAAGAGAGAGATCCATCACATAGTGTTGCTATACCCATTTAAGGCATGCGGAAATTCATACTGAGAGTTTTATTTGAGAAAACAAAACTTGCTCAAGTTTCCATAGATAATAAGTGGCCATACCAGCATTTAAACACAGGTTTTAACTTAGAACTTGGGCCCTACACACTATACGGTCTATGCCTTATATGATAAAACAGGGATTTCAATGTATTCAGGAGATTCTGATTTGGTGATTTTGAGTGATTTTCTAAGAGTTTATGCAATATATCTCCAACTTTTACAAGATTTTAGGTACCATTTATAGAAAAATAATCTTGCAGACCCCCTTGTGTTAGCTTAAATTGCTTTTATTATAACTTTATTTAAACAAGCAAAACTATGACAATCTTAATTTTATTTTTCATATGCAACTATAAAACCACAACAGATTTACAAGTTAATGTCAAATAAAACTGTAAAACCAATAAAGCTAAAGTTGAATATATTAAATTCATATAATAGACGATGTTATATTGCTGAATCCAAATTTCTGCTCACAAGTGAATGTAGCAAGAGCTAGAACTAAGGTTTTATTTTGACTTCAGCATGCTTCTAGTAGCTCATGCCAGGTAATGACTGTTTTCCCACCATTTTTTTTTAAACTGTATTTGGACTCATTTCTTCAGTGTCTGATGGCATTTTATACCATCCGTTGGTATGAATGGATCATTCACATATTATGCCCACTTCTTTTCTTATTTTCGTAAAGAATTAAAGTAGTACTACTTGACCTCAACTCAGTCACAAGAAATTCATACTTTGGTACTGAAGGGAGTGACAGTACTCAGATACACAATAACTATTATAGACATCACTAACACATTTTCAGTTCTTGCTCCCATTCTGAAATATACAGGAAGATCACAGGGTCCCACCTTCATGCATGTGTACTGATAAACACACTTTGGCAAATGAAATATGAGTAGAAGCATAGGATCCAGGACACAGTGCTTATGTGCCTTCCCAGCTGCAATAGTGGGGAAATGTCTAGACAATATTTCCGTACAACTGAAGCAGCCTCCGTCACTAAGCCAACCCTTGGCCCCAGAGTGAGAAATAAACCTTGGTGGTGGTAATCCCTGAGATTTGCAAGTTGTTTGTTATAGCAGCATAACTTAATCCAGCCTAACTAATGCAGAAATCATCCACATAATCCAGAATATCTTTATGTTAACTTAGAGGTGGTGGTATTATTTAAATGAAAACACAGCATTAAAAAGGTCACATGGGACATTTTCAGCATCCCAACACATTCTTTAGGCTTCCACAGAGTCCGCAATCTGTAATTTATAAACTGTTAATCTTTATGGTATTGCTCTTTCTCTTCCAAATGATATTTCCTGATACCATGTGGAGGTAATTGCCTTTTTATTTAAAATTCTCTGAGTAGTTACGCTCAGTCCCAGGAAATTGCTGGCTGATCCTAAATTGATTGGGTCAATGAAAATTCAATTTCCTGGCTGGCTGCATCAGTCTACTCCATCTAGAAAATTCTTTTGTGTCTAGAATTTCAGGAAAACATGAACAGAAAACTAATAGGCAGCACTGAATGCTAATTGTATTCCATGCTTGAATTGAGTGTTTATGGCCAACACTTTAGTTTGGCAGATCCACACCTATTTCAAACTCACTCCTCTTCAGAGGCTGGGAAAACTAAATACTCACATTTACAGCTTCCCCCAAAGCCAGCAGAGATCCTATAACGCAGTCTGGCCCATAAGACCTAATTTGAAGTCACTGGGGTCGGCTCTAGAGCAGCTTTTACTTTACTAATAAAAGAGATAGGTTAGTTTGGCTGTTGCCCACTTTTTGCTGTGAACAGAAGTGTGCTAGCTGGAACTACAGCAGCTATATTTTGACACTGAGGGAAAAGCCAAGAGACCTTCCCAGCGTGGAGCCACTGAAACCTGAGAATGATCAGTTTCTACTTAGGTTTTCTGTTACTCCTAGCTGAGTATAATCCCAATGGACATTTGCATGAATTTTCTCACTAAAACCTCACATAATGCTGAGATGGCAATGGTAAAATTATAGCCATCTATCAGGAAAAGAAAATCCAGATAGGTAAGTTAATTTTTCTGGATGTTTCACGTATTACATTCTGTAGTTTATAGTTTAAACTCCATGAAGATAGGGCCTTGTTCATTATTGTCTCTAATTCATCATTATGTCTGGCGATTCATCTAGAATACAGTGAAAAAACATTAGCTGGATGAATTAATAAAGATCATACAGTAGTCATCAGAGTTAGGGAAGAATCCCAGTTCAGTGTGATTCCACACTCTCACCCCATCTTGAAAACAAGAATACCTGGCTCCCTACCTGAGACCATTCCTAATTCCCTTTGCAGAAACGAAAGTTGTTCCATGTACATATACCATGGGATTACCCCTTTGGGGTAAAAATATGCCTTTTAGGAAAAATCAGCTCTACAAATGCTCTCTCAGAATTGCAAAAGCCATCACCAAACACTAAGATGTTCTAATTAGCAAATTCCTCCTGGCATTGTGCAAACACCCAAAGGCAAGAGAAGAGCCAGAGATGTTTGGAAAATTTTCCTAGGGGAAGTGGTTGGGGAGGGAAAGAATCTCAGTCTGTTAATTAAGAGAATGAACTTAAGTTAAAGAGCCATGTGGGACTGTTGTCGTAGTAACAGGATCCAAGAAAGAAAGAATTTCCTGGAGTTGCTATTCAGAAAAAAACCTCTTGGTCTAGGAAGTGTTGCTTGTGATGCAAGATGCCAAGTTTTCAGGCATAGACTTGGAAGATTTTGAAGCATTTATACCATGTCAGTCACACTAATCCCAAGACATAGGGCAGATTGCTTTTCATGCTATGCAAATAGCTGGTAGGGAAAAAAAACACAAGATAATTTCCAAGCATCATTTGTTAATGTTATTAAATGTTATTAAAAAGAAAATGATTGGAAATATGCAATCTTATTAGAGAAGAGCCATATATTCTCTAATTTTATTTTATTATTTTTTTTAGAGATGAGATTTCTCTATACTGCCCAGGCTGGCCTCGAACTCCTGGGCTCAAGGAATCCTCCTGCCTCAGCCTCCCACGTAACTGGGACCACAGGCATACACCACTGCATCTGAGTTTCTTCTCCATTTTCTTTTAAGTAGTTAATAAAAGATTAGATTCAAAGTGAATATGTCGTATCCAATATTTCATTAGAAGGCATTCAATATTTTCCATTATATAATATATAGCAGATATAAATATAAATACATCAGCTATTGCTGTGTAACGTAATGACTCCCCTCTTCTAAACTCAGCATTTATTATTATGAGTCTGTGAGCAGCTGTGTGGTTCAGCTGATCTGTACAGGACTTGACAGATGTCAGGTGAGTTTACTTCTTCATCAACCACAGGTCACGTGGGTGGCTCTGCTTATTCAGGTGGGCTCTCTCAGACGCCTAGGGGTCTGTTGGCTGCAGGTTGGTCCCAAATGGCCTTGGCTAGAACAACTGGGCTCTCTTCTACGTGACCTTTCATCTGCCAGCAGTCTAGCCCAGGTTTGCTCACATGATGCAGGGAGGGCTCCTAGAGAGAGAAGTGTACAGGGCCCCTTGAGTCCTTATTTCAGAACTCACGTGCCATAACTTCTGCTGCATTCTACTCGCCAACCTAAGTCATAAGATCAGCTCAGATTCAAAGGGTGGAGAAGGAGACCCTATCTTTTGTAAGGTCAGTTGCAAACGGTGTGGAGATGAAGAGAGTTGAAGAATTGGGAACTTTTTAAAAAAATTAGCCTACCTCATAGAGTGTTATTTTTCTTTGTCGATTTGAGAATGAGTTAGCAATATTTATCACAAAACAATAATAAATTGTTCCTGTCCTGGCAACAGTTGTACCACATCAGATGGAAAATATATTATCCATATGTTAGTAGAAGAAAGAACATTATCTTCCAGTTGGGGCAAGATTTAATTTAACTGAGTATGCAGTTATGGAGTACTACTCAGTACGTAGTACTGACTTAGGCCCATGAGAGCTACCATAGGAAGATGGGATAGCCAATTCCACAGGACCAAATGGAGGCTCTACACTAGGTTGATATCTTTTGGGGGGAAACCTGATATATTAAATATTTTATATATATATGAGATAATATATAAGGGAAACAAGATATGTTAAAAATATAAAGATATGTCAAAACAGGGTTATGTAAAGTGAGGCATATTTTAAATATTTATAGTCTACATATTAAGCTGCATCACAAAAATACAATGCAACATACTTGTGTTTGTTACAAAATGTTTATAGAAGAAATTGTAAGATACCAATTCATGCTGCAGTATGATCTGGTTGCAGTTCCATAGAGTGCAGATGCGTGACTTCTTTCCTCATGTCAGTGCATCACTGCAACAGTTTGCAACGTCTCGTTTGGAGATATAGTGTCACAAACTTAAATTTGAGGTCTTTTGTTATGGTGAGACTGGGGCCTAGTAGCCTTCTTAATACCTCCCCCCAACTTTCCTACCCCCAAAATGATAATACCTGATCAATCAGAATTCTGTTCTCCAGGAGTATACACCTTTGTGTGTGGACAGAGAACAGATGGGAAGGGTACCCTTCCAACTTCTCCTTTTGATGAGCTCCTTTGAGGCTCTTTTTATTTTGTTTTAATTATATTTATTTCAGAATATTATGGGGGTACAACACTTTGGTTACATATATTGCCCATGCACTGCCCAAGTCAGAGCTACAATCGTGGACATCCCCCAAACTGTGCACCCTGCACCCAATAGGTGAGAGTTGTCCCATCCCCTCCACCCCCCTCCCACCTGCCCACCCCCTGATGAATATTATTGCCATGTGTGACATAAGTGTTGATCAGTTAATATCAATTTGATGGTGAGTACCAGTGGTGCTTGTTTTTCCATTCTTGTGATACTTCACTTCAAAGAATGGGCTCTAGCTCCATCCAGGATAATACCAGATGTGTTAATTCACTATTGTTTTTTATTGCTCAGTAATATTCCATTGTATACATATACCACATTTTATTAATCCACTCGTGTATTGATGGGCACCTGGGTTGCTTCCACATCTTTGCAATTGTGAATTGTGCTGCTATAAACATTCGAGTGAAGATGCCTTTATTATAGAATGTCTTTTTTTTCCCTTGGGTAGATACCCAGTAGTGGGATTGCTGGATCAAATGGTAGTTCTACTTTTAGTTCTTAGAGGTATCTCCATATTACTTTTGAAAGAGGTTGTACTAATTTGCAGTCCCACCAGCAGTGTATGAGTGTTCCTATCTGTCTGCATCCCCACCAACATTTGTTATTTTGGGACTTTTTGATATAAGCCAATCTCATTGGAGTTAAGTGATATCTCATTGTGGTTTTGATTTGCATTTCCCTGATGATTAGTGAGGTTGAGCAATTTTTTATATGTTTGCTGTCCGTTATTCTGTCTTTATTGAAAAGTTTCTGTTCATGTCCTTTGCCCACTTTTTAATGGGATTATTTGATTTTTTCTTGTTGATTTTCCCAAGTTCTGTATAGATTCTGGTTATCAGCCCTTTATCAGATGTGTAGCATGCCAATATTTTCTCCCATTCTGTAGGTTGTCTGTTCACTCTAGTGATAGTTTCCTTGGCTGTGCAGAAGCTTTTTAATTTGATTAGGTCCCACTTATTTATTTTTGTTGCTGCTGTGATTTCTTTGGGGGTCTTTTTCATAAATTCTTTGCCTATGCCAATGTCTATAAGAGTTTTTCCAACGTTTTCTTCTAGAATTCTTATGGTTTCACGTCTTATGTTTAAGTCTGTTGTCCATTGTGAGTTGATTTTTGTGAGAGGTGAGAGGTGTGGATCTAGTTTCTGTCTTCTACATGTGGCCATCCAGTTTTCCCAGCACCATTTATTCAATAGGGATTCTTTTCCCCAGTGTATGTTTTTGTCTATTTTGTCAAAGATCAGATGACAATATGAGGATGGTTTTATATCTGGGTTCTCAGTCCTGTTCCATTGGTTTATGTCTCTGTTCTTGTGCCAGTACTATGCAGTTTTGATTACTACAGCCTTGTAGTATAGTTTGAAGTCTGGTAGATTTATGCCTCCCAATTTGTTCTTTTTGCTTAAGATTGCTTTGGCTAGACGGGGTCTTCTCTGGTTCCACACGAAGAGTAGAATTACTTTTTCTAGATCTGCAAAAAATGATGTTGGTATTTTGATAGGGACTGCATTGATTCTGTAAATCACTTTAGGTAGTATAGACATTTTAACAATGTTGATTCTACCTATCCAAGAGCATGGTAGGGTTTTCCATCTGTTTACATCTCAAGGCTCTTTTTAAATGTTCTACTTTTATGAAATTTTTTTCTGAATCTTCCCTTCTCATGCCTCTTGGTCTCCAGCCTCCCAAATCCCTCCAACCCATTGGGTAAAAAAAAAATTGGTAGAGAGCTTTCCAGCACATCTCCATTATAATTCTAATATTCACAATCCCCATTAAAACATAGAAATAGATCCTATACTTGTGCATATTTCTATTATGGGAATTGAATTGACATCTTGTTTTCATGGTTTCTCTACAATTGAACTATGATATTTTTCAAAGCAGGGCCCATGTTTTATTAATCTTTTTAATAGTATCACTTAGTACAGTATCTAGCACAGTTAGTGCACAAATGTTTACTGCGTGATCTGAATTGAAGGACCCAGGACTTCAACCTCAAATCAGACACTCGTTCTTTGCTCCTTCATTCAGAATGTCTATCATCCTTCCCATCCTTTTTACCTCTTTATATTCTCTTTCACATTAAGACCTAGCTTTTTGAGTTGGATGTCAACATCACTGATTCAATCTGTCAGAATATTAATTTTGTTGTTCCCTTCCTCCCCTATGTTTTCGTTCTGACATTGCATTTTTAGTTTCCTTATTCACCTCCATATTTGACCCTTACCTTTGGTCTTAACTTGTTCCCTTTTCATTTTAGTCCATTTTCTAATGGCTGGCTCTTCCACTTTCACAGAGGCTATAACCTCCTGCACAGTGTTGCAGATGACCAACCATTTCCTGAAGCTTTTTTCTTTGCATATGATAGAGATAAATATAAATTTGCTCTTCTTCTGAGATTATAGTTTTATTTTTTAAATCACATTCTGTAGTATTTTTTGGTAGTCTCCTTTTCTCCCCGTTAAAGTATCCTTAGATAATAAATGCTCCGAGATGAACTCTACCCAATGTTTGTGTGTATGTTTTTTAGTTCCTGCCAATTTTCTTTGTTTATTTACTTGTTCATTTGTCGTTCATTCAGTCAACAGTGAACAAAATAGATATTTCCTGCTGTAAAATAGTGTAGAAGGTGAGACAATAAACAGATAAAAACAAGATATGTCATGTGGTGAGAAATGCATTAAATTAAATAAGCAGGAGGTCATTAGCCTGAGGCCATCTCCATACTCTAAATTCTTACAATAATGAACAGCAACATAACTTAGGGTGTAAACAAACTGAAACCTAAATTAGAAGTATAACAAAGAGCCCACTTTCAGCCAATCACAGGCAGCTGTGTTTTAGCCAATTGTGGGCAGCTATGTTTTCAGCCAATCACAGGCAGCCAACTCATCACACCAAATAAGGCAGATGCCTAGTTGTAAGGAATTAAGTGATTTCTTTACTTTGCTTCTGGGTCTGGCCTATAAAACTCACTGCTCATGCTGCTAGGTTGAGCTCTCTGAACCTCTGCTGGTTCTGAATACTGCTTGATTCATGAATTGTTCTTTGCTTAAATAAACTCTGCTAAACTTAATTTGTCTAAAGTTTTTCTCTTAACAAGTGCTACATAGAGAAAAATACTACAGGAATGAGAGATTACAATTTTAAACAAGGTGGTCAGATAAGGCCTCTCTGAGAATGTAATATTTAAGCTTAATATTTGAATAACTGCATTTCCCATTCTGCCAGAAATACATTGCCCCCAATCTCCATGACAATTCCTGTCCTACCTACCCTACAAATCCAAGCTCCAACAATTGTCAGATTTATACTAAAAAATTATATTTGATTTTTATCTGAAATTCAAATTTAACTGGGTCTCTTGTGTTTTATCTGCTAACCCTCGCATCCCAATGTCTCTGCCAAGCTGGAAATATTTCCTCTCTCTTATGACCTGCTGTGCCATCCTCTTCCTCTCTTAAGGCACCAGCGCCCCTGGGGGGCCTCACAGTTATGTGGAGACAGATATTACCAATCTTCCTCTACTGAAGCACGTTGAAGCCAAACCTCATCTGATTCATCTTTTTATTTTCACATGTAGCAGAGAACTGGCACTTAGTGAGTGCACACATTCTTGTTTAATGGATGCACAGGGTGTTTATATAGACTTTGAGATGAGAACATTTGCTAAATAGGAAAGTTCTTTAGGGCAACAGCTTTTTACCTGAAGACAGAATTATCTGCCACCTAGCATATGTGTTTCCCAAAATAGTAAGCAGGCTCCTAAGTGTCTCAAACATCTGCTCCAATATTCTTGCCTATTGGAGTGTGGGCTACACTTGCTTAGTACATAGTGTTTAGGCTGCTCTTGCACAAAGTGTGCACAAATACAATTGCTCTACTGACAGATATACAGTCATGCACTGCATAACAATGTTTTGGTCAACGACAGACTGTATATATGATGGTGGTCTCATAAAACTAAAATGGAGCTGAAAAATTTCTGTCACCTCATGATGTTGTGGCCGTCGTAAAATCATAATGCAACCAGTTAACTTTTCTGTGTTTAGATACATAAAAACCATTGTGTTAAATTGCCTACAATATTCAGTATAATAGTATGCTATACGGGTTTGTAGCCTAGGAGCAATAGGCTATAACATATAGCCTAGGTGTGTCGTAGGCTCTACCATCTAGGTTTGTGTAAATACACTCTATGATGTTTGCACAATGACAAAATTGCTTAACAATGATGCATTTCTAAGAATGTATCCCCATCTTTAAGCAACGCATTACTGTATATCCATTTGGGAAGACTCCCAATTCTGGATATAACTAGATACCCTGAGATTAATCTGAATCCCCAGGATAGGATCTCTGAGGACTTTGACCTGGTTGGAATTCCAGAGTTCTTTGAGGGTCACTTAGTCCAAACTTTATCGAATTTGCTGGGCTTCCCTCTCTACTGTCTTTACTCAGTTATTTCTCAGCCAGTCCGTGCCAAGCATTTCTAACAACATGAACCATTTGACTTTTCCACGATTCTTTAAAACTTGCAGCCCCTTTGCTCATTCCCTCTTCAGTTCTTGTCTTCTCAGACTTCAGAGGAGACTTTCGGGGGTTCTGCTGGCAGGCCAGGTTAGGTTCCCACCCTTCTGCATGTGTTCCTGTTGTAGTTTCCTCTACTCTGTGGTTTTCTATACACTTTCTGTTCATAGAAACTTTCTAAAAATCTATCATCCCCTGATAGCTTTCATCACTTTGTTTCTTTTTTCCCTTCTTTTTTCCAGTTTTTTTGAAGTATAATTGACAAATAAAAATTGTGTATATTTAAGATGTACAACATGACGTTTTGATATACATATGCATTGTGAAATGATTATCACTATCAAGCTAATAAACATATCCATTACCTCCCACAGTTACCATTTGTGTGTGTGTGTGTCTGTGTGTGTGGTGAGAACATATAAGATCTACTTTCTTAGAAAATTTCAAGTATACGATACAGTATTATTAACTATAGTTACGATGCTACCATTAGAATTCCAAAACTTATTCCTGCCTAAATAAAACTTTGTACCCTTTGACCAGCATCTCTTTATTTCCCCATCTCCAAGTCTCTGGAAACCACCATTCTACTCTCTAGGTTTATGAGTTCCACTTTTTAAAGTGAAGTCATGCAGTATTTGTCTTCCTGTGCCTGGATTATTTCACTTAGCATAATGCACTCTAGGTTCATCCATGTTGCTGCAAATGGCAGGATCTCCTTTTTTTAAGGCTAAATAATATTCCATTATATGTATACTACATTTTCTTTAAATGTTCATCTACTGATGCACACATAGGTTAATTCCTATCTTGGCTATTGTAAACAATGCTGGAAGGGAGTGCAGATATAGCTTTGAGATACTGATTTCATTTCCTTTGGATATATACCCAGAAGTGTGATTGATAGATCCTTTTTAGGAATTTCACAGATTTCCTTTTCTTGGAGAATTATTGTGATCCTTTTAAGGTGTCACATTTCCTTGCTTTTTCATGTTTCTTGTGTCTTTATGTTGATATCTGTGAATCTTGTGTAACAGTTGCTTCTTCCAATATTATGGATCAGCTTTTGTAGGGAAAAACTTTTTTCTATTGGTGCATCTACAGTGTTGGTTGGGTAGGGAGCTTTGACTTTGATTCTAGGTGGGCACAGTAGTGTAGTTTCTGTATGATTTCTTCAACTGTAATTAGCATTGGTGGTGTCTGTGAGTTCCTCTGTGGCTTAGACGATGGTTGATAGTAGAGGCTGTGGCTAGGCTTTGCCGGGGACAGGGCCTGCAGCTGGGCCAGTCCTTAGGTACCAGCGGTGGCAGGGGTGAGCAGGGTGAACCTGTTCGCAGGCTGCTGTATGGCATGCATGGGCACCAATGGTGGCAGGTGGGGCAGTTTGATTCCCAGGCTCCTGGACGATGTGTATAGGCACTGGTAACAGTTGGGTGGGCCTGTCCTCAGGCTCCTGGATGGTGTGCATGGGCGCCTGTGGCAGCAGACAAGGCAAGACCATCCCCAGGAATCTGGATGATGTATAAAAATTTTTAAAAAATTTAATTCAGTCTTACAAGCTACACCTTTATTGCAGTATAGGCAATTCACATTTAATGTGATTATTGATATATTAGGGTCAAAATCTATCATATTGGCATTTGTTTCCTATTTGTCTGTCTTATTTTTGCATTATTCTGTATTTTGTTATGAATCTATTTTATCTCCACTATTGGCTTGTTAGCTAATCCTCTGTGTCTTATGTTTTTAGTATTTGCTCTTTGATTTACAATTTGCATCTTTTACTTTTAATATTTTGACAAATAACATTATACCAGTTTAAATATTATACCATTTCCTTACAACAGTACACTTCCATTTTCCCCCTCTGTGTTTAGTGTTGTTGTTGTCATATGTTGTACTTCTATGTCTTATATCTTATAAACATTACAATACTAATACTTTTGCTTTAAACAGTCAATTACCTTTTACATAGACTAAAATTTAAAAAATATTTTATATTTATCACATAAATATATAGTATTTCCATCATTTGTCATTCTTTTGTGCAGAGTCAAGTTTTCATGTATTATTGGTTTTTTCAATCTTTATTCCTTAGATATCTCTTGTAGGACAAGTTTCCTAGTAAAGAGTTTTCTTAGCTTTTGTTTACCTGAAAAAGTCTCTCTTTCATTTCATTTATTTATACTCTTTTGCTGAGTATATAATCCCAAATTGGCAAGATTTTTGTTTGCTTTCTGAAGTATTTTAAAGTTATCATTTTCTTGTCTTCTGACTTGAAATCTATAATAAAGTATCTGCAGTAATTCTTACTTTTCCCATCTATAAATACTGTATCCTTTTTGCCCTTCTGCCTATATCTGATATTCTCTTTATCACTATTTTAAAATATTTGATTATCACATGTTTTTTATTTTCTTCATGTTTAACTTTCTTGGGGTTTATTGGGGTTCTTAGTCTTGTTGCTTTATAATTTTTATCAAAGTTGGAACATTTTTAGTCATTATTTCTTCAAATTATTTTTTCTATCCCGTTTCCCTCTTGTTTTCTTCTGGTACTCCAATTTTACACATACTAGACTTCTGGTATTGTCTCCTTATTCAATAAAGCTCTGGTCACTTTTTCTTTTCAATATTTTTTCTCTTTGTGCTTCAGATTAAATAATTTCTGTTGCTAGTCACTCAAATTCACTGACTTTTTCTTCTGCTATCTAAGTTGCTCTTAATCTTAACCAGAAAATTATTCATTTTAGAAATTCCATTTGGGTTTTTTTTTAAAATAAATATCATTTCTCTCCACATTATGTTCACATATTTAAAAAATACTTGAGTATATTTATAATAAAAGTTTTAATATTCTTGTCAGCTAATCTGTCTTCTCTGCCATTTCTAGGTCTGTTTGTATTGACTGATTTTTCGCCTGATTACAAGTCCAATTTTCCTGCTTATTGACATGCCTCCTAATATTTGATTAAATTCAGGACATTGTGACATTGTGGCTTTTACCTTGTTGAATACTTAGATCCTGTTGTCTTCTTTTATGGAGTGTTAAGCTTTGAAATGACAGGCAGTTAAGAAAACTAAAGATCAGTTTAATGTAATCGAGTCTTTTTTAAAGCTTCAATAGCATGGACATAGGACAAGTTTAGCCATATCACTAAGGCATGACTCTTCTGGGGTCTGTATTCCAAGTAATGCGGAAAGACTGTCCACTCTGCTGGCAGGTACCTGAATGATCCCCAGTCTTAGTTAGCTTTTAGAATTGTTCATCTTTACAACTTCTACTCATTCTTTGTTCAGACTTGTAGAGTTTACCTCTACGCTTGCACAGCTAATTATTCAGCAAAGCCTGAGGGGACCCTTATGAAGATGTCTGGAATTCTTTTTCTCTATAGCTACATTTTTATGGAACTCTACCCCTGCCTCTTCCAAAAGCCTTATCCACCCTGAATTTTAATCTCTATCTTCTCAAATTACTGAGATCACCATGCTCTTCTTTGCATGCTCCGTTCTTGAATTTGTCTAGAGTGTACCTGTAAGGCTAGAATTGATACAATGACAGGGCTCACTTTGTATGTCTTTTCATAGGAATCCTGGTCTTTCAATGCTTGTTTTTAGTGTCTGAGACAGTTGTTTCATATATTTTGTAGAGTTTTATACTTTATGGGTGGAGGGTAATGCCAGTGCCAATTACTCCACTGTGACCAGAGTTAGAAACCATTTTGAACCAGAAGTTTCACCTAATGAACTTTCTATAATAAAATCTTCTCCTGTAATGTGTTTAACCAAACTGCTTAGTATCATTTTCCCCAAGCAGCTAGCCAGATTGCAGTAAGAAAAGCATGCTTACTTTAATAGTTTATTAAACATATTAAATAGCTAAAACATTATTACAAGAAGAAACTTGACCAAAATCCAACTCTCACAAAATCATTACATTCTATTATTTTTTGAATCAGATTATTCTACTGCTCTATTGGCAGAGATGATTGAGATGTGATTATTTTCAGTAAATATCCTGGATTAGAATCACATAATCACTCATTTCTGCATCATAGAGAAGCCCTTAAAATGCACAGTGTTTTTGAAAGCCAAAGTTCATAATGGTAGAAATAAACATGTAACTGAATTCTATTGTTGTTATTATTTTTTACTATGTTTCAATAAGGAAACTGGTTTATCTTAGAATTTTTTTCTTCTGAATTTTCTTGCATTTGGATTAGAAATATTGTAAGTTTGACATTTCTTCTTGTGCATACATGTCTGCAAATTTATTCTTTGTCATGGCACCCGCTATGGGGATTATGCATCTGAGACATTCAGAACTACTGTTATGTTGATTGTCCTTGGCTCTTAACTCTTAAAAGAGCACCACAAAAAATTTAAAGAAAAGTAGAAACACAACAAGGGTGAGAAAACAGTGCCTACTTTTTCTTAACTTCATATTTGTGTTAGGTTTTAAATGTAAGTCTTTATTAATAAAGTTCTTAGTGGAAACAATCATAAATATTTAGATAAACTGATTTTTTTATCCACTGTGATAAACTCAAATGGAAAAGAAATATAAATCATTTACCATATCAGTGCACTAATGAAATGTTACATCAGTAAATTGCCAAGAACAGCCCCATGTTCACTCATGGAATATTACACACACACACACACACACACACACACATACGCACGCACATTACCTGTACACTAAGCCCCAACCTTAATTTGGTAATATTTCCCCTTTCTAAAGAAGATATCTTAGTCCCTATGAACAAACAAGGCAAGTGACACTTGTTATGATGGTAGCAATTTCAGATTAATGGCCTGCTTGAGTGTGAAGACTAAAGGAAATGATAACCAGTTAGAAATATTAATCATTTCTTGACAGCCTGCCCTAATAGCACCATTTTTATAGTTCTGCAGTAAATTCTGTTTTCAGACTGAAATCATTCAGTTGTATATCATCTATGCTTGTAACAGCTCTCCCAGTTTCAATACAAAAATATAGAATCAAGGAGGTGCTCTGGAGAAAGGAGATGTCTGGGTGACGCATTTTCAATGAATCAGGAGGTTTTATGTCAACTTTGATTTTTAGTTAAATGCAAACATGATGATATTAAAAACATGACGAAGAGCACTGCCTTTGAAGTCAGAGATAAAAAAACACATGCAAAATAAGAGATAAGCTCTCATTCTCCATGATAAATCTTTCTCAGTGCTGTGAAATATAAACATAAATGGGATTTTTGCCCTGTGGCTCATGCCTGATCTATTGATATGTTTCTTGATAGCCTATGTTTATTTTAAACACTGTTACAATGGGTTGAAATCATGGGGGCTCATTGTCTGCCAGTGGAAATTGCAAATATGCATTTGGAATTACAAATGGTAATTCCTACACACAACCTTAATTAAAAACATAATTAATATTTTTGTTTCAAGCCTTTTCAAAGGTCTCTCTGCTTTAGTCCCTTCTTTAATCCTTTGACCCTCTTTCACCTGCTCTGAACATAAAAGGCACAGCCATTCTGCTCAAATCGGAGTCAGATCACACCACTTTTCTGCTCAAAGCCTTCCCATTCCGCCCCATCTCACTCAGAAAGCCAAAGCTTTCTTAAAATCTACAAGGCCCTAAGGCAGAGGCTGGAAAACCACAGCTCACAGGCCAAATCCAGCCCATTGCTTATTTTGGTACAGCTGGTGGGCTAAAAAATGTTTTTTACATTTTTAACTGGTTGAAAAAAACTCAAAAGAAGAATAATGTTTGTGGCATATGAAAATGATATGAAATTCAAATTTCAGTGTCCATAAATAAAGTTTTATTGGAACACAGCCATGCCATTCATCTGTGTATATTATGTGGCTGCTTTTGTGCTACAACGGCAGAGTTGAGTATTTGTAATAGAGACTGTACAGCCCAGAAAGCCAAAAATATTTACTGTCTGACCTGTTACATAAAAAAATGAGCTGACCGCTGCCCTGTGTCTGTCATGGCCCCACTCAGCTCTTATTTGACCATTACCGCAATAACCACACAGCTTCAGCCACATTCTCTTCATTGCTGTTCTTTGAACGTGGTGTCCTCTCTGCTCAGGACCTTTGCATTACTCCTCCTGTGGCTTAAAACGTTCCCCCCACTCGCTGCAAATGTCTGAATGGTTTCCCTCTTCGTTTGCTTCAGGTCTTTAATCAGATCTTGCCTTCCCACTAAGACTTTCTGAACCATCCTATTATAATTAAAAGTGCAAACCTCTTCTGTCCCATCCCTTTCCCTTTCTGTGGTTAATTTGCCTCCAAAACGTCTCTTCATCTCACGTTCTCAAATTTTTCCTTAATTATTTTGTTTACTGTTTGTCTCCACACTCTAGAAAGTAAGAGAGCAGGACCTTTTCTTTTTTTCCCCCAGTTGAATTCTCAGGACTCAACCAGTGCTGCCCATAGCAGATGCTCAATAAATATTTGTTGTATCGATGCCTGAGGATACATTAAACACACACGAACATTTTGTGATTGTGTCATCTATTTACTATATAAAGAGAGATCTTTGGGTAAATCATTTTTGTATATTAATAGAGGAGTTAAATGCTAAAGACAAAGCCTTTGGTATCAAATTTGTCTTCACAATGATTCATACGGGATCATCTTTTCATGTTTACCATTCCTTTTCCAGGATGAGTGTTACTTTCAGTCTTCCACTGCTAAAATCATTCCTGTCTGAGACTTGATCAAACCCGATGTAGGCAGAGTTTACTGACAAAAGCACCTGAAGGTTCTATAATTCTGTTCCTTGAATTGGCCCTGAACTAGGCTCTGCTTTCTCTGGCCTCTAAATCCTGAGTTCAGTTCCTTAAATTCTATTCACTCCTACAGGGATGATCCTAACAACCC
Source organism: Daubentonia madagascariensis (assembly GCA_023783475.1). Classification (NCBI taxonomy): domain Eukaryota; kingdom Metazoa; phylum Chordata; class Mammalia; order Primates; family Daubentoniidae; genus Daubentonia; species Daubentonia madagascariensis. Next base: position 7,088,729 of record JAKFHU010001640.1, on the reverse strand, counting down.
TCCTTGATTTAACACTTTCTCTGTGCTCTGCACAGTCACAGACTAATCTACTCTCGAGGGGAATAGTCGAGTGCGAGCGGGCCCTTTGGGGGGATCTCAGGAAGTGCCCTAAGGGAGTGGAGAAGCAAGAGCTGGAAGGCAGAGAGGACATGACGTGTGCAGCGAAGGGCGTGTTACCACAGTGGGCAGCTGGGCTCAATCCTGCTAGGACCTCAGGGACACAGGAGAGCACAACCCAGGTTTGTCCCCCGAGAGGCGAGGAAGGAGGAGGATTATTTGAGGGTTTCTCCTGGGGGATTGCTCCCCATCCCTCTGATCCTTCTGATCTGTCCCGTGTGCAGGCTAAGCACACCTGCTGGCCAGAGACCCCCATTGGGCAGAGAGAAGAAACCAGCCGCAGGTGTCCGCTGCGCGTCTTCCGCGGCCGGTGGAGCAACCCGATGCTACGGTGCGGCATTGGCAGCATCTGCTCAGGTACTTTCCCTCTTCATCTTTCTTAATTTTCCCAGTGACCCTATGAGATAGTCATTACTGCCCCCATCTTACAGACACGCAAACTGAGACTCTGAGAAATGATGTCATCTGGACAAGACTGGAAGAGCCACGTCTCAAATTTGAGGCTGTTTGATACCTAAGCCTGTGCTTGTAAACACCAGGTAACAACTATCCCATCTCCCCTAGGGCCATGTTGCAAAATGGTCAGCTTTTTTTTTTTTAATTTCTTGGGGTTTTTTAAATTTAGGTAAAGTATACATATATAATTTACCATCTTTACCATTTTTAAGTGTACAATTCAGTGGTAATAAATACATTTGTTATTTTTTCCCCTTCATTACACCACTGCCCCCGCCACCCTTCCCAGCCTCTGGTAACCAGCAGTCTACCCTCTATCTTCCCGAGACCCACTTTCCCAGCTCCCACCCATGAGTGAGAACACATAGTATTTGTCTTTCTGTGTTGGCTTGTTTCACTTAACATAACGGGCTCTCGAGGTCAGCTATTTAAACACCACATCCTACTAGCGACTTTTTTGGACGCCCCCACCATCAGCACACCTGTACAAATGTATACTTTCTGCCCCCCAGCCTCTCCATGACCCACCAGAGACTTCCAGCATCCATCCCTACCACAAGTACCACCCGAGGACTTCTCTTTTTCATTTCCTTCTCAAAATGTCTTTTTTCCTTCGAATATTTGCCATGCTTTTCTCTTCATTTGCGTTAGGTCTGTATTTAGATATTGTCTTGTCCCTAAGGCCTCCTGAACCTTCCCATTTAAAAGCCCAGACCTCCTTCTCCGCCCCTGTTGCTGGGATGAAAGCATGGGCGTTGGGGCTGGTCCTGGCTTCCTCCCAGGTTCAATGGTGTAGCCCGAGGGCTCTTTGTGAAACGCAGATCTGATTGTGCCAGCTGCTTCTGCTCCCTGTGCCCCCTTGAACCACTTACATTATTTTCTGTTGCTCTGAGAACAAAGACCAAATTTCTTAATACGGCCTCAAGGTCCTCCATGTCCTGTCTCCCGCACCCCCCAAAACTCTGACTACACTTCTTGTCACCAGCCCCATGACTTACTAAGTGCTTTGCTTTGCATTCTTCAGATGCTCAAGCATCACTCCCTCAAGGAAGTCTCTGCTGACATCTCTATACCCCCCGCTCCTGTCGTGCATCAGGTTTGATTTTTACAGACTGTGCTCCTCTCCCTTTCTCTCACTCTGATGCCGAACTTTCATTAATGGTCATCTGATGCATCTGTCCTTCCTAAACGGCAGGCTGTCATCATGCTCACTGCCACCGTTCACACGTGCACCTCTCCCTCCTGGCGATGCCCCGACCCACGCCCATCTCCCGCTGGTGCCAGCACTGCCTTAACCATAAGCTCAGCTGCAGAGTTTTCACTGTAGTTGAGGTCAGCCCAAGGATGTTCATACCCAACCCACGGAAGATTTGTAGAAAAGTTTCTGTTTTGGTTTGCAGTGAAATATCTCACAGGCTTGCTTCTTTGGATTTTCTTTTTAATGCCTAGAGGGGGCAAGCACTTAATGAAACAGTCAAATAAAAGTCACTTATCCTTCAAAGCTGAACTTCAAAGAAACTTTGAAGGAGCATCTATAAGGTCACCAAGAAGAATAAGGTACTTAGGGAGGTGTGGTGATTGGATCCACCGCCCCAGATTGTATATAATGCATTTAACTTCTTATAGAACAAAATGTCAGTTGAAAAATAAATGCAGGGTTTTTTTTTGTGGGACATGAGATACTGTCACAGGTGAGTATTTTTTTTTAATCAAGGCTTTTTATGACTTTATTAAAATAATAGCTGTGTTGGTCAAGATAAGCTATGTTGTGCTTCCATAGCAAATACTGTCCATCTCCAAAAATATGTCCCAAATCTCGGTGACTGAACACAATAAAAATTTTTGTGTTACTCGTGTCATGATCTAATGCCAGTCAGGCAGCCCTCCTGCATCTGGGTCACGGGGTTTCCAGTGTTCCCGAGTCAGAGAAAGACAAGGATGGAGAAGTCACTCTGGCTCTGACCTACACTGGCCTGAAAGCTGTCCACATTGTTTCTGCTTTTGCTCTAACCTAACTCCAAGGATCATATTTTAGGTTTTAATAAGATCAGACATCCTGCTGTGGAGGACAAGGATGGGAGCTGGGAGACCAGCCAGGAAGCTACTGTGATCATTTAGGCAGAGGTGGTGGTGATGGAAGGCTGGATCTGCAAATCAGTGCCCCCGACTTTTCCTCCATTGGTGTCCCTGGACACCATCTGGCTTCTACCAGAGATAATACTCATTGTCCATTTCCTTTGGCCACTCAACGACCAGTGTGCCACCTGGGCTGTGTATTTATCTCTGACTAAGTGCCTAGCTTGACCACCTCCAGAAGAAGTCTTACTTTGTATCTGTAGAATGGACTATAAGTGCATCTCCTACATTTAAATTCAATGCCATAGATACTCTTTGTTATGAATCTGCATTATCCATGTGCACAATGGAATGTGTTACATTGAACACCTAAGCCAACCCTAATTTGTAGAGCCATGTGTTTACATATCATGTCTGAAGTCAAGCTGTTATCATCTTTATGATAGCTCAAGATGATCTGATATAAAATCGGTCCTCCCATATGTTTCTGGTAATAAAACTTTCTTGGAATCATACAGTAATTTGGCCTCAATCATGAAGAACTCCTGCTGTGGCCTGCTGGGTGCTGAGACTAAGAAATCTTTCTTGCTTATCTGTATGTATTTTGCTCCCAAAGCAGGAAGTATTGCTTTTTAGCTGCATGCCCCATTGAAGAATGTCCAGCTTTTCTTTTTTTTGAGAGTTAGATCAATAGTTACAATCAGTGATTAAATACAGCCTGGAGATGCCAGTCATGGGTCAATTCATTAAAGAGGGAGCATTGGGGAAGGCAGCTGTAGAATAATACGAAGAAACATTGGTCTGAGAAAAAGGAAATCAAGATTCTAGTTCTCGCTGTGCTGCTAAGTGACTCTGTGACTTACTTTCTTGGCTCCTCCATTTTTTCATCTGTACTATATGGAGATTAATCAGGAAAATTCTAAAGCTTCTTTTACCCACTAAGATTCTGTTATTATATGCTCTTTACAAAACATCTGGAGATTCATCAACTTTTTGAAGGTATCCTAAAATAAATAGATGGAATTACTTTTGGTGGAATATTATGTGTCCCCTCAAAGAGGTATTTTAAAAGAATAATTAATGACATGCATCTTCATATAAGGAATAATTCCAAAAACAATATAATCTCAACTTTAAAAAAAATTTGGGTAGGAAAAAAGTGACACAAAATTAACAGTTATTTCTGAATAACTTGTGGATGATACTTGTTTTATTCCTAATTTTTTCTATGTTTTTGAAACTTTCTAAAATATGTCAAATATCCTTTGATTCCTTCTCATTGCCTCTCAGATTTGAATCTTTGTCAAATGTTCAAACTTTGATCTTGCCTAGTAGTTCACATCCTATGCAGACCCAAGGCCCTCCTTACCTTTTTATAACAAATATTTGTAAAGTCCCCTTAATTATCATGAAATGAAATTCATAAATAACATAACCTAAATATACACATAAGGTAGATATGATGCTGTAACTATAATAAAGGAGTATTTATAAGTAATATAAATCATAATAAAATAACATGTATTTTAAAATGTAAATGCTTCAACTTAGCTGCACTGGACGTCTCAGTGAAATTTCTTGATACTCATACCCATAGATGGAAGCTTTGTGGATTTGGCAGCTTCCAGTATAGGCTGATCCAGGTATGGTGGACAGTGGTTTAAATACTGCTGTGATCCACATCATTGCTGGTGACAGGATTTTGCAAAAAAGGAAAAGCTGATTAAGTTCCAAAGAAAGACACTATAGGTTTCCCTTGATTTATACAATAGTTTCATATTTGGGAAAGTCATTGAATATTAGAATCCTCAAAAATACATTGTGTTCCTATGTAAATGGATTTAGGTTCTAATCTCAGTTAATTGTAAACGAGTTTGTCATTTGGAATGGCGTTTGAATGTGAGACCAAAGGTGAGACAATTCTTCCTTGGGCAGGACTGTCTAATGCATTGCCAGATACTTGCATCTCACCACCCCCTCCACCTCATGTATTTCTATAACTCCTCTTTGGGGAAGCACCAACACCAGTCAAGAAGCCCTGTCCAGTCCAGTTCTGCATTTGTAGCCTCAACTTTTGCCATGGACCACCAATGCCCCAAATTCATTTCTTATTCCCTAAGTACAGCATGCCATTTTATGCCTCTGTACTTTTGCATGTGCTGGTTTGTCTACCTGGGGTGTCCTACTTCCTCAGCTTCCTGCCAAAATGTCGTCACGCTTCATCAGATTTAAGATGCCTTTGACATCTAAGACACACCATTATTTTATTATTTATTATTTTCTTCTAGGAAAGAAAAAATGCTGTCAAGAAACCTATAGTATGTTGCTGAATGTAAAATGCACATCAATTTCTGAGATATAAAACGTGAAAAAGAATGGGCATTTGGAATCAGTGGAATCTGACCTTTACCCTTCAATGTCAGACTGCCTTAGAAAGGCTGTGTACTTAGTGTATAGGAATCCTTGCTCAGAGCCAGTGATCTAGTTTAACTACTGGCTCTACCGCTTGGAACACTAGTGCGCCCCTTTTCTTAGATCTTAAAGTGGGGATAGTGATTAGGTTTTTGGAGAATTAAACAACTTGATTCATGTAAAGCATCAAGCTCATGTTGGGCAGAGAGTAAGCTCTCAATGATTGTTATGCGTTATTTATTGTTATTAATAATGGGCAATTGTAATGTTATCTCCGCAGTGACCCTGTCTTGGATTCTGTCAATCAGAAGTACCCCTTCCTTTCTGTGAGCTGTCCCAACAGTCACATTCAAACTCTCAGTTTCTGTTTTTGTTTCCTTACTTGGACCTGAGGGCTTTGAGAGCAAGGTAGGGACCAGCCATCTCAGAGACATTAATGCCTGATGAAGAGGCTGGCGCATAGTAGGTCTTCAATCAGCCTTTAAAGACATCATAAAGCTGGGAGAAAATCTAGACATTTGCTTTTCAAACTTCCCTCCTTTTCTTTTTCTTAAACATTAGAGTACTCTTCAAAAGAAGGCTTTCTTTCATAGAAATCTATTGTGTGGAAACACAAAAGAGGAGCAGTTTTGGTTCTGAAGGTCAGGACCCTGAACATGCTGTATGCACCATCCCCCCACATTTAGTAGCCTTTAGGAGGTTCAACGGGATTCCTAAAGATCTGTAAAGGAACATTTAGGGGGAAATGTTTGGCATTTGTGTAGAGGTGTGCGTGCACACACACACCAGGCCCTGAAAGGAGAAATAACTTGCTCAACTCCAGAAATAGTGTTTGTGCAAGCACTTCCCTGGCGTGCTCTTCTTTAATCCTTGTGGAAATCCTATGGGGTAGGCACAGCATATTTCCAACTCTCAGAGGAAAAAACTGCCAATTAGTACACACAGCCAGTGCGGCAGAGCTGGGCTATTATCCCAGGGTCTCTGAGTTCGGACCCCCAAGCTGAACTGATAAAACTTAGGTTCATTAAATCAGTGTCAGAATCAAGTCTGTAAGCACCAGGTTTGTGTTTCAAGTTTGTGTGTCTTCTCTACCATAACCCTACTAAGAAGGTTTATTTAATGGTTTTTCACATTCTGGGATTTAGATACAACAATATTAGTTCATTTTTCAGCAGCTTATTAGTACTCCTCAAAGCAGTATTTGCAACAAAGGAAGATTTGCTGCCTATAATTTTAGCCCCAGATAGCAAGCCAGGTTGGGCAGAGAGAGGGAGAAGAAGGGAGATTTTATTAACGTATCAAGCCCAACTCTGTATTGGGATAAATTTCTGAAAAGAAAAGTGAAATAGTGCTCTGATAAACCAAGCATCATTATAGTAGACATGTGGCTCCCCCAGATAAACAACCTAGCTCTGATTTCTCTCCGAGGAGCGGTATAATAGTGTAGTTTTACATCTGATAGCTTGAAGTCAGGAAACCAAATGCTAGATTTTTGTTGAGTCTTTGTGGATTCAGTCCCTTTATTTTGTTCTCTCCCCAGTGGTGCATGGTCTTGAAAACAGAGAAAAGATGATGAAAATTGTAATCGACAGCTTAGTAAATATGCAAGTCATTTTCCTTCTTATTTTCTTTCCAAAAATGGCGTTGCAAATTTGCCCATTTATTTTTTCTCCAAGGCAGTGAAAGCTGAACTATATGTTAAGAAATGTGTGGAGCTGCCAAAACCCTGCCGAGCAGCTCCCAACATCTGGAATTCAAACTGTTGCAAGTAGGAGGAGTGAAAAAACTATTCTCCTGCTGTTCATGGCAGATAAAGTAATGCTCATTAAGGCTTAGAGTAATGTCCAGGGATTCAGTTTGACTGTTAGAATGCCTATCATCTTGTAGAAGTCTTGTCTCATGATCCTGAAATCTCATAAAGGATCACCAGATGCTGTTGAAAATGGTGGGGATGTTCCCTCTGCATATCCTTTTTTCAATTAAAGGCACTTTTATTTAAACACACAGCCATCTGATATACTGCAAATGTTTGCTTACCCAGAACTAAACCAACAAAAATTTTTAGTTAGTCCAGCAATTGGTGTCCATAAGGATGAGCCTGTTATCTTACAGTATCTTTAAGCGTCCTTTGAATTATCAAAGAAAGATTAAATTCTGTTGAGTATGTTTTTAGTATTTTTTACTTGTATTTGAATTATTTCATAAATTTTAACTATGTAAGTCAGGGATGGCAAATGCTACCTTCCAGCATGCTTTCCAGGTGCAGAGGTTGTTCTTAATTGATAAAGTGGCTCCCAGGTCTCACTTCTGGTCTACTATCCGGCAACTACTGAAAACTGGGTGAAACTGATACTAAGACATGGAATAATACTAATTTGCCACTAAATTAACTGATTCATTTTTATAAAAAGAATATTCAGTTAGCAGCTGGGTAAACAGGATTCTGTTGATCTTATGAAAAACTGTATTGAGTGGAATGTATTTTTATACGCTCCTGACGTATTTTATGTGATAGTAGCTGTTTTCTTCAGGGTGTGTAAAGCTGACCAAAAACTATGCAGGCTGCTGGTGAGCTTAGGAAATGTCAGTGGCATATATTAACAATCCATATATTTTAAAGGGTTAAAATGTGAGTAAATAATTTATAATTTATAATATCATTATAAAAATTATAATGACTTCATACTTTGTAATTCATATGTATGAATTAGCAAGAGACCATATCATAATTAATAGCAACAGCCAACACATAGAAAGTATATGTTATATTTATGCAACTCCATGTGTTATTTTTTAATGGGCTATACATATTATAAAATGCACAGATAAGTATACAATTCAATGCATACATTTATATAACCCTCAAACCTATCAACTTATCAAGGTATAGATTATTTCTATCACCCCCCCCCCAAATTGGCCCCTTCCCAGTCAATCACTGCCCTCCCACTTCTGTCTGACAAGAGTAACCATTATCTGGCTTCTGCCACCATTGATGAGTTTTGCTTGTTCTAGAACTTTCTATCAAGTGAAATTACACAATTTGTACTCTTGTGTGTCTGGCTTCTTTCACTCAGCAAAAATGTTTTGTTTTGAGATTAAAACGTGATTGCATGTAACACTAGTTTGTTCCTTTTTCATTGCTGATTAGTATTCCATTATATGAACTGGTTTATCTATTTTCCTACTGATGGACATTTGTGTTGTCTTCAGCTTAGGGTTATTACAAATAAAGCTGCTATGTGAACATTGATGTGCAAGACTTTTTGTGAACACATATTTTCATTTCTGTTGGGTAAATATATAGGAATAGAATTACTGGGTCATGTGGTAGATACATATATAAATTTATAAGAAATTTGTGGCCAGTTTTCCAAAAAGGTCAAACTACTTTCCCTTCCCCAACACCAATGTATAAGAGTTCCAGATGTTTCACATCCTTGCCAATATTTGATGGTGTCTTTTTTTTTTTTTTTTTTAGTATGTGTGTGCCATTGTAGTATGTGTGTGGTGGTATCTTTACTGTGCTTCTAATTTGTGTTTCCCTAATGACTACTGATAATGAGCAATTTTTCATGTGCTTATGGGCCATTTGTATATTTTTCTTTTTAGGTATGTTGAAGTCTTTTCTCATCTTTTAATTGGGTTGTCTTTTTTATTATTGACTTGTAGGAATACAGCTGGATACAGGATACAAACGTGTTGTTATATGTATAAATTTTACAATTATTTTATCCCAGGCTGGTCCTGCCCTATTTACTATCAGTATCTTTTAATGAGTAAAAGTCTTTCATTTTGGTGAAGCCTAATGTACCATTTTTATATCCTGTCTTAGAAATTTTTGCCTACTCAAGTTTCCTTTGTTGTTCTAAGAAATCTTTGACTACTACTGGGTTACAAAAATTTTTTTTGTTAGTTTTTTTCTGGAAGCTTTATAATTTTAGTTTTCACATTATCTGGTTGTCCCAGTCACCATTTGTTGGAATTACTTTCCTTTTCTTAATGAATTGTCTCGGCACCTTTGCAAAAATCAATTGACTGTATGTATGTAAATTTATTTCTGAAATTTCTATTCTGTTTCCATAATCTATTTGTCTATTCTTATGCAAATACCACACTAAATCTAGCTTTATTATAGAAGTATCCATTTAATTTTATTCTTTTTTAAAAAATTGTTTTGGTTTTCCAGGTTCTTTTTATTTCCATGTAAATTTTCTAATCAGATTGTCATTTTCTACCACATCTCTTGGAATTTTAATTGTGATTGCATTTAATTTGTAGATAAATTTTGGAGAATGTTCCTCTTGACTATATTGTGTCTTTCTATCCATGAACATGGCACACTTCTCCCTTATTTAGATGCCCTTTAATTTCTCTCAGCATTGTTTGGTGTACAACTCTCTCATACCTGCTGTTAAATTTATCCTCAGGAATTTTATCTTTATCGATGTTATTGTAAGTGTTATTCCTATTAAAATTTTTATTTTTCAATTCTCCTTTGCTAGTATTAGGAATGTAATTAGTTTTTGTAGATTGGCATAGTATCTTGTGACCTTGCCTAATTTACTTATTAGTTTTAATTATTGTTTTTAGACTCCTTAAGATTTTCTACATACACAAAATTATCATTGCACGTAAACACAGTATTACTTCTTTCTTTCCAAATATTGTGACTTGCATTTCTTTTTCTTCCCTTATTGCACTGGTCAGGGTCTTTAGTACAATGTTGCTTAGAAGTGATAAGAACAGGTATCCTTGATTTGTTCCTGATTTTAAGGGCCAACATTCAGTTTTTCACCATTAGGTATACTGTTTTCTATGAGTTTCTTATAGATGCCTTTTTTCAAGTTGTGAAAACTTCCTTCTATTCCTACTTTGCTGAGAATTGTTTCACGAATAGGTTTAGAATTTTGTTGAACACTTTTCTACATCTATTGATACAATTTTTTTCTTTATTACAGTAATGTGGCAAATTGCATTGATTTTTGAATGGTGAAATAATCTTGCATTTTTGAAATAAACTCCACTTGGTCATGATGTATTTATTATTCTTTTTTCACATTGCTGAATCTGATTTTGTCATACTTTATTAAAGTGTTTTACAAATATTGCCATGTAGAATACTGGCCTATAAGTTTTCATTTCTTATAAAATCCTCATATGGTTATAAAATCAAGGATATGCTGGTCTCATAGAATCAGCTGCAACATGTTCTTTTCTTCTCTATTTTCTGAAAGTGTTTGAGTTAAATTGGTATTATTTCATCTTTAAATGTTGTTAGAATTTTCCAATGAAGCCATTTGATCCAGAAGATTTGTTTTGGGGAAGATTTTCATTATGAACTCAATTTTTTAACAGATGTAGGACTATTCAGATTTTCCTGTTTCATGTCCATTTTACTAAACTGTGTCACTTAAGGAATTTGGACATTTCATATAAAATGTTATATTTATTGGTGTAAAGTTGATTACAATATTCCCACATTAGCCTTGAGATGTCTGTAGATTTCACCATAAAGTACCCTCTTCATTTTTAATTTTGGGAATTTTTCTCTTTTTTACTGATTAAAACTACTTTTTATTTTGCCAATTTTTGCAACTGCTGTCCATTTTCCATTTCATTGATTTCAACTATCATCTTCAACCCTTTCTCCTTTCTACTTATTTCTATTTTAATTTGCTCTTTTTCTAACTTAGTTGGAAAATTCAATTATGATTTAAAATTTTTCTCTTTTGTAATATTAGTATTTACGTCCTTAATTTTTCCTCAAAGGACTACAGTAGATGTATTTAAAAATTTTTGATACATCATGTTCCCATTCTAAGAGAGTTCAAAATAGTTTCTCATTTCTCTTGTGGTTTTTTCTATAATTCATGGGTTATTTAGAAGTTTGTCATTAAATTTCTAAATATTTATTGATGTTTTTCAGATATATTTTGTTATTGACCTTCAGTATAATTCTGTCATGATTAGAGAACATATACTGTATAATTTCAGTTCTTTGATATTTATTAAGACTGTTTATGGCCCAATCTATGGAGTATCTCAATGAATGTTTCACGTTCATTTGAAAAGAATATCTATGCTTCAGTTGTTGGTTCTAGTGTTCTATAATTACTAAAAAGGTTATGTCAGTTGTTAGAATTGTTCATTTTTACTTGATGATCTTTGCTGATTTTCTGTATATTTCTTTTATCTATTCCTGAGAGAGGAATATTAAAATCTGTAACTCTGTGAATTTATCTATTCTCTGTTTATTCCTATTAGGTTTTGCTTTATGTAATTTGAAGCTTTGTTATTAGGTACATATACATTGAGCGTTATGTCTTCCTTATGAATTGACACCTATTACAATAAAATGTCCTTCTTTGTCTCTGGTATTAATCTATGACATGAAGTCTACTTTGCCTAATATTAATATAGTAGCCATTTTAGCATTCTTAGGATCAGCACTTGCATGGTATAATTTTTTCATCCTTTTACTTTATCTGGTTTCTTTATATTTAAAATGTCTCTTATAAAGAACATAGACTTGGGTCTTGCTTTTTAAAAAGTCAAATCAAACAATCTTTGCCTTTTATTTGGTGTGCTTAGTGCATTTACATTCATTTAATGTAATTATTGAGATGGTTAGTTTTGTGTCTACCAACCTGCTTCATTTTCTATTTTTCTCAACTTCCTTTTGTTCCCTTTTCTTCCATTTCTACTTTCTTTTGGATTTAAAACATATTTTCTTATTTGTATTTAACTTTATCTTTTCTACTGGCTTCTTCACTATACTTTTTTATTTTTTAAAGGTTTACTCAAGGAATTACAACAAGTGTCATAAACTTATTACTGTCTACTCTGTGTTAATGTTATGCCACATCAAATATAACATAAGAACCTTATAGAAGTACATTCCCATATATCTCCTTTGTGTTCTTTGTGCTAGTGTTAACACACATTTTCATTTTACCAATGTTCCGTGCAACTTACCCAGTGTTTATGATTAGAGGGTAAGCCTGATACCTATTACTTTATTATGGCCAGCCCCAGAAGTCTCTCCATGTTACAAAGACAATAGAAAACTAGTTCTTACACACAAAAAATTATTTAACATCATATTTTGGGAATTGTGGTAGGTTTTGGATATTCAAAGACATATATGGCATTGTCCCCAGTCTCAGGCTCACTCTTTAGAGGGAGAGGAAGAAATATGAACAAATAATTGTACTGCATTGTGATGTGTATCATAAAAGACCTAGCCACAACAGGTCATGACAGAGGATTGGCACTTCTTTTAGGTCATAGATCCCTTTGGGTATCTAAAAGACGTCCAGTGCGACCAGCACTTCTCGAGGGTATGTGTCAGGAGATGGGAACAGAATGGTCATGATAGGAGAAAGTATTAGTGGAGAAAAATGGCTTCAGTGAGCTTATGAAATGACTTACATGTCTTCCATTGGGACTTTATCCAATGAGTACTAGGAAAACCACTGGATATATAGAATCTACCAAATGACTTGTCCAGAACTTTTTTAAAGAAAGATTACTTTGGTGGGAAGGTAATTAAAATACTATTAGTCCCAGCATTTTTGAACAAGAAGGCATTGCAAACTCAACAATAACATTGACATTGTCAGGATAACATCTCAAAGAACATGATGCCCTTGCTTCAGAAGAATAGCATTATTTTAATGCAGTATTATACAAATGTCATATCTTTTCCATAGAATTAATGTTTTAATAATTTTATTGAGCAAAGCTATCTACATTATTTCATTTTATTTATCCAATGATGAAATAATACATCAGAAATAAAATATCATATATCCTCATTTCCATTTTCCAAATGGGGAATTTGAAATGTGGGCAAATAACATCAGCAAGATGAATTTGCAGACCAGAATTTATTAATTTATTTCTATCTGGCCCAATTTTCTTAAAAAGGGAACACAGATTACTTCCAAATTCCATAAATTTAGGCTTCATATAATAAAGATCAATTTTAAGGATATCTACATTTATAATAGGAAAAAGAAATATAATTTATAAATATTAGAATGCAGAAGATAAAATTATAATTATTTTCAGTCTTTGTTTTTCTTCCTAAAAATCCAAGTGAGAAAGAAATTGAACTAACAGTAAGTAAGTTCCATAAAAATGGCCAGGAAAATAAATTTGCAAAAATCAATAGCTTTTCTATGTGCTAAAAATTGAGAGTTAGAAAATACAATGCAATATAAGATCCTATTCACAGTAATAACAAAAAAAAATAGAAAAGAGTAATACCTAGAAATAAATTTAAGAAAAATGCAGAGCCACATTAAAAAAAAAAAACGCAAAACCTTTTAGAGGGACATAAGATAAAACAGAATAAAGGAGAGTCAAGGTTATTGAATTAATGCAAATTAAAATGAGATAATAATTATCTGGAAGAGGTAACCCATCGGCTTCTACTCATTAAAACCTAAGCTGATTAGTATGTCAGTGGCCATTCACTTAGTAAAGTCCCAAGGTAAGGAGATACAGCACTAGCAAGTTTGTTAATAAGCAAACTTACTTTATTATTGTTGATATAAAGTCAATTTTATCTGATATGAGAATGGCTACACCTTTTGGTTTCCATTTGCATGGAATATTTTTTTCCATCCCTTAACCTTGAGCCTGTAAGAGTCCTTATGGGTTAGATGTGTTTCCCGGAGACAGTAGATACTTGGCTTGTATTTTTTTATCCATTCAGGCAGCCTATGTCTCTTGAGTGGGGAATTCAAACCATTCACGTTGATTGATAGGATTGATATGTGGGATGCTGTTCTGTTCATCTTGTTGGGTAATACCTTATCACTTTGTTTTATCTCTTGTACTATTGTTTTATTTGAGCACTGAGACTTAGCTATTGGGTTGTTTTACACTGGTGGGTGACCATTGTGCTGATCCATGTATAATACAGTTCTAAGTATTTCCTACAGGGCAAGTCTGGTCTTGACAAATTCCTTCCGTGTTTGCTTGTCTGGAAAAGTCTTTATTTCTCCTTCGTTTATGAAACTTAGTTGCAGGATACAAAATTCTAGGTTAAAAAAAAAAAACTTGAGGGAAGAAGGGATCAGAAGGAGGGAGCTTTAGAAGGGTCCCTACTGACAGAATAGTTCACCTTTTGTGTAAGTCTCTCTTAAACTAATAATTTTCTTAATGGATTAAGACCTTTTATGACCAGCAATTTTTCCATGGAAACACAAGAAAAAGAATTGTAAAAACTGCAACTCTGGAAAAAGAATTTTAAAAACTGCAACTCTGGTCTGTATGATAATTTTTAAGATATATTTTTATGCTCACAAATCGGAAATATCATTATTGCACTCAGCAGCTACGTTTGTTGTTGTTGCAATTGCTGTTGTTATGGAATGACTCAGTCTTATTACTGCATTAGTTCATTAAGTTTTTCTCCTAATTGCACTGTTGGACTAAGCTTCAATAATCGAGAATGTGAACATTCTGTCTACTCACACAGCAGCCCTGAATGAGAAGCAGCAGCAGAATAGCAGCCTCCCTGTTTATCGTGGTTTTGAACAGAAATAAGTGATATTTTTAAACATAATGTGAAAAAGTGGCAACTCTGGCTGTGACTCAAACAATAGGCACCTAACAGCTGTTACAATTTTTGTTAGTCCAAGACAGACAAAAGGCAGTTTGTTTTCAATCATTCTTGACATTTTATTTCACAAAGTCCTTCCTATTAGAAACAGTCTGCTGAAGCTTTAAGGCCTAACTGTACTCCACAGTGCACATTAGGGCAGGGGCCAGCAAACTTTCTGTAAAGAGCCAGAGCGTAAATATTTTAGGCATTTCTGACTGTAAGGTTTCCGTTGCAAAACAACTCAAATCTCTAGTGCAAAAGCAGCCATGGACTAGAAGTAAAAGGATGACCATGACTGTGTTCCAATAAAACTTTATTTATGGCCACTAGAATGTGAATTTCATATAATTTGCACGTGTCACATTGTTCTTTTGATTTTTTTCCAACCATTTAAAATGTTAAAACCATGCTTATCTCCTGAGCTATGTATTAGGTGGTGGCCCCAGTTAGGCCCACAGGCCATAGTTAGGCAGCCCCAAGATTATGGTATTTATTGATTCCCCTTTGGCAAAAATTATTAAGGAGGCAGAGTGCTGTACAGCATAGTGGTCAGGACCCAGGCACTAGAGTTAGTCAGACCAGCATTATTAGCCTTGCTATGCACCTTAGTTATGAGACTGCCTAAACTCAGTCTCCTCACCAGTAAAATGTAGATGTTAATAGCACAAACTAATTTGAAGGATTGTTGTGAAGTTTTAGTGAGGATAATAATGTAAGAAACACAGCACAGTGCCTGGCACATAGTAGATGTTCATTAAATGGAAACCACTGGCTGTATGGTGACATTGAACTTGGGTGAGAAGGAAGCATAAGGGGCTCTGTGGATCAAACCTGGAGTAGGATGGCCACTAGGGCAAATGGTTACTGGCAGAAATCACTTAATTGCATGGATTACCTGTGGATTCTGTTTATCTTGGTATGTTGATGAGCATCATCTGGGCCTTACGCATATAAAAGGCCCTTGTTGATCTTTAACATCCTTTCAAATACCCAGTTTGAAATAATATTCAGTCGCTCACAAAAATATGCCTTGAGCATGTACTAGAAACTGCTAAATTCTGGTGATGTAGATATTTTTATATTTGGTTTCTACAAATAAGGAGCTATATTTCTCATAGATCACAGGATATACTTTACTACTTTGAAGAAAAAACAATTGCGGTAAGGACAAAAATATTCTTGTTAAAACTTGATGGGTCACAAAGTTTCAGTATAACAATTCTTGTGTGTAAACTCTTGTATGTAGTAGTAATATGGCTAATTAAAAGAAATCTCATAAGATTTGGGTGAGAGATTTCACTTGAAAAGAAAAGCGATGGAAGAACTGAAAATACATATTTATATTTTCTTTTTTTGAGTTTAAATGTGAGAATTGGAAACAGAGTCCCAGTTAATGCCAAGAATGAGTGTGACTAGAGGAGTTAGCAAGCAGGAAAAAATAAAACAGTTATTGGTGCTAGAGTCGATCTGTACAGGAGTTTTATGGTTGCAAGCAGCAGAAACTAAATATGGCAAATGTAAACCACAGAGAATTTATTGGAAGAGTGTATGGGGCCATAGAGTTGGAGGATTCATAGAATTAAAGAGAAACTGATACACTAGGCTACTAGTCTTGGCAATGACCCTGAACCAATGATGCAGGAAGCTTAGCAACCATCATCTTATATCTAGGATGACCTGGTTTAAGATGCCAGCAGCATTTTATTTTCTCTTTTCATCAGTTGCTAAAATTAAAATCCTGGGAGGGAGAGCTTAATGGTGGAAGATTATTCACAAGCAGGTATGTCCCATGCCAAAAAGAGAAAGTATTTTTCCCATACTGGCATCCCTAGGAAGAGGCAACCCTTAGGATTATCCTACTACCAAGGCTATACTCAAATGGGACAAAAGGGTCTCCAGAAGGAAACTGGGGAACAGGAATGGGCAGGCAAAAAATAAAGTGTTCCCTACTAAGAAAATTACCTAGAAACAATTAATTCATAAATGCCTGTGTGCCCAATTCTTGGATTTAGCCAGACAAATGCCAGAGTTTATTGTCGAATGATACAGTTAGCATATTCTATTTGGTCAAATTTGATCTTAGAGAATTAGCTTTGAGGTTTCCAAATTATTCTTAAAATGCAAATTGGATTCCTAATTTTTCTATCCTCAACAGTGCTGAGATATAATCATGTATTATTAAACACCTGCTAAATTAAAATGAAATGGGTGGGGTAGACGAGGAATATGAAATAATTGAGTATTGCTGTTGTGGGGATGTGAGATTAATTTTCATTATATGAAAACCCCAGCCAGTACCACTATTCCAGAAAATCTAGCAATCAGGTCGGGTGTGATGTAGTATCAGGTATTTTTATTCTATACACTGCATGTGCCTTTCTAATTCAGCTCCGGAAGTTCAATGACTATAGTGGCTTTGAGATCATATTTCGTGATGAATCAATAACTTCCTTGAGTGCTCCTACCTCTAGGTGGGAATCTTTCATTCCCTCTTTCTATGTATGCATAGAGATATATTTTTTTAATTCTCCAAGTGATTTGAATACTAGACTGAAGTTTGCTAAATTCACCCTTCAATTTTTGAATGTTTTTTAAGCGACAAAGCAGTAGTATTACAGCATGGAGATGTGAACAAAAAAAATAAAGAAGAAAGATAAATTATGTTTTTTGAATATCGCATGCCAGACACTGAACAAGGGGTTTGGGATAGACAGAAAGCATAAAGGGAATTAATGGAGGAAAAGAAAAAGTATTATGGGGCAAGAGAAACAAAGAGTTATTGAACTGTGTTCTAGACACTCTATGAACATTATCTCATTTAGTCACAGTCTTTCCAGGAAGATGCTATTAGTCCACTTTAAAGAAGAGAAAACAGATATAGGTTGAGTATCTCTTATCCGAAATGTTTGGGGCCAGAAGTATTTCAGATTTCAGATTTTTTTCCGATTTTGAAATATTTGCATATACATAATGAGATATCTTGGGGATGGGACCCAAGTCTGAACACAAAATTCGTTTACATTTCATACATGCCTTATACACATAGTCTGAAAGTAATTTTATATAATATTTTAAATAATTTTGTGCATAGAACAAAGTTTGTGTACATTCAACCACCAAAAAGTAAAGGTGTCATTGTCTCAGCAACCCATGGGGACAATCTGGTTGTTTGGCATCACCATCATTTCTGATTAAATGTATATGGTACCAATAAGTAATCCTTTTATTACACTTATTCACAAATAAAATACTTAACAATAAAAAATATGACATACCATTAATACAGTGAAAAAATAGTGTGTTCAGGGTAACTGAGCAGCACAGTAGCATCATCCGAATACCTGTATCAGCTGTCAAACGGCAGCCACAACAGACAACAGCAGCCTAAACAAACTGTGTGTCATGTGCCTGTGTTTTGACTACAACCCATCATATGAAGTCAGGCGTAGAAATTTTCTACTTGTGGTCATGTCAGCACTCAAAAACTTTCAGATTTTGGAGCATTTTGGATTCAGATTTTCAGAACAGGGATGCTAAAGCTGTATTCAAAAATAATAAATAATTTCTCAAGGCTACGAGACTAGTGAGTAGCACAGTAAATAGTTGAACCCAAAGTTTTCTACCTCCTAGTTTGCTGGGCCCTTTCTTTCCTTACTAAACAGTGCTTAGCACTGTTTAGCACAGTGGACAGGCGTGGGCTCAGCCAGATCCTCTGGTTTAAATCCTGGTGCTTTCACTTATGAACTGTATGACTGTTGGCAGGTTACTTAGCCTGTTTCTTTCTCAGTTTCCTTCTCTGTAAAATGGAGACACTAATAGCACATAGGTTTTTATAAGGTCAGATGAGTTGATGGGTACATTTAGAATCGTCTGAGCCATAGTTAAGTGCGGACGTATTTGCTAGCATAGTAAACATCGTAACAAAATTATAAAATGGTTACAATAGACCCCTCTTATCAAAAGAATCACTCAATAAAAGAAGAGATATAAATATAAACAAATAAGTTGACCACAATATGGTTAACTATTTTTTAATAGTCATATTAACAAAAATACAAAAGACTTTAGGTGAAGCAGCAATTGTAGATATTGAAATTAAAATTTAAACTATACTTCTTGTCTCAGAAATCTCACTTTTGTGAATCTTTTTTGATAGAAATGAGAAAATCCTTCAGTGGAAATATAAGTAGAAATGTGTTTCTTGCACCTTTAGGGGTGATTAACAAAAACAAGAAAGAGGAGGAGGAGGTAAATCACTGGGGAAAAAACCCACAAAAAATAACCTGAATGTCCACTAATTATGGGATAGTTGAATTAAGTATAGCACATCCATAATGTCGAATATTTTGCAGCTTTTTAAAAAGTTAGTTTTCTCCATGTATACTGAAAGGGATATTTATGATATTACTACACCAAAAATAGCAAGTTGCAGTATACTTTCTATAATATGATTCTGTTTAGAAAATAAAAAAGTCTACACAGGTTTGAATACGTTTTCACAAGCATAGAAATAGGTAGGGAAGGTTCCATGTCAATGTGATCACATTATTGCTTGAGGGTTTAGAATTAGAAAAGAGTAGATGGGGGTTGTTTGTTTGTTTTTGCTTTTATTTTTGTTTGTTGATAAAGAAAGAAGAAAAAGAGTGTGGGATAGTACCAAAACTTTTATATCTTTAACTATATCTTTTATATGCCTAACTGTATCCCTCCAGTCACGAGAAGGGGCTCTGGAGGCCAGGAGTCTGACACATTCATCTTTTAACCTCCAGGCGCTGGCACAGATTGGGGCACGTGGACAATGAGACGTTGTATGGGTTATGTTGATCTGCACTGTTGAGAAATCTCTGAGCAAAGGGTTGATATGCGGCATGAAGGGTGGGGATTACTTGGTAATTACCACCCACAACCAATAGGTTTAGCTTCATTTTTCTACTTCAGGGTCTTTGAGACCCAATGGTGGGGGAGAAAATCAATGTAGTCTTAATAATTTAGATTTTGTGTGTGAGTGCCCTGGGGCAAACTAATCCACTTTTTTGTGCTGTTATGTCCTCATTTGCAAAACATGATGATTTGTGTCAGGTTTGCCAATCAGTCCTGTCCTTTCTCCAGCCAGGGAAATCATGGAGATAAATTACATAAAACGTGAATGTTCTTGCATTTCTTAGAAATAAGTGACATGCAAATTACACAGGTTGCAAATAATGTGCTGTGACTGAATAAATCAAGTGTTGTTATTCCACTGAAATCGGAGTTCAGGAACTTCCAGCTGTGTATTTCCTTGAGTCTTTCTACTGTGAAAACATTTTGCAATGCATATGCTTTGGCAAAAATGTGCTTGCAGCCTCAGTCATGGTCACCTAACGATTTGATCGGTAATCAGCTAGTGTGAAGATGATGTGAGTTACTTATTACAGGGCAATGAAGCATGCTTAGAATTTATTGCCTTATGTCCTAGCAAATGTGAAATATAGGCAAGCTCATTCTGTAACACCTTGAAATCATTTCAGAGGTAATGGATTAGTCGGCTTCACTTAGCATGCAAGCTGTGTTGATCATTTGTCATTTGTAGGTGGACTTTTTCTTCCCTTTTCCTCATTGTCTCAAGAATGCATGTGATTTAAGGAGAGACAGGCTACTAGATTCATTTTCACCCTCGCAGACCTTGTCCACACCTGGGATCCAGAAGATTTTGTGCAAAGCAATCAGATTTCGTTTGCTACAGATGGTACTTTGGTCATGTTGGCAAAGATTGGCTTTTCTATCTGTGTGCTGAATCAATATTTCAATCTGGTCTTTTGGTATAATTGGCTTGAACCTGCAGCAGAAATTCAGAAAAAAAAAGGCAAAGAAAATAAATGAGTTGAATATGGACTGGTTCCATTGAAAATTACTTCTAGACTTAAATTTGTCCTTTGAATATCCACAAAGTGTGAAATACACAAGGAAAATAGACAATGTCTTGTTATGTCTCTCTTATAGGACCAGGTATTTCTAAAAAGACTAAGTTCTTAATGGATTTTCCTGAAAAATCCCTTGGCTCTGGATGAACACCATGAGAATCCTTGCTTTGAGCAGTTAATGTGAGAATTGCCTGGCCTGTTCCTGAATTCCAAAAGTTGGGCCAGTGATAATGAAACAACCATGTTAGATATTTGTCAGTATTCTGACAGTTCCAAAAGACAAAACTTCGACTCAAATTGTCTTCAGTAAGAAATAATTTATTGGTTGATATAGCATAAAAGTTGAGAGTAATCTTCAGGCATGGGTAAATCCAGGTGTTCAGACTTTGTCATTAGGGATCTGTCTGTATCTCTTGTCTTTGCTTTCATCTATTTTGGCTTTAGTCAAGTTTTTGATTCATTGTAGCAAAATGTCTTCCAGCAATTCTGGACATATCCTATTAGAATAGCAATCCCACTGTAAAAATAATTCCTTTTTTTTTACAATGATTTCATAAAAATCTTAAGATTGTGTCTTATTGGTCTTGCTTATGTACTTTCCTGAATCAAAGGTGGTATCCAGGTGAAAAAAATGCTTTGATTGCTCATGCCTTACTCATATGACTACTACCCCTGGAGCAAAGTAAATTGACTTGATCCCATGTAAACTTTATAGATTAAATTAAGGGGGATTTTTTTCCCAAAGGACAAAAGATGAACTATTACTAAAGAAAAGAAAATGGATGGTGGGCAACAAGAATAAACCAACAAACAAAACACAACCTGTCCATTGGGGATGGAGCTGGAAAGACCTTTGGCATCAAAATTCATTCACATACTCAGCATATTTTCTTTAGTGGGGTCTCCAGTGGAATAATCAACCTATAACCACTTTATCAAGCCTTGGGAAAGAACATTATTAAGCCGCTTTAACTTCCCTTGCCATTTCCTGTTCAATGCCTTCCTTTAGAAGAGGTTCACACAACTCAACTCAGTATATAACTTAAATTGAAAATTATTACAAGGTCTTTGCATTTCTTTCTTGATGACAAAATTGAAAGGTACCAGTGATCCCAATATTCTCAAAGAAAAAAGAAGTTCCAGAGTTCATATAAAGTATTTGAAGCTGCAAAGGATTGTTTAATGAGAGCTTGGATATAAGAGTGCTTACATTTTTAAACACCAAATTGAGAAAAGGAGAAATGGTTGTATTAAATTTTAACGTTAGGGAAATGGGCTCTGTCAGGAGGTATAAGGCTGGATAGCTTATAAAGTAATGTGAGTGCATTCAGACTTTGAATTCTTCCTAAAGGCCTTAGGAACCACTTTACATTAGTCACGTCTAAACTAAAGAAGGAGATGGTTTCAGTTCCAGGAGGAAAACTATAGCTAGAAGTCATGCCTTTTTAATCCTATATAGACTCTTTATTACACAGTGAACCTTGGAAACAAAAGGGTTTATTTTAAAGCCAAAAGATTTGTGTCCATGCCACAGTACTGGAATTTTATTCTTTCTTCTTGGAAGATGAATACAAAGTAGGAGAGATTCGATAAAAATGAAAAGACCAATTGAGTATCAGAGAAGAAGGTGACCCTAAAATTTAATATCATGGCTCATCTTCTAATTCAATAAGGATCCAGATATGTGCCTATTATCAATGAGGACATTTCTGTATGAAGCATTTCTCTTTGAAATACTCGCCTTCAAAGCAGAGCGGATTTAAAAATAGTCCCTATAATCTATATGCTTCAGTTCCTTTGGTGGTCTTAAAGGAGACCTATATAAAAATGACCTCCTCTGTGTTCTCATGTCACTTGGTCTATACCCCTATTAGAGAAATAAAATTCATTCATTCACTCACTCACTCATTCACTCATTTAAGAATTATTTATTGAGCATCAGCTGTGCCAGGATTCAGCAAGGAACAAGCCAGAGGAAGCCAGTGCTCTTCAGGAGCTCACAGCCTAGGAATTGGATTTTTAAAAAAGTAAACAAGCAAATACTCAAAATAATTATAGAACGATTGGTCCAGTCTCTTCAGTATTATTTTAAAAATAAGAAGGGGGTGGGTGCCTATTTTAAATTTAGAGATATAATCAAATGCAAATTGTGAACCTTGATTTGTTCCAGGTTTTAACAAATCAGTTGGAAAAGATGACTCTGAAATAATTGGGAAAATTTGAACTTGGCCTGGATATTAGATGATATCAAAGAAAGGTGTTTTTTTGGGTGTGTGTGTGTGTGTGTGTGTGTGTGGTATGGCTATGAAGAAAATGTCCTTAGGGTTTTAAAAAATATTTTTAATTCATTTAATTAAATTGACAAAAATTGTAGGTATTTATCATGTGCACGTTGTTTTGAACCATGTATATACGTTGTAGAATGGTTAAGTCAAGCTAGTGGACATATGTATTACTTCATACACTTTTTTTTTGTGGTGAGGACACTTGAAATCTAGCCTCTTAGCAATTTTCAAGAATATAATATATTGTTATTAACCATAATCACCATGTTGTGTATTAGATCTCTTGAATTTATTCATCCTATCAAACTGAAATTTTGTGTCTTTTCATGACTCTCTCTCAAAGCACTGCTCCCCCACCCCCATCCCCTGGTCATCACCATTCTATTCTCTACTTCTATGAGTTCTTTTTTTAGAATCCACATATAAGTGAGATCATGTGGTATTTATCTTCCTGTGCCTGACTTATTTCACATAGCATAATGTCCTCCAGTTTCATTCATGTCATCAAAACTGACAGGATTTCCTTTTATTTTTAAGGCTAAATAGTATTCTGTTGTGTATATATACCACATTTTTTTATCCATTCATCTGTTGATGAACAATTAGGTTGGTACCATATCTTTGCTATGGTGAATAATGCCGCAATGAATATAGGAGTGCAGGTATCTTTTCAACATACTAATTTCATTTCTTTTGGATATATGCTCAGTAGTGGGATTGCTGGATCATATGTTCATTCTATTTTTAATTTTTTGAGGATCCTCCATATTGTTTCCATAATGCCTGTACTAATTTACATTCCCACCAACAGGGTGCAAGGGTTCCATTTTCTCCAGACGCTCCCCAACACTTCTTTTCTCCATTTTGATAGTAGCCATTCTAATGACTGTGAAGTGATAGCTCATTGTGGTTTTAATTTGTATTTCTCTGATAATTACTGATGCTGAGCATTTTTTCATATACTTGGTCATTGGTATGTCTTCTTCTGAGAAATGTCTATTTAGATACTTTGCCCATTTTTTGATCAGGTTATTTGTTTTCTAACTATTGAGTTGTTTGAATTCCTTATACATTTTAGACATTAACATTTTATTATACATATGGTTTGCAAATATTTCCTCCCATAGGTTACCTTTCACTCTTTTGATTGTTCCCTTCACGGTGCAGTAGATTTTTAGTTTGATGTCATCTCACATGTCTATTTTTGCTTTTTTTTTTGCCTGTACTTTTGGGTTCATATCCAAAAAATCATTGCCCAGACCGATGTCACGAAGATTTCCCACTGTGTTTTCTTCTAGTAGTTTTACAGTTTCAAGTCTTATGTTTAAGTCTTTCATCTTTTTGAGTTGATTTATGTGTACGGTGTGAGATAAGGGTCTAATTTCATTCTTTGGCATGTGAACATTCAGTTTTTCCAACACCATTTATTAAAGAGACTCTCATTTCCTCATTGTGTGTTCTTAGCACCTTTGTCAAAATCAATTGACTATAAATGCATGGCTTTATTTCTGGGCTTTCTTTATTGTTCCATTCATCTGTGTGTCTGTTTTTATACCAGTACCATGCAGTTTTGATTACTGTAGCTTTGTAGTATTTTGAAGTTGGGTAAGGAGATGCCTCTAGCTTTGTTCTTTTTTCCCAAGATTGCTTTAGCTATTCAGGGTGTTTTGTGGTTTCATACAAATTTTAGAAATGTTTTTTCTATTTCTGTGAAAAGTGTCATTGGCATTTTGATAGGGATTGCATTGAATTTGTAGATTGCTTTGGGTAGCTGTCCTTAGTTTTTTGAAATTCATACTGAAGTATCTAGGAAAAATGTTAAGACATTTGCAAATTTGCTTTAAAATATTTGACAATAAAAAATTAAATAAAGCAAATATGGCAAAATGTTAAATATCATTAAATCTTATTGATGAGTATATAGGGTTTCATTATAATATTCTCACTCCTTTTCTATTTGTTTGAACATTTTCATAATAAACATACAAGTTAACATAAGCAAAGGGTGGAGATAAAGTAATAGTGATGTACACACTGCAACTGGGTAGTTAGGAAAGATGTTTCAACAGGTGACTTTTAACTTGAGACCTGAAGAAAGAGACTGAGTTGGCCACATTAGGGGCAGAAAAGTATTTCTGACAAAGGAAACAAAATATGTGTTGGGAAAGGGCTTAGAGTATTTGAGGAAGTTAGAGAAGGCCAGTGTGATCCAAATTAAAAAAAAATCTTCACCCCTTCATGATAAAAACACTCAATAAACTAGAAATAAAGTAAACTTCTTCAATCTGGTAAAGGACATGTAAGGAAAACCCAAAGCTACCATGATAATAATGGTGAAAGACAGTCCTTTCCCCCTAAGATCATTAACAAATCAAGGTTTTTCACTCCCGCCCCTTCTATTCCACATTGTACTGGATGTTCTAGCTAAGGTGATTAGGCAAGAAAATGAAATAAAAGGCATCCAGATTGGGAAGGAAGAAGTAAAACCATCTCCATTCACAGATGACATGATCTTGTATAGATATCATCCTAAGAAATCCACCAAAGAACTACTACATCTAATAAATTCATCGAGGGTTCAGAGGACAGAATAAATATACAGAAGTCAATTATATTTCTATACATTAACAATGAAAAATCCAAAGAGCAAATGAAGAAAACAATTTCATTTATCATAGCATCAAAAAGAATAAAGTACTTGGGAATAAATTTAACAAAAAAGTACAAAAATTATGCTCTGAAAACTATAAAACATTGAAAGAAATTAAAGAAGACCTAAATAAATGAAAGGACATCTCATGTGCATGGATTGGAAGACAAAATATTGTTAATATGATAATGCTCCCCAAATCAATCTACAGATGCAATGCAATACCTATAAAAATCCCAGCTGGTTTCTTTGCAGAAATTGAAAAGCTGATCCTAAAATTTATATGGCAATTTGAGAGATACAGATAGCCAAAACAATTTAGAAAAAGAACAAAAAGGGAGTACTTACATTTCCTGATTTCAAAATTTACTACACAGCTACTTTAATCAAGACAGTATGGTACTGGTATAAACCTCATATATATATGGTCAATTGATGTTTGACAAGAGTGCCAGCACAATTAAATGGGCAAATAATAGTCTTTTCAATAAATGAGGCTGGGACAATTTGATATTTACATATTCTCACCATACGTAAAAATTAACTCAAAATGGATCATGGATCATAGATCTAATATAAAGGATAAAACTTTAAAACTCATAGAAGAAAACACAAGGGTAAATCTTCATGCCTTCAGTTTAGCAAAGCCTTCTTAAGTATGACACCAAAAGTACAAAGCATACAAAAAAAATGGATAAATTGAACTTTATAAAAATTAATAGCTTCTGTACTTCAAAGGTTATCATTAAGTAAATGAAAAGGCAATCACATAATGGGGGAAAGGGAGAAAATTGTAAATCTGATAAAGGATTAGTATCTAGGATATATAAAGAGCTCTTACAACTCAATAATAAAAAGACAAATAACCCAACTCAAACATGGGCAAAGGATCTGAATACACACTTCTCCAAAGAAGATATACAGGTGGTCAATAAGCACATGAAAAGATGTTCAACATTATTAGATATCAGGGGAATGCAAATCAAAACCACAGTGAGATACCACTTTTCACTGGGATGGCCAGAATCAAAACAGTAGAAAACAATGAATCTCGACAAAGATTTGGATAAATTAAAGTCCTTATACACTGCTGATAGGAATATAAAATTGCGTAGTCACTTTGGAAATCAGTCTGGAAGTTGTATCTCAATAAAGCTTTTATATTTAAAAATCTGAAGCAGTCACGGCAAAATGTTCATGTTTGTAAATCTGGGTTTGTGGAATGTTACACGGGTCTTTGATTATATTTTTTCCTCTATATTTTTCTGAATGTTTGTCCACTTTCAAATAAAACTTTTTTAAAAAGTAGGCAGGGATAAGACTGAGCAAGGTTTTGTAAGCCATGGTAGGGGTGCTGGGCTTTGTCCAAAATGGAATAAGAAAGCAGAGACAGTGGTTGGCCAAAGAATGATATAACCTGTCATGCATTTTAAGATCACCCTTGTTGCTCTGGCATTGTTAAAATAGATGATTGTTGGGGAGGAGTTTGGGGTAAGGAGAATAGAAACTGGAAGGCCAGTTAAGAGGCTGCTCTTGCCCAGATAAGAGGTGATATTGAATGCCAATGTTAGAAAAAAATGAATGTTGAATTTTGTATTTTCAAGATGGATTACATGAATCTCACACCAAAATGTGGTTATCACATCTCAGTAAAGATCCCAATTTCATAATAAAGCTTTGCATATTGACTTTATTCACTCATTTGATTCTAAATCCTTTTTGGAACAAGACAGGGCATAAGTAATTAAAAATATTTCCTACAACAAAGATTTTGTGGGTAACTTTGTGTCAAATATCTTTCTAAGACTTGGAGATTTAGGAAAAAAATGATGAGATCTACTTCCTCTCTTCAAATTTTCCATAATTTTAACATATGCTTAATTGTAATAGTAGCTAATAGCTCTATCACATACTGGGTGTTTGACCTTCTGCAAGTTAGTTAATGTATTTGTGTCTTTTGCTCTGTGCATATGTGTGTACTAGTTTATTATGGAAAATTTCAAACACAGAAGTACAGAGAATAGTATAATGAATTCCCCATGTCTCTATCAACCAGATTTAGCAATTATAATATCAACCCATAGTCAAACGTGGTTCTTATCTAAATGACCTCCCTTTCCCCTTTCCCCCTCAACTATTGGATTCTTTTGAAACTAATCCTGGACATATTATTTTCATCTGTCAGCACTTCCTTAGGTACCTCTAAAATTTAACATAACCATAGCACCATCATCACAAAACACAAATTAGTAATTCTTTAGTTTTATAAACTAATCAGTGTTTAAATTTTATTGATTGTATCATATCCAAATTATCTTTTTAGGTAATTTTTCTTTTTTCAAATCAGGATCCAAACAAGGTTCACACATTGCATTTGATTGATGTGTCTCTTAAGTCTCTTTTAATGTACAAGTTCACCTCCCTCTCCCCACCTCCCACCCTTGCAATTTATTTGTTGGAGAAAGTAGATTGTCCTATAAAATTGCCATCCTGGATTTTGAGGATTGCACCCTGTGGTGTCATTTAATAAGTCACTCTGTCCTTTGGTTGTTTTCGTAAGTTGAGTCAAGTCTCCTCTCCTGCCTCAAGGATCTTTCGTGGAGGTCATAGAGGGTGCTATGTGCTTCCTATGGCATAGAATGCCTGTGCTTTGTGTTCATGATGCTGTGATTGATCAGTGGGCTTAAGTACTGTCAGCCTGATCCATCCATTATTAAGAGTTCCTTATCAGCTTTTCACCTCATAGCTTTAGTAGCCTTTGACCCATTACTTCAGAAGGCATTGAAAAGTGGTGAGTTGTCTAACCTACCACTCCTTCCACATGCATTACCTGCAACTCTTCTGTGCTGGAAACTTTCCCTGGTCTATTGTAGGGTTATGCTGAGATACGGTTCACACCTGGCTGGCAGGAAAAATGCTTGTTTTCTCCCC
The DNA here is from genome assembly GCA_023783475.1 of Daubentonia madagascariensis. NCBI lineage: Eukaryota > Metazoa > Chordata > Mammalia > Primates > Daubentoniidae > Daubentonia > Daubentonia madagascariensis. The sequence continues at coordinate 7,060,283 of JAKFHU010001640.1, read as the reverse complement.
CTATATTTACCAAGCTTCCACAAAGTTGACCAATGAGGATTCTTTGTTTTGTTTGTTTGGTTTAGTATTACAGTAGTCTCCCGCTTATCTGCGGTTTCGCTTTCTGTGTTACGGTTATGCACATTAAACCTCAGTCTGAAATATTAAATGAAAATTTCCAGAAATAAATCATTCATAAGTTTTAAATTGTGCGCCATTCTGAGTAGTGTAATGCAACCTTGCTCCATCCAGCTCTCTCCCGAGCGGTTGTGAATCATCCCTTTGTCCAGCAGATCCGCGTCGTCCATGCCTCCGGCTCCCAGCACTAGTCACCCAGGAGCTGTCCTGGTTATCAGATGAAAAAACAGTATATATAGGGTTTGGCACTATCTGTGGTTTCAGGCATCCACTGGGGGTCTTCGCACATGTAACCCTCGGATAAGGGGGGACTACTGTATAATTAATGTATTTTAACACATTTGTTTTTCAATCTATTGTCTTTTTTTGTTTTTTTGAGGTTCAGTGAAAAAAATTTTGTCTTTGGCCAAGGGGGAGCTCCTTCAAGTCAGCTCCTGAGTCCTTTGGACGTAATTTCAGGAGGCTCACAGTGTTCTTGGTTTCTGGCACTACAGGATGCTCCTAATTCACCCTGTATTCTGTCTGCCCCAGACCCTGAATTTGCCATTTCTCCCCAGAGCCTTGGGTCTTCTTAGGAGCAAATGGCTTCTAAAGCTTTAGCCCAGTCTAGGTGCTGGGGTTACTCAGTAATACAGGGCTGGTGTTTATCTCTTGGCCTTTTCAGTGGGCAGAGACAGAAAATATGCTTATTTATTAAGAAAAATTACACCATGAGTTTATACTGCTATTATCAATTTAAATTTATAGTCACATGATTTTTACTTAATTTCTTTGATTTTTACATTTGAATTTCTTTACTTTTAAAAAAATTTTATTAACATTTACCTATTTGCCTTAATTTTTTCCAGCTTTATTGAAGTATGATTGACAAATAAAAATTGCATATATTTAGAGTGTACAAAGTGCTTTGATATATGTATATATTGTGAAATGATTATCACAGTCAAGCTAATTACCACATCCATCACCTCACATAGTTACCTAATTTGTGTGTGTGTGGTGAGAACACTTGAGATCTACTCTCTTAGCAAATTTCAAGTATACAATATTATTAACTATAGTCACCATATTATATATTAGTCACCATGTTATATATCTAGTAGTGATGCTTTAATTTTAGTCATGTTTATGTATATGTGTGCATGCGATTAATCACATATGTATGTATTTGTGTCTGTATGTCAGAATAATCATACCCCTATAATATTTGCATATCTATGATTAATCATATAGATATATAAGTGTGTGAGAGTGAGACGGAAAAGCCATACAACTCTTATTAGTGAAACAGTTTTTCCTTTATAATGTATCCCTCTGAGGACATACAAATGACTGTGTTTTAAAGTCACTTAAAATAATTTCTCTCCATGTGGTTAAGCCACCAATCAATACCCATTAGATTGATTTATTTTACTTGACTTTCATTTTAGGGATCACTTTTAAATCAAAAAGAATTTGTTTTATTTTTGTTTTATAATTGTGAAACTTAAATCAAGAAAAAGTCAGGGAAGTTCAGCTTATACCCCTGCCTCTGGACCTGTTTGCTTCTTTACCCTATGGATAGCCTTTTATTTTTAATGTCCTGGTTTATCCTTTTAATGATTATTTATAAAATAAGCAAATGTGTATATACATTTGTATAATGCTCATTTCTTACATAAAATGTGGATACTATATACATTGTTCTGTACCTTGTTTTTTCACTTAACAATATATTCTGGAAATCACTCTGTGGCAGCATATAAAGATATTTCCCTTTTTAAAACAGTGGCATAGTCCTCCATGGTGTAAACATCCCATTGTTTACTAAATCAGTTGTCGACCAATGAAAACTTAGGTTGTTTCCAATCCTCTGCTATTTCAAATAGGGCTGCAGTTAATAGCTTTTTTGTCTTTTTAAAAAAAATTTTGCTGTCATATCTTCTGGATAGATTCCCAGAAGAGGGAATGCTGGATCAAAGGGTAGATGTATAGGTAATTTTGTTTTACATTGCTAAATTCCACATACCATTTTGTTTTCCAACCAGCAATGAATAAACATGCTTCTTTCCCCATAGCAACACCAACAGATTATTTTTGTCACCCTAATAGGTAGATAATAGTATCTCCTTTACCACAAAATGTCAGATTGTCAGAGCAGCTCAAACAAACCATAGATCTTACCTAACACCAGACTACACTAATGATTCAAAAAATAAGGAAAGTAGTAACAAAGACACAGCGTGCTTCTCTGGAGGGACCCCCAACCCATCAGATGCAGCTTCCAGAAAATAATCCTCTTTTTTACATTGGAACATGTCAGAGTAAGATGAATACTAACAATGTGTGTGACACAAGTCAGCTCAGAGGAAGCTGTCTAGTTTTCATACTCTGTTAGTCATGCAGAGAGAGACTCTGTGCAACTCAACTTCCATTCTGCAGCTAGCTCTGCTGTATACATTCACAAATTCTAGGATTGTTACGATAAGCAATCTAGACAAACCAGGTGTATCCTGGTAAAAGCATTATCAATTTAAAAGATCTGTTTGAGGTAAATCCTCCCCAAAGCAAGAGGGAGGGAGTCACGATATGCTATTGATTCTTTCCTTCTCAAGTGATTTTTAGCTAGCATCTTTTTTATGAGTCAAGGTTGAACACCTTATATTATGTTTAAGGTCTATTTGCATCTTTTCCTATGAACCATATGTTCATATCCATTGCTTATTTTTCTGGTAGCAATGTTGAATTTTTTTTTTAGAGTCTCTTTCTGTCTTAAGGGTATTAATCCTTTAGTATAAATTGCACATATTTCTTCCTGTTTTGTAATTTATATTTTTTCTTTGCTTATAGTGCAAAAGTTTATTTTTAAGTAGTCAAATTCACTAGTCATTTCCTTTTTTGCGTCCAAATTTTGAATTATAATGAGGAAAACTTTCTACGTACTCAAGTTATAGAGACATTCATCACTGTTTTCTTCTAATATTTGTATGGTTTCATTTTTTTCATTACATGCAAATCCTTGACCATTTGGGAATCATCATTGTGTACAGTATGAGAATTATATCTAACTTCATATTTTTCCATACAACAATCTAGTTATTTGAACATCACTTATTAAAGTGTCTACCTTTGAGTTGCAATTCTAAATTTTTTGTATACTAAATTTGCCTTTACAATTGGATCTATTTCTGGATTTCTCTTCTAATTCATTGTTCTCTATATCCATTCAAGTACCAATATCACACCATTTTATTTTAGAGGCTTTATATATGCTTTAATATCTGGTAGGACTAGCTATTCCCCATTATACCATTATTCTTTTTTTTAAGGGTTCTCCTGACTATTTTTTCTTCTTTGTTGAGCCAAAAAATCTTTATAATAAACTTGTCTAGTTCCAAAAAATGCTTTTGTATTTTTACTGGGATGCTGTTAAATTTATAAATTAAATGGCAGAGAATTGACATTTTTATGATACCATTTTCTTCATATGACACTGTGTCTTTCCTTTTGTTCAAGTCAGTTTTCATGTCCCTCGGGAGTATTTTACAGTTTTCTTGATAGTTCTTGAACGTTTCTTGTTAAGTTTACACCTAGGTATTATATTCATTTTTATTTTCCTTCTCTTCCACTGTATCTTCTACAGTTTATTATCTTGTATAGAGTAAGTCCTCACTTAACATCATGGATAGGTTTTTGGAAGCTGTGACTTTAAGTGAAACAATGTACAATGAAACCAATTTGACCATAGACGGATATAAACAAGAGTTAAGTTTTTATGGCACACTTCTGGTCACAAAAAAATCACCAAATTTCTAAATAAAGACCAAAACACTTCTAATATTAAGCATTGAAATAAACGTGAGCTATATGTACATTTAAGAAAGGTTAATAAAAACAAGTAAGAATTATTTACCTGCCTGTTCCAGTTCAGGGTGGGGGGGATGGTGGTGAGGGGAGCGAAGCCCATCCCAGCAGCTCAGGATGCCATGCGGGAACCAGCCCAGGCCGGTTCCCCATCCCATTGCAGGGTGTGCTCACACACACCCACACTCACTCACACTGGGACCATGTAGACACACCAATTCACCTAACGTGCATGGCTTTGGGATGTGGAGGATTCTGGAGTACCCAGAGAAAACCCACGTAGACATAGGGAGACTGTGCAGACTCCACACAGATGGTGGCCCCAGGTGGGAATTTATTTATTTTTTCTCATCAACATTATAACGAAATGACATTGTATGAAACAACACTATTTGAGGACCTGCTATACACGTAAAGACTACTGGTATTAGTATGTTTATTTTATACCTGTATTTTATTATATTATTTTATTGTTTGTAGAAATTTTCCACTGTTTTGTTTAGGTTTTCCAGATATATAAATATGTCATCTGAAAATAGGCATAGTTTTACCTCTTTTTTCTAATTCTTATGACTCTATTTAAATGCTTTTTCTTATTGTGCCAGTTTCTTAAACTGCAACACAAAAACAGTAATTTTATCTATTTTATAGTTTTGTTGCGTGCATTAAATGATGTAAAATATGTGAAATGCTTAGAACGGTGCCTGGAAAGTAATAAGCCTCTAACAATATTGCACAACTGTTTGAAGATATATACATATATATATATATGTTTATATTTATGAATTTATGTGTTTGATAAAATAAACTCTCTAGAGTTAAGCAATTCTTTCTATAATAATATCAAGCATTTGCACACCTGCAATTTGGAATTGTGTGCATTAAAATCTCTTTCTGAAGAGATTAGTGTTTGCAAAACTTTGGTCATTTATGTGTCACCTTCCCAATTTTTGCCATATTTGTGCATCATATTTCTATTCTTATTTATTTAATATTTTGCTGTAAGGGAAAAAACCCTCTTTTTTCCTTTAAATATGTATGTAAATATATACTTGAATATGTATTGCATATAAATAAATACATATATATAATATGTCACTGGCTTAAATAGAGAAACAATATTGTTCAGATACATATTAAAATACAAATATTAGTTTTTTTTTTTAAGTTTAACACCTGAAGTCATTTCGTATCCAACATTTTGGGAAACACTAGTGAATTTGTACTTTTGGCAGGAGTCCTTATTTCACTATGTCAGATAGTTGACAAGCTTATTTTTAAAAATCTCTTGAGCGGATTTTATGATCACTTAATTACAGCTAGAATATCAACTCTGCAAAGGTGGGGTCTTTGGTTTTCACTTTCATTTTTGAGGCAACGTCTTGCTATGTTGCCCAGGCTGGTCTCTAACTCCTGGGCTTAAGCAATCCTCCCCCCTCAGCCTTCCAAGTAGCTAGGATTACCGGTGTACAACACTGCACCCAAAGATGGGATCCTTGATCTTATTTACTGCTCAATAAATATTTGTGGAATTCATTAATTGATTCAGTTATTTGCTCTCTTCACTTTCTTTGTTCCATGCTTTGTGGGTGGAGTGGGAATTGCCACAATATGTTTCACTACTATGGTTGTGGTTAGTGGGTATTCTACGGAGAATGGCAGAGTTGGGAAAATTTGGATCATTGCTGGAAAATTCATAAATAAATAAAGAATCCCATTGTAGTCATAGCTACTTGTGATTTTAAGAGCTTGTTCCTCAGAATATTTGGCTTTGTTACTGGGCCATGTCCTCATTCATATTTTCCCCTTGCTTCTAGAAGTTTCCGTGTAGATTAACTTGAGTCATGAGGTTTTAAATTTTTGCAGAGGGTAGTGCTGATGCTATCACAATATAATTGGAAATTTAGAAATGTGGGGTAAAATCCAGCTAGGGTATATTTGGCTTTGGTTGGATCTGCAATTTATATAACCAGCAATAACTCAGTCCCAAATGCTGAACATTGCCTATAATTAGAAAGGCCTACTTTTATAATTGATGGTTAAAATTATTGTAACTGGTGCTTAATGGGCTTACTTAAGATATTCTTATAATCAAGAATGTCTAGGCAGCCTGTTTACACCTTTTCAAGTAAGATTCACAAAAATTGTCTCCAGGAAAATAAGGTCATTTTAAAAAGCATGATTCTCTTATGTTCTACTTTGTTAAATGACATAGTTTGTAAGTTTTCAAAGAGCCATCTGCATTCTATAATTAGAGTAGTATATTTTTCTTCCAAGCATTTGACAAATTAAAGATCCCAAGGTCTCAAACATAACTTTTCACAGCATGTGCATAATGCTAGAAGCTTCTGTGTATATCAGTTCAAGATTAGGATAGGCCATTAATAGGAAAGACAAGATCAAAAGAAAAAAATAAAGAACTAGACTTGGGGCAATACTTGAGTTAAAGTCATGGTTCAGCCATGCACTAATTTGGTGAATTCTCTGAACCCTGCTGTGCCTTTGTTTCTCTGAAAAATAGCAATAATAGAACAGGGATGGAAGAAAGTGTCTGAAAGGAGAGTAATTTAGTTCAAGAAATATTTCCCTGAGTATCTGTCATGTGTCAGGTCCTTCCTAAGTGTAAAGGAAATGGAGAAAAATAGGATGGACTCCTTGCCTTTAGGGAGTTTATAGTCTATTCTGTAAGAAAGGAAAATAGCAATAATTACATTAAAATATATATATATAGAGAGAGAGAGTGTCAAAATGTAAAATAAACATAGGTGAGTGACCAAAAATAAGTAGACAACCATTTCTTCATTCATTTATTCAACAGATATTGATTGGCACTTCTTATGTGCCAGAGACTAAAGACACTGGAGATTCACCACGGAACAAAATAAAAAACGCCACTGTTTTCATGGACACACACCATTTCATGTATGTCATGAGGGGGCGTGAGGGCTCTGAAGAAAAATATAGTCAGGATGGAAAATAGAGAATGAGGTGAAGGTAGAAGGAAGACTCTGTGATAAGCTGATGCTCAAGGCAAGGCTTTCAGGAGGTGGAAGGGTGAGCCGTGTGCCAGAAGCGTGTTCCAGGAAGATGGAAGAGTGTTCTGGGCAGATAAAAGTGTGTTCCAGGCAGATGGAAGAGTGACCTACGAGTCCTGAGGTGGGAGTGTACCTGGAGAATAGCAATAAATGAGAACAGAGCATAAATATTTTAGGGCACAGATTTTACTGTGTGTGTAATGGGGGCCATTAGGTGGTTTTAGACAAAGAGTGACATGATCTGATTGATGAATTTTACAAAATCACTCTGGCTCCTGTGCGAGGCAAGGAGAGAAGGCGAGAGAATTGGGCAGAGAACAGATGCCGTAGCTTCCAAAGAGAGGGTGTTTGTACATCAGCATATAGTGCAATGGCTGGGGAGAGACCGTGAGAAGCCAGGACAATGCTGAGCCACCCTTGGCTTGTGGAAACTGGGATGTGGAACCCACCGCCTGATTATCTGCTCTCTCTCCTTCAGTGGTCTGCAGAAAAGCAAAGATTTCAGTTGATACCAAGGGATAGAGAGAGCAGATGATAAGGAGGTAGTTTGAGGAAATAGGGCGATGCCTAGTAACCATGTAACTGGTTTTCCAAGAAGCACCAGTTTTAGCAGGGATGAAGGAAAAGGAGGTAGAGAAACACAGACTAGTATGGTGATTAAAAAAATGTTTACAGGATAGCTGGCCTGAGGGGCTTCCATTTTCAGTAGAGACAATACATAGCTCATATGGAACAGCTAATGAACATAAACTGCAAGTCAATTTCCAATGCAGCCGTGGAGTCCGTGAAGGCAACCTCTTAGTAAATGCTAATTAAAAAATTCTTATTTAGAATCTTCCCTACCATACACAAATCCATCAACATGACAATCCCATTTTCAGAAATTTATTATCTAAAATAATCAGGTGTGCAAAGATTTAATTACAAATATATGCAATATAGCATCATTAATAACAGTTTAATTTTATACAGTCAAAGAGTCTAGCAGCATATATTATTAGATATATTATAGTATGTCCTCACAATATATACATTATCTCTTGTACACTGATATTAAATAATATGGGAAATATTTGTGATAAATTAGTAAGTGATCAATGCAAGTTAAAAACAACAGTTTCATATTATTTACTTATAAGGGTATTCATATCTCATATCTGAGATTTCTTTACCTGAACCCTGTGGTTGAGGAGAAACTAAAAGTTATACATAGTACTTTAATATAATATAAAAGTATAGGTTAATAAACTAATTACTTCAAAAAGTAGTCCTTGCTTAAATATTACTCCCTGCTCAACCAGGGACACTATCACAATAGTGTCCTAGTTAATGCAAAGTTGATTATTGGATATTATAAATATGAGAGGATTTCAAAAAGTTCATGCAAAAATAATTAAAGATAAAAATAAAAATATAAACTTTATTTTTCAACATCACCTCATCAAGTTCAAGACAATTTTGTATGCTACAATACCAGCCATTTAGTCCATCTCTAAAGAGCTGAGGGTCCTGGGAATTTAATCATATCAATGCAGTCTTTTTTATATAATGAACTGAAGAAAAATAGGTGCCCTTTAAAGATTTTTTTTAGGATCGGGGAACAAAAAGAAGTCAGATCAGGACTGTAAGGTGGATGGCTAATGGTTTCCCACTGAAACTCTCATGAAAATTGCCCTTGTCTGATGAGAGGAATGAGCAGGTGTATTGTGATGGAGAAGGACACTTGGGTAAAGGACACTCTGGTGAAACTTTCCTGGGCATTTTTCTGCTAAAGCTTTGGGTAACTTTCTCAGAACACTCTCATAGTAAGCAGATGTGATCATTATTTGGCCTTCCAGAAAGTCAACCAAGAAAATGCCTTAAGGAGCCCCCCACAAAACGACTGCTGTGACCTTTGCTCTTGACTGTTCCACTTTTGCTTTTCCTGGACCACTTCCACCTCTTGGTAGCCATCACTTTGATTGTGCTTTGTCTTCAGGATTGTCCTGGTAAAGTCATGTTTCATCTCCTGTTACAATTATTCCAAGAAATGCTTCAGGATCTTGATCCCACTTGTTTAAAATTTTCATTGAAAGCTCTGCTCTTGTCTTCAGCTGATCTGGGTGCAATGGTTTTGGCATCCAGCAAGTGGAAAGTTTACTTAACTTTAATTTTCCAGCAAGAATTGTGCAAGTCGAACCAATTGAGATGTCTATGGTGTTGGCTATTGTTTGTGCTGTTAATCATCAGTCCTCTTCAATTAAGGCATGCATAAGATAAATTTTTTCCTTGAAAATTGATGTGGATGATCTGCTGCTGCAGGCTTCATCTGCAACAACATCTCATCTCTTCTTAAAATGAGCTATTTGTAAACTGGTGATATCTTTGGGACATTTTCCCCATAAACTTTTCATAAAGCATCAGTGGTTTCACTGTTCTCCCACCCAAGCTTGACCATAAATTTGATTTTTACTCTTGATTCAATTTTAGTAAAATTGCTCTTATAGGGGCTCTTTTCATACTGATGTCTCATCATTCTTAGTGCCTCAAATCAGCCTGTTCAGATATATTACAAGTTAATATGAGTTTATTTTGGTGCAAAAACTATTTGAAACCCATAGTTTTTTTTTAATAATACACATTTTGCATGAACTTTTTGAAGACCCCTTGTGTCTGAAGATGATTAGAAAAATGACCAAATATGTTTATTGGTTATTGTAAACCACAAAAGGGTCCTATTATTCAACAGTTTCAGTACCAGAGCAGGGTCCTCCATATATTCTGTCTTTCTTGATGTGTGTGGTTTTGTTAATGGACACACTAACAAAGGTTCTTCCTGGGCCTGGCTCATCCATGGGTTTTCTCATTGTTCCAGGACCAGGGAAAGGCAGAGGAGTAGAGTGGGTCTTTGGGTGAGGGAAGAGCAAGATGGATACAAAGCCAGCAGTAGCAGCGTTGGATTGTGATTAGGATTCAGATCTTCAGCATCCTCCTGGGCCTCCCCTTCCTCATGCCTCCAGAGATGTAGTATAATATGGGAATTTAGAGCCAGACTCTGGATTCAGACTTCAAATTCTAATTAATCAAATGCCCTTGGGCTGTTACTTATTCTCTTTACTCATCTACATGGTGGAGTCCAATAATTTATCTCCTTCATAGGATGGATGTGAGTCTTCATTGAGATGGAATAAGTGAGGTGCTTAGAGAAGGGCTGGGAACATATCAGGCTCCAATTTTATGTTAATTATCATCTACACCACCACCAAAACCAACACCATTATCTCCATCACCATGATGATCATCATCCCCACCACCACTGTCATCACCATCCAATCAATGATGGTAAGTGATAATGTCTACCTTCAAAATCAATCCTTCTAAATGATTTTCATTGTTTGATTTGCTTAAAAAATCATACTTAAGCTCATCAGGTGGGTCACAATATCTAAAAATCTAGTAGCATCTTCTGTATAATAATACCATCACTATTAAACATTTAGCATTCAATAGCTATCATTACTCAATAGCTAAAGTGATAATATTGATATTTGACCTGCTCCATTATTCCAGTTCCATCTTTTAGATAAAATCCCTGAGTTTAGGTGTTTAATTTTTCAGAGTATTTTAGAATAAACCCATAGGGTTATGTGGATTTAAAGTCATAAATGAGACCCTATAAAATGTTAATCTTCTATTTCTGACCCTGTAAAATCTCGTATGTCTGTCCCCAAACATTAAGGGAAATTGACATTGGTAATACCTTATGAGGACTGAAGTTGCCTGCCCAGTAATTCTTCAACCTTTCTTTCTTACTAAGACAAGACGTGATTTTGATGAGGAAAACAACACAGCCAGCTAAAAGTCTATATCTCCCGTCATCCACTGAAGATAAGGCTCGCCATATCACAAGTTCAGGCTGGTGAGATATAAATGGAAGTTACTTGGTGGGACTTCCTGAGAAACCCCTAAAGAGGTTAACTCGCAGGTACTCTTGCCCTTTCTTCTTTTTCCTGGCTAGAATGTAGGCGTAAAGGCTGGAACGGCAGCAGCCATATAGCCATCATGAGGCAATCTTGAGAACGGAGCCACACATTAGGAATAGCAAAACTGAAAAATAAGAGACTGAGACATCAGAGTCATCGGAGGTATTTAGACTGCCTACCTTCAGGTCTTAAGTTAAATAAAGGAAAAATAAGCTCATATTTTTAGCCTACACATTTCTCCTTGCCTCTCTTACCTTTTCCCAATATGATACACTTACTAACATAGACTATAAGAATTTGCCTTTTGTTCTATGCGATACGTTAATGCAAACATACTATTTTTTCATAACAAAAATCTTTTTCTTATTCTTATAACCAACAAATTAATACATTTGTGTTAATAAACACATATTCTCTGGAAGAACTGTGATAAACATTGTGAGGAATGCACTGATTCTTTCAGATTACTTACGAACTGGTGACAAAGCACTTATAAACTGAACATTTGCAATCTGGTGTGTAGCTTCATATATTAATGTCAGCATCCAAAGCATGACTATTGCAGAAAAGTTGTAATAGAAAAGACCTAGCCAGATTTTCCCTAGGATATTAAAGTTATATATTATCTGCACTTAATGTTTAGTAAGAATGAAGACTAAAATATGCATCTTACAGGGCATCATGACTTTTAAAAACCCCTCCTACACATGAAAAAAAGCTATTTTCAAATGATAAGGAAAGTGCATTTTAGATGATTGCCCTAAAACTAGTCCTTGCCTGTGGAATATATTACTGTACACAGGACATGTCATTTTGAACCATAAATGTCTGAGAAAAAGCTCATGTTCTCAAAGAAATTCATCTATCCCACAACTCAACAGCTTAAGTTTATTTTTCTACATGTTTTGTGGGTTTTCTGAGTCCACTGCAGTACAATCCTTAGGATGTTTTCAGCTTCCATAAGGAGCCTGAGTCCTGTGGACGTAGATGTCAAAGGAATGTGTGTGATTGAAAACAACCTCATCTCCAGGGAATTCTCTGCTAAATTCACAAGTATCTTTAAAACTGGAAGAATTCCCTCAATAGTATATTTATTTAGTTTAAAAATTGCAAAAACACTTAAGATATAATATTCTTCATAAACCACTGGATTTCTACAAATAAACATGGATTTGGGAAAGACCTAAGTGTTATTTTTTGTAGCACAGTCCTGCCTTGAGACATTTAATGACTATAAACCTTTGGTTCTTTGATATCCTTATGATATAAGCATAACTCATTCACTCATTCATTACTCATTCAACAATATAATGAGATTTTAGCTACTCTTTCAGTTCTGGAGAAAGGTGATTTGCTAGCGATGGTTCAGAGGTTCAGCGTCAGGGCTCCAGGTCAGCTTCCAGGTCAGAGGACCCCCAGGGGATTTTTGCTGACTTCTTTTTGGCCACACCTGGGTTCTATGACCTCCCTCGATTGGGGCTGCTCCTCTCTTTCCTGAGAAATCTCTGCCAGACATGTGAATAAAATTGAGCTTCTGTGTCTTAGTCCTTTCAGGCTGCTATAACAAAATACCATAAACTGGGTGGCATATAAACAACAAGCATTTATTTCTCACAGTTCTGGAGACTGGGAAGTCCAAGATCAAGGCACTGGCCAAAGTGGCATCTGGTGAGGGTCCGTTTCCCAGTTCACAGACGTGGTTTTCTTGCTGTGTCCTCCCTTGGTGGAAGAGGTGAGGGAGTCTCTGGGGTCCCTTTCATAAGGACACTCATGCCATTCATAAGGTCTCCACCCTCATGACCTAATCACCTCCTAAAGGCCCCATCTCCTAATATCATCACATTGGTTTCAACATATGAATTTGGAATATGAACTTATGAGTATAAATGAATAGATGAATAACAGACCATAGCGTTCTGTGACTGATAAAAAAAGTTCTTGGCCTTCGGGTTGGCATACTTCTATCCCCAGTTACTCTCTGGTGTTTAGACATGTACTCTGCGTGAGGAGGATGAACTGGATACCTTCATCACTAAAGCAAGTAGTGGCTTTCTAGGTTATTACCTGGGGTCACATTGAGGAGGATTCTGCCATTTACACCAGCTTGGTTTGATGATGGATGCAGAGCCTGCCAATTAATTTGGCAAAAAGCTCCACTTCAGTGAACTTTAAATAAAGACTGCAAAAGAGGACAAGTGGGAATTATTTTGTAATCTGACTCAAGTCTTGCCTGTTCCTGAGTCACTGAACAGGGCATGGAGAAGGTCTTTTTGGCATATGCTGTCCATGGGCCGAAAGCAGAAGGCAGTGGAGAGAAAGCTGTTTGTGTGCCTGGAACCTGTCACAAAGATCCCAAACAAGCAAAATGAATGCTACGTTTCTCTGTGGGTGACGCAGCCCAGCATTCAGCACAGCCTGTTTGCTTGCAGGTTTAGTCAGCGTTATTTTCCTCCTTTTAATAATATTCACCATATCGACAGTAATTTGCAAGTTTTTAAGCTCTGCATATGTTCCTACTGAAATAATCCTTCTATTTTGCTTCCCTGAGACCTTGCTCAAGAAACCACCTGAGCTAAGCACAAAAAAAAAAAGAAAGAAATTGTTCATTAATCAGAAAACATCTTTGAAAAATTCTCCAGGATTTTGCACATAAAGTACTGCCCCTATGGAACTAACAACAGCAACATTAGGAGATTTATGGTTATGAATTGGAATCATAATCCTGTAATATTTTTCATTGAGAATTATTTTACACTATTAGGTCTGTAATACATACTTTAAAAGTTTTTTTAAAAAACTTCTTTGTTTTTTTACTTGCCAAACACAGGACATTTATCACACAAAGAGTCTATTATTGCAATTTATTAGAGATCCTAAGTATACCTAGAATTTTGCATGTTGTTTTAATATGGACAGCTGTGTGTGTATTTGTGTGTTCTGTGTGTTGTATATGTGTATTCGTATACAGGAAATCTTAAAGGGACATCAAGGATGGATCAATATAGGCAAATGGTGCAATTGGCCCAAAGAATAATATACTTCAACTAGATAGTTATCTGGTGGAGCCTGATGGTTGAGTGTGGCTCTGGAGTCAGACACTGTGGTTCCAATTCTTACCCTGTCACTTGACCTTGGGAAAATTACTTAATATCTCTGAGCCTCAGTTGTCCTCATCTGTTGACTTAGTAACAGCAAAAAACATTAGTAATACTAATAATAGCTGTAGTAATGATGGCGGTGATGGTGATAACACTACCTAATAGCTATTGACAAGTACGGTTGTAAGCACTTCTCACGTATTCACTCATTTAATATTTTCTTACAGCTTCATTGAGGTATAATTGACAAATAAAAATTGTATTTAAGGTATACAACTTGATGTTTTGATATACGTGTACACTGTAAGATGATGACTAAAATCAAGCCAATTAACATATCTGTCACCTCGCAGAGTTACCATTATCCTTCTGTTTTTTTTCTTTTTTCTTTTCTTGTGCTGAGAACACTTAGAATCTACCCTCTTAGCAAATTTCCAGTATACAACACAGTATTGTCAGCTATAGCCATCATGCTGTACATTGGGCCTCCAGAGTTATTCATCTCATATAAATGAAACTTTGTACCCCTCAACCAACATCTCCCGACTCCCTGTCTCTTCCTCCCCCAGCAACCACCATCCTACCCTAATTCTATGAGTTAAACGTTTTTAGATTCCACATATAAGGGAGATTATGCAAGTGCTTGTCTTTCTGTGTCTTAGCATAATGTCTTCCAGGTTTCTCCATGCTATTGCCAATGGTAGTACTTCCTTCTTTTTTAAGTCCACTCATTTAGTATTATTAATATTAATAATTATAAGGGTTTGTGAGGATGAAATGCAATGTCATGTGCCTAGTACAGTACTTCAAACATTGTAAATATTTTTAAAATATACATTAGCCAAACTAAAATTAATTGAATGAATTGGGCAAGCAAGTCAAAATGAACAGACCAATTATGTGTCTGGATCCAGCCAAAGAGCTCCAGTCTGTATTAGTTATTTAATTTTAGGGACAATGCCAAGGCCTTCTGGGCAAATGATTTTCCAAGTATATCCTACCATGCCAGAATTCACAAAAACATATAACGAGAAAGAATCTCTTGTCTAGATTCTTTTAAGCTAGACCCTGAAAGATTTCCACGTTTGAATGTAGATCTGGCTATTTCTAGCTAGAACCTCAAGAGTTTAATTAAATATTTGCACAACAGATTTTTTTCTCTCTTTTTTTTTTTTTTCCAGAACATTTTGGGAGGAGAGTTCTACCACCTGCTGCGATACCAGATTGGCTTGTCACCCAGTTGGCGTCTTCCTTTTCCGTGTCTGGCTCACAGCAGCTCTGAGCTATGCCGGGCTGAGGACACCCGGCCCTCCCCCCGTGAAAGGTTTAGCTGGGCTTCTTGTGCCTCCTGGTTGCAGCTGAGTTGCTAAGCCTGTCCCTGTTGACTTTTTAATAACGGACACGGAAAACTGCCTGCCACCACCCGTTCACTTCCTCCTTCATTCTCCACAGAGCACCCAAAGAGATCTTTGAAGAAAGTCAGTCAGATCTCATTTCTTACACGTTTAAAACCTTCAGCATTTTCTCATGACACCCAGAAGAAACGCCTATAGCCCCTTACCTTAGCCCCTGCGGCTCAGCCTGGTCCCTGCCTCACCTGGCTCTGTCTTCACCTTGCACCACACTCCCTGTCTTGCTGCTTCTGCCACACCTGACTTACTGCTTTTCACTGAACCAGCCAAACTTAGCCTCAACACCTCGACTCTGCCCCGCGAGCTCTTCTCCGCCTTTTCCAGGAGTGACTTGGCTCAGATATTTCCTCCCCTCCAGGGGAGGCTATTTCCCCCCACCCTGCTTAAAGTCAGTCCCCTTCCCCATGCCTAGAACAGCACCAGACACGTAACAGGTGCTAGTAATTAATTAATTTAAATCAAACCTGCTATGCTTCTACTATGTGCGAACTGTTCTCTTTTTAAAAAGATAGGTAAGTAGATGATTAGAACAAAAGAGCATTCATGAGATTTTAAGTGACCTCGTAGAAGGAAAAGGAGTAATAATACTGGCTAATATTTGGAACTGTGTGTTCAACGTTAAATGGCTACGTAAGCCAGGCAGTTTGAAGTCGATCTAATTTTAAAGAAACGAGGAAAGGTGAGGGTTGTGGCCAAGCTCAAGAGTCATGTCCCACCTAAAATAATTCAAATTCAATTTTTTTAGAAAGGTTGTTTTTCCCACTGATTTGCCTGCTGGTTTTTCATCCTTGATGCAGTATTTACTCTGCCAAATACTTTCCTATGCATTTAACATATATTCTTTCATTTAACATTCACAACAACCCATAAAGGAAGGACTGTTATTGACATCATTTAAATACATGGCACTTGAGGTTTATAGAGCAGGGCAAACTTTTTCAGAAAAGGGTCAGAGAGAATTTTAGGCTCTGTGGGCTACAGAGCTGTGTTGCAGCCACCCAACTCTGCCGTTGTAGCTCAAAAGCAGCCACAGATAGTACATGAACAATAAAACTTTGTCTACAAAAACAAGCAGCAGGCTGGATTGAGCCCACTGTAGTTTGCTAACCCCTCTTATGGAGGGTAGGTAATTTGCTTGCATTTAAATAGCTGTTAAGGGACAGCTAGAGTTTGAACTCAGGTTGTCCTGATGCCTGAATCATAGATTGTGAAGGCTGTACTACGCTTCTGCACTGCCTTTCCTCCTGCTGGTCCACCCAGTAAGTAGGGCAACTACGGTTTTTAATAACTAAAATAAATATTTATGGAGTGCTTATTATACACCAGGTACTGTCTAAGGGACCTACCTCTCGTGTATCTTTCCTTATCTATCTATAGTTAATAACTTATCCTTAAAATGTTGAAGGGAGACACCAATACGCAATATCTGAAACAAAAGGCCAAATTTCTTGCTTGCTAAGCAAGGGACACCTGTTCTAGTAAGGTTTAGTCTCTCTCTGAGCAAGCAGAAAGAGCTGATCTCTTAGGGTTTGCAGATATGTGGAGTTAAAGGTGTGGTGGACGTTCAGGAACAGAGAGTTGAGGGACAGCTGACCTTTAGTTCTAGAGGCCTGGTTAGTTGCATGAGGCCACTGGGATACCCCGTCAGAAGAGTGTCATGGATAATTTGCAATGGATTTAAAATCATTTCTGGTGATTATTTCTTCCTGGAATGGACTAGGATCAAAGTACAATCAGTATTTTTTTCTTTTGAATTTTGGATTCTAACAACATTTTATGCTTATAATAATCCTATAAGGTAGGAACTCTTATTATTCCCATTTGATGTATGAGAAGACTGAGGCACATGGAGGTTTTGTGAGATATCCTGGTTCTCAAGGCTGGTAGGTAGTCGCACCAGGATTTTAAAACAGAAAGACTCCAGACTCCCTATTCTTAACCATGACCCTCTTCTGTCTCCCACGTCCAGGGTTTGCTTTCTGTGAATGTCACAGGTTGATCACTTACAGGCATTTCAATTAATTCCTAGTTTGAACCTGTACATTTTATTCATTTTTGCTCCTCATTTGTTCTCATCTCCAGTCCCTCTTTTAGGTTACAAATGGCCACTTAAAAAAGAACATCCACAAGGCCAAATTCCTTGCTGTGAAATGCTGTGCCATTTAAGGTAATTATTCCTAATATTTTAGCTTCTAACCAAAAAGTCAGGCTTGCTTTTGCTGAAAGGTTAATAAGCAGAAATCTTGACTTCACGACAGATAAATGACTATATGAACAATAATGCAAAATTATAGCCTGGTTTAACCCTACTGGGTTTGTTCTTGACTCTTAGACCAAGCTTGCAAAAGGTTAAATGAGAAATTAGGGGAATAGACAAGTCTATCTCTCTACACATTTATTTTCCACCTTCTACAACTGACAGGACTAAACAGTCATGGCTTATATTTATGGCAGAACTGGAGAATTACAACTAGAGAACTATAACTAGAGGCTGATCATTGTCTCCCACTCAACCACAGAACAACTCAGAGAACAGGAGACTTGGACTTAGGCCTATTTTCACCAATAACTCGATATAAAATCCTGGAAGTGGAAGCGGGCTGAATCTATCCACATGTATTCATTTCCTAGGGTCGCCTTAACAAAGTACCACAAACTGGGTGGCTTAAAACAACAGACATTTATTGTCTCACAGTTCTGGAGGCCAGAAGTCTGAAGTCAGGATGTCAGCAGGGTAAGGTTCTTCCTGAAGCCTCTAGGGAAGAATCTTTCTTTACCTCTTCTTGCTTCTGGTGTCTGCTAGCTAGCAATCCTCGGCATTACTCGGCTTCTGCTCTCTGCCTCCACCATGACGTGGCCTTTTCTTATAAAGCTGTCAGTTGTGTTGGACTAAAGGCGTCCCATACCTACTGTGACCTCATTTTAACTAATAACATTTATAATAACGTTGCTTCTAAATAAGGTCACATTCGGAGGTACTGGAGGTAGGACTTTAACCTATCTTTTGGGGGGGGGGTTACAATTCAACCCATAACAGAGATTCCTTGTTCTCGTTTGTTTTATGACAAGTGGGTTGGCTTCTTCATAGGGGTACTGAGGGAGGATAATGTGATTTAAATATTTTCAGGAAAAAGTACTATGTAATTATTAAATATATCACTGCCAGATCAATCCAAAAGATAAAGACATGTTCATGGGACAGCCTTTATGAAATCTAGAATTCTTTTATGACAGACTCCACCAACTTCCTTTATACAGGAGCTAAGCTCCCCAAGGTGCAGTTCTACCAGAATAATAAGTAACTTCAAAATAAGTGATATATACACAAAAGGATGATAATTTCTGACCTAGATGTGATTCTACAGCAAGTTTCACAAACTGTTTCCTTTATTTATGGACTGCACACTTCTTAAGAGAAAACCACTTTCTCCCCAGAAATATGAAGGAGTGTTTCTTTTGATTGTTCTGGAAGAAAAGGAAGATTTCATCAACACAGGACTAAACAGTCATGGCTTACATTTATGGCAGAACTAGGAGAATTATAGCTAGAGAATTATAACTACAGAGTGATCATTGTCTCCTACTCAACCACAGACTAACTCAGAGAACAGGAGACTTGGACTTAGGCTTATTTTCACCAATAACTAGATTTGAAATCCTGGAAATGGGCTGAATCTATCTATATTTCGCTTTTTCACTGAACTTATAGAAAAGAATGTCAGACAGTAATTTTATGGAAGATGCAGGAAGTACTCTCGGGCCTCTCAGCAAGTAAGGTTTGCATGAAACTGAAAAAAACTCCCGTCATCTTGTTTCGGACCTTGTTGCTCATTCACTGATCTATTCAACAAATGCAGAGCACACCAACCACCAGACATAGACACCAGAGGTTCAAAGATACATCAGATGGTGTCCAGGCCACAGGAGAGTGGAGAAAGCATGTAAAGAAATAGCCATGATAGGATAAGTTCCATGGAAGGGATGTTTCCAAAATACTACGTTTGCAACTCATGCCATTGAAAGAAATCAGGGAAGACTTTCTTGAGGCAGAAACAAAAGCAGGGAACGTGATTGTGCAAAGGCCATGGGGTATGGATTCCATATGATTTTCTCTGTGTGGCTGGAGTATGGATTTGAGGTGTGTGAAGACAGTGGGACATTGAGAGAGGAGGGCAGAGAGGTAGGCTGGGCCATAGGGAAATATTTTTTCTTTATGTCACGCCAAAGAATTTGGACTCTATTGTTGTAGAGTAATAATTTTTTTCATTTATTTAACGCTATTTATTTTAAATTAATCTGAACTCATTATGTAAAATTTAGAAAAGTATGAACATTAAAATTGAAACCACTTTTAATTTCAACATCCAGAGATAAAGTTTTTAGTGTGTTGTGTATAACCTTCTGTCTTTTTTTTACAATTAACTAAATTCAATGTAATGTATTCATTTCATTTTAGTTTATTTGTTACCATATTGAGATATCTATATTTGTATCTATCTATTTAGAGAATTTTGTTTCTTTCCCTTTTTTTTTTACACTTAACTTATACTTTGTCCTAAAAGAATTTTTCTAAATAATATTTTGACACAACTACATTTTTAAAAAGAGATTAACTCTGGTAGCAAGGACAGGTTCTAGAGTCTTAGATAATATCAAGATAGCTTTTGCCAAACACTTTTGAACTCTTACCATTCCTGGCTATAGAATTGATTCAGTCTTAATGTATTTTAATTCATGATGTGATTCACAGAAACAAAATATATGGTTCCTTTTTTATGAAGGGGAATTTTAAGTGATAAATAAAACAAAATGTCTTGGGTAGATGAAGAAAAACAGCAGGGTTGAAGCATTGCATCGATTTTCTAAAAATAAGCATCTCCTTTTATTTAAACTTATAGCCTGAGCATGCTGAAGATGTGGCACCTTAAGCCTAAAAATGCTATAAACTGCATTCTTACAAGATATGTAAACTTTGCTGACAATATTGCAATTAATTTCAAATAATCTGCCTGAAGAAAAAATCTTAGATCAAAATAACATCATATTATACATCAGACTTTTATTTCTTTTTGAAATTTAAGGTAATAATAATACCATTAAAATGAATCAAAATAGGCCGAACGGGCATTCAGTAAAATAACTATGCACAGTAATGTGGGATTGTACAATATATCTCAGGCTTCATCTAATTCTAAGATGGTTTGATTTTTTTAATGTGAAAAATCAGTAGTTTGTTGCAATTTCAACAATATTTGATAATATTCACAAATTCCACTTACCTAGAGAGTTTAAAACAGTAAATCGGAATGATTTCTTTTGCTTTGTCTTAAATTAGAGATTGTCTACTACATTTTTTAATTTGCTATGTCACAGCAAACGAGTAACATTTATTTATGATGACTTTCATATCTTCAAGGATAAAGAAAAATTACTTAAGTATCTATAGGGAAAAATCAAATTATCTATAAGGAAATAAAAATCAGCCCCTTCTGGGACTTCTGGGAAAGGGGGCCTTATACAGTGCTGACATTGGTAAGAAATAATTTGGGGGAAGGATAAAGTGATGACTCCCATATAGATATCAACATGAACATGTGTTAAATATTTTACGTCACTTATATGAGGATCTAGGCTGTTGTTGTAACTGGTTCACAAGGAAAGTCAAAACAGCACAACTCATCTGAAGCAAAGGAATGTTGAGATGAATTGCAAACAAAGACAAAAACTGTTTTCTCCACTGGGTGGGAGGGAAGACAATTTGGACCTCTATCAGATAAGACATATTTTGCATATCTGTCACTTATCTGCAATTTACAGAGTTGTAACACAGCTCAAAGTCAAGGAACAAAGCTAGATTCTGATCACACACAAGGGTGGCTTATAGACGATGCAGAGCCTTCCACTGAAACACAATTTTTTTCTGCCACAATGCCTTCCCCCTTTTTGTGGTTTTGTTGTCTTCTCTTTCGCATTATGCCAGTTTTATACAATACTAAACCCCAGAATTAAATGAAATGACGTCTATAGACTTAGGAGGAAAAAAAATAACTAAGCAAGAATCTATACCCAAACATATCACTATTACTCTTCAAGGACAGTGGACAGGTGCTTTCTCATTGCAGGGTAAGTTCCATGAACCCAGGAACTTCAGAGGTTTGGTCCACTACTATTGATAGATCCTGGTTTTTGTGGTCTGAAGCTTATGCAGTTATTAGAGCCCTTTTTAAAAAGGAAAAGCATGCAAAGTTATGAATACAGAATTAGGTACAGAGCAAATATTTATTTAGAATGAGAAAATAAATCATTGAAATCATAAATGATAAAAAAATCATAAATCACAAATTAAAAATTATTTTAAAGTCGATAACTACATGTTACAAACTTTAGAAAAATAACTTATTTATTTTTTGTAAATTATGACTCATACCTCTACAGTACCTTTTTATCTACATTTTTTTATGAGCATACGTTTTAATCATTCCTTCATGTGACAATGATTTTGTAATATTTTGTAGAGGGAAAATTGAAAGATAATTCAGTCTTTTTTCTACTATGGTTGATTATTTTTATTTTGAGGGCAGTTTTGTGTGTGGTTTTGTCTGGATCCATGAGATTTTGTCAGGACAAATGTGTCAGATAAGCTGATATGTGATTTAACGTGCTGGTACTCACGCTTTGTGGTTGGTACATTATAAATTCAAGAATTCTGAAATTCTGTCTCTCATAATTCCCATCAAAAGCGGAATGAAAATGTGTGGTGCATTCATTGTCACTTATGCTATCTTATCAAGTAGATTCTCAATGATGGAGACTTTTTGTGTCAAGATTTTCCATAGACTAACATCTGGCTCTGAACATTCTGAGCCCTGTTTCTCCTCCCTGGCCCACATACTTGTGCAGTCATGGTCATGTCTCTTTTTTGATACCACTTCTTTCCTTGCATATTTATGTCATGATGCCAGGAGAATCAACCCAGTAGGCATTGAGAATCCTTCAGCAAGCAATTTCTCCACCAGAACAGTTAGCAAAAACTGAAGTGAACACTTCATTAACTATGAATCTCCTAAATATATCCCGCTAAAACCAAAATAAATGTATCTTAAATTCATCTTTTTCTTAGTCACATCCAAACAAAGCCTATGATTATTTCACCATCACCTGATACAAGAGAAAGGGTAACAAACAGGCAGTTGGTGCAGAGGGAGACAACCATCTTCATTAATTGTGGTTAAATTTATAAAAATACAAAAATGTGCATCTGTGTGAACCCATTGCTGGTAACCTGTCTTCATTTCTTACTATATTCCCAGTGTCTTACCCATTATATGGACTGTAACAGGCACTTAATAAATCTATGTTTAATGGTTGAATAAATGCTTGATGAAGCAATATGAAAAAATATGTAAATTTTTTTTGGTGTCCTCAGGAATGGCTTGTACATACAGAAAATGCTTTTCAGAAGGTTTAAAAAATTTAGTATTTAATTTATTAAAGTTACAAATGTAAATGTAAAACTAGCTCTTTCTTAACCTATAATTGTAGCTCACAAATTTATTATTCTATTTGTAAATTTAAGAGATATTAACAAAATCACTTTTAGGGGATCTTTGACAAATATTTGGTTTCCTTTTACAAGCTTAACCATCGCAAATATTTTCAACTGCTTTTATAAATTTAATGTATTTGCTTTCTTTAAGTATCTCAAGGGCCTAAGCTAATAAAAACAACCTTTCTGAATATTTACCAAGTATTTTTCATTTACTAATGTTTAAACTTATAAAAATATGAGAAATTTTCAATTTCTTAAAATGTTTCAAATGCATAAAATGTGTACAAGTTCATTTTTTACAGGAAAATATTAATGCTATGGTTTTGTTCCTCTTAAAATTTTTATGCTTAACTTTAAAATGTAAGAGATGTGTTTCCATTTAAGGAATATAGTTACCATTCAAATTAACTACATTTATTCATGACCAGAGATTTTATCCAGAAAATTGCCTTGATTTTTACTGGCTATCCTGCTGGGACACATTGAGCATTATTTTATAGTTTCCTTGTCATGTCTCCATAACTGCAGGATGTGGTCGATTAGTCTATTTCCCCAAATTCAAGTTATACACATTTAATGATTCATAAGTCTATGCACAGGCTCTGTAACTCTCACCTATGCTGGTTGCCTGATTTGATTTTGCCTTTCCCCCCCTACCTCTTAAAGCACTTTACATCAGCCCTTGCTAACTCAGACTTAAAAATTTGACAGAATTTTAAAGACATGTACATAATTTCTGCTGAAGGATAAAGACTTGTCAATTTGATGAGATCATTTTTAACATATTCTCAAATTCATACGACCAATGGAGATGTTTCTAATGATATTCGGTTGAATCTTGGATACCTCATATGGCCTTTGTCTGATTTGCATTTACACTCACGAGGTCGTTCTCCTGGCAGGAAAATGTAAGTACTTTTCCTCAAACTAAAATCAAAGATATGCCCCTGCTATTGAAAAGAATGCATCAAAGTAAAAAATTTCAGACAAAGAAAACGACATATTAAAAAACTGGCAGTGCTCAAGAGATATAATTTAATAGTAGGGTTGAGTTACGTGTGATAATAATTTCAAAAATATTTTTTGAATGAGAAAGTATAGAAAAAATAATAGATCAATGGATTGAAAATCTCAGATTACAGCAATAGATACTAGATACAGGTAGGATGAAGCTGACAGAAAGCATAGTATGCTAAATTTTCCATCGTAGATGTTTATATACTTATAAAACCTAACAGAAATATCAAAAACAATTATTGAAAAAACATGTATGATATAAATCATCATTTCTATCATTACAATTTCATATCATATCATATCAGCAAAAGCTAGGAAAGGGGGAAGATGAAGGGGAAATAAAAATTGCTTAATATTTTATCTTCCACAAAAATGTTAGAGTTTTAAAATTTTTGACATAAGCATGGAAAATAGATTTAAGTATATTTGTAAAATTATAAAATTAACTGCCTGGGAAACAAAAATTGGATAGTGTAGGGGAGAAAAAAACCTTTTATCTACTCTTTTAGGTTTAGTCTCTGGGGTCTGCAAATTAAATTAACAAAAGACAGATTAACAGGAGGGAAAAAACCAGTTTGTTTACATGTGCAGTGTGCAGACATACAGGAAAATTCAGTGATAAGTAACTCACAAAGGTGCTTAGAATTTGGGACATATATACCACTTAGTAAGTGAAGGGGAGAGGGAGAAAGGCACTTACAAACAGAAGAACAAATAGGAGATAAGAAAGTTTGTAGTAATATTTGTCTATACAGCTATGAGTGGATTTTTCATCTCCTTCAGGGCCATAGAACTCCCCCTGGAGAAGGGATTTGGGGTAGGTTTTATACAGGTTCTCTCCCTTCTGGGAGTAGGTCTGCCATAAAAGGGAATTTATGGCAGCCTTGTTTTTCAGAAGTTGCTGCTTGTATTCACAGAAGGGAAGGCATCTGTTGAATCTCAAATGCCATCAGCTTAAAATAATCTTTACACCAACTCTGGGGGTCTGAGTTGGTCCCTGAAATGGTGTTAGCTGCTGACTCCTTAAAGAGATCATTAAAATAATCTGCAGCTCCAGCAAAGCCAAGTTTAGTGTTTACTATAGTAAGAGAGGACAGAGTCTCAGTAGCATCTCCAAAGGGGAAAGTTAAATGGGGCTATATTTGAAGTACTACGTCTAAAGTGGGATATCTATGAGGTTTTTATGGTCTGATTTAATGTGAGTCTTTCAATATAGGGGCCTTACTGGGATTTGGCAGAGTTTGTGATATAATAGTTTAGAATTGATGGATATGGAGAGATGAAGATTTTGAGGTGAATCTTCAGAGAATAAGCAATAATTTGATAAATGCACTTGAGCAGTCTATTGTTTAATAGGGAGAAGGGGCAACTGTTCCTTGTTCTGAACAAGGTGAATAGTCTATTGTTCAGATACATGGATTTTTAGGAAGTTTCTGAAACAAACAAAGTTATTTGCAACTTCATTTTTCTGGGCAAGTATTTCCTGCCCGGAAATATAATGCCCAATGAAGTCATGTTAATATGAACAATAAGTTGTATGGATGTAGATGGTATCAGTTGTCACCATTTTTTAGCATCATCATTATTAAAAATTAAAAAGAAAACATAGTTTTTATAGAAAAAAAGGAGAAAGATGAAACATAAAATGAGCATAAAGCAGAAAGCAAAAATTAGGGCAGGAGGAAGATCAAATACACCAGTAAATGTTAAAAATGAAAGTGGATTAAACTATGCAGTGAAAAGATACATGTAATTGTATTCTAATTGAAGGCTAACAAACTTTAAAATGATACCTAAAGATTAAGAATAAAGGATAGGCAGTGATATGTCAGGTTATCAGAAAAACATTGAGGGAGAATTTTATTTTATTTTATTTTATTTTATAGACAGAGTCTTGCTTTGTCGCCTGGGCTAGAGTGCCGTGGTGTCAGCTTAGCTCACTGCAACCTCATACTCCTGGGCTCAAGTGATCCTCCTGCCTCAGCCTCCTGAATAGCTGGGACTACAAGTGAGTGCTACCACACCTGGCTAATTTTTTCTATTTTTGGTAGAGATGGGTCTCGCTCTTGCTCAGGCTGGTCTCAAACTTCTGACCTCAAGCGATCCTCCTGCCTCAGCCTCCCAGAGTGCTAGGATTACAGGCGTGAGCCACTGCGCCTGGCCTGAGAATTAATTTTATAGCGTAGAATTCAAAACAGAAGTTATTGATGTTGTAAAGGAAGTTCATTTTATTTTGGTGTTACGCCACCCCCCAGTGAATAAAATACAGTTGTGTATCTCTACGCACAAAATAAAAAGGCATCAAAATATATAAATCAAGCAGTGTTGGGATGGGAGTCTGTGGGAGGAAGAGGTATGAAGGATGAGAATGGGGTTTGACAACAAAATGTCAATTATTGAGTGAATGAGTCGCGGGGATTGGTGGAGAAGGGCTCCGCAACTTTGGAGAGAAAGGTAAAGGCAAGTTTGAAGGGGAGCTGGGAAGGCGTCAGAGACGGGCTTCCAAGTCAAGTGTGAGAGAACAAAGCGGAAAGCGATGTCGTTCTGAGCATCAGTAAGAGTTGTGTGGTCCAAGGAGAGACGGTATGTGCAAGAATCCAGGATTCCCGACAAATCCACCGGCATTTAAACCCAGGTAGGAAACACTTATAGATCTCAAGTATAGGGGCAAAAAAGCAATATCTTTCCTTAGCCATTGCAAGGTTCGTGGCTGACAATCCTGTAACAAAAGACAGATTAACAAGACAAAAAGTGACAAGTTTATTTAATATAAGTTTTAAGTGTACAAGAGCCTTCAGAAATAAAGATCCAAAGAAAGAGGGAAAACTGTACATTTTGATGAAGAGCAGACAGTTGGGTGGAAGTATGATTGGATAGAAGGGGTGTGATCTAACGGTAATAAACTGGGGGAACTTAGCAAGGCCTGTTTGTTGAGATTCTTCTTGGCCTCTCTGTGTAACATTTTTTTCTTTCCAGGTATAGGGCGGGGCCTCGCGGGAATGAGGGTCTTAAGACCTACTTTCTGGAGAAGTAGGTCAGAGAATTCTTTTTATGGCCTCAGGGAAGAACACTGTGAGAAGGTCAGAGAATGACTTTCCTGCTTCTGTGGTTTTCTCAGATTTCTTCAGCTTAAAATACTCAGTATGCTAAGGTGCCGTATTTTGGGGTAGCCTGTCAGAGAAATGCAGATTTCAGTCAAGGTTGCAAGCTGAGTGGGAGGTGCAGACTTCTTGGGTACAACAGAAGAATGAGGACCTTTAGTGTAAGTTGAATCCAGGGGTGTGATGTGAGTGACCTGGCAGAGCATCTCTTTTGACCTTCCAAAGGAAGACCAAATATTATCTTTTGTTCAGCTAAAATACTAATGCAATGTCCCACAGGTTGTTGCTCCTATCATTCGTGGTTATGTGTTTGCAGTTATTTAAATAGACTGATGTGGGAGTTACAATCTGAAGCTTACAAGGGAAATCAAAGAAATATTTAAAATATATTAGTTTAGTTTTTATTCTCCCTGCAGAGTTTCTGCAAAACAACTTTTTTATTGCACTGGTTCCTTAGACGGTCTAGTGAGTATTTGATTTCATTAAAAAGCCTGCAAGCACCTATATTCTTTAGGAATTCTGATATTAGAGTGCCAATGATTGTCAGAGGTTTTAGATATTCTTTAGAAAGATATTATTGCAATGATGATCTTATTTTATATTTGAGGCATAATGATTTAAGGCCTGTTGCTTGTAGTAGGGATAAAATGGAAGTAATTTAAATGTCCATCAGTGAAAAAGCAGAAATAAAATGTGTTATTGTCATATGATGGACTACAATTCAGCAGTTTAATGGACTAGATCTCTGTCTATCAACCTGTGCAGGTCTCCACAGAATGAGGAGGAGGAAAGGATAGGTTGTAGTAAAATAGGTATAGAAACAAATGATTTTTAAATGCATAAAGAACTCAAACAAATCAGCAAGAAGAAAAAACCCAAATGACCCCGTCAAAAAATGGGCAAAAGACATAAACAGAATTTTTTCAAAAGAAGATAGACAAATGGCCAAGAAACATATGAAAAAATGTTCAACGTCACTAATCATCAGGGAAATACAAATCAAACCACAATGAGATACCACCTTACCCCTGTCAGAATGGCCATTATTTAAAAAGTCAAGAAACAACAGATATTGGCATGAATGCAGAGAAAAAGAAACGCTTACACATGGTTGGTGGGAACGAAAACTAGTACAACCCCTATGGAAAACAGTATGGAGATTCCTCAAAAAAATAAATGTAGACCTTCCATTCGATCCAGCAATCCCATTACTGGGTGTCTACTCAAAGGAAAATAAATCATTTTATCAAAAAGTCATCTGGACTTGAATGTTTATTGAAGCATAATTCATAGTTACAAAGATGTGGAATCAACCTAAGTGCCCATCAATTCATGAGTGGATAAAAAGAATGTGCATACATATATCATGGAATACTAGTGAGCCATAAAAATGAATCAAATAATGTCTTTTGCAGCACCTTAGGTGGAACTGGAGTCCAATATTCTAAGTGAAGTATCTCAGGAATGGAAAACCAAACACCACATGTTCTCACTAATAAGTGGGAGGTATATGATGGGTTCATATGGGCACAAAGAGATGTAGAGTACATTGGAAACCAAGAAGGGGGGAAGGTGGGAGGGTGGTGAGTGATAAAAACTTACCTATCGGGTACAGTGAACATGGTCCAGGTGATGGGAATACCCAAAGCCTTGACTTCAGCATTATACAGTGTATCCATATAACAAAAACATCTGCACCCCCTTAATATTTTGAAATAAAAAAAAATAAAGAAGAATTAACCATATGTATTTTTATTTGTATATTGAATTGAAAAGATACAAATTCCCTGAAAGACACAAATTATTATATGATTCAATCATTCCACATGTAGATATTTACCCATGAGAAGAGAAAGCATGCGTCTGTACCAACACCAGTATGTAAATATTCGTAGCAACTTTATTTGTAATAGCCTAAAACTGGAAACAACCTGAAAGCCCATAAGTGGGCAAAAGGATGAACAAATTGTCGTACGTCCATACAATAGAATACCCCTAAACAATAAAAAATAGAACTATTGATACTTTCAACAGTATGAATGCATCTCAAAATAATTATGCCGTTTGAAAGGAGCAAGACAAAACAGAACACATAAGTATAATTCTATTTGTATAAAATCTAGAAAATGCAAAAATAACATACTGACAGAAAGCAGAGCAGTGGTTGCTTAAGGACTGTAATCTAGTGAGACAGAGGAAGGAATTAAAAAGGCACATGAGAAAACTTTGAGAGGTGATAGATATGATATGTTCGTTATCTTGACTATGGTGATGATTTCACAGGTCAAAATTTATGAAGTTTTGCACTTTAGATATATGCAGATTGTTGTATGCCAATTATACCTCAAACTGTTTAAAAAGTATAATTGCTCATTTATATGAAGAGTTAAGTTGGTGGGTTTTTTTTTTCCTTATAGTGCATAAAATGAAAGTGCATCTTAAAATTGATGGCATCTTATATTTTACAAAATACATCAATGAATGCCTTTGATCTGAGATTCTGGTGGCTCAGCTTTGTGCTATTTTCAGTTCAAATCATAGTAAGTGATATAATATGCAATACTGGAGGGGGATGATGTTGGGAGAATGGTGAATTTGTCTTTAGACATGTTAAGATCAGGCCTGCTACTTTCCCCCAGTAGCTTCCTAACTGGTCACTACATCCTCTTAGGTCCTCTCTGATCCATTCACCACACAGCAGTGCTTTTTCATTAGCAGACATGGCTGTGCTGAATAAAGCGTACACTTTCCCACCTCTTTGTGAGGACAAGGTCATGTGACTAAGTTCTGACCAGTGATATAAAAGTGGAATTGATATGTGCAGCTAATTATAGTCACCAGTCTAAGAAAGGAGTCTCTGGAAGTTGCAGATGGGTCTGTCACATTATATTGTAAATGAATCTGGTTTTTTTTCCTGCCTATTATTCATTGACAAAGAAACTATGTTTTCAAAATAAAAACCTTCCAGTCACAATTTAATTGTATTCTATATGTGAGGTTACAGTGCTTATTCTTGGGATGCCAATGCTACAGATTGCTAATCCCCGGACCAAAGCAGGCTTCTTCTGTGTCTTTGGACAAGTCATTTAGTATTTCTGCTTCAGGTCCCTCAGCTGTGAAATGTGGATAATATTACAGGGCTTGAGGGTGCTGTGAGGATTAATTAACATTGGCAGAGCACTTTGAACATAAGACTCTGCCCTCTTCACACATTTTATCCAGGGACCTCAACAGACTGTACCAATAAGGCTGGTCGCATTTATCTCTGTTTTCCAGATCAGGTTATGAGGCAGGGAGAAATTAATGGCTTGCCCAAAGTCACTCGGCGAACTAGGGAAACAGCCCTGAGGAAGCCTCTGGAATATTGACTTCTAATCTTCCTGCAACAACCATTGGATACATACTTCATTTTGAAAAGGGGCCCTAGAAATGCCAAGTACCTTTGTTATCTAGTTACTTCGCTCTGGTCTTTTTCTTGTGTGTTGGCCTAGATTTCTTTGGATCAGCTTTGCAGTGACCTACAGAGAGGAGGGCTCTTCTCACCAGAGAAACTCAGAACATATCTGGGAGAGCCTGATGATCACAAG
Source organism: Daubentonia madagascariensis (assembly GCA_023783475.1). NCBI lineage: Eukaryota > Metazoa > Chordata > Mammalia > Primates > Daubentoniidae > Daubentonia > Daubentonia madagascariensis. Next base: position 7,029,562 of record JAKFHU010001640.1, on the reverse strand, counting down.
ACTCTTTATCGTGTTACAGTCAAGTTCACTAGAGGCGCATGTTTGTTTTTGTGTCTTTAGTTATAAGGCATAAGATGCGAGATCTACCTGTGCAGAAATATATAGTCATTCTGGTTTTTAAAAATTGCGCTTGGGACTTATTTTTTAAAAATCGCACAGGAGGAAATGAAAATCTCCACTACTCCTGCCAACAATTAATAACCACTGCTAATATTTTAGTGCAGATGTATTCAGTCTGGGTTTTTTCCTATATAAAAGGCACATTATTAAAAAGGGGGACCCTACTATATAGATAATTTATAACATATGGGTCTTCTCATTCTCCCGATCCCCACCAACCCGACCGTCTTTCTGTTCTACCCGTACCCTGCGCCCTCCTGTCTCACACCCTGCTCGTGCTGTCCCCTTCCCCCCACGCCCTCTCTACCCTCGCGACACAGCAGCTCCTCTTCCTTCCTATCTCAGCTCCCTAATTTCTCCATCTCCCTCGTTCTAAAGGGGTCAGGTCCTTTTTTTTTTTTTAATTTATTTTTTTATTTGAGAATATTATGGGGGTACAACACTTTGGTTATATATATTGCCCATGCACTGCCCGTGTCAGAGCTACAATCGTGGTCATCTCCCAAACTGTGCTCCCCGCATCCATTCAGTGAGTTTTTCCCAGCCCCTCCACCCCCCTCCCTCCTGCCCACCCCCTGATGAATGTTATTGCCCTGTGTGATGTAAGTGTTGATCAGTTAGTACCAGTTTGATGGTGAGTACCAGTGGTGCTTGTTTTTCCAATCCTGTGACACTTCGCTTCGAAGAATGGGTTCAGGCTCCAACCAGGATAATACCAGATGTGTTAATTCACTGTTGTTCCTTATTGCTGAGTAATACTCCATGGTATACATATGCCACATTTTATTACCTTGTACGGCATCGTGTAACTTTTCTTCATGCATCATTTTATATTTATTTGACTATTTTATAATGTCTCCCACTCCCAGTGGACTGCCAGGTCCATGAGGGCAGAGAGTCTGGTCTCTTTCCACCTAATCTGTTGGCTTCCCGGCACCTAGCATGCCTGGCTCAAATTGTAGCCCAAATAATACTTGCTGAATGAGCAAATAAGTGACAACTTTTCCACTCATTTTAATGGTGGTGATAGGGATTTGTAACAATGGTAACTGTGACTCATCCTGTTGTCTTCATTTTAGCAGCAGCCTTAAAGGCCTAGGGGGCAAAACCATTTGGAAAACATTCTAAAGCAAGGTGCTGGACCATCTGTGCCGAAATTGCCAAAAAAAAAAAGTGGTTCAAAACCATTTTGTCCGCATAAGTTGATCATGCATCTGCAGCCTAAATAAGACATTGTGGTTAAAGAGATTAAAAAGGGAAGATTCCTTGGCAGAGAGCTGGTCTTCTCCTCCCCATGGGCAACGGACAGGGGAGCTTACCCCTTACCGTAAAGCAAGGGAGCAGTTTTCTAGAGAATCACCCTGGAGGCTAGATGTGTATCCCCTTAAATGTTGGGGATACAGGGAGAGATGCCTGACCTATCCCTTAATAGTCGAAAGGTAGAGGCTTAGGGTTGGCTAGTTGCCCTGACTGTGGCAGAACTAAGAGTCACAGCTGCCCTGAGAGTGAGCTTACTGTCCATGGACGGGACAACACTGAGTGACTTTTTCCTCCGGCCAGTTCAACACACAGAAGGAACAGCCAGAGATTATTCTAGAATAGATGCCACCGAGAGGACCACCTGGAAGAGCAAAGGGAATCCAACACCAGCCTGGGTACTGGGATCCTGGAGGTTGAGGGGGTAAAGGGTAGCCAGACTGATAAAAGAATTGCAGCTAGATCTTGTAACAAGAAGATGTCTGATGAATTCCCCAAAGTTCTGTGAAAGAAGGAGGAAATGTTCACACACCTACTACCTATAGGGCATCAACTACAAAGCAAAACCTGAACCAAGCAAAACTTCCCTGCATGTTTATCATGAACACCACCACAGTGGACATTCTTATAACTAAATATTTATGCCTTTGGATACGTTTCCAGAATTGGAATTGTTGAAGACCAACGGTAAGCAATTATTGAAGTTTTTAATTTTCAATAGATATTATCACTTGTGCTCCAAAACAGTTATAACAATTAATATAAACTCACATTCTCATCAGCAGCTTTATTTCTCTTTTTCTAAAGATTTTTGGGTAATGGCCTTTAGAAGTAGATTTTTTATATAATCTTACAATTTCTAGTCTAGTCCCTTCTAATTCATTTTTTTATTCATCAGAGGGGCTAATATTTTAAAAATATAGATCAGATGCCCCTTCATGATTTCCTTCTTTTGGATAAAATGCCATCTCCTTGCTGTGGCCTACAAGGACAAGGATTATATTGTCCCTTCCTATATAGCTCTAGGACTACATTTCGAATCACTCCCTCCTTCTCCGGGCTTAAGCCAAACCACCCTCCCTGCAGCTCTTTGAACTTGCCCAGCTCTTTCCTGCATCCCGGCCTTTTCAAGAGCTCTTCTTTCTAGTTGGGACATACTTTCTCTGACATTTCCCAGAGTTTCTTCTCATCTTTCCCGTCTTAGCTTATATGTCATTGCCACAGAGAAGACCTCCCCGACTCTCCTAGAGTTCTTTGTTACTCCCTACACAGCACACCGCTGATTTCCTTTTCGCCACCCTCTGTACCTATTTAAATTGTTTATTTATTTGTTTATTTTTTCTCTCTTGCACTGGGATTTAAGCTCCATGGGACCTTGTTTATCTGTGTAGAGTGTGTATGTGTATGTGTATGTGTATGTGTGTGTGTGAGAAAGCTCATTGTGGATAATCTTTGCCCATAGCAGATACTCAATAAGTGTTTGTTGAATGCAGAAAGGAAGGAACAAAGCAATGAATAGCTGAAGCAGACCTGTTCCCAGGTTTTCTCCCACCTGATTTGATGCCATTTCCCAAGTCATCCTTTTTGAGCTGGGTAAGGACTGACAGGGGAGACCTGGCTGCAAACCAAACCACCTCCCTGCTTGGTGATAGCCAAATCATTTTCATTAGCACTGTCTCACCTTGCCAGAGGAAAGGCTGCATATGTTTCTGTGACACTCCCACTGAGAGCAACATGCAGCGGGGGCAAAGTTCAAGTTATTTTGGGTAAGGGTATTGGACAAGTGCCATTCCAGCCTCAGCCTTGGTACTTTGTGGCACTTGGTGAAAATACAACCTCCTTTTGCAAAGCTTGGGAGCCCATCACCTGCTCTGGAAAAGTGTAGAAGCCTCTGGATTTCTGCACACAATTTTCTGTCCTCAACAGCTAAAAAATAATCATAATAATGATAATAATCTGCTGAATGGAATGAGAGAGCATGGCAAGAGCTGCCCGTATGTCTGAGCTAGAGTGGATTTCTGCTTTGAACATGGTGGACCAGGTAACCTCGGATTAATTTCTGGCTCTGCAATGCTGTGGTTAGAAGGTTCTACTTCAGTGCATGACTCAGTCTTATATCATATCAACAAGATGCCCACATAGGGGAAGAGTACTACTGTATGTACTGTCTTTGGAACATACTTTTCATTCTAAAATTAATACTTTTTTAATAAGGGCAGTATCAGGGCTTGACTAGGGTGGGGCAAGTGACCCAATGACGGTGCAAGATTTAAGGAAGCACTCACTCTCAGGGTCATGCAGATGGAGGCTCAACACTCACACAGCCCTGACCGTGAGTGCCTCCTTAAATTCTGTACCCGACGTGCCTCACTTGCCTGCCCTAGTCCCAGCCCTGGGGAGTGTGCTCTCTATAACCCACACCAAATGGGCTCAGATAAACAAGACAGAACAAAAATGTGGCCACTGGGAAGTCCAAGAGGTAGTTCTGACTTCAGGCATGGTAGTTCTACATCTGCCTGAAGTCGAGCCCCACTTGCTCCTTTCTTGGCTTTATTCTCAGCCAGTCTCATTTTGGAGACAAGATGGTCAGGACTGGCTGCAGGCATACTTTGTCTCTTTGTTAGGTGTGCAAACCTCAGTGTTTTCATCCATTCCCCCTGCAGAAGAATTTGCTTGGCTCTTCTAGGTCACATGCTCATCCCTGTGCCACCAGGGTGGTGTGTGCTGATTGGCCAGCCTTGATCAGGTGTCCAGTCCCGAGGCGGGAGTGACTGGGGTCCATTGCCACTTGCTCCAACAGAGTCATGCAGAATTGGAAGTGTGTCAATTTCCAAATGACAGAGATTGGAGCAGTTGGCTGAGGTCACTTTCACATCTGTCGGTCTATAGCTTTATGGAAATACCACAGAAAATTTTGGGATTTTTTTCAAGTAATCTAAGCCTTATAGTTGTGTCTGTATACAGTTAATGGAGATTCTGTAAGATTCAAGTCACAGTGCCATGGTGCCTTAGACAGGACTCCTTTGGTGGCGAGTGACAGTTTACCAGTTTATCTTAGTCTGGGCTGGTTTAAGGAATAAAGGGACTCTTTTAGTTTGTGCAATTAAATAGTGTAGGGATGGCACAGGTGAGGTAGAAAGTTCTAATTGACCCACCCTTTTTTCTTTATTAGAGACAGGATCTCACTCTGTTGCCCAGGCTGGTCTCAAACTCCTGGGCTCAAGCAATCCTCCCACGTTAGCCTCCCAAGTTGCTGGGATCACAGGCATGAGCCACCTCACCTGGCTTTTGACCAGCCCTTTATCAATACGTTTTGTTCTCTCAGTAATAAAACCATACCCAAATGGAGAACGCATTCTCCATTCTCCCTTGGAGCTAGGTGTGGCCATGTGACAAAGTATTGGTCCATGGGATGTAAGAGAAAGAGATGTTTGAAATCTCTGCATCACATTTTTATTAGGAAGCTGGCTTTCCCCCATGCTCTCTCTTTCCCTTTTCTGGGAAGTGATAGTAACTAGATTCAAGGATGGAAGCCATGTCCTGTGGTGCCAGAGTTGACCCACAAGCTTGAATCCCTGGATGACCTTATGGGACTACACTTCCTACTTGCCCGGGACAAACTGTCCACGCTGGATTGTTACGTGAGAAAGAAATATACTTTTATCCAACTTAAGTCATTGCATTTGGGAATCTAATTGTTATAACAGTTTCACATCTACTTAAGTAACATAATAATATTTTCTTGGGGTGCTGGATGAGGGGGCTCTAACAGTGTCATCAGGATTGGGGTTTGCTTCTCTTTTTCTCTCTCAGTTCTGTTTCTTTTGTGCAGCCTTCACTCTCTGCCCTGCCCTGCCCTGCCCTGGAGTCTCATGATGTGTGCCTACAGCTTCAGGGCTTCTCCCATCCAAACTCTGTTTCAGCCAGAGTGTGAGTCTTTGTCCCAGAGTTCAGCAAAAGTAACCCAATTAAGTCTTAATTGGCCAGCTTAGGTCATGGACTCACGTTGGAACCAATCACCAATTGTCCAAAAAAGGCAATGTACCAGGCTACGCACCCGTGCTTGGAGCAAGGGATAAGTGTACTCAGAGAGGAAATGGTGACCACAATTGGAAGAAGGGAGTCTGGATGCTGAGGAAGCAAGCAGAAAAGTATGCTACAAACAAGAAGTTCTAAGTGTTAAAAATTGAATTAAAAACACAGACTGAAATAATTTTATTGTCAAACTTATTTCTGGTGAAACTAAATTGTGTGTGACTACATGTCTGTTTGGCAGCATATAGTTGTGTGAATTGTGCACTGAGCAACTTTATGAGCACTACTTATATTGTATATCTCTGTGAATTGCTCTTTTCCCTTTCTGCCATGGTTGCATATTGCACAATTTGGACAAGTGTAAGGGGCTGTCCAGTGAATGGTATATCACAGTCTGTATATTTTGCATATCAATTTGATTTCACCAAACATACAAATAAAACCATATACTGGAGTCAATCTTGCAATTGTTAATTTAAAAAATCACTTGTTTCCTCACATCTAATTTGATGTTTTCTAGTTTGAGTCTAGTGTCCTCAGTTCTAGTTTAATTGTTGATGGACATTGATTATAGACAACATTAATGATCAAGGGATGGATTTCTCAGCTTCAGTTTTTGTCAGTAATTATTTCTGTTATTTTGGACCATTCACTTCAAGCTTCTACTGCCTTAATTTTTTCATTCTTTGTTTCTATGATACTGTAGATTTGGTCTACAAATGATGTGTTGGACAAATGCCTTCCATGAACACCTCTATTTCATCGCAACCATGGATAGCATTTTTTTGTTGTTCTAACCTGTCAGAAAGAGCTCTCAAAGTGATTTTACCATTTCATTCTCTTCTGGTGAGAGATTTAAAATTAAAATATTTCCCATAGAATGGCAACATGAAGACAGAGCAGATGGTTTACTCTATAGCAAAAAGACTTCTCCCTGCCAAAATATTTGCTTTTTGATTGTCCCAATTTAGTCTCAGTTCTCCGATGACACATTCTTAGGGAATTCTCTGCCTTAACTAACACCCATCAAGCCAAGGTGACTAAAAGCTAACGTTCCCAGTGAGAAAGGGAAGATTCATAAAATCTTAGCATTGAAAGACCTTCAGATATCAGGTCAGGTCAAAAAATCCACTAGTAAGTGAATCTTCTTCTCAACAGTTCTGACCAAAGATCACCCAGCCTTGGTTGCCCCCAGTGAACCAGAATTGTCAAATTTCTGACATCCTGTTTGCCTCTGTACATAGTTCAAATGATGAGAAAGATCTTCCTTGGAAACCAACTAGCAGCCTTCCTCTCTGAGACACCTGTCTTCAGAAGAGGTAGAGGAGGGTGTTTACAAAAAGAGCTGGGTGCCACACACACCTCCCTGGGATCCTGGCTCTGACAGTGGCCAGCTGTAGGGCCAGGGATGAGTCCCAGGGGCCCAACTCTTCTGTGCTTCAGTCTGTAAAATGTGGATGCTAGCACCTAAGTCATTATTCCCTTAACAAGGTCAGCACAATGCTGGCAGGCTGGTGCTCAATAAATGTTAGCAATTATCAACTCAAGTAAGCTTCAGGAAGGTAATGCACTCAGGGGCAGGTGAGTGTAAACTCCGATCCCCTTTTAATCTTATTTTATAGGCAGTATCCCATAATGGTTATGAGAGTGAGTTCTATTGCCAGACCGTGGAGGTTTCAATACGGGCCTGGTATTTACATAAGGGGGCACTTAACTCAAAAAGTGCAGGGGAGTTTAAATGAGTTAATCCATGCAAAGGGCTTAGAACAGTGCCTGGCACCTAGGTAGCCATTTTAATAACCACTGAGGCTTACTCGGGGTCGGGCTTCGGGGAAACACGACGTGATGAAGCCAAGCCTTAGTCCCTAGGAAACTTACAGGGGGCGGAAAAGACAGGCTCAAACAAGGAAACGTGGCACATGATACACAGAGGGCTGGGTCCCCGATGCCAAGGAAACCCAAGGAAGCTCCTAGCTTGAGCCATGACAATATCCCTCTCCCCACACGCCAAGGTCAAGGCAGACCGTGGCAACACCACCTCCCCAGACACACACACACAGTCACCCTTCTCGGGGAAGGACCAGGGCTGAAGGGAGAGACGGGGTGGGCGGCGGCTGGAAAAAAGTGAAATTTCCTCTCGTGCTAAAATAAGCCAGCAGACAGGGAGCGGAGCGTTATCTCCGCAGGCTGTAGGCGAGCGCGGGGGCGGGCGGGGGCGACGGATCCAAGGGGACGCGGGCCGGGCAAGGGGGCGGGAGCGCTCTCCAGTGCGGCTGCTCGCGGGTGGCCGAGCCCGGCGCTGGGACCCGCGCGGCTCCTCCTCTCGGCCCCGCACCCCTTCCTCCTCCTCCTCCTCCTCCTCCGCGGCCCCGGGAAGAGGCAGGGCTGGATCCCTTAGCAGGCGCCGCTCCTCCTCCTGGCGGGCCCGCTGCGGAGTCAGCTGACGCCGGCGCCCCAGCCTCGCCTCCCCGCGCCGCGCTCCCCGCGCTCCCCCAAAGTGGCTGCGAGCGGCCGCCCGCTCTCGGGCTCCGGGGGACGGCGAAAGTGATGTGCGCCTTCTGAAGCGTCGCCGAGCCGCAGCCGAAGCAGCGTCGCCTCTCCAACTTTCTCCCCCGACTGCTCCTCCTGCCCCTGCCTGCCCTCGACCCTCCCCAACGCCACTTGGGGTGCGCGCGCTTGGGTAAGGGGGGTCGCCGGCTGCCTGGGATGGCTTCCAATTTTAATGACATAGTGAAGCAAGGCTACGTGAGGATCCGGAGCAGACGCCTCGGGGTGAGTATCGATCCTCTCGTCTTTACCGTTCGCCGGCTCAATTGTCTTTATCCTTAGCCAGCATCCCTGGCGGCTGGAGGGAGATTCCCGGCGGCGCGCTGGCTTTCCCCGGCGACACCCCCGTCGCGCGCGGCGGTCACTGGAAGGCCGGCGTCTGGGTATGTAATGCATCTATCTTTATCTCTCGGATGACTTGGCTTTCTGATGGTGGCCGCGTGTCCGGCGTCGGTGGCCGCTGGAGCCCATCTACTCGGAATAAATATTTCTCGGTAGCCATGGGAGAGCGAGCTGGGGAGCCCGGGCCGCGGTGCAGCGCCTGCCGGGTGGCCCCGGTGTCCCTCTCGCCCCACTCGCCGCCAACTTAACTTTTCCAGGGGACGGATCGGCTGGTTGGAGAATAGGACACGCGTTCTCGGTGTGAACGGGGTCAGCGACCCTCTGACCTCAGGGAGGGATTTCTGCCAAGCGAAAGGTCTCTTCGGACCCCCGGTCCTGGACAGTGACCCACCTCTGTCCCAGGTGCTGGCAGAGGCGGTGCGGGCTGGCCTCTGGCCGGGGCCAACTTCGGGGAGATGCCTGAATCTGAGTTTTGCCTCGTCCTAAACCTGGGTGGTGGATTTCTGTTGCCGGAATACACACAGGAGACCCCCTGGAAGATTATTTAGTGTGGAACATAATTAATACCTGGCGTAGAGCAAGTGCTCCCTAAATATGTGCTGAAAGAAAGAATGAATCTGGGTACTTGAAGACAGATAGTGACACAGGATGGCTTCTGTCTTAAAAGTCCCTCTCGTTTGTCCCCGTCTCCCTTTGCTCTTCACTAGGGACCCTGTAAGAGAGAAACCATCCTTCCTCTCTTGGGGTTGGAGTGATGGTGAAGGAATTCTTGAGGAAGGGGCAGATATTGGAATTATTATTATTATTTTTTTAAATTTCGAACTAGGTTCCTCATTTCTCTTTGCCCTGTGAGAAGTTTTGTTGCTGTTTTAATTAATCCTGTGCGTTTGGGCCAGAGACAGGGGGTGAGGTGGGGGTGGCGGAGGAAAGTATACTTTAGTATTTCCTGAAATAATAATAATCTCAGTAATGATGTGGCATATGGCCCTGTTGAGGGTGAGTGATACATTGAATGTCTTTCTCTACAAACATACGACATTTGGCATCTTTCTCTTAATTGGTATTTGGACTTTTTTTATGTGGTGGATACTTTACTGAAAATTGAAGAGAAATTTCACAGTAGTAAACTGAGCTGGGGAAGAAAGCCTGGTGGGGAGAAACATCTGTAATCGTTGTGAAACCTTTGCCTGATTAGTTTTGGTTGGTTTCTTTCTTTCTTTTTTTCTTTTTTCCCCTGCTGGTTTCCCATCTTTTAGCAGTTATGTCCTGTGATATTGTGAATATTTAAATATATAATTAGGGAGAAATGTAACAGAACTAATCATCTCTATCAGCCCTGCCAAAGTTTCCTTGGTTATCTTTTCTGCTATGCAAATGTTCTCATCAGCAAGAACAACCATTGTTGGGATACTTAACTGAGTAACTCCCATGTAAAGGACACACAAAAAAATAGGAACTTTATCTATTTATTTATTTGTTTTTTGAGACAGAGTCCGGCTCTGTCCCCCAGGCTAAAGAGCAGTGGCCTTATCATAGCCCATTGCAACCTCCAACTCCTGGGCTCAAGTGGTCCTCCTGCCTCAGCCTCCTGAGTAGCTGGCACTACAAGTGAGCGCCACCACACCTGGCTAATTTTTTCTATTTTTGGTAGAGACGAGTCTCGCTGTTGCTCAGGTTGGTCTCAAAATCCTGACCTCAAGTGATCCTCCTGCCTCAGCCCCCCAGAGTGCTAGGATTACAGGCGTGAGCCACTGCGCCCTGCCTGGAACTTTGTATTTTTGATAAGCTTATAGGCTGGCCAAGTATTATAATTTTAAAGGGAGCATTAAAAAACACCATCCTAATTTAGATTTACTCCATCATGTCAATTGAAGGAATTGGTAAGAGGCATCCATTCTGTGTTAGAGAGCATTCCAATAGGAAGAAAACATGCATTATTAATGCACAAAATATGAATTATTCATAAGGATCAGAGTTTATGCCAAATTGTGACACATGGTAATTTATTTGAAAGACTGGTTACCATCACTTTCTGGTTTGTGGTAATTGAGATTATTTTTTCTATATTATTACCATTGACATAATATAGTCCCTATGTGTGTGTGCCAACATTTAAGGACAGATATATGAAACAGAAGGAGTGGAAATGTAGTGAAGTTTGCATTTGTTTTATACTTTACAGTATTTTGGATGCCAGTGAGTAGTATACTTTCTGAAGATGTATTCATTTTGTCCGTGTTAACACTCAAATAGATTTCAGAATATCCATTGTATTGTGGTTATTACTCATGGAGAGAAAAGGTCAAAAATATGATCAAATAAATCTGGTCTTATTTGTTAGCATTGGTTTTTATCACCAGGTAATTTTTAAAAAATGTTCTTATATAATTTACAGAGAAGGCTGATTACATAGTTTTTAGGACACAGTGTAAACTAAAGTTTGAATGGAGGCTTCGAGTAATGGTAAAAGATGCTTCAGGAAAGTGGCATACAGACCCTCTGCCCAAAGTAAGGAATGTTAGTAGTATTAATCCAGGCTGCATATAGACTAGAACAGCATGTACTGTGTATATTCTAAGAACATGGGCAAGTCTCAAAGAGAGGTAGGACATTCTGTCTGGCACAGAGTAGGCACTCAGTAAGTGCATGTTGAAATATGCATTCAACTATATAGTGAATGCATGACCTTGCAATTCATAACCCTCTTTAGGAACTAATCTGAGAGTGGTTTTATTAATGGAATCCAGACAAGTGTCCGGGGATTATAACCATGTTTAGGAAGGTTTATAATTAAATACAAAAACAACATTTCATGGTAAGCAGCTGTTGTGCAAGGAACGCTCCCTCAGGTTTGGAAAAGGAGAAGGGAACAAATTCTGCTTCTCTTGTTAGCCCTGTGACCCTTGACCTTTCTTGGCCTCTTTTTTCTAGTCTGTACAATGAACACTATTTAATGATGGTCTTGGGAGCATTACATAAGATATTTGTGGAGCATTAAATAAGATATTTGTGAAAATGCAATGAAAGTGTAGAGCATTGATTCTAATTGTATTATTTTATTTAGTATAATCAAAGATAAGTTAGGATTGGTAGAAGGATATAGGGATTATCAATTCCCTTATCTCTCTATCTAGAAGTATCCAAAGGCATGAATGCTTATGCAGCTCTAGATTTTTTCATTGGATGAAGCTTTTATAAATTATATGTGTGTGTGTGTATGTGTATATATACATATAAATAAAACGTACATGTAATATATACATACATATATTATGCTATATACATATAAATATATATATATTTTTTTAATGGGACGGGAACATTTTTTTTTTAAGAGATGGGATCTCCCAAGTAGCTGGAACTGGGACAGGAAACATTCTAAGAACATTCCCGTTCTAATGGGTCACAGATAAGTGGCCACCTTTAGCTGAAATCCTAAACAGTTTAAGTGATTAAGCAATCAAATATGTGTAGCCATATTCTTTTCTTTAAACATCAAAAAGCTTAATGAAATTCAAATCATTTAACTCAGAATTTTTACATCTCTTTACATCTGCGTTCTCCAGCTTAATCTCTGTTGGTTCATGGAAGTTGCAAGCTGTGCCCTGGGTACAGTATTTGTTCAGGAATGTTGATGTTACTATTTGGGGGGCCGGGGTGGGAGGGGAGCAGGTGTCTATAATTATCTGACTAGTCCACAAAATGCACTAAAAATCTCTTCCTAGGCAAGTGGTGAATCAGGTGATTTGCACATCATTAACCTGCTGAATGTGTGACTTTGATGGCATCATATGATGGTTCTCACTTAGTTATTTTACTTGCAAAGGAGAGAATTTTCCAGTCAGTAATTGCCAAGGCTTGTCCATCATACAAGCTTCAGAGCTTAAACTCAGACCTATTTTCTTTATCTACACGCGATCCCTCAGTTACTTGCCTTGAAATAACATTTCTATGCTTTCGTCTACCAAGGGCTCATCAGCTCGGACTTCTTCTCTGAGCTCCACTCTGACATCTACCCCACGTCTCCAGCTGGACGTCTGATAGATGTCTCCAGCTTAATGCATCCAAACCTTTGTTTCAGCCACACCTACTTCTCCTACAGTCTTCTCCGTCTCAGCCACTAGAGGTCCCAAAATTTTGGTTGCCCAGGTAAAAATCAGCTAAGCCAGCCAGCAAGCAAACAGTCAAACTTCTCTCTTCTCCCTCACCTGTCACCCTCACAGTGAATCTGTCAGGACATCTCATGGGCTCTATCCTTGACATATATCTCGACTCCAGCTACCGCTCACACCATCCACTGCTCCACCCTGGCCCAGGCCCCGCTCATCTCCTCCCTGGCATATTGCACAAACTTCCTCGTTTGTCTCCCTGCCTGCACCCTTGCTCCCCTTTGTCCATTCTCAATACGGCAGCCAAAGTGTTCCTTTGGAAATGTAGGACAGATCATGTTGCCTGGCTGCTGAAACCACCAATGGCTTTCCATACACTGCATGGTAAAATAAAAGCCTTACAATGGCCATGGGGCTCTCTGACTCAGAACCTTTTCTCTTTCTGCTCCTTCTGCGAGGAATCCTGTTTCCCCAGCTGTCTCTTCCTGGCTTGCTCGCTCACCTCTTCCAGCCTTTCCTCAAATGCCACCTTCTCAGCAAGGCCTTTCAGACCACCCTATTTTATTTTTCTACCCCCTTTGCTCTATCCCTTCCCTTTTTTCCTCCTTAGACATATCACCCCTTCACATATTGGTCTGGATATTTTACTTATTTGTTTATTGTCTATATACCCCAAAGGGCATGTGAGGCTTCATGAGGGCTGGGATTTCTCTCTCTCCTTTAATCATAGCTATACCCTGGTGCCTAGAACAGTGCCTGGCACAGACTGGACACTTGACGAAGACTTGTTGAATGAATGAATGACTCTGTCACTGTGTAGTGGTTTAAGAGCACAGGCTCTGACATGAGTCTGCCTTAAAATCCCAACTCCACGTCTGGTTATGTGACTTCTGGTGAGTTATTTAATATTTATAAGCCTCAGTCTTCTGTAAAAATATGGACCTATTATCTTAATACTCACCTAATAGATGGATCATTGTAAAGGGCTTAACGCAATGCTTGACACAGTAAAAACCCAATTAATGTTTATGACTGTTCTCGCTCCTCCTCCTGCAGTTAGAGGACGAGGACACTTAAGCAGGTGTTATTTTCACGACTTCTACTTTAATTGCTCTTATCCTCAAAGAACTTGCTGTTTAGTTAGAAAAACAAACTTAATATCCATGAAATAATATAGAAGCATAAATATTGTTTGCCATTGATGCTGAAGGTAGAAGGAAGGTTCACCTTTATATGATCCTTGCGCAAATGACAAAGATATTGAGTAAGGAGAACTACATGTCCATGTAGGTTCAATTTGAGTGAACTCACTGGACTAGGAAGTGTTTCTGTCAATTTTGGGGACTTTCTTTTTGGTAGCAGAGAGTAGATTCAAAAATTGAGCAGTTAATGGCCAGATTTAAAAAAAAAATATTTTCTAACCCTTTCATTTTCTGGTTTTACCTGACCTGATACGCCAGAGAGGCTTTACTATTTCATTTAGGGTCTTTAGATTTAGATGTTCAGGAACCTATGCATTTTATGGCACCATGATAAAGTCATAATTTTAATATTAAAATCATAGAAATAGATATTTCATACACTGTCATTACATAAGTACATGTACACATGTGCATGTATGCATATACAAACACAAGCAACCTTTCAGTAAGCTACATGAAGTTCTGTTTTTCTTCCTCAAGAAAAAGGGGCTTTAGGATAACTTTTCCAGTAATGAAATTTATGACCAGATAGACTACATGTACACATGCATCAGTCAGGATGACATGATGTTTCTGCTCCATTTGAATCAGCTTCACTGACGTGGTTTCCATGTCAGAAGGACTTCCCAGCTGGTATTTCAGTCATCTTCACCTGATTGTCAATGTGTATGATATGATTATGATTTTAGATGATTTTAGATCATCATCCCCAAAATTGATTTAAGCAAAGAATGGCCAATTTAGTGACTTTGCATGTAGATGTACACCAAATTAGTGATATGATTTCTCCCACATCTGGCAATTTATTTTTATAATCATATTTACTAGAAGACTAGAAATATTTATTTTTTTAAGCAGCTTTATAATTTTGGGGGGAATTGTTGTCTTTGGTATTTTAAGAATTTAGTTTTCATTTGGAATATATTTCCTTTTATTTATTTTATCGTTCATCAGATATTTTTTGAGTGCCTACTAGTGTTAAGCTGATATACACCACCTTAGATAAGGCAGATATAAGTCACCATCCTCAAGTAATTGACAGTCTAATTTTGGACTTGTATTGTTAACAGGAGATTAACATATTCCCTATAGTTAAAGGTGAACTAGTTTGAGTAACAGGTCAAATATTGAAGTGAAAAGATACCTGCAGATATCTCCCTGTTGCCTGTGTGTGTGTGTGTGTGTGTGTGTGTGTGTGTTAAATAAGGAAGGGCAAATTTGATTTTCCTCTTACTCTACGAATTTGATCCTGGTGGGTTGGATGTAAAACCTTTGGAGATCCTAAGCCAGGAAGAGATTAGTATGCCTCCTTCCTGTAACCCCCTGTTGCTGTGAAATTCAAAATAAAATCGTGAGCTTAGAAATGCCATGAGATATATGTGAATGTTGAAATTAAAGTAGCTTCTTTCTAGAATGCAAATAGCTAAATTTGGGGCATTTGGAAGCTAATTTTTGCAGAGCAGTTTGGGGGCTGTCCTTACTTTACTAGTATTCTCAGCCTCTGATTATGTCCTGGGTTCCAGAGAACACAAATGTTAGCTGTGTGTATTGTGTTATTGAGTGGAATTGTTAACCAGTCTCCAGGGATAGGACATAGGTGACTTTTCTGAAATGATGGTTTGTAGCTTGTATGAGATTCTTACAGGGGTCCCAACCTCCCTGCCCCAGGCCCGCCCACTTCCTATCCTTTGTACTTTCCAAAAGGTTAAGAACCACTGTCTCATTTTTTAAATTAAATTTTTTCATTTATAGATACTTGTAGGTTCACATTCAGTTGTGAGAAATAATACAGAGAGATATGCCATGCCCTCTACCCGGTTATCCTCAATAGTAACGTCTTACAAATTTGTAGGACAATATCAAAGCCAGGATGCTGACATTAATACAGTCAAGACACAGAACATTCCCTCACCACAAGGATCCTTCCTCATGTTCTTAAATAATTGCCCTGCCTGCTCTCGTTCCCATAGCCCTAAACCCCTGACAACCACTAATCTGTTTCTATAGTTTTGTCATTTTAGGAATGTTACCCAAATGGAACCATACAGTATGAAACCTCTTGGAATTGGCTTAAAAAAAAAACCCTCAAGATAATTACCTGGAGATTCATTCAGGTTATTGTGTGTATCAGTTTGTTCTTTTGCTGAGTAGTGTGCCATGGTATGGATGTGCCGTGTAGTTTGTTTAGACATTCACCTGTTGAGGACATCTGGGTTGTGTCCAGTTTTTGGCTGTTACGGATAAAGCTGATATAAACATTTGTGTACAGGTTCTTGTGTGAATATAAGTTTTCATACCTCTAGGTAAATGTCCAGGAGTGCAATTTCTGGGTGGTATAGTAGTGTTTGTGAAACTGCCAAACTTCTTCACAACAGTTGTACCATTTTACAGTCACATCAACAATGTATGAGTGATCCAATTTTTCTACATCCTTGTCAGCATTGGGTGTCACCACAATTTTTTATTTTAGCCATTCTTACAGGTGTGTAGTGATATCTTTTTGTGGTTTTAATTTGCATTTCCCTAAAGGGTAGCAATGCTGAGCATCCTTTCCTGTGCTTGTTTGCCATCTGTATATCCATTTCAGTAAAATGCCTGGATTGTTTATTTTTTAACTATTGAGTTTTGAGAGTTCCTTATATATTCTAGATATAAATCCTTTTCAGATACATGGTTTGCAAATATTTTCTCTCGGTCGGTAGCTTATCTTTTTCATCCTCTTGACAGGGTATTTCACACATCAAGTTTTAAAATTTTGATGTAGTCCAATTTCCTACTCTTTTCCTTTTGTGAATCAGGCTTTTGGTACTAACTCTTTGTTCAGCCCAATATCTTGAAGAGTTTTAAAAACTTTTTTTCTGAAAGTTTTATAGTTTATATTTTACATTTAAGTTCATCATCTATTTTGAGTTAATTTTTTGTATAAGGTTTGTGTTTTTTAGGTCAAAGTTCTTTTTTTGCCTATAGATGTCCAATTACTCCAGCACCATTTGTTGAAAAGGCTGTCTTTTCTCCATTGAGCATTTTTATGTGTGTCTATTCCTGGGTCCTCTGTTCTGTTCTGTTATTCTCTATATCTTATATATGTACAATGATGTGTATATACATGTCTATATTTGTAACTATACAATAAGTCTCGAAATAGGGTCAACTGATCCTCCGAATTTATTCTTCTTTTTAAAATTGTTTTAGTTATTCTAGTTCCTTTGCCTTTCCGTATAAATTTTAGAATAATGTTGTCTATAACTACTAGAAATCTTGCTGGGATACTGTTTCATTTTAAATATATATATAAAGTTGAATTGATACATTAGTTTTTTTTCTGGTAGAAATAGCATAAGTTTGGGGCTCACACTTTAGTTTGGATCTGAGTTTGGTCATTTATTAGTTCTGTAGCCTTGGGGAGAACTGCTTATTGTTTAGCTTCCTCATATAAAGAATGAGGATGCTAACAGACTTCTCACAAAAGATAAGTCTATCAGACTCTTAATCCTGTTCCTGATTCATAGTAGAACTCAGTGAGTCACAATATTGATCTTTATTCTTTATTGTTGAGGTTGAAATGGTATTTCTTGTTCATTGTAAGAACCATGCACTGGTAGAAATTAATTCACTCCTATCCCAGCAAAGAGTCATGTCTTTGGTAATTAAAAACCGCAGCATTCTACCTTCCTCTTGCTGTTGACTTCAGTGATGTGTGTTTATATTCCGGGGTTTATTTAGGAGCCACTAATGAAACACTATCTTAGAAAATATAGAGTCGAGTATATTAGCCAAAATGAAAGACCTTTGATTAAAGGGCTGCCCACAACATTTTTGCCTGTTAATTCTGGCAGCATTGCCCAAATGTGAGAATTATATGTCTGGCGAGATAATTTTAGGGCAATCAACAACATTGAATCATGAAATGAGAAAAAGTGTTACTTATTATTCAACATACTTCAGAGGGTTCATGACTACTAGGCCTTTTAATAGAGAGAGAACCCTCCTTAGGTGCAATGTCTTCAGGGTAACAGTATCATCATATTTCATTGTATTAATTAACTTTATATTGTAATAAATTTTACTTTTACTTTCAAGTGATCCTGGTTTTCCATTTAAGATAAGAATGTGTGCTTCCACTTTAAATAAGCTTATTTATTTTAGAAAGTTAAGGAGCTTAGATCTTGACTTACAGTGCAGGTGTTACCAAGTAGTGGCAACGATTGCAGAGGTGGGTGGTGGAACATGGATACAGCACCAATCCAAAGGGTGGCCTATGCAAGACTGAAGTTGGGGAGATTCAAGACTGTTGTACTTATATTTTTAAAGTAGGTTTTCTAAAATTTCTTAATTGGGCTTAAAATTTGGGCTCTACCAAAAAAACTCCCATGTACCCAATATTATCCTCTTACAAAACTTTCCTCTGATATCACCATGTATATGTCACCTTTCACCCAAAAAAATGTACAACCTTATCTGAAATTTGCTCTTGCTCCTATTTTTCCTTCCCTTCGTTCAGATATGCAATGAATACTTTAGTGGTTAATAGAAAGAGAAACTAGCATGTCTTATGAATGGACTAACTCAAATTAAATTAAATGCTAGTATTGAGTTTAAAGCTTTTACTTAATATGTTTCAATGTTTAGAAGAGCAATTAAACTCTTAAAATGAATTTTTTTATCTTAACACCGTACTTTAATTCAAGAAAAGAAATTTATTTTCAAAACCTTTAATAAATCATACTTCTTATGATTTTCTGAATTGCTTAGCAAAGTCGGCTCTTCATACCAACAATTCCTCAGTTTCCAGGTTTCCATTTACCAATATGCAGAGATTTTGACAAATCTGAGCAAAAGCCACTTTTTGAGCTTGGATTGTATTCCATCCACAGTAGCCTCAAATCTAGAAGTTATAATGAAACTAATCTAGTCTTCAACATCCATTGATTCAGATGTGAATTGTAGTGTGAAGTGAGGTTTGATAGGAACATAGGAACATTCCCCAGGGGGTTTGACCCTTGGAGAAGACTTAGTTTGTATCCATCTTCTCCATTAACTGGCTCTTTTTACCTCTGATTTTCTCCTGACTGGCTCTCTCTTGGTATCCAGATTCCTGCCTCAAAACTACTTGCCTTGGTCACCACCTTTAAAGTTGCCCTCTTACATCCTTCTAGAACCTAATTTGTCTATGCATTGAATTTTAAAAAATTAATTTTATTACTTTTGCACCATTTACTTTTCTTCTCTCTCTCTCTCTCTCTATGTATATATATATTTTTCTGTTTCTTTTTTGTTTTTTTGGTTGTGTCTTCTTCCCCTAGGATGTAAGTTCTATGAGACCAGGGACTTTGAATATTTTGTTCATTGCTGTAATCACCGCTCTTAGATCATAGTAAATGCTGAGTATTTGTTGATTGAATGGGTGAATGGTTTTACTTCAGGTCAGAATGTTGGAATGGGATATTCAGATATAAGGAGACAAATAGAAAACTGTGCCTATGTCCCACCTGATTCTGTTGTAGATTCTATTCTGAGTGGCAGAATGTTTTAGGATTTCTCATAGTTGCTGTTGGTATGTAATCTACAAATTCACCATTAGCGAATATAGCAATTAATACTGAAGGTTTGGATTTTCTCCCTTAAAATTAAATTTTAATTGATTTTTTTGGAATAGGTAATATGTACTTGGTACAAAATTTGAGGGTACAAAATTTATGCATTGAACAATAAGTTTTCCTTTCATCCTCATCCCCGAGTATCATCTAGTTCCCTTTTCCACATGTAAACACTGTGAATAGTTTCTTCCAGAATAGTCTCTATATAAGTAGTTTTGTGTGCGTTTGAGTGCGTGTTTGTATGTGCATATGTGTGAACAATATATAATTATATACTCTTCTGAGCCATGGAGTTTTTATTTAGCCATATATGATGCTTCTCAGTGATTGGATAGAATTCCACTGTATGGATATACCTTATACATGATTTGCTTATTTTTTTATTTAGCCTTTGTTGTTTTCCTTACTTTTAAAAATTTATTATTAAATATGTTCATGAAGTAGGTGTTGTTTTTATGCCCATTTTACAGATCATGAAACTGAGATACTAAGAGATTAAGTTTTTGACCAACTCACACAGCTATATGTGGCAGAGCCTGGATTTGAATCCAAACTGTAGCTCTTTTGTGAAGCATTAAGGTAATTCCCTTTATATTCTCTGTTACAAACAGTGCTATAGACCACCCCTCACCACACCCAGTGATGAGACTATTGGTGAATAAATTCTTAGAAATGGGACTTATTGTCCAAAGGGTTTTCACATGTATGATTTTATGAAAGTTGCCTTGGAGGACGTTTCCCAGGAGTGTATAAGAAAGCTCATTTCTTCTCATTTTGTCACAGTGTGCTTGAGAGCTTTTTCAGTGTTTTGCCAGTCTACTAGGTGAAACAAACTCGTTTGTGTACAGATTTTCTTAAGCATGAGGCTGAATTTTTGGCCACTTTATAATCTTTTCAGTTTTGCAGTCTTTTTTCTTTTAAGAGTGATATTTATTCAGCTTAAAAAGTAGTTATTAAGAAGCATTTAGAAACATATAAATTATAATTTTTTCTCTTAAAAAGAAACCTTCCTGGGAAATGGCTGCATAGAAGTCTTTCACATAAAAGATATGATAGATCATATGTTAAATGTGGCTGGATTTATTTTTATTCTAAAATAAAATTATAAAATTGCAATTTTGATTAATGTATTTTGGGTGAAAAGATATATATGCATTTATTTAATCAAATAAATACATATTGACTACTGTAGTCAATATATGCGGCCTATAGTTTTATTAGCTTGGTCAATCTTGTAAAATGCTTCCCATGTGTCTGTCTAGCTGGGTGGCAGGGGTGGAGGGATGGGGAAGATGTGAATCTTTTTACTGACAGCTAGATATAATTTCTGAATATTGCATTTATGTTGTTCCTAGTTATTAAGAATCATGAGAACTTGCTTAATCCAGTATCTTTTCCTTCCTCTCTTTTCCTTGCTGTCTAAGCTCCAGCCACACCAGCTCCCTTTTGTTTTTCAAATGACAAACACTTTCCTGTTCATATCTTTTGCATCTTACACTTCGTTTTGTCTGTAAGGCTCTCCCATGACTGGCTCTTAGCTCATTGTCAGCTCACAAGTCACCTTCTCAGAGAACTTTTTGACCATCCAATCTTTGGTGATCTCCCTCAGGTGTACACTGTTTCATCCCCTCTTAATTTCATTCAGGATCACTCCTCACAGTGTGATGATTTTTTAAAAATTATTCATTTCTGTATTGCTTGTCTCTTCTACTTACCTCCAAGTACCAAGAGGGTAGTTTCTTCATGGCTTTATTCTCAGTGACTAGAACAGCATCTGAGCACATAGTAGGTGCTCAATAAATATTAAATGAATGGAAACTTGAAATAACATCATGCATGTTAAATTAGGAAATAGACACGTAACCCCAGCATAGAATGCATACACATATTCATAAATCCCAAGAAATTCCAAGAGTTTTGTGGATTTCTATTGTGTGATGTTTGTTTGTAGCCCTTTTGCTATATCCCAAGTGTAGTCCCCAGGGCAGGTTAAACCTGTAGAAGAGAGAAACCTGGCTAGAAGGGCCTGATATTCACCCTGTCCTGCTGCCGGCCATCTGCTATGGCCAGAACATGTCACTGAACTGCTCACACCTCAGCTTCTGTTGCAGCAAGAGGGAGATAGTGAAGCCCGCCCTCTCTCCCTCACCACCTGTCCACCTCTGCACCAGAAGTGTGACTGCGGATGTGAAGCGCATCCCAAGTACATGGAACATTCTATTTAGTCCCAGGTTGATCTCCCCAGTGCCTCACCATTAGCTTCCTCAGTGAAAATAGCAGAGAAAACTTGGGATTTTTCTCCAGAATTGCTATGACTTGTTTCAGACCACAAACAAGAACGGATAACTTTTAGAATGTATTATTTCCTTTGGATTTCGAAAGTGATCTTATCTTAGAAAAAGTAGAGTTTAATTTCTGGCAAAGAATGAAACAGAAAGAGAAAGAAAGTAAGGGAGGGAGGGAAGGAAAGAAGGAAAGAAATTAGGCCCACTCTATCTACAACAAAGATGTCTCCTATATATAGATACAGATTCTTTCTAATTAACTTGTATTTTATGTTATATGTACATGGTAGAGAAATAAAACAATGCAAAAAAATAGAATGAAGAAGAAATTTCCCTCCCACCCCAGACTTGTCTCATTTGCCAGGGATAACCATTCTTAGAAGATTCTTGCATATTTGTGCAGAGATATTTATGTAAAATATATGTGAAAAATGCATGTGTTTGTGTGTGTGTATAATTTGTTTTGAACATATATATGCGTGTGTTCATATTATATAATACTGTTACATACTTTGTCCCTTTTCTTTTAACTTAAGTTGGAGTACTCTTCAAAAATTTTTATGAATGTCCAAGATTCCTTTGTCTATGCCACAATTTTTAAAATTAGTCTACGAATAATGGACATTTTTAGGTAATTTCCAGTTTTGGCTATTTAAACAATGAAGCAGTGACATCCTTGGGCATACACTTATGCATACATGATACTATAGTTGTAAAATTAAGTCCTAAGAAGGAAGCTATTCTTACAAAGCTGTGTACATTTATGATTTTCATATACGGAACCAAATTTCCTTCAAAGAGGTCGTACCAGGTACACTCTGACCAAGCGTGCTGTTAAGTATGTGTTCCTGCTTGTCCTAACCCAGGGTATGGTTAGCTCTCTGTGTGTGCATGTGTTTGTTTGTGTCTGACTTTTAAAGGATGTTCCTGTCCCTCCCTGTTCCTTGGCTCAATCTCCCACTCCCTAAATCTATTCTGCTTGTAGCAAATTGATCACCTAAAAAATTAAACCTAATCCTATCCAACCTTTGCTTAAAACTGTCCATTCCCTTCCCCTTACACACAAATATCTCTGCAGTGTGGTCAAAACACTGTGTGATCTAGACGCTGCCAACCTCACCTGCCATGTGTCGTTAACACTCTCTGAAATCAGTGCACATGCCAAACACACCTCCTTTAGGTCCTGCAGTAGCCGGGCTCTCTCTCTTCTGTGACTGCCCTTACGTGTGGCTTTTCCATTGACTAGGAAGCTCTTCCCCTTATTGTTAGTTTTTCTAATTCCTTCTTATCCTAAAAAATCCCAGCTGGGATGCCATTAATTTGGAGATGCTTTTACTGACACCGTCTCCCATCTAAATAGTGGGGGTAGCCACTGCTATGTGTGGACATTTAAGTTTAAATTAATTGAAATTAAATATAATTTTAATAACTCTATTTCTTAGTCATACTAACCACATTTTAAGTGACAAATAGCCACATAAATAGTCATCAGTGATTACCATATTGGATAACACAGATATAATATATTTCCATCAGTATGGAGAATTCTTTTTTTTTTTTGAGACAGAGTTGTGCACTATCACCCAGGCTAGAATGCAGTGGCATCATCATAGTTCACCGCAACCTCGAACTCCTGGGCTCAAGAGATCCTCCTGCCTCAGCCTTTTGAATAGCTGGGACTATAGGCACATGCCACCACGCCTGGATAATTTTTTCTATTTTTAGTAGAGATGGGGGTCTCACTCTTGCTCAGGCTGGTCTCGAATTCCTGACCTCAAGTGATCCTCCTGCCTCTTGGCCTCCCACAGTGCTAGGATTACAGGAGTGAGCCACTGTACCCAGCCTGTAGAGATTTCTACTGGACGGTGCTGCCCTATATTATTTCTTCATAACACTGATGGACATTTAAAAATATGTGTTTTCAGAGTATTGATTTGATATTTATGGCTTCACGAGGCTGTGAGCTTCACAAGGGCACAGCTTTGTTTTTGTCTTGTCTGTTGCTTTTTCCCATGTAGTAGGAGTTCAATAACTATTTGTTGAATAAATGAATGAATGAATGAATTAATTAAATAATTCCTCCAAGCTCTTAGCTTTATTGTTATACCTTAGTGTTCATTGGACCTTCTGGGAAGGGGCAGGATACTCTTTTACCCAATTTCTTCAAAATTTCAATTGGATACCTTAGCAAGATTCTAATTCTTTCACCGTCATCTGGAAATATTTAACCTTTCCTATTGGGCTTGACATTTCAGAATCTATTGCTTGACTCTGGGAAGGTTGACGTGACTGGGCTAGACCTGTGGAGGGGGGCATGGCAGTGTGCTTCCCACATCTCCACCCCTCTTTCAGGTCTGAAGCATTCCTTCCTCCAGCTGCTCGGAGCGCAGTTGACTGACAGTTTGCAGCTGAGCTGGTGCTGCAAAGAGGTACATTGCCAAATGTCAAACCCCTTTCTTGGGGAGAGAGCCCACACTCAGTGACTTTTTGGGACAACTCTGAGACCATCCAAGTTCCTGGGTGGGGGGTGGAGAGTGCGGCACAGCTGACTTGATCCCTCCAAGGTGCTGATCCAGAGAGCACGCCCCAGTAAACATGCTGCACACACATCTCCTTCTCAGAATCTCCTTCCTAGGAAACTCAACCTGCAGCAGCTTGATGTGTAATTGCAAATCTGTGCCTTTAGCCCAATCTTCTACAGAGGGATTCCAAACCTTTTACAAGAATCTGGCTTAATTTGTTGGCCCATGGTTTCTCCCTGTGTTTTACCCAATGCTTTCAAAACTAAAATGGTTCTTTAGTTTAATTTTTATAAAATGGAAAGTCAGTGGCTTATTTCATTTATGATGTTAAAATGTCACAGACTATTCAATAGATTCATCCATTGAATAAAAGACAAAAATACTTTAACTGGTTCATTACATTGAATTTGGACTGGGTAAATGGTCACTTCTTTCTCCTGGACGAAGCAGCTCCAGATAAACAGTAGGCAAGACTTATATGCCTTAGAGTGATGTTACTTTAGCTTTTCTTGCTTGAAAGGCCTGATTACAGCTCTTTTTCCTGAGGACCTGTTTATACCACCATGAAAAGGGAATT
This sequence comes from Daubentonia madagascariensis, assembly GCA_023783475.1. Classification (NCBI taxonomy): domain Eukaryota; kingdom Metazoa; phylum Chordata; class Mammalia; order Primates; family Daubentoniidae; genus Daubentonia; species Daubentonia madagascariensis. The sequence continues at coordinate 7,004,969 of JAKFHU010001640.1, read as the reverse complement.
CTGGTTATAGTTTATTGTAGCCAGAGGGCAGGAAGATGCTTTTGTCTGTGGATTTGATTCCACTTTAACCTCGATAGGAATATTTGGCTACCACATAGCCCACTTACCAAGAGGAGAGAATTTGAATTTTTTTTTCTTGTAACTGTCAATTTCATTGGGCAACTGTGAATTTCTGGAGAGCATTTGTATAATGGCGTTAACAGAAGTTATACTAACCAGCAGATGTTTTGAGATTGATTAAAGATTTGGAAAAAAGTACATTTCCAAGGCTGCTGTGCTACCTCTTAATGAGAATGACAGTTTTACACACAGGTCTGAAAAAGTTCTTTATCATAGAGAAATAAATTTCTGGAGTTAAATTCATTTTAGAGAGATAGACCAAGTGTGTGTGAAGAGATCAAGTGTGTGTGAAGGAGATTGGACATTTTATTGGCATTAAATTTTGAAGCTTAGTTTTCAGAGATAAATGAAGTTGAATATTTCAAAGATATAAAAAGTCCTTTTGTTAGACTAATTGCACTAATATTGACTCAAAGAATGGGTCAACTTTCTGCAAGTTAAGGTCATGCATTCCAGGGAATTTGATCTTGATTTTAAATAGGCAGCATGCATACAAAGTTAGAAATACTGATTTCTCATTTTGTCTTCCAAAAGTTCAAATTGAAGAAGGCATTGGCGTATTAGTTGGAGAAAGACTAGTAGGGAGAATATAAGAGTTATTTTAAAAAATGTTTCTTACTACTTTCTGGCCTAGAGAGGCATACAAATGAAGATTATATTAAATTTAAGAGATAACGTATTAAAAGAATAATGTCAGTTCAAGTTTTAAAATCAGAGAAAAGAAAAAAGAAACAGCACAAATAGACATTCATAGTGCAAAGAGATATAATTTTAACTTGTCTTTATAATATTAATTTGTCTTATTTCTGTATTTTACGGATGGGGAAACTGAGGCCAAGAGAGATTTCAAGACTTCTCCAAGACTCTGGCCTCTGAGTAACCATATTTTAAAGCTGTAAAGTCTTTAGCATGATGGCTAAGAGCATAAACCTCTGTGAGAGGTGGCAGACAGATTTTTCTATACCGCTGGTTAATTGCAATTTTGGACATGCTACTTAACCTCTCCTAATATCGGTTTCCTTGGTTAAATGGTGTCAATAATTATGGTTCCTCAATCATAGGGATACACTATTTTGAAAATTAAATAAAATAATTGAAGTAGAGCATTTTCATAGCCTATAGGTTACTTTGAAAAGCAGATTCTGAAGTTGGAGACCTTGGCTGGCGGTTTGCCTGGATTCCTGAGCCAAGCACAACCCCAGGAACATAATGAATCAGTGAATGAATACCACCACCTGAAATGTGGAGAAACGGCCCACTACCTGGGCTAAAATTGTCATCAATTTAAAATGTCAATTTAGATAGTTTTGCATTTGAATAACATGCAGCTACTTTACTATTTGAATATCTATTTCCAAACTCTTGTAATTGAAGTGTAAACTTGTATAATGAAGGTGTTGGTAAAGGGCATCCTTTAAATGGAGGCATGGAAGATTAAAAGGTGGCAAAATCTGTTGTAAGGTGAAAAATCACCCACTAATGAATTTGAAGTCTTCATGTTTTGTTCTATTCTACTTTATTCCACTGGCTCTACCTTGTGGAATGTTGTCTCCATATATTGTGAAGTGGGAGGAAAAAAGCAAGTGCCAGAAAAGAAGAAAAATTTTGGCACAAATGTGTCCACATGTATATCTCTTCATGGGTGTAGAAAAGTGAAGAAAGGGATGGATTCTGATAGCAATTTTTGTAAAGTAACTGTGTCTTCCTCTAAGATGTGGGGCTGAATGGAAGTAAGGTGAGTCGAGTGGTCATTTGCTTTTTTTTATTTTAATGTTTTTGTATTTATTTATCTGTTTATCTAATTATATTTTCATTTATTTATTTTTATTATGTACATTCATACCTTTTGTAGTACAATAAAAACAAATATTATGACTTTAATTGACCAGAGACGAGGCGCAATCGTTGGGAGATGAGACTTTTTAGTGAGCCTATTTTATTTAAAATATATTGGAAATCTGTTCTCTGTGTGATAAGGGCATATATTCATTTACTCTATTGTGTCATCCTGAAAGACATCATCCAATAATGTCACTGACCTTTTTTCTTATGTATCTATTGGGACCTTGGAGAGCAACAGACCATGTTCATCCATATGTAAATTCATCCATTTGTCACTTTCACTGTATATTTTGCTTTGCTAGGCGGTGCTACTTTTGGCACCTTAGCATAATTATTGTAGCTTTGTCAAAAACAGTATAAGACATCTTAGCAATTAGAATGAAATATATTTTCCTTTAGTGACCATTATTAATGTTGTTTTAATTAAGAGCATTGATAGCTCAGGGTTTCAGCAGCATCTCTCTCACTGTCATAAATTAGAGGATTGAATTGTCTTTTTTCATATCATATTAAGTTTACCAAGGGAACAATAGGAGATCTAGTTTGTTGAGAGGGAGAAAGATGGGATTCGGATCCATATGCTCATATATTCAATTATTGTAGCTTGGGACAGTGAGAGACTGTGGTCAGACTGAGCAAGTGGGAAGAAGAAGTTGGCTCACATTTTCAGAGTAAATCAACCTGATTTGGAATTACAATTTATCTTGATAATTTGTTCACTTCCAGTTTTCTGTGTCACTTTGCAAGTGTTGGTGTTTGCTTTTATGTAGTATAATTACATTAAATATTTAAGAGCCATGATCCTGGTGAATTGTATAACGCAAATATTTCATCAGGACAATAATGGAAAGTGGGGAAGGAAGAACCATGTCCTTTCAAGCTTATTTTATAAAGGTTTGTTTCCAAAAGCATATATTTTTCTAGGTTTTGACTGTGCAGCCAAATAAGGATTTTTCTGTGGAAGAATAAAGCCATCTAATTATCATTTCAGTGTGGTCAGTTGTAATGTAGATGTAGAAATATAGAAATATTCACAGAAATTATGAGCTATATGAATAAGAATTCTGAGTTTGGACTTAATAATAATGAGGCACAGCTGGTTCTGGTAGGCAAAGCACTCTATATGTATGCAGAGAGTAATTAGTTATTACCAATGACTCCCATTTTATGGATGAAAAAATTGAGGGTCAGAGCACTGACCAAGTTTATTTTAGGTGACTTGGTCGAGAGAGATGAACCTAGAATTTGAGCTTGGGAACATTTAATTAACTGGTAATTTAACTTTTGGGACAACGTTTAATCATTGGTGTTACTCCCTTTGGAGAGAGAGTGAAGACTCTTACATGCCATGCTAGGTTTTCTGTATTTGTCATCTTTTTAAATTCTCTCTTCACTAATCCTTTAAGGCATATGTTATTAGCTTCATTTAAGGTTTCAGGAAACCCAGGTTCAAAGAGGTTAGAAGTTGTGCAGAATCACAGAAATGGTAAAGGAGTGAATAGAGTATGAATTTATAACTGTGGTGCCAGTGTCCATGCTAGTTCTGCTATGCATACCCTGATACAGATAGACCTAGAAGTTTTATCAGAATGCTGTATAGATGAAGAGGAGTAAGTCAGGGTAAATCAGGTGTCACCCAAAAGACAATATCTAAGGATGTTCTGCTAATATGATAGTTATTATACTGCTATTGAACCAATATTGGTGGGATGGGAGGTGCTCTGTTTCACTTGCATTGTATCTTTGGCCAAATTAAAAGGACCTCTGTGTACATTAGTAAGATTAAGACACACAGAGATTAATATGTCAAGATTACACAAACAAGACACCCACATCTGTTTTTACGGTTAACCACATTCCTTGACCAAGTGGTAATAAATATAGCATAATGGTTAAATCTAGGTTTGAATTCAGGCTCAACCTTTTATGATGTATTGTCGTTGTCCTCATTTTATAGATGGAGAAATTGGGGTTTGGAGGGGATGCCCAGTTCAAGATTGCCCAGGTAGAGACAGGAGGAGCTGGGGGTTTGGATCCCTGCTTTTCTCTGCTTAATCTCTGTTGTATTGCTGCATGTCCCTGTATCCAATCCTTGTAATTTTAATCTTAGTAACAGGACTAGCTGAATACCTCTAACTACTCTAAGATTGTCTCTTTTAGATATTTTCTTGAACTACTTTACCTGATCCTCTGAAAATGAAGAGAAACTTCCAAAAGTTGCTAATAAAAAAAGAACTAAAAAATGGATTTCAAGGAAACCAAATTGAATGCCATACAACTTACTTGAAAAACAATGGCAGAAGAATGCAGTTGGGGTGTCTGGGCACTCTTTGTGAGGTTATTTATTCCTTTAGGAAAATAGACTGAAGCTAAATTCCATAGGTAGAATCTTTAGAAGAATTTTAATAACCAAGATCATCTCATTCAATGTACTACACATAATTTGAACACTGGGCACAAAAGAATAGAAAAGACCACACTGATACCAATAAACACTTTTCTTCTTTGTACTGTCATTGTTTTGCTGAGTTTTACAATATTTTCTCTGTAATAAAATTATGCAAACCAACTGCCCCAATACAAAATTATTATTATTTTTATTTATTTATATATTTTTTTAATTTCAGAATATTATGGGGGTACAACACTTTGGCCATATATATTGCCCATGCACTGCCCGTGTCAGAGCTACAATTGTGGTCATCCCCCAAACTGTGCTCCCCACATCCATTCAGTGAGAGTTTTCCCAGCCCCTCCACCCCCCTCCCACCTGCTGCCCCCTGATGAATATTATTGCCCTGTGTGATGTAAGTGTTGATCAGTTAGTACCAATTTGATGGTGAGTACCAGTGGTGCTTGTTTTTCCATTCCTGTGACACTTCGCTTCGAAGAATGGGTTCTAGCTCCAACCAGGATAACACCAGATGTGTTAATTCACTATTGTTTTTTATTGCTGAGTAATACTCCATGGTATACATATACCACATTTTATTGATCCACTCGTGTATTGATGGGCACCTGGGTTGTTTCCACATCTTTGCAATTGTGAATTGTGCTGCTATGAACATTCGTGAGCAGATGTCTTTATTATAAAATGTCTTTTTTTCTTTTGGATAAATACCCAGTAGTGGGATTGCTGGGTCAAATGGTAATTCTACTTTTAATTCTTTGAGGTATCTCCATATTCTTTTCCATAGAGGTTGTACTAATTTGCAGTCCCACCAGCAGTGTATGAGTGTTCCTATCTGTCCACATCCCCGCCAACATTTGTTGTTTGGGGATTTTTTGATATGAGCCAATCTCACTGGAGTTAAGTGATATCTCTTTGTGGTTTTGATTTGCATTTCCCTGATGATTAGAGAAGTTGAGCAATTTTTTTATATGTTTGCTGGCTATTATTCTGTCTTCTTTGGAAAAGTTTCTGTTCATGTCCTTTGCCCATTTTTTAATAGGGTTGTTTGATTTTTTCTTGTTGATTTTCCTAAGTTCTGTATAGATTCTGGTTATCAGCCCTTTGTCAGAGGTGTAGCATGCAAATATTTTCTCCCATTCTGTAGGTTGTCTGTTCACTCTAGTGATAGTTTCCTTGGCTGTGCAGAAGCTTTTCAATTTGATCAGGTCCCATGTATTTATTTTTGTTGCTGCTGTGATTGCTTTGGGGGTCTTCTTCATAAATTCTTTGCCTAGGCCAATGTCCATAAGAGTTTTTCCAACGTTTTCTTGAAGAATTCTTATGGTTTCACGTCTTAGGTTTAGATCTGTTATCCATTGTGAGTTGATTTTTGTGAGAGGTGAGAGGTGTGGGTCCAGTTTCAGTCTTCTACATATGGCCATCCAGTTTTCCCAGCACCTTTTGTTGAATAGGGAATCTTTTCCCCAGTGTACGTTTTTCTGGAATTTGACAAAGATCAGGTGACTGTATGAGGTTGGTTTTATATTTGGGTCCTCAGTCCTGTTCCATTGGTCTACGTGTCTGTTCTTGTGCCAATACCATGCAGTTTTGGTTACTATAGCCTTGTAGTATAGTTTGAAGTCTGGTAGATAGATGCCTCCCAATTTGTTCTTTTTGCTTAAGATTGCTTTGGCTAGACGGGGTCTTCTCTGGTTCCACACGAAGCATAGAATTATTTTTTCTAGATCGGCAAAAAATGATGTTGGTATTTTGATAGGGACTGCATTGATTCTGTAAATCACTTTAGGTAGCAAAGCCATTTTTATTATGTTGATTCTGCCTATCCAAGAGCATGGTAGGGTTTTCCATCTATTTACATCCTCTGCAATTTCTTTTCTCAGTGTTTCATAATTCTCTCTATATAGGTCTTTGACCTCCTTAGTTAGGTATGTTCCTAAATATTTAATTTTCTTTGGTGCTCCCAATACAAAATTATTATTTTAGTATATCTCTTTCCATTTTTCCCTTAAACATTGAAAATTTCATATGGTTGAATTATTACATATTTGCAATGTCAGGCCCTGTGTATGCTTTTAAATGTATTATGTTATATGTAAACATTTTCCCAAATGGTTATACAATCTTTAAAATTGGATTTTGAGGTCTGTGGTGACTAGGTATATAATTTACTTGATAGTCAAAACATTTAAATTGTTTTTAGTTAAAAATAACACTCAGGATTGTGACTTTGACCATCTTATGGATTATTTTCTTGTAATGGATGTGATTATGAGGCTTGAGAGTTTGAATATTTTTCTGGCCTTGGATACATATCACAGATTAAGTTCCCTATGGGCTGTAATTTACACTACTTCCAGCAATGGTTGAGGAGACAAAGACCATTTTTTGAGACTAGAAATCTGACATTCTGTTTGTTTTGCAGTCATCCATGCTCTGGTTATGGGACTTGGCTCAGGATCCCAAACTAAGTAATAAAACAAAGTCATACCTACTGTCCTCCATGTATGTTTCAGCCGTTAGCATGAAGATATATACAGTGTTTTGTGATTTACATAATTTAGGGCCTCTGTACATTCTTTAACTCATTTAGGAATTTCATTATAACCAAAGCAAAATTAAATGTGACTTAGTAGCTTAGAGCTATGCTGTCTTCAGCACATTACCAACTGCCACCAAATGATTTTAGTGAACATTTTGATTTAATTTGTTCCAAAACTAGAAAGAGGATACCTGGTATTGGTTTCTGAATTTTGAGCAAATTTTAGTTCCTCAGTTAATACTCTGAGTGCAATTTACTTGTTATACTTACTAACAATGGAAAGTGTTGAATTTGGCTTTCTGGCCTATGCCTTTTGTCACTTATACTCCATTGATAAACCTATCTACATCCACTGTAATGCATGGAAGGTTAATAAATAGAGAGTGTGCTCTTTTTAGTAAGTTCTATACTGAGTGAATGTGCATCTCTGGCTATTTGTGGTATATGTATGGCACTATCACAAACCACATTAACAATGGAGACCAATTTAATAATCAATATACCAGTGACCTAATCATTCTTTAGTTTAATATATTTAATGCAATTACATTCATTTGTGGATCCATGCAATCCATACATTCATTCATTTATTCAACATCTGTTCATTGAGCACCTATTACATGTAAGACTCGATTCTTAGTACCAGCAGTAACTGGTGAATCAGCATAAACCAGAAAATAGATTAATGGTAAATATTCCATTGATATGCATTTTTTAATTATTTATTTATTTTTATTTATTTTTTTAGAGACAGGGTCTCACTCTGTTGCCCAGGCTAGAGTGCAGTAATGCAGTCACAGCTCACTGTAGCTTCAAACTCCTGGGCTCAAGGGATCCTCCTGCCTCAGCTTCCCTAGTAGCTGGGACGACAGGCACATGCCACCATGCCTGGCTAATTTTTTTTAGTTTTTGTAGATACAAGGTCTTTCTATGTTACCAAGGCTGGTCTTGAACTCCTGGCCTCAAACCCAGCCATTTTAATATTATATAACAATTAACACCATTTAATTAAAAATTTTACAGTTATTAACATGGCTCAAAATTTAAGAATTAAAAGTTAAAAAGGGCTGGGTCTGCCTGTAATCCCAGCTACTAGGGAGGCTGAGGCAGCAGGATCACTTGAGCAATAGCGTCCCCTGCACTGACCTGCCAGAGGGTGAAAACAACATGGCTGCCTCGCTTCCACCTTCCAGACCTTGGGTCTGCACTAATTTTGATCTATGCAGAGAACGCAGTTCTTTGAACAATAGTTCCAGCTTAAATGAGTTGACATAATATGAATTTGCTGCAAAAGATAACTAAACAATATTAGTAAATTCTAACTAGACACATTGCTCAGTGAAGACACTGAGTCTGAGGCTTTCTCTTCACAGGAAAGGAAGATTAGCAAGATATAGAGATAGTTTAAAACCGTTGTTACCAACTAAGTAGAAGTGCTGACTTGACGAAATGAGTATCTTCCTTACTGTGAGATTCCATGTTGTTTATTTGCTCTCCTAACACAATTTCTTCTGCTCCAGTTTAAGGCTTATGTGGTTGTGAGTGGAGATGATGTTATGCTAGGCTTGGTCTTCTCTGCATTTCTACTTCCTAAGTGAAGGAAGTGATAAGGTGTAGGATGATGTGGTAGACAGAGGGGAAGAGTGATTTTTATTCATCTATAGACAAAGCTCATTGAAGACTTAACTGTCATGGCCACACATCAAGGACAAAGCTTGCCTGCATCAGAGGCTTGTTGACTTTTGAGGTGGTGTGTGAGCTGCGAGCACAGATTGGCTCATTTCTGTGAAGGGTTTCTTGGCCATCTCAGTAACCATTGGAGAACTTTGGGTGGCTGAGGAAACCTCATGACTTTGAATTTCTGAGACACTTACTTAAGTAATTGTGGGTGGAAGCAGCTAGGGGTGATATTCTCATTTCAAATTTATCCCAATGGCCTTCCCCACATGGTGGCTCCTGGATCCCCTGTGTCCTTGAATTTGTCCTCATCCCACACCTGATTGCACAGGTTTGAATTGGTTCTGCAATTTACCAGCAGTTTGATCTTGGGCAAGTCACTTAAAGTCCCTGCAAAATAGGAATATGATACTCTCCAAATCTTTGAGTAGTTGTGAGGATTAAATCAAGGGTTGGTAAAGTATGATCCACGGGCCAAATATGCCCTTCTCTCCTGCTTGTTTTGGCAAATAAACTTTTATTGGAATGCAGCCACTTGCATGTCCTGTATGATGTTTTCACACTATACAACAGAGTTGAATAGTTGTGGCAGAGACCTTAATGCCCACAAAGCCTAAAATATTTACTGAGAAAGTTAGCTGGCCCCTGGATTAAGTGTTTAATGTAGGTATTAATACACAGACATTTAATTCACAAATGTTTCTTGGCTACTAAGTTGACGTATTGAGTATACAAGAGTGAAGAAATATATACAAAAATGTCTGCTCTCATGGAGCTTACAATCCAAGGGGGGAGACAGAGAAACAAAAACATAAAACATATGCCAGGTTATCTGGTGGTACGGAGGGGAAGAAACAGGAAAGGGAGAGAAGGAGTGTGTGTGTGTGTGTGTGTGTGTATGGAGGGTGAGTTGCAATTTTAGTTGGAGTGATCAGAGAACCCTTGCTGAAAGAGTGACGTTTATGCAGTGACCTGAAGGAGGTAGGGAACAGAGCCATGTGGACATACGAAGAGCGTTCCAGGCAGAAGGCACAGCCAACACGAGAGGCAGAAGCCCTGAGGTGAGAGTGCCTGCAGTGGCCGAGGACCTGCCGCCTGGTGAGCGGTGGAGAGGGGTAAAGGGTGGGACTTCCTTGGCTACTGCCAGGGCGTTGCATTTTTTCCTACGTGGGAAGGAAGTCACTGGCAGGTTGTGGGCTGGGGCATGGTGTGCGCTGGATAACTTTCTAAAAGCATCAGTCTGGCTGCCTGCAGTGGCGCAGGCAGGAGCTGGGAGTTCATGTGGCAACTGTGGCGATGCTCGTGGCAGCTTAGAGTGAGGTGAGGGCTGTGGAGGTGGTGAGAAGCAGCCCCGTTCTGCGTGTACTGTAAAAATAAAGATAAGAGGATTTCCCGACAGATGAGGAGCGCATCAGGAAAGAGAGAGAGACGTCTGGGATGACTTAGATACTTTGACTTCGTCAGCTGGAGGAATGGTATTACCATCGACTGCAATGGAGAAAGGGTGAGTTTGGGAGCAAAGATTAAGAATTCAGGATCGAACATGTTAGTTTTGAGGTGCCCCGTAGACACCTAGGTGGGAATGTGAATACTTACAGCAACGCCTGCCGTGTCGCCGTTTTTAACCAATGTCGCCTGCTGCTGTTACCATGATCGATGTTATTACTTAGGATTCATTCAGTACATATTTTTGAATACCTACTGTGTGTCTGCACTAGGGAAACAACAATTGAGTTCCTGCTCCTGTCTTCGTGGGGAGATAGATCATTCCTCGATGATTATATGTGAGATCACTGCTCTGGGGAAGTGAAGCTTTGGGGGAATCACATAGACTCTGCCTGGGTCCAAATTGTGATTTCTTTGAGGTCAGCCATTTACAGTTGATTTAATCTGTCTATATCCTTGTCCTTATCTCTAAAATAGGAGCACCAGTTTTATTTGGATAGTGCACCTAAGTGCTCAGTAAACATTGGTTTTTAGTATAAAAGGTGCTGTAACATCATTCATTGGTTTCACAAATATTTGGTGAGCACTTACCATGTGTCGGGAGCTCGGATAACATTGATGATGTGGCGTGAACGAGACAGATGAAGATCCTGCCTTCAAGGAAGTCATGGGGGGCTGGGGGAGCCACAGATGGCAAATAGGTAAAAATGATAGGTTGAGGTAAGGAAAATTTACGTAGAAAATTAAAATATTCATACATATGTTCTAGAGCAGTGCTGTCCAATAGAAATATAATACGAAGCCACACATGAGCCACATGTGCAATTTTAAATTTCCTAGAAGCCAAATCAAACAAGTAAAATGAAGTTGGTAAAATTAACTTTAAAAATATGTTTTATTTAATCCAATATATTAAAAATATTATCATTTAACACATGATAAATATAAAAATTATTAATGAAACCTTTGACATTCTCTTTTCTACTAACTTGTCAAAAATCCGGTAAGTATTATACACCTGATGACACAGCTTGGTTTCTGTCTAGCCACTTTCCAAGTGCTTGACAGCTACATGTGGCCGATGTTTGCCGTATTGGACAGGATGGGTCTTGAGTGGCTAGGTGTCTGCTTTAGATTGAGTGGTCAGGGAAAGCTGGGCCCTTATGACAGGAAGACTCCAGCCATGAAAAATCTGAAGGAAGCCCTTCTGTGTGGAAGATAGAACCAGGCAGAAGAATGGGCTTCCCTATGGTCAATTGAGAACAAATCCGCAAGTCCACTGGGGCTACAGCCTCGAGAACAAAAAGGACAGTCATGTGACATTGGAGAGCTATTTGGGGCCAGATTTTGCAGGAATTTAAAGAGTTCATGGTGGGGAGTGTGGATGCATACTAAGCATGGTAGAACCGAGATAGAGGGTTTTAAGGAAGGAGGTGATGTGATTAAGCTAGCACTGGCTGCTGTGCAATGTTAAGGCCGAGAACAGAAACGAAAGACCATTAGAGACACATCTGGCCCAGCTTGGGAAGGTCGAGGATGGCTTGGAGGAAGTGTGCCCTAGAAAGGACTAATCCAAGAAAAGAGGGACTGAGGTGAGGCTGTGAGAGACAGAGGGTGTTTTAGACCCATAGTCTTAAAATCTTTTGGATTATGCAGTTCACTCAATGAAACAAAACAACTCCTAATATCTTTATAATTATTTATTATACATGCACTCCACTATCAGTCTATGTATTACAGCATTATATTTTACTAAAACTTGTTTTCTTATTTATTCCATACACATGCACATACATACACAAAAGTTTTAATATTTTTTCTTCCTTCATTTCACTGCGCTCTACTTTGGAAATGACTGGTGTAGGCAGAGGGAATTGCACAGGCAAAAGCCTGAAGTTATAAGGAAGCTTGACACGCAAGCAGGATGGCGAGTAGGTCGACACATCTGGAGGGAAGGCTGCAGATGTGGAGGTGGGTGGGGCGGTGGTGGGGGAGCGTTCAGAACTGTTTCTGGAGAGCCGTGCAGGGGCCACATCATGAAGGGCTTTTAGGCTGTGGGGGAAATGTTGATATATTTCTGTCTATGATGGGAGGCCATTGGTGGGTTTTAAGCAAGAAACCACACCTAGCATTTTGGTAAGCACTTGACATTCACTTTCTCGTCCTATTTGTCTTTCTCATGCGCAAAGCAAGAAGAAAGGAAAGGGTTTCAAGCAAGATGGTGACAAGAGCATTTGTTATTGACCAGAACTTTCTCCTTTCTCTCCTCTCTACTTTCTCTAATTAAATTCTGTGAGTTGAAAACCCACGCCGGTAAAGGCCAACCTTTAATCTCAGAGAGAACTTTCATTCTGGGACAGACTGCTTGCCTGCTCGCCCTGATCCCAGCCTCACCTCTTCAGAAGACAAAGGCTGCCTGGGGGCCAATCCACCAACAACTGTCCAGTTATTCTGAGATCTGGAAATGTCCACCAGAAGTTTTCAGACAGCAGTACATACGCTTTTAAAAGTACCAATTTACATTTTCTTTTGTTTTGCATTTTTTATTTGTTTACACAAAAATTCCCTGAAAAAGATGCTGCTGTAATAAAGCTACCCATTTTTCTTTGCTGTAGGTTCTCCTTCTTCCCTTCAATGATTAGGGCAAGCTCACTGTGGAAGGGGCTGTTTCTCCATCCACAAATGCTCAGTAATTAAGAGTCACTTTATATTTAATCCTAAAATATATGTAATACTGAATAACATAACATTTTTAAAGCAGCAATTTTAAACTTTGTACTTGTATGATTTTTAGATTCTTGTTAGATTTAAAGAGAGAATAAGTCCTTTCATGTTAAATTTCTAGTCATGGTTAAGAGAGGTGTTTTATTGCTAATCTCTTTAAACCACAGCTGGAGATATGTACTCAGAAAATCACTTTATAATAATAACTAACTGGAAAAACTGATGGTATCACTGAACCATTGAGAGAAATATTGTGGGGGCTTTTGAAATGGGTCCGACATGGGATATCATGGCCCAGTTTCCGAAAGAACATTTCTCCTTCCTGATCTGCCAGAATCCAGTTGGTCCAGGCCCCTGTGTTTTGCTTGAGTTCACTTATCTTGCCCCAGGGTTGTGCTGGGTTGGAAGGCTGCCTGGCTTTGTGTGCTTGCTGGGCCAGAATTACCCTCTCTGCTCTGCCATTGGGAGCCCACCCCATCTACAAATTTGTCCGCTTGATTTCACTTCTGGGCCTCTGGAGCTGAAAGAGCAGCCCATTAAAATGGGAATGAGCCAGAGGACTCACTCAGCAAGGCTGACTCCATCGGCACTGTCCACTGTGTTCAGCAAGACAATGCAGAACAACATTTGCATCTGAGGACAGTCAAACCCACGTTCAATTACAACAGTAATAGCTACCATTTATTGAGTATTTTCTACGTGCTCAATGCTGAGCTAAACATTTTCATATGCTTTTTCATTAAGCCTTACTATGACCTCATAAGTTAAGTAGCATCACTTTGGAGGGTGAGAGCGCTTAAAGTCACAGGCTTCCAGGGTACCAATGCTGCGCTGACCACTTCTTAGCTATGTGACTTTGGAAAATGGACTAAATCCTGGAGGCTCACATTTGCCTGTCTTTAAAATGGGGATAACAATAGTTTCTATGTAGAGCTGCTGTATTAAGTGCCTGGTACATAGTAGGTGTTCAGTAAAAGTCATTGACATTGTTTTTCTAATAAGGACTTAGGTTTAAGGAGGTAGATTAACCTGTTTAACTTGCCCATGCTCATACAAGACATATTTGCTGTGGCCTAGTCAGTGGATGAAGCCAAAGAAAGTAAAGCAGAAAAGGTGGCAGATAGCGCGTAACTTAAAAAAAAAATGTTTTTCCAATATGTTAGTAGGCTATCCATAATTCCCTAGAGAATTTGATAGGCATTGGCTTAGTCTTGATCCACTGTCGACCAATACTAGATAAAGACTCATAGCTGGAATTTTGATCAGTTGTTGATTTGCAAATGGCAGAAAGTTTGCTTCAAAGTGAATGGAAAGGAATGTATGGGCTTATAAGACTCAAAGGCCCAGGGATACATCCAGCTTGAGGAGTGGCTTGTTGCTGGAGGTCAGATGACGCTGAGAGGACCTGACTCTCTCTTGGCTTTGCTTTCCTTCATTCTCACACAGGCTTTTGAGGTTGCAAGATGACTTCAACACTTGCAAAGCTCTTATCGTTTCAGATCCTTATCCAGGGAGAGACAGTGTGTGTCTTTCTCTCTCTGAACAGTTGCAGGAACATTCTAAACCTGGCTTTCATTAGCTAAAATCAGGTCATATGGATCATAAGTCCATCATTGAACCAATCATGTCGCTCAGACGTTGGGGTAGGCGAATTGGCTTAGGCCAATCAGGTTGCTCTGTTGACCCCGAGGCTGGGTCTGCCTCGCACATACCAACAGAGATGGTTTCACAGAGGAAATCTGGAGTGCTGTTTGCTCATGGGAATGAATCGATGCCAAATGATACAAACATTAGAGATCCACTAGACTACTGGATAAGTAATGAGTAGACTCACCTATGAATGTTGAGAGACATCTGTTTCCTTGTTCTTCTTTTCTATTCCCCGAAACTTTTCTTTCTGCAAAATATACTTAGAGAATAAAGAAAAAAGACGTATTCCTCTCCAGGGAAAAGTCAACTATAATGTAACATAGTTTCTGCTGATTCTCTAAATATTGTAATATATCACTTATACTCAGAACAGTAGAAACTCAAAAGGTTTTGACTGACCTGGACAATTACAGTTTGTTAAAATTATGAATTTGTGAATTTTCTCATTTTGGGGATCAATTTGGAATGTTGATTCTGCCATTTACATACTGTTTATTTAGCCATGATAACAGTAGCCGATGGTTTAAATATAGGCCCACTAATCTTTCACCTTTGGTACAGTGAGGGTGGTAAAACATGGGTTTTGGTGAAAAGGTTTTTTTTTTTTTTTTTTTTTTGAGACAGGGTCTCTCATTCTGTTGCCCAGGCTGGAGTGCAGTGGTCTGATCATAACTCATTGCAGCCTTGAACTCCGGGGCTGAAGTGATCCTCCTCCCTCAGCCTCCCTAGTAGCTGGGCCTACAGGTGCACACCACCATGCCTGACTAATTTTTTCTATTTTATGTAGAGACTGGGTCTTGCTCTTGCTCAGGCTGTTCTCAAACTCCTGGCCTAAAGGGATCCTCCTGCCTCGGCCTCCCAGAGTGCTAGGATTACAGGCATAAGTCAGTGCGCCCTGCCAAAGGTTTCACATTTTTCGTATTAATAATATCCTTTCATGTTAAAATCCTGTACTTTGCTTTACTATTTAAAAGAAAAACACTTTTTTTTAAAAAAGAAATTTGCTATGAAGGATAAACTGCATTTCAGTGATGTATACTAGATTGTGGCCGCAGTCACTGCACAGTTACTTTAACATGGTTCTGGAGAAGGCTGTCATCAGAGCACCTGGCAGTTGGGAGTAGAAAAGGGATATAAAGGGATAAAGAAAGGAGAGAAGAGCAAGATCAAACATTTGGAGTGCTAAGCATGTTTCACAAGTTTCACATCAACTCTTCCTTCATCATAACAAGCTCACGATACAGGTTTGTTTTGTCAACACTGCTGGACATCTCATGGATTTTTTTTCCTCCTTATTTACTAACAGATCCTCAGGTTGTTTAGGGTCATGGTATATCCAGCTAAAGTGACTACATTACCCAGCTTCTTAGCTTGGGCTCAGTCACCCAATGGGGCTTCTGGTAAAACCCTTTAATAAGGAGCAGAGTCAGCTGGCAACTCCCTTTTGCCCTCTTTCAGAGTGTACCAAGGAGATGCTCCTGGAGGGTGAGCAGTCATCTTGGGACTGTGGGCTAACAAGCCACAGTAATTGGTTTTCTGTTACGTTCAGTTGAACACAACTCCCAATAAGTAAAATAATCTTCATTGTGGTTTATTGAGCTTTACTGAGTGCATGCTATCTTGCCGGCACTATGCCAAATGCTTTATATTTATTATTTCGTTCAATCCTTACCACAACCATATTGTTAATGATACTTGCAACAGCATTCTTGTTTTGAAAATGAGCAAACTGAAGCTTAGTGATTATAAGTAACTTGTCCATGAGTGGTTAAGTGTGAACAGGAGTCTGTTCCATAGCAAAGCCTCTGCTCTTAAGCAAGATATAAGTTGGCTTTTTATCTGGGCTCCTGTTACATTGGTAGGTAAAATTGAATAAAATAATAAGCTAAACAAATGAGTAAGCAAAATCTCTGCCTTCTGGGAAGTGTTCACAATTATACTGTAATTCAGGAGAAATAAGGATTTGACAAAGTGAAAAGCAGAGAAGTTAGTAAATTTCTTTGCCACAAATCTTAAGACTGATCATCATCTCTAGTCAAGAATGACCTCCAGGGTTTAGGAAATCTAGTCCCAGTTCTTACCACTACTTAACTGGCTGTGGACTAATTAACTAACAGTGGAAATTAACTAAACTGCTCATTTTCGTTGTACATCAAGACCTCTCTATTGCTGACTTGCCTTACAGATCTCTCTTTTCACCTCCGTGTCATTGACAAGAACTCCTAGTTGGAGATATGGCTCAGTGTAGAGGAAATATATGCTTTTCTTTCAGATAACCTATGTTGAAATCCCTAATTGAGTCTCCTAACCCCAGAACTTCAGTTTAGCAAAATGGGAATAACCATGACACCTAGCCAGTAGGGTTATTGTGAGAATTATGGGAATTAATGGGTAATTGATGCGTAGTAGATGATATTAGTTCTAGGTGACTGACACATGGGGGGGTACTCAAAGATGAGCTATGATAGTTGAAAACATTATTTCCAAGGGTCAAAAACTCAAACATCTTGGGGCAACTTGCCAGCGTAAATAAGTGAAGAAGGCTGGATAGAGACGGTGGATAGAGAGCAGTGAAGCGGTTACTTCTCATATCCAGCCTGGGGCCCAGCTTTGTCAGTTATTCCAATTTTTTAAAACAAAATTAGAAATCTGATTTCATGTAAAATTTGATTTTAATATATTACATTATTTTGTTTATTTGTTTGTAATGCTCTGTGGGAAAAGAACAAAAACCAAAAAACACCCAACATCCATTTGCATGCTACCATTTTGCCACCACTGATTATTCATTGCTTTCATTTATTTGCTCAACAAACCCTGGAGAGGTTGAAGGTAATTCAGAAGTGAGTCGCTCAAAGGCTAGAGAATAAGTCTGTCAAAGGAAGGTAAAAGAAATTGAGATTATTAAAGTTGGAGGAGAGTAGGCTGTGAGTTGACTAATGAAAAGTTGTCGAATATATGAAGGGATTTTAAACAGCCAATGTTGACTAAGTATCCTTTATTTTCTGGAGAATAGTACAAAAAGATAATGGGTTCATTTTTAAAGAGAAGAATCTTAAATAAATATGAGAATAATGTTGTGGATGCTGAGAATTATCAAGTTTTAGACTGAACAGGAACAGGGGAAAAGGCTGTGGACCTTTACTTTGTAAAGGTTTTTTTTTTGTTGTTGTTGTTTTTGTTTGTTTGTTTTTGAAATAGGACAGGTTATCACAAAGAAATTTGTTCGTATGGTTTGGATGACCTTGGAATGACCCCCTATATGGAAGTTTGAGACTATTTATTCTGAAGGGGTTCGATGGCTGCACCCTACTCTTTGTACTCGCTGTTCGCTGCAGGGTGCAATTCAAGGGAATAACTGGGAAGTCCTAAGTGATTTTGGATTCTGATTTCTTGAGAGAGTCTTTGGTCCCCCATAAGGCATAACTGCTCCAGTTAATGGACACTTACTTGGCTTTGAATACACGGCTCCTTTTGGAGTTCCCCCAGGGAAGTCACATATTCTGGCTTGACAGATGCTAACTTGACATTTTCCTTCTCTTTCGTTATTCTGAATAATTCTGTAAGGCCCTCATCCTCCCATTACTGTACTAAGCATGAGAATTCGCCTTTTCCACTTGTCAAAAGATGTCAAGAGTTTCTAGAAGTCCGTGGTGGTACTTCAGTTTTCAGACAGAGGAGGAATTTCAAGGATTCCAGAAATGGCAATAGATCTCTTTTCTTGCTACCTTTGGTTCAGGTGTGCTTTAAAAATTGAAAGTTTAACGGGGTCTTAAATATTCTCTTGCCTTTTGCTGAAGAACTTCAAGTTATTTTAACACATACGGAGGGTTGCCTAGTAACTACAGCTTCACTAGCTTTCTAAGGGAAATTTTATTTATTTTTTTTTGTTTTGCTACCAAAGGGCAGTCAGGAAGGAGCAGTGGGAGATGAGATTCCCTGAGAAATAAATGAGAAATAAGACGCCTCTTTGGGGCTTGAGGTTACGTAAAACTGGTGTAAGAAGGAACATGTGATGCTAGGTTCCCCTCTGAGGCAAGAAGAGCAAGTTCAAGGACATCATCTTCCGCTTTGTCTTTGCTGATGCTGCATGGTTTGAGTGAAGTTTGTCACTGGGAGTTGAATTGTGCAAATGCCCACCCTCCCTCTCTCCCTCTCTCCCTCCTTTCCTTCCTTCCTGTTTCTTTTTTAAAACAACACAGATAATCTTAGTGTTCTCTGGACCAGACTTCAGATATGGGTTATTTATAACTAATTTTATAACTGATTTTATTTCTCTCCTTAATTCTGCTTCTTTTAACCTAGTGAGAAACAACCACTGAACAGATGAAAATCCGGTTGGTACTACCGCCTATTTTTCTGAGTCAGTCCGGGTTTGTAACTAACTTGTTGATTAGCTCAATGTTGAACTTTGCAGGGTTCTGTGAGGACATGGGGGTTTTATAGACATCCTTGGGAGGACATTTTCTTGTCAACCACAGTATGTCGTGTTGATATTGACTACTAAATTTTTACTTGAAGATTTTATAACCGACAATATCTTACCAATGTCAGTTCCAATGCAAATTTGTAGAGTTTTGAGCTTGTGTTCTGTCTTGATTAATTCATTTCAGAAAGTTAAATTCTTTATGAAGAAGAAAACAATTTCTTTTATTGGTTGCCAATGAGAAGTGGCATGGTTCAATCAAAGAGAACATGCAATGATGGGTCTTGTACCTCCTGAGGAGATGTTAGCTACTAGTTAATGTACTAGTATACATTAGAAATGTGTACTAGTAATAGAGAAGATTGCTGGCGATCAGCCAGTTTTGTCAGGTGGTGGCATAAGTGTCCAGACCATGCTTTTATGCAACTCTGTGATGCTGCAGTAATTGGGGAATGCATTAGCTGACGGCAATTCCTGACAGAACCCATCTCCTTCTGACTCTAGTTACTTCTGACTTTTAAAGCAGACAGGGGTAGCAAAAAGAGAAGTGTGTATAACAGTAAAATGTGCACTTGTAGCATGTCATGCACCCTTAGGCTAACGATAGGTAGCATCTCAGAATCTAGCTCCTATATTCTCATTTCCCTGCGTATAATTCCTTAAGTGGGCAGAAGTGTGTCTGGTTATATAATCCTGTTATAGTGGGAAGAGGAGCTGTATTTAAATATGCATGTGGATAACCTATTGTCAGCTACAGATACATATTTAATTACTGTAAGAAAAACATCTATGAATTTAAAAATGATGTGGGTGTTGTTTTATTCAAATTGGGGTTCTAATTCAGTCTGAAAAGAACTGAGCAGTGTTGTTTAAATGATTACCTCTGAGGAGATAGTATGTATATGTGTGTTCTACAGCTCTGCCTTAATTAAAGAGGCTTTTATAGCAGTTGCAAAGATATAAGTGAGGGAAGTAAATAACTTAAGTTTAGCTCTTTGGAAATACTCCAGCTTTAGGGACATTTTATCTTCCTCAGGTCCTGGGTAGAGGATGCTATCATGTCTGAACTATGTCTTTCCCTGTGCTAAGAGCTTTATTCTCACAAGAATTCAGGTCGATCCAAAGGATGGAGATGGAAATCCAACCCAGATGGTTCGATCCAAGATGTGTGCACTGTACTGACCCAAGATCTAGCCTGGCAATAAATTATGAAAAAATTAACATTAGGTATTCACTCATTCAATCGATTACTAAATAGGTACTAAAAATCAAGATTGTTGCTAGACCTAGAAATGTAGAAGTTGAATTTAGTTCTTGCCTTCAAACAATTTACAGGCTAGGGGATAGATCCACTTCTAAAGTAGCAATTAAGTCTTTAATATCTATGCATTTATTCTGTAACACTGAATTTAAAACAGTTTTTTCTTGGAAGCAATTCTGTTTCTACAAACTGTCTCCTGGGCTCAAAATCCCTCTTATTATCAAGTCTCTTGAAAGACATGCTTTCGCTTTTAAACACAACATGTCTTAGGATTCATGTTTTTGGTCTATAGTAATCTTTTAATTTCTTTTTATTCATTTGAGAATTTGAAAATAACATTGCTGTGTACAAAATCCCTAAAAAACTTGCAGAGATGATTTGATTCAAGTATAACTTCCCACCCTATGAACAGTGTTATACCCTGAGTTTCATAGACTTAAATTCAAATACCTTCTCTGTCTTTTGTCAAGGTTTATTAACTCACATGGGCTAACTTAGCCTCATTTTCTTCATCTGAATTATGGGCATAGGTGTGTATTCCCGCAGGAATCAAATGCTATTTTGTGGAAGTTGTGTGAAACAAACTAATGCCATAATAGGTTTAAATTCTAAGATAAATCTAAAGCATCGTGATTTAGGCAATGTGGGATAAAATAGCCTAACCTCTGTGTATGCTGGAGTCACACAACTGGAATTTGAATTATATGATCTTTGAGGTTACGTATCCCTGGTTTAAATGCTGGCTTTGCCATTCACAAGCTGTGGGCTTTGGGTAATTTATGTAATATCTCTGTGCTTTAGTTTCTTATCAGTAAAATAGAATAATAGTAAGTCTTCCCTTAGAGGATTGATGATGGTGATAGAGGTACTGGTGGAGGTGAAGTGTTGGTGGTGGTGATGATAGTGCCTCTGTAATGGATTGAAGGTTGATGTAACCTCCCTCCCCCAACTTATATGTTGAAATCTTAACCCCCAAGGGGATGGTTTTAGGAGATGGGACCTTGGGGAGGTGATTAGGTTATGAGGGCAGAGTCCTCATGAATGGGATTAGTACCCTTGTAAGAGAGACCCCAGAGTGCTCATTTCCCTTGCACCATGTGGGGACACAGCCGAAAGACTACCCTCTATAAACTAGGAAATGGGTCCTCACCAGACACTGAATTTGCCAGTGCCTTGATCTTGGACTTCCTAGCCTCCACAGCTATGAGATATAAATTTCTGTTGTTTATTAAGCCACCCAGTTTATGGTATTCACAGGGAAGCACAGGGAACTTCACCCCAAAATATGGCTCCCTAGTGTACTGAGTATTTTGAATTAAAGGCCCTTAGAGATCAACAGATGCCAGAAGAGACTTTCCCCCTATCTACGTAAAGACCAGACTGACCCAACAAGGAGAACAGTTGTTTTCCTCCATCGCCTCCTGTCCCTCCATCCTCTACCTCTCCCAAAGCACAGGATGAAGTTCTCTGAAATTCCTTTATCTGCCTAAAGCCTGGACCTACCAAAGAAGAAACGATCAACTCTGGTTCCTTCCTGAGTTTTCATTAACTGAACTCTTATTGCAGAATGAAACACTGAAGTCTGTCAACAAACCTGGACAGGCTTTTGTCACATACCATTGTCTGCTCTGTGGGCCCAACAGACTTTGTCCCAATCCATTGTATGTACTGAGTTCCCCTAAAAATGATTTGCTGTCCCCCTAAAATCATCCATACTTCTCCATCTCCCTTTACCCTACAAATGGATTATATAAGCATCTGTACCCTGTTGGGACATAGGGTAATCACTCCATGGTTCTGCCCCGTGTTCACATTAATAAATTTGTATGCCTTTTCTCTGCCTTTTGTGAGTTGATTTTTCAGCAAACCTTCAGAGGGTGATGGGAAAGTTTTTCCTTTGGCTTCTACAGGTATCTTGTTATAGCAGCCCAAATGGACGAAGACAGCCTCACAGTTATTAAGCCCTTATGTTTTGCCAGGTACTGTGCTAAGTACAACATGTGTCAGCTCATAGTGTTCTCAGTTATTTTCTGTGGTAGCTATTATCATAATCCCGTTTTTTAATGAGCAAGTTGAGGTTTAGTGGAATTAATTAACATGTCCAGGTTCACCTAGGGAGGAATCAGCACACCTAAGACTCCAACGTAAGTTTGACTGACTTTCAATGGTTATCGGGTCTCAGTTAATGTTTTTATTGTGCTCCGGTAATTTGAACTGCATTCTCTTGTTTCAAGAGGTCAGGTGTTATGAAGATTAAAAGAGACATCGTTAAGTCTGTAATACCATCCTCTTGTGATTTAGTAAAGAAAGAGAAACAAGCTGTTTACATATTATGCTTTACCAGTTCACTTGAAAGTGAATGATGCATTCAATAACTGTATTTGTGAATTTGGCTCTATGGTATGAGATAACCAGTTTATCTTATTTTATCTTTGAACTAATACTAGTTTTGGCTTCAAGGAGATGTGATGCATTAGAAATTGCAGATTATCTGTGGCAAATCTGACTCAAGGCTTTTAGTAACACCTCATTTCAAATTCTCGAGAGAGAATCCTGTTGTCTTAACATTTTGGTCTTTGACAATCAAGTACATTCTAACCTCTGTCACGCAGATACCTGCCCACTGATGCTCCTTGACCTACGGCTTCACTGAACATTTGAACTCTTGTTGCAGTCTCATGTTATTGGACCCCTCTTCTTCCTTGCCCCAGTTGATTGGATCAAAGGCATCTCAACAGAACCCTCCTAATCCAACTCCCCGAACACACTGCGCGTAAGTCCTTCCCATCTCGGCAAATGTAATCTCCAGTCTTCCAGTTGTTCAGGCCACCAACCTGAAGCCACCCTTGTTGCCTCTCTTCCTCTCACGTTTCCTTAGCAAAGTCTAAGGCCCTTAAATTCTGTTAGCTCTGTGTTCAAAACACACGTGGGACTTAGCTCTTGGTACCCTGTCATCTTCACTCTAGGTCACAACTCCATATATTATCACCTGGATTATTGCAGCAGCCCCCTGACTTGCTTCCTTGCTTCTTCCTCTGCTGACCTTTGGTTGAGATGACTTTGGAGACTAGTTAGATCATGTCACTCCTCTGCTCAAAATTCTACAAGCCTTATATCTTGCTCAGAATAAAATACAGAGCCCATCCATGGCCCTGGAAGTTTCACGTGATCACGCCTCTGGCTCCTTCTCTGCTCTGGTCTCCTACTACTCCTCCCTTCACTCTGTGTGCTGGTTTGCTTTTTCTTAATCATGGCAGGCACACTTGCCTCAGGGACTTTGCGCTTGTCCTCTACTGACAGTGGTCTCTCCCTGCAGATGGCTCCCCTTGCTCGCTTACGTCGCCTGGCGCTCTGGTTGAAGGATGCCTGTTAGAGAGACCTTCTGTGAGCAGGCTCTGAAGCAGCACCTGTCTCGCCCCATGGCCCTTGCTGTTCATTATCTGGCTTCATGTCGCTTATCATGAGCAGTGGTGTCCTTTTTCTCTGTGACATGACTTCTTACATCTACTTTGTCATTGTCTTTTTCCATACCAATTTTCCAGTTCTCCAACACTAACTAGTGTCCAGCAATGTAATTCAATTCTGATACTGACTGCTGGAGTTAGTGTGGATCCCAGCCTAACTCAGTCTCACAAGACTGCCCCTACTTCAGACGCCAACCACAAATGGGGGGCCCAGTCTACCCACACTTCTGCTTGGCAGACTATAAATTTGGGGGTTCCCATTACTGGCTTCTCAGGTTCAATAATTCACTAGAACAACTCATAGAATTTAGGAAAACAATTTACTTGCATTTACTGGATTATTATAAAGGATCCAACTCAGTAACACCCAAATAAAAGACATGAACAGGGCAAGGAATGGGGATGGCCCCACCTTCCCAGGACCTCAATGTGTTCACCAACCTGAAAGCTCCCCAAAACCTGCCGTCTAGAAGTTTTTATGGAGGCTTCATTACATAGGCACAATCAATTAAATCATTGGCTATTGATGATTAACTCAATCTCCAGCCCCCATCCCCCACTTCTGGGAGGTTGGAATTGGGGCTGAGAGCTCCAACCAAAAGAGTTGGTTCCTCTGGCCACCCAAGGGTCATCTCATTAGCACAAACTCAGGTCTGGTTGAAAGGGGCTGGTTATGAATAACCAAAGACACTCCTAAAACTCCAGTCACTCCTATCACTCAGGAAATTCCAAGGGTTTTAGGAGCTCTCTACCAGGAACCAGGGACAAAGATGAAATACATATTTTTTTTTTTGTTTTACCATTACCAAATGTATATTCTTATTGTCTCACACCAGCCAACCTACTTCATATTATACTTAGGTGTTGACTATCTTGTCTCCAGTTGCTAGAATTAAGCTCTACAGAAGCAGGTTACTTTTGCCAGTTGTGTTACTGCTCTTATTCAACACCCAGAACAGTGCCTGATACACCATAGATGCTCCATCAGTACTTGTTGAATGAATTACTTAAATTAATTAAATTGGACATTAATTAATTCAATCTTTAATGGAGGAAGACCACAAGTACAGGTAAACTTGAGGGAAAACATGCTCCACGACAGTCAGAGAAAAAGAAAGAACAAAGTTGTTTTCTGAAGAGCTTTCTGGTTTGAGTTTTAGTTTTTCATGACACTTTGTTTTACTTCTTCCCCTTGGAAAGTTCCCTGAGCTTTGTCTCTCTCCTGAAAATCAATTCTTCTTCTCTTAAGCAAAGTTGAATGGGTTTTCCATTTGTTGTAAACCAAAGTACCTGGGCCAATGCAAACCTTCTAAGCCTGTAAGAGCAAAGAAGTATGCTTGATGCATAGCAGGTGCTCAGAAATGTTTGCTGAATGAGTGAATGATTGGAACAGGAGAAAGGCTTGTATTTCCTATTGCCTAGAGGGAGGAAGCTCCCACACATTTGATCACCAGCTATTGTGGTGCTGAAATTGGAAGTGCATTAAGCACTCCGAAAGGCATCACCAACCATGGCCTCTTTCAGGGCCCTTAACTTCAAAATTCCAGTGGAAATGTTACAATTATTAATTAAATAACTGTATTTAAGGTCAGTGTCAGGGACCAAATTCCTTCGCCCAAGCGCTGAAGACTTTTAATGCCATCCTGTTAATCTCCTGCATATCAGGTTTGAAAAATTGTTCTGGACTAAAGGGTTATGAAATGGAAATTAGCAATGGCTCACCGCTCTCACCTGTAACCTGGCCCCCTACATCTCCCAGGTCTAACCCAACTTCAGTGCCCTCCCGTTTTGAGGTGGTGGAGGGCTGAGGGGAGAAAAGTAGTGTGGTGGAAGAGAGGGAAGAAGATTGTGGTAGGGAAGTCTGGGGTTGGAGAAGGAGGGGGCACTGATGCTCAGGAAGGAAGAAGTGGGGTGCAGCTCTGCTGCGGGTAGAGATCCAGCTTGGGGTTTCTCTCACTTTGTCCCTTTGTTCTCATAGAATCTGTCTCGTCCACTTGCTAACATAAATAAATACTTACAGATAAATGTCCCATTATAACGCTGTGAAAATTACCAGGATTTACCCTTTGAAACCACTACAACTCATAGAAACTCCAAACTGTTTTTCTGACCACCAGTTTTCCATGAATGATCTGATTTTGGGAAAATCTATTGTCTGTGACTAACATTGAAACAGCCCATTGCACCTGTAATCCCAGCTACTTGGGAGGCTGAGGCAGGAGGATCACTTCAGGCCAGGAGTTTGAGACCAAGCCTGGGCAACCTAGTGAGACCCCATCTCTAAAACAAACAGGTAAACAAACAAAAACCAGCCCATTGTATGTCATTAGGACCTGCATCTCTTCTGTAACTATACTGTGAGGAAGCTATGAAGATGTTGGTTGTATTTTCGTCATCAGTCGGTGGGGAAACACTGAGACGAAGAGGAGTTAGGGATTGTGTTTGTCCATATTTGCCCAAGGTCACGCAGTAGAAAGACGGCGGGGTTTCAAACTCGGTTCCCTCTGATACTTAAAGCAAATTTACAACACACACCATTTCTTGGAGTTTTGATCTTCTCCCTCTGCTATCTTATTTTATCTTTCCTGATAACTAATTTGCTTTAAGACAGTTTGCATGCTCTTAAGCTTATCGCTGAAACGGATCTATACCAGTTCTTCTCTGATTAAAAATCCGGCCTTAAAAAGAGAATGGAAAAGGTTGAGTTTTTCTCCGTCTTTATAGCTTTTATGTTGTAGTGCTTGGTTGTGACTTGTTTGCAGCCAGAGGACAGCCCTGTGGAGAAGAACATTATTCAAGGATATTCCTAAGTGGGTTATGGTCACTGTCTGATGGGGGAGCAGACAAAAGTTCTTGCCCTGCCCACGTGTTAAATATTCTAAATGGCATGGCCCTGAGCACCCGGGTTATTTATAGTGGGTCTAATTATGAGCGTCCTTTCCCTGAAAGGAAGTGTTTTCCCCAAGGGTGGGTGATGTACTAATAAACTATTGAGCTCTGGCAGGAGAAGGTGGAATCCTGCTCTCTTAGTTGGTTGGACATCTTTATAATTAGCCACCTGATTAACTGTGGGGTACAGAGGAATATTACAGGGACAAATGGGTTGAAATGAATTATCTTTTGGACTAAAACATTAAATTTTTATTTCATTTTCAAATGTGCATCTTTTTAAACAATTTATGTAAGAAATAAGTACTGTCAGAGAAAGCATTCATTGAAGTGTCCTAAAGAGCAGGTAATACATAGTGCTTTTGTTAGTTTTTATTACTGTACTTTATTTCTTCATGGCTGATAATAATTGTAAGACACCTATGGCTACAGGTAATAGCAAAATGTAGATGTAGATCTGGTTTTGAGATGCCCAAGCCTATTCCTCAACCTCTGGAAATTTCTTCATGTATAAAATGGAGACAGTAATATCTTGTTGGAAGAGTTAACTAGGTTACTTTTATGCAGATGTCCAGATTTGAGGCTCTTACTAAATATTGACCATTATTATCCCCTTGAAAGTAAACCATGTTGTGCTGCCTAATTTTAAAATTTACATTTTTTTAAAAAAAGGCAGTTTAGACACTCCTTTGATCTTTACTGAGATTGTAGGGGGGTTTGTTAGGCATTGTATTCAGGCTCTCTAATGCTTCCCATTTGCTAATTTAATTTCTTTTGAAGATTTGCCTGCAGAGTTGGAGCCAAATATTAAGAAACAAATCAACGTTTTGTTTTTAAATTTGTGCGCATGAGTGTGATACTTTTTCCTGCCGGTTCCCAGCTACAGGCTGCCTTGTTTCCTTTCTGCTGCAACCACTTTCCCTCACTAAATTTTATTCTTTAAGTTTGGCTGCTTCTCCCAGTTAAGATTCACTCTTCTCTCATCTCTGGCCCAGAAGCCGGTGTAAAAGCAAACCAAGATTTTTTTTTTTTAACCATTTCCTGCGTTCCTCTCTCTTAGGTTTGATGAGGTCAGATTTCAGAATTGCCAAGCTGTTTTCTCCTTCTTCTATTCAAAATGTTGGATAAAGATGGGCTGTTTAAAGAAAGTGTTCAGTCTGAGGGATGTCTTTGCTCTGCATTATGGAGGGTGAAGCCCCAAAGCTGGGACAAGGACAGTGTGGTGCCAGGATCCACCCAGTTCTATCTAGTGAATTCAGGAAAGAAATGTATTTGTTCCCTTTGATCCAGAGCTCCCTACCTGGGGTGCAGGCTGGGAAGTGAAAGGAAACTTGGAGGCTGACAAGTCTGGTATTGAAGAACCTTAGGAATTATGATTGTCTCCTTAGGATTTGAACTGAACTTGTTGCTGCAGACTCCTGGTTTGATTTCGAACCAAGTGAGTTCTTGGCAGAAACCAAGTATACGTGTTTTTTTTGTTTTTTGGTTTTTTAATTGAGAACACAAATAAGATGTCCAATTTCTGGAAGTCCCCTAGAGCCATGTAATTAAATTAAACTGTGTTTTTTCAGAAATACCTGGAACAACTCCATTTTCCAATTATAGATATCTCTTCATACACATGGCTGTGTCTAAACCCCCAGAGAAAACAGTAGGGCCACCTGTTATCAGAAAGCAGCCTTTTTCCCCTTTCTGAGCACCCGTGGGAAAGACAAATGCAATTTCTTATTCAGAGGTAGAGATGCGTTAAGATCAATGGCTTACCGCAAATAAGTAATGTCTATGAAATAATGAAGTTTTAGTTATCATAGACAATGTTTATTAAGGTACAGTTTGCCTGTTTTTTAAATTATTACATTACTGGAAAGTGGTTCAAAATAGTTGAGGTTTCTGTATAGGCCTGATAAGGACCCTGAAATAATTGTAATTTCAGCAGAAAGAGCAATCCACAGAAGTTGTTTCCTTACTATTTCTGTCTAAAATTGAAAGCTTGAGTAACTTGTCTGAAAACATAGATTTGGTCTTTGAATGATCTATGAGGTCTGTTTTACCCATTACAATTGCAGTTCTCATTCTGATGGCAAATTTCAGGATCTTTGGTTTGAAATTTGCCTTCTCTCTGAGAATGGATGGGGGCTTTGAAAGTTTTTGGTTTTTTTTAAATTCAATTTTTCCCCTGACAATTCATAGCTATCTTGTGGTTTGTCCAGTGAAGATACATTTTAAGTGTATATTCCTGTGCTTAGAATTTTATGAAGCTTCTTCACACTTGCAGTTCCCTGGTTGTTCCCAGGAAACAGTCCTCAGCTTGCTCCTTTCCCAGAACCCTGTGTCGTCATGGCATCCACAGCTAAATACAAATCCAAGAGCAAACCTCTCCGATTGGTGTGTTATTGGGTAGTAGATGCTCCAGTACCCACCACAGGGGATGCTAACCCAACGACGGGGCTTTTTGTTAGTTTCCCAGAATGGAAGTGGGAAACAAAGTTGCTTTTCTAAGAACAAAGTAAAACTCAATGGCATGGGAAGGCAAAACTGATTAGAAATGGATTTTTTTTGGTACTCACCATCAAAGTGGTACTAACTGATGAACACTTACATCACACAGGGCAATAACATTCATCTGAGGGCGGGCGGGCGGGAGGGGCATGGAAGGGATGGGAAAAACTCTCACTGAATGGATGTGGGGAGCACAGTCTGGGGGATGACCACGATTGTGGCTCTGACACGGGCAGAACAGAGGCAATGTGTATGGCCAAAGTGTTGTACCCCCATGATATTCTGAAAATAAAAAAATAAATTGAAAAAAAAAAAAGAAATGGATTTTTTTGAGAAAAAGAGAGCATTAAAAAAAAAAATTAACAAAGTGGCAAATGAATACAGGGAAACAGTTTGTGACCACCCATAGCTTTAAGATACATAAACTATGGTACCTCCCTGCAATGGAAGCCTTCGTATTAAAAAGAAACAGCTAGGGCTATGCGTATATAAGTGGAAAGGTGTCTTTGATTTGCTTTCTAGTGGAAAAGGGAAGGAGAACATAATACATACTTGATGTGATCTTTATTTTTTAAAACACACACACACATTTCTATATAAATAGAGAGGTAGAATTATATCCCTGTTTGAATTGGGTTTGGCTGCAGATACCCCCAAACTCAGGATAATAGTGGCTTATTAAGGTTGTTTTGTTTTCTTTCATGGAAAAGGGGTCAAAGTTAGTATGATTGTTTTATAGTTAACAGGAAATTGGTTTCTTCTTTGTGTCTGCTCCACCATTCTAATATGTGACTTTCCGAGTAAAGGTTACCTCGTGGTCCAAAATGGCTGTCGGAGCTCCGTGCATCCTGTATCTTAAACACTAAAAAAAGGAGGAAAGGCAGAAGAGTAAATTAATTTTGTCCCCTCCCATTTTAAGAAGTCTCCCTGGAAGGTTTACACAAAACTTCTTCTTATTTTTATTTGCCCAGTATTTAGTCACTTGTCTTCACCTGGAAGCCTAGAAAACACAGTCTCTTAGCTGGCACATTGCCCAGGGTTTTAATACTATTGAATAAGAAGAGAAGAGAATGGCTTTTGGGAGACAACTTTCTGCAATTGCTGCAAGTGACAACCTCTGGGCACTAGGAGCGGAGATGGGGCGCAGGAAGCCTTTCATTTTCTTCTTTATACACTTCTGTATTGTTGCATTTTAAATTAGTAGAAAAAAAAAGCTGAGAAATGCATATTTTAAAGAAAAAATAAAAATATAAGTGGAGTTGTGGTAACCCATTAGTCCCAGATTTGCAGCATAATATAAATGATAGCTCTCTGTCTTGTTTGGACCTCCTCTTTAATGTTAAAGCATCTTTGCATCATTGAATGGATTTCCTCTCTCATGACCCTATGATGGGTCCTGAACAGGGTTAGGCACAGGGTGTTTACATAGTTTGGATTTCATAGTCTTTTTATCTCTATGAAAACTATTTGCAGAGATACAATTCTAATGACAAGTACTAATTATTAGCTGCTATTTAGCCCCTTAATGGTTAAATGCAGAAGGCCTTTGGATGTTCAACAGGATAGACATCATTATAATAATAAGACTAAAATATACTGAATACTTTATTGAAATAGTATATTCCAGTGAATAAGAACATGGGTTCATGAATCAGAATGGCTCTTTAATTGTAGTTTTAATATTCTAAACTTCAATTTCTCACCTCCGAATTAGAAATAATAATAATAGTTCTCTATACGTCTGCAATTGTTGTAAAATTAAAGAAGCTAATGCCAATCAGTCAGGTGATGGCCATTAGTAAATGCTCAAAAAATGCGAGATGAGGATGATTTTGTTGCTGGCACACTATGTACCAGGCATACTACTCCCACAACAAATCTATAAGGGTGGATTTTTAAAAATAACAACTTTATTGGGATATAATTCCCATACCATAAAATCTACTCTTTTAAAGTGTATCATTCAGTATTTTTAAAAGCATATTTACAGAGTTATGTAAACTTCACCACAATCTAAGTTTAGAACTTTTTCATTACTCCAAAGAGACTTCTGACCCATTAACAGTAGACACTCCTGTTTTCCCCTCCCCCCATCCCTGAAACCACTATAATCTACTTTCTGTTTCTATGGATCTGCTTCTTGTGGACATTTCACAGAAGTGGAATAATACAATATGTGGTCTTTTGTGTCTGGCCTCTTTCACTTAGTATAAAAGTTTTCGAGGCTCATCTGTGTCATAGCATGTATCAGTACTTCCTTCCTTTTTAAGGCTAAATAATATTCCATTGTATGGATAGACCGCATTTGTTTATCTGTTCATCTGTTAGTAGAAACACTTGGATTGTTCCTACTTTTTGACTATGATGAGTCATATTGCTATGGATATTTGGGTGTGAGTTTTTGTTTGGGTATATATTTTAATTTCCTCTAGGTATTCTCTTTGTTTGTTCACTTATCAGTCTTTCTTGCAGGAGACCAGCACGTACTGATGGATGCAGAGCTACCTCTGTCTTCTTCACAACTACACAGTTTTCTGTGATAGTCTTGCTTTATTTCACAGGTCTTCTAATGATTGTTATTACAGTTGTTTCAAATATTTTTCAAATGTAGTGCTACAGTGAATGCCTTTGTACCTCCATTGTGTCACACATCTAAGAATATGAGGGTAGGCTAAATTCCTACTAGTGGAATTGCTGAGTCAAAGGATATGTACATTTTGGAGGAAAGATCTTGCCCAACTGCCATCCATGGAGGTTGTCAGAACTGCACTCCTGTGTTATGAAGACCTTCAGGCAATATGTCTGTCTTGGCTGATTATAAAGAATAGTTGTGACTTTCCTTGGTCATTGGTTTGTTTTTATCTTATGGAGAATGTTATTCACAACTTACCAAGTTTGTATTATGTTACTTACTGAAAGCCAGATTTTTGGTCCACCTTTAATGAGTATATGAAATTATATTCTAGATTTTTATATTAGTGTTGCCCTATTTTCACCCATCCTTTGGTATTGGAAAAGCATTTCATTGCAGCATTAAATTCTCATTCAGATGAGTCCTGAGTCAACTTCAATTCTAGTTGTAGGACCCTAGAGCTTCAAAAGACCAAAACTACAACAGAACCCTGGCTACAGTGAGGGAAGCTTTTCAATTTTGAATGAGTCTGGATAAAATTCACTATACATAGGACAACTAAGGATAACTTGACATTATAGGGGAAGGAAATCACCAGCTTTGCTTCATTTCATAATGAGCCAGAGTAAGAATGCCATTCCAGGGTTGTGCAATATTCAATACTTCCTACAGCTTCTTTTTCACCTAGAATACAAGGAAGATAGAAGTTGAGCATCTTGCCTCCACATATTATTATTGGAGACACAGAATTGGGGGAGTTGGGTTCCAATTAGTTTCCAGTGGAAAGGGTCTCACTTTTTACATGTCCTTTGAAAAAGCAAAGCAATTCCGGTAAAACTTTGCAGAAACAAGTTTCTAAGAAAGCACAAAGAAGGAATTTATATGAATGTTGCTGGCTCTACTGACAATGTTATTTATTCTTTAAGTTAGGCATTCGTTTATTTCTTCATTCTGCTTGGGAACTATTATGTGTGCTCACCATGATCCAATTACTACAGTTAGAGTATTGCATAAAGCAGGGCCTGCCCCTCACAGAATTTTCAGTCTAAATAGAGAGAACTAAACAATTACCATAAAGCATAGTTTGAAGAGTGTCTGTCATTTGCTGAATGTTTATTATGTGCCAGGCGTTGTTCTATGGTGCTTTAAATGTGAGAACTCATTTGATCCTCTCAATATCCCGTTGTGGTAGATACTATTACAATTATCCCAGAAAGGACAGAGAGGTTAAATAATCTGCTCAAGGCCACACAGCGTGTATATTTTGGAATCAACATTTGAACCTAGACAGGTGGGCTCCTGAGGCTGTGTTCTTGACTTTCATTGTATGTGCTTCTCTGTATGCTCTGTACATACAGAGAAGAAGGCATTAGGGAAGGTTTCCTAGAGAAAGTAACATGATGCATGAAAGACAAGTAGGCAGGTAGCAGGGTGTGGAATGGGGAGATTGCTCCACGTAGAGCAGTGGTCCCCAACCTTTTTGGCACCAGGGACCAGTTTCATGGAAGACAATTTTTCCATGGACCAGGGGTTGGGGGTGGGGTGTCATGGGGGGTGGTGTGGTGTGGAGCTCAGGTGGTGATGTGTGGCCTGTTTCCCAACAGGCCACAGACTGGTACTGGGCCATGGTCTGGGGGTTGGGGACTGCAGACATAGAGGCACTCAGGTGCAAAAGTGGAAATGGTTTCAGGAAAGAAAGGAGCCTGGTGGTATAGGAGACTAGAGGTGGGTATGTCTCCACAGCTTGAAGGAGTCTAAGTGACATGCAGACTTGAGACTTCATGTGCAGGGACTGCTGCTGTTCCCAGCCTCGGTTGTATTTCCTTTCATACAGATTGCTCTTCATCCTGTCACTTTGTCTCTTGGTTTTCTTATCTGGGTGGTTGGCAATGACTATGTTAGTGTGGGGGTCCGGGGAAACTTCCCCTTTCCCCCAAAAGTTCACTGAAAGATCAACTCACAATTAAGGCAGACTAGTAAGAGGAGGAGGTTTATTTGCCATGCGCATGGGGAGAATCACGGAGTGATTACCCAAAAATATCCCAGTGGGATCCGGATATTTTATACCCTCCCTTTAGCAGGGAGGGGGAGATGAGGAATGTAGGTAATTCTGTTTAGGGGTAATAAATGGTTGCTAGGGAGGATGAATGGATGGGGGAAACAGATTGACTTGTAAATTAACCTGAGAGACAGGTATTATGTTTAAAATGATTTGGGCCAGGTCTGGTTGCATCCTTGACTGTCTTTCCTGCAATATAGTGAGTTAACAGGGAGGGGAAGGGAAGTCAATTGTTCTTTTGATGGCTCTGTCTGGTTGTGCAGATAGAGGGAAAAATCCCTTCCAAGGGCCTGTTGATCTGTCAGGACCTTTAATTCAAAATAATCTTTATACCAAGGAGTCATATTTTGGGGTGAAATGTCCTGAGCTCCTTCGTTCCTCAGGCTCAAGTTTGGGCAAGATGCCAGCAGGCTTAGGGACCTGCTGTCTGAGTGTCGTTTTCTTGGGCTTTGTCCAGACCTCCTGGCCCAGAACTAATTGTTGCTACCTGAGTTTGAAAACTCTTTGAAGTTTTAATATCTTCTGGGACAACTTGCATGTCTTGGCTTAATAAAGAAGTTGGTATCTATGACTACCTGACTCCAAAGAATTCTCCACATTAACAAAAATGTTCAGTTATCTTGATGTTTGGTTTCCAACATGACAAATACTTGGCTTTACTGCATTTTGAAACACTTAGGTTGCACGTTGACTCATCAAGTAGACCTAACTCTGACCAATTACTCCTTTTAAATCTGGGATAAAGGCTTTAATTTTGATAATACTTCTGTTTATATAACATCTTCCTTTTCTTCATATCAACACTATTGACATTTTGGGCCAGGAAATTCTTTGTAGTGGGAGCTTTCCTGTGCATTTTAGGATATATAGCAGCCTCTCTGGTCTCAACTTACTAGGTGCTTGTAGCACACACCTTCCAGGTGGGATAATCAGAAGTGTGTCCAGACATTGTCAAATGTCCCCTGGGTGGCAATCTCACCTCCAGTTGAGAACTATCCAACCACACAGGAATAGTATTCATCATCTACAGTCCTGTATCTTCAGATGTAGATTGCTTTTATGAACTGGATGATAACAGTGAAAGGCCACTTCACAGCATGTCAATAATTTGAGATTTAGACATTTTTTCTAACCTATTATGATTAAATTAATGTTAATAATAATAATATAATAATAAAACATGCAATTAGGAAAAGAGTATATAAAGAATAAAATAATAGCTAAGCCTTATCGAATACTAGGCGTTGGGTACCTTGTACACGAACTCGTGAGGTATGCATTACCATTTTCAATACTTAACAAATGAAAAAACTGAAGCTCAAAAGGTTATTGCTTAAAATAAGACTGATAGTATTTGTTTACCCTGATTTTATCCTAGCTTCTCATTTTTAGAGCTTTCTCAATATACTATTAAATTTGTGACATAATAAACAATATTTGTATCTTTTGATCATTATTTATTATTTGATTGATTCCACAAGATAAATTATTCCTTTTTCTAAGTAAAGGTCCAAGCTAAAAGATGGAAATTATATTTTTGATTGATATTGTAATTTCAGAGAAAATATGTTCCCCAAATGCAGATCACTGTTTTCACGCAGCAACGTCTATGGACAACAACCATACTGTACAACCTCTTCTTTGGTCTTCATCTCACTTTTGACTGTTCTGCTAATGACTTAGTAAAGTATCACTTTATTGTCAGGAGTAAATTCAATCCCTGAAGAATGAATTCATAAAGAAAATGTCCAGTATGGCTGGACTACCCCCCATTATTAAAAATGGGTGGATCTGCCTGAAGATTTGCTGTTGATCAAAGGTTGGGCATTTGAGTTAAGGGTGCAGAGCAAGACCTGGGAGACAGACAGACCTGATTTGAGACCTTGATGTAGTAGATGTGTGACCTTGGTCACGTAAGTTAAGTCTCTGAGCCTTCGTTGTTTCATCTTACAGGGTGGACATTAATAGATCCTACTCACACAGCTTGGGCGACGCTTAAGTGAGAAAGTGTATGTAAAATACTTAGTTCAGTACCTGTTCTACAGTAAGTAGTGACGATCCATGAGGACAATGATGATGACATAAATAGCGTGTGGAGAGTCTTTAATACCTGTCATCCTTAAAGCAAAGCAAAACAAACACCACCACCACCTTGCAGGTGCTGTCCATTTCCCCTCTCTTCACAACAAGAATAGATTTTGAAAACATGTTTTTTTCCCCCTGGAATTTGTGCATGAAAATCTGCAACTGTTTCCTCTATGGCCACCCAGGTTTTCTTTCTCTTGAATTCTTGGCTTAGGAGTTTTTACCACATGAGTATTATTCTTTACCCTTCTGCCCTTTTCTGGCAACATCTGTTCCTTGTGGGCTTTTTTAAAGAGGGCTTTCTCAACCGTGGAATTCATTTCTCTTTCTTCCTTTAAGAGTGACATTCTAATTTTCTGTACTGAGCCTTCCCATGGAATGTCTTTTACTCTGTGTTGCTCCAGTCACGTGGAGGTGTGGAGGACTGAGCCTTGCTGAAATGCTTCCTTCTGAAATCATTGAATCATTGATTCGATTTCAAAATAGGCATTTTTAATGCAAACTCCCTAATTTGGGAGGTTTTAGGGTTTTTTTGGGTTTTTTTTGACAGCAGATAGATGTCTCTACAATTTTGTTAGAACCTCTTCCTGATTATAGGAATATATTTGTTTTAGTCTATATAGAAATGTATTCATCTTTAAATTCTGTGATTTTAGAACAAAACCCACTGATGTTTGAAAACATTCATCTGACAAATGGCCACTAGAGCCTTTCTCCATGGTATAAAAAATAGCATTGTGTGGAATAAACTTTTTAAGGAAAAATGTGTTATATAATTATTTAAAAGAATGATTTTTTTAAAACAATGTCCAATGTCGCCCAGTATGATTTCGACATTTGTACCCTACATTCTGTATATCCTGGGCTTTTTTTTCTCTCTCTCTGTTATATAAAGATGTTAAGTTAAAGCTTGTTTGAAAATATCAGGTCTATTCTCAGGCTTTTTGATATCCAAGGGTATCATTTATAAAATTTTGGGAATCTCATAAGTTCTTAGTATGGCTTTTTTTTATTCATTTATTTGCCCATTTGTTTATATACTCAGCCATTCAAAAATAAATAAATCAGCAATTAGTGTTCTCCTAGGCCTTGAGGATTCAAAGTGACTAAGATAAAATATAATGCTTTTTAACAATTTAAGCAAAATGTAAGGAAGGCAAAAAATAAAAGTACAGACAAATCAGTAACAAAATAATTTCAGATATAGATTTGAAGTTAATGTGTGGAGGCCTGGGGGAGAGACCTCAGATGTGGTGGGTGGGGAAGTTTCTCTAGGAAGGTGGCATCATGGTAGCTTGTGATTACATTAATGGCCTTAATTACTTCCATAATCTTTGCTGTGCGACTTTATTGTCCCCATCCTCTCTGACTCTGGGCTTAACTATGTGAGATGAAATATTAGCAAACTTGACATAGCAAAGGCTTATAAAAGCATTTACAGACTTCCACGTGCAGGAAGAATAAGGTATACTTTTCCCTGTTCCTCCCGCTAAGACCATCAAGCCAGGACAATGTATATAAATCAAAGCTAAGATGACTCTGACAGGGGGATAGAAGCAGTTAGAATAGCCAACTTTTGCCTCATAGAACCCACACATGGAGCTGGAGAGCCAGCAACCCAGAAACACCAACAGACACAGGAAAAAAAAAACCCAACAAAAGCCTAACCTATCTGGCCAAAGGACTAGAAAAAGGGGCATCCTAGCAAGATAGAAAACTTTTAGATAATAACTGCTCTACACCAGCCAAACACTAAAGAAAAGGCTATATGACCCCATCCTCACCCATAAAGGCCAAGTGAAGGACCTAGTCTAGTTTGTAAACCATAGTCACCCTACCGATCTATCAAATATTAGGTCTTATTTCTTCTATCAAATCATATATTTATACCCATTAATAAACTTCTCTTCAAAAGAACTAATATATAAAAAAGAAACAAATAGACATTTTAGAACAGAAAAAATACAGTAACTGAAATTGTTTGGGCTCAACTGCAGAATGCAGAGGACAGAGGAAAAATAGAATAATAGAAATTACCCAACTGGGACAACAGAGAGAAAGTAGACTGGAAAAAAATCCACAGAGTTCTAGGGACCTGAGGAACTGTAACAAAAGATCTAACATCCATGTTATCAGAGCCCAGGAGTGGAGCGACATGGTGGGGCTGAAAAAGTACAGTGGGTCCTCACTTAACGTCACTGATAGGTTCTTGGAAACTGCAATTTCTAAGTGAACAGAGGTACAACAGGTCCTTGAATAATGTTGTTTCCTTGAATGTTGTTTTGTTATAACCTTGATGAGAAAAAATAATTGGTTTCATCATATGTCATTTTGTTTAAAGTCATAGTTTCTAAGAACCTAATGATGACATTAAGTGGGGACTTACTGTACTCAAAGACATAATGGCTGAAATTGGCAGAAGGAAGTTTACTCTCCAGGTGCTGAAAGAAAAGAACTGTCAACCCAGAATCTCATGTCTAGCAAAAATATCCTTCCAGGATGAAGGGGAAATCAAGACTTCATCAGGTGAAGGAAAACAAAAAGAAGCTGTCATCAGCAGATCTACCCTAAAAGAATAATTAATGGAAGATTTCTAAACAGAAAGGAAATGATACAAGAAGGAACCTTGGAACACCATGAGGGAAGAAAGAACTCAGTAAACAAAAATAGGGGTAAATACACTAGGTTTTCCTCCTCCCCTCAAGTTTTCTAAATTATGTTTCATGGTTAAAGCAAAAATTCTAACACTGTCTGGTATAGTTTTAAATGTAGGTAGAGGAAATATTTAGGACAATTGTGGAGAAGAAAAGTAAAATTGCAGCAAGAGTGGTAAGGTTTATCCCAGAGAAATGACAACTTATATTGACACAAAAATCTATATATGAATGTTTATAGCAGCTTTATTCATACCAGTCAGAAACTGGAAACAACCCAGATGTCCTTCAGTGAGTGAATGGGTAAACAAACTGTGATGCATTAATACCATAGAACACTATTAATACCACCTGGATGAATTTGCAGAGAATTATGCAGAGTGAAAAAAGCCAAATCCAAAAGGTTACATACTGTATGATTACATTTACATAACGTTCTTGAAATGCCAAAATTATGTAAGCGGAGAAGAGATTAGTGGTTGCCAGGGGTTAAGGAGGGCGCAGGGCCGGAAGGAGGTGGGTGTGCTGAAAAAGGGCAAGGGAGGAATCCCCTTGGTGATGGAAAATGTTCTATATCTTGATGATATCAATGTCTGTACCCCAGTTGTGTTATTCAATGGTTTTTACAAGATGTTTCCTTTAGGGGAAGCTAGTAAAGGGTGTATAGGATCTCTCTGTAGTATTTGCTATAATTGCATGTGAATCTACTATTATCTCCAAATAAAAAGATTAATTAAAAAATAAAAAGCATTTACATGTTTCTGCTTGCTCTCTTGGGCTCCTGCCTGCTCTAGGAGAATAAGTCCCAAATAAACCGCTGGAAAATAAGAGACCATGAGCTGCAGAGCTGAGTCGTCCCAGACAACCTTAAGATAAGCCAGGACTTGACTTTATGTGTGAGTGAACCCAGCCATGATTCGTGAAACCGGGTCAGATCAGCAGAACTATGCAATCAGCCACTATATTCATGAGGAGTGATAAATGGTTGTTGTTTTAAGCTACTAAGCTCTGGGGTGATTTGTTATGCAACAATAGCTAGCTGTTAACAGCACTTCCACCTAAGACCTGGAGGATGAAAAGGAGTCAGCCATGTGAATTACAGGGAAGGAGCGTTCTGGAATATTTTTTCCTCTCTCACTGGAGAAGAACATAACATTTTAGAGGTTGGCCCTTCATGAGTGAAGGAGGATCAGATTATATAGGGCCACTCTGAGAAACTGGAACTTAGTCTTGGTGATTTTGGTTTGATGATCACTCAAAGACCTCTTTGGAAGTCCCAGTGAAACCACTTCTTTTTTAACTCCACCAAAGACTTACGGGTCACATACTATAAAGTGACAGTGTTGGGCAAAGGTGGTCTATAATCACTATTAACCACACGCCAGGCAGTCATTATTACCCACGTGCTAGGGTCTCGGATACTTGTTTGTCTCTGCACACTAGAAAGCGAGCTTTGTGGGCTTTGCTTGCTACACTATTTCCCTGGTGCTTGGAACAATGCCAAACACATAGTAGACGCTCAGTAAATATTTGCAGAATTAATGAGTAAATGAAGGGAACAAAATGTGTGTTATCCTTGTTTGCATGCAAACTACCACCTAGTTGGATGACATGAGCTGCTAACCACTATGGAGCATTTACTATATACTAAGCAATATGCTAAGTCCTTTAAATGCACTAATTTACTCAAATCTCACAATAGCCCTATAGGGAAGATAGTAGTATGAACTCATTTTAAAAGTACAATGAAATCTTGTATGTACAGGCTGGCTCATATATCTAATGTATATGTAACTGCCTATTCATTATGCTTAATAATGTAATGTTTATATAAACTTAGATGTTCAATAGGCATCACAAACTCAGTATATCTATCGCCCAATTTCACATCCTCCCTTCTAACCTTGGTCCTCTTTCAGGCTTTCTCAGCTAAAGGAAACTCCGTCTTTCCACTTGCTTGAGTTAAAAATCTTGGAATCATCCTTGACTCTTCCCGTGCTCTCCCCTCTACATTCAATCCCACCAGTAAATCCTGTTGATAATACTTTGAGATAATACTTCTCACCTCCTGCTCCACTTCTATCCTGGCCCAAGTCACCATCACCCCCCATGCGGTTTATTGCAACAGCCTCCTAACTGGTTTCCCTGCCTTTGCCTTTCCTGCCCTCCGGTACACTTGGTATAAGTTGGATTGTATCACTTCCATTCAAAACTCTTCATCTTACTCCCCGTCTCAGAAGGAGCAAATGCCGCAGTCTTTAGAGGAAGACCCATGAGGCCCGGCCAATCTGACCCACCCTCCCCACCATGGCCAGCCCTGACTTCTCTCCCCATCTTTTGGCTGCCTTGCTCTTCCTTCAACATTCCAGACGTGTGTCTGTCTCGGAGCCCACTTGTTGTTTCTTCTACCTAGAGCCCTCTCCCCTAACACCCCCACTCTGTTTAATTTTCCATCTCTTCCAGGTCTTTGCTCAGACGTCACCTTCTCTGTGAGGATTTTTCTGATTACCATATTTAAAATTTTTAGTACTCATCTCTAGCAATTCCTATGATTTTCCTTGGTTTATTTCCCTTCGTGGTGTGTAGCGCCATATGACATATTATAAGGTGCACACACATGCGCAGGCATGTAAGCATATGTGTCTTCCTGATTGCTTGTGTGCCCAAAAAAGACAGGAGATTTTCTCTACTTTGTTTACAGCCATATCCCTTGTCCGTGTAAAGTGTCTGGTACATGGTAGGCACCTGGTAAATATTGGTTGAATGAATTAGTGAGTGATATCAGCTCCCAAATTTTTGTTTAAATAGAATGCTCATGCAGGGTTTTAGATTCTTTGGCATTTCTTTAGCGTGTGTGTTTGTTTTTTTCTATGAGGCTAGTTAGAAATTGAAGCTAGATAAATAACTCTAATTGATCATGGCGTCTTTCTACGGTGCTTCTACTCTGGAGAACAGAAAAACATTGGAGAAAGAGAAAGCAAGAAAAGGATACGTAACTTTCTCTTTTAGTGATGGGCTTTCCAACCCTGGTCAGCTCTGTACTGGCAAGAGAAGTGTTTCCTGTGTATGGCGAGAATGATCTGAGCAGTTCATGGCAGATATTAATTCCATGAGAATTTTTTTCAAAATAACATATTAATTTTTTATTATACTAAAGATGCATATTTACCAAAGGGCATATATTTATAAGTGAAGAATATAAAATGAAGAAAGCAGCAAAATAAGGTTATAAAGTAGGGAGGGGCCAGTTCTTGCAGGTTCTGGAATGTCTTGCTAAGATGCTGGTTTTTACCCTAAAGGCAGCAGGCAGCCGCAGAAATACTTTGAGTAGAGAAATGATGTGGTCAGATTAGTGTTTCAAAGATCACCCCAGATGTTATATAGAAAATGGATTGCAAAGTAGCAAGAATGAGACAGGGAGCTCTCAGAAACTCAGAAGATGGTGGCTTAGGTTAGGGTGCAGTCTCCTGCAGAGAAATAAAGATGTTCCAGCTTTATCTAGAGCGTAAAATACACAGGACTTGGTGGACTGATTGTGTTAAAAGATAATTTTAAAAAAACAGGGAAAATCATGACTCTCATACAGATGGAGAATGAACATTTGTTAAAGATCCTACTTAACTCATTAATTAAATGAGGGAACAAAGCAGAACATTTTAACTAGTTCAAAGGGTAATCCAAAGAACTCACACATCTATATACCCAGAATAGTGAAATGAATGTTTAAAAAAAGGCAAACCTAACTTCATCAACAGTTGTGAGGGAAGGGAATCCTACTGAACTGGACACATTAATTTACATCTTTATAGACTAGAATTTTTTTTGCATTGCTATCAGTTACCTACAATTCACAGTAGTAGAATAGCTCCTATAGAATCAAAAGCAGATAAGCTTAGAAACGTGCTTGCTAGCCAATGCATTGTTTTCCATTAAAGCACAGATTTTTTCCTTAGAATTGTGGGGGGGGGAGAGAGAGAGAGGAAGGGGGAGGGATCAAATATAGCTCATAATCTTCTTGCATGAGCAACTAGTCTTGATTGACTGAATGAGTATATGTGCATATATAATAGAAGAGAAACAGATTAAAAGGGATAACCTGCTTTTTATACTTAAAAATTTACTAATAGCATTTTCTATGGTATAAATGTTATTTTATGACATCATTTTTAATGATGACAATTTCTAGTTTGCAGATATGCCATAATTGATTAAACCAGTCTTCTGAAACATTTAGAGTATTCCCAGTTTTTACTCCAAAGAACCCTGTTCCCATATGTGTGCATATTTCCTTAATTATTTCCTCAGGGGGACATTCCTAGAAGTAGTATTTCTGGGTCAAAGTGTAGGCATAATTCTGCCTCCGGAAAGGTTGTGCTAATTTACTTCCTCATCAGTAAAGGGTTGAGACAGCTAATTTATTCCCTGTGGATGCTTTTTAAGTACTTTTAAATCCTATTTATACATATTTTATTTTATGATTAATTATCCCATTTTTGCTGGTATTTTCCTTTACAGTGAATTTAAAATGTACCTTGCTACCCGCTGTGCAACTTTCTCCAAGTTAGCATTTCTTTCCTTACAAATGAAAGGTATATACAAATGCTAGGCATTAAATTATGTTGTTTACTCATTAAAAAGACTTTTTTTTCCCTCATAAAATACATGATTCTGACCCACTTAATATTTTGGTAAGTGGAGTTGGTAGCAGCCTCTAAGTTAGGGTCCAAGGATGCCAAAGATCTCGCTCTTTTGTACTTTTCATGTACCAACTTCTGAAATCTTATCATGACAGAGTCATTCACAGGACCAGAAAGTTCTAACTATCTTGGTCTCAGAGATTATCCAAGCCAAAGCTCTTATATCATAGAAGGAGAAATTTGCAGGCAATGACCAATAGGACAGAGAGGGAATTATCTGCTGGGCTCACTCCTATCTCCTGGTTATCCTTGGTTACCAAGTCTCCTTCCTTGACTTCCAGATTATAGCAGCCACCACCATCCATTATGGCTATTGGGCAGGCTCTAAGTGACAGAGGAGCCTGGGACCCTGGGAGGGTGGCACCAGCCAAATGGGAGAAGCTGGCACTCATGGAGAAGTGATTGGTCAGCCCCAGATAGTGGACCGTCCAGGCCAGCAGGGAGTCAGTTAGCCTGGACATTAGTTTGCTGCCACTGTGATTAAGGAAGTGCAAGAGGCTGAGAGTTAGAAAGGCAAAGAAGGCCAAGAAAAATTGAGAGGTTTTTTTTTTTGGAGACGGTCATGCTCTCTCACCCAGGCTAGAGTGCAGTGGTGTCATCACAGCTCACTGCAACCTCTAACTCCTGGGCTCCAGCGATCCTCTTGCCTCATCCTCCTGAGTAGCTGGGACTACAGGTGCGTGCCACCATGCCTGGCTAATTTTTCTATTTTTAGTAGAAACAGGGTCTTGCTCTTGCTCAGGCTGGTCTCGAACTCCTGACCTCAAGCGATCCTCCCGCCTCAGCTTCCCAGAGTGCTAGGATTACAGACCATGAGCCACTATGCCCGGCCATGCATGAGATAACTTTTAATGTGGTTAGAGATACTTAGCTTGGGTTTCTGCACTTCTGTCAAGGATAATAAATATATTGTCACTTAAAGGAGGGATTGTATGGAGTTCTTTTCAAAGCAAACACTTCTTGCAGACTGCTAGGATAACTGGGAGTCCTGGATTAGCATCTTAAAACTCCCATTTCCAAAACACTCTGTTAAAAACTATCAGTGTAGGTGAACACTTGGTGCCAATGAACCTAAAATCACAAATGCAAATGTCACACTGAAATAGATTAGCTATAAAGTAGTAGTCCAGATGAAAGAGCATATGGTTACAACTAAGTGTCTCTTTTTAGATTATGATAAGCATGAAAATAAACTTCATACAGATGGATCAACCATCAGCATGAGTTTGTGCATCCCCAGGAATCCAACTTTCCTGGAAAAATCCTGGAGTAGTGGTTAAGAGCTGATTTTCCAGAGTCAGGCAAACCAAAGTTGGAATCCTGGCTTGTTTCTAGTAGCTTCATGACCTTGAGCAAGGTGCTTAACTTCATCAAGGCCTTCTTCCTTCATTTGTAAAATAGGGATTGTAATGGAACCTGCCACGTAGGATTGTTGGGAGGATTAATTGAAGTAATGCACATAGAGGGCTCAGCATTCCACAGCACACAGAGAAAGAGTTTAGCCCATGCCAGCCATTGATATTAACATCCTGGATGAGGGAAATATTTGATTTGTTTTAGACAGTAGGTGAAAATAGGGGTGGGATATGAGAGATTAAGCCAATTCATCACTATGTGACTGAGAATATAACTTTAGAGGTTGGGAAGGATGCTCTGGGAAGTCAATGTGATAACAGGAGAGGAATGCAGGCAAAATGGAAAACAGTTATAACCTA
Organism: Daubentonia madagascariensis; assembly: GCA_023783475.1. Classification (NCBI taxonomy): domain Eukaryota; kingdom Metazoa; phylum Chordata; class Mammalia; order Primates; family Daubentoniidae; genus Daubentonia; species Daubentonia madagascariensis. The sequence continues at coordinate 6,960,177 of JAKFHU010001640.1, read as the reverse complement.
TCTTTTTTTTCCCCCGTAATATGCACCTTACCATTATAGAATAAGATAACTGTACAAACCTAACTAACTAGCTCCATTTCAAAGGCCACCTTATGCCACTTTTTGGAAACCACCCATCTCAGATGCCCTCGTCAAGAAGCACTTGTCAGAGAATTCTTTGTCAGTAGTCCCAAGCGGCAGGCACGGTGTTGTCTGAAAGCACTTTAGAAATATTTATGGCATGGACTTCCAAATAACAAATAAAATATCTATGAAACATGTTAAAGATCAAATTTGTCTGACCCCATCCCGAAAGGTTTTTTTTTTTTTTTTTTTTTTTAAGAGATGGGGTCTCATTCTGCTGTCCAGGCTGCAGGGCAGTGGCATGAACATAGCTCACTGCAGCCTCGAACTCCCCGGCTCAAGCAGTCCTCCCACCTCAGCCTCCCAAGTAGCTGGACCCAAGAGGTTTTGACTCAGTCGACCTTGGCTAATATCTAGGAATCTGCATATTTAACAATTATCTTGAGTGAAGTTGGACCATCCTCTGAGAATCACTGATGTGTGCAGTATGACATAAAGGAAGGCTCTTGACTGTACAGATCCCTCTCAACTCTTGCACCCTCTACTTTTGTACCATGTGTTTGTATATCACAGTTTGACATCCTAAACTGCCTTTTCATATAGCAAATTTGAGTTTTCCTTACCTCCAAATGAACCAATATGTTTTAATTTATTTCACAGTGACTTTCCAAGCAATGCTGCATGTGAATTTACATGATAGTATTTTTGCTGTTGTTTGATTAGAACATTGCACTTTTGCCCCTATTACCTAATAAATCAAAAGAAAAACAAAAAATGAAAAATGAAAGTCCCCTAAATTTAATACATATGGGTCAAAAATGGAAATCATTAGGCATGCTGAAATTGAGGAATCTTTAGCTTGCGTTCAACAGCGTTTGGATGTGAGCCAGGCAAATACTGGTTCAACTGTGAAGAAAATGAACGAATTAAAAAAAATAAGCTAGAAATTCTGTCATCAAAGATTGTATCTGAAAGCTGAGGCATAATTAGAAAATTTAAAGTATCTTCCGTGGTAAGAATATTTTTTCTTGTAGTGGGCATATTTTTTGCATACCTTAAACACGTTCAGTTTCTGAACACATTCTCAGGGCATGTACAAAAGCAAGAGGTTGCCAATAATAGCATGACAGTGAGAAGCCTATTTTCCACATCCTTTATTTGAACGAGCAGAGTGACAGTTATTCCCACTATAATTACAATCCTCTGGTGGTGGTGAAATTTTAAGGGAGCCAATTGTCTCATCTGTTACTCAGACATAAGCGAGATGTTGCTAAGTCTCTCTTTGCCAACCATAGTACTGAGAATGTTAATTTTCATGGCTGAATCTCCACCCTGAAAAGGATTTTGTGCTTGAACTTTTACCAATGGCTCTTGTAACTTGCCTTCTTAAAGTTACTCAGTCTAGTGGTTAATTAGACTATGATCTCATGGCAAAAAAAAAAAAAAAAAGGACTCTGGAAAAGAACGTAGCTGACAGTTGTTAGATTAGGCTGTAATTTTAAGATCTTGGTTAAATACCTCTACATCTTTCTGTCTTTAAAAAAATTCATTAAACATTCTATTTTGAGATAATTGTAGATTCACATTCAGTTGTAAGAAATATCACGAAGAAATCCTATACCCTTTACCCAGTTTGTCTGGTTAAAGTCTTGCGAAACTATAGTACAATATCAGAACCAAGATATTGGCATTAATGTAGTCAAGACAGAGAACAGTTCCCTCGCCACAAGGCTTTCTCATGCAACCTTTTGTAAAGATACCCACTTCCCTTCACTCCCCAGCCCACATCCCTAACCTCTGACAACCACCAATCTGTTTTCCATTTCTGTGATTTTGTCGTGTTAAGAATGCTAAGCAAATGCAGTCAGACAGTATGTAATCTTTTAGGTTTGGTTTTTTATTTTCACTCAGCATAATTCTCTAGAGATTTATTCAAGTTGTTGCAGATATCAATAGTTCATGTCTTCTTATTTCTAAGTAGTATTTCATGGTGTGGCTGTACCGCAGTTTGTTTAGCCATTCACCCACTGAAGCACATATAGGTTGTTTCCAGGTTTTTGCTATTATGAATAAAGCTTTGAACATCCATATACAGAGTTGGTGGGGGGTGTGTGTGTGTTTGTGTGTGTGTGGAAATAAGTTGGCATTTCTGTGGAATGAACTCCTTAGAGTCCAACTGCTGGTTGTATGTTGCTTGTTTAGTTTTTTAAGAAACTGCCACTGTTTTTCAGAGTGACTGTACCATTTTACATTCCCACCAGCAATATATGAGTGACCCATTTTTTCCATATCCTTGTCAGCAATTGGTGGTGGTATTATTATTATTATTTTTATTAATAATAATAAATGATGGGTGTGTACTGATAGCTCATTGTGGTTTTAATTTACACTTCCCTTATTCATAATGATATTGAACATCTTTTCATGTGCTTCTTGACCATCTGTATACCCTGTCTGGTGAAATATCTGTTCATGTCTTTTTAAAATTTTGTAATTTGATTTTTTTTTTTTTTTTTTTTTTACTATTGAGATTTGAGAGTTCTTTATCTATTCCAGATGCTAGTCCTTTGCCAGATATGTGATTGGCAGGTATTTTCTCCCAGTCTCTAACTTGTCTTTTCATCCTCTTCACAGGGTTTTACATACAGCAAAAGTTTTTAGTTTTGGTGAGGTCCAATTTATCAAGATTTCTTTCTATGGATTGTGCTTTTGGTATCAGGTCTAGGAACTTTTGTCCATACCATAATTCCAAGCATTTTCGTCTTTTCCCTAAAAGTTTTATAGTTTTATTTTATATTTATGTCTATTTTCAGTTAATTTTTTAATAAAGTGGGTGCTTTGATGTATAAGTCAATGTATAAGTCAAGGTTTTTTTATTTTTGCCTATGAATGTGAATTTCCAATTGCTTCAGCACCATTTGTTGAAAAGGTTACTTTTCCCGCACTGAATTGCCTTTCCAAGTTTTTCTCCGTGTTTTTATATTCCTTGGTGGATTTAATAACTGTGCAAGATGAAAGCCAACAGAATTGATTTTAATTATACTAATACCTCTGGGTATTTAAGAAATAACAGAATTCTCTTTCATTTAATTTACAGTATTAACTTTTATTACATGAAGCAAAAACTAACAAGGAAAGCCTAAAACCTATTCTCGTGACCCAGAGAAAACATTGTTCGCATTTTGATATGTTTTCTTTACTTTTTTTTAAATGCATTTTTAGTATTGTAGAGATCATGACATAAATACAATTTTATATTCTGCTTCCCCCCCACAACATTATGAACACTTTCCCACATCATTAGAAATTCCTTCTGTAACTTGTTTCAAATGAACTACTTATGTTATCCTACAAATAGATAACATGTATTATAGATGTATATAATTTACCATATATTAATAAATATTATGTATACTATCTATATCACTATATTTTTATATAATGACTACTTGTATTATCTTGTACATTTTATAATATATATTATAAATGTGTACTCTATATATCATAATATATACTATGTATTTACTATATTTATGTGTACCATATTTACTATATATAATAATTACCAGTATTACCCTATAGATGAGTAACATATATTATATTATATATTATAGCAGTATTATAATTTACTTTGTCACTTCTTATTGTTGAATATTGAGTAGTTTTCATTATTATCAGTAACACTGCTAACATTTTATTAAACATTCAGTGGGATCAGACACATTTCTCACTCTCTGTATTCAGAGTTAAACTTCAGAATGTTGTGGATTTCATTTTCTTTTTACCACTCCAAACAAGGCAATTAATTTATGTTCAAATTGATGCGACAGAAGAGTAAAATGGAATATATTAAACATTGCAAATAATTAGTAGCAAACCTGAATTCCTCACCCATCTGCCAGGTACTGATAGAATTGTAAGAGGTATTTTAAATTGACAATGGTTTGAATGATCAAATGTTTTATATAGACATTGTTTTATTTCTTCTTATTAGCTCAGAGATTCTTATACTTTATAGTACATAAAATTTAGTTATGGGTTGAATATACAAAACCACATATATATGGTATTTAGAAGGTGATTTAAAGATCAAAGACAATCATGACTGAACAGTACCCACCCATTTGCACTTGACTGTGGAATTCCTTTTTCATTATTGGCTGCATTTTGGGCTTTTTCCTTAGGATAGATTTATATTCTTTTTTGTTGTCAAAAGGTTATTTGTTGTCAAATGTCCTTTAAAGATCACCAGCAGGGTATAATAGTGCCACTCAGATCTTTGCCATCAGTGAATATTATCATTAATTTATACCCTTATTAATTTTTAGGTTTTAAAAAATCTCATTTCCTTTTGCTTTTGGAGAATATTGTTTTTCATATACTTATTAGCTCTTTGCATTTTCTCTCTTTGGTATTATTAATATTTTAATGTACTAATAAAGTTTATATTGGTTATTCCCATCAGGGTAGTTTTGGTTGCTAGAATCAGATCCCCTTTCAAAATAGCACAATTAAAAGTTGTAATGATGTTGATGGTGATGGGTTCCTGGGGATACAGATGATTTCCAATAAACCCAGAGGAAGGGCTAGATCTCAAAATTAGAAATTGAAAGATGACAAAGAACTAAAATGTCTCTTTAACCCAGAGTAGAAATAATCTAGTTCTCTGTAGCAGGTTCCACTATCTTGCTCTCCTGCATGTGCTTCAACATGGCCACAAGCTCAGTTTATAACCGGCCAGCACTGACCTCTCAACTCACACTGCACCTCTGGCAATAATCTTTGAGCCTCTGGGTTGAATTTTCTAAGCAAGAATCTGGTTGGTGTTGATCAGCTAATTGTTAGCTGGGCAGTCTAGTGTCTGGCCCAGCTCTTCACTGTCAGTTATGAGGAATATCACATGACACACATGAGCTGTATCATTCTAGAACAGGCAATGAGATCTTTAGGGTATACCAAGCCCATGAATTTCTGGTTTAACTGCATGTGAAATTATAGCCTGTACCATGAATGCCTATGTTATTTGTACTGATTTGGGACTTTTATCTCTGTGACTTGTTCTGATATGTGCCTAGTGATTGTTATCAAAACACGAAGACACTTACCTTCAAATATTTATTTTCTTTTGATTCCAGTAATTGTCTGAATGACAAAATATGCCCATTGTGGAAACAATTTTTATTTTTATTTTTATTTTATTTTCCCAAAGCAACATCTTATTTCTGGCTTGTAAAAATTTTACAGGTGAAAACATCAAAAATAAAACATTTAAATGTAAATGTCTGTTGGTGGAGATGCTGAGCTCAGTCTTTGTATTTCCTTCCAGATTTATCAAAGATGCTGGTTAGTATTCAAGAAAGCTTCAAGCAAAGGTCCAAAAAGACTGGAGAAATTTTCTGATGAACGTGCTGCATATTTTAGGTGTTATCATAAGGTAAGATTCAATTGTTGTAGCTTTCCAGAAATCCGTTTACAAGGAGGTAACTTGAAGTCATTGAGTCTGAAAACTTGTCTAGATTACTTAACAAAGGTACAAGTAAAACTTTTTCAAAAGTCAAAACATCCCTAAAATGACATCTACTTGCTCATTGTTTAAAGTAATTAACTAATGTACAGTCACTATTCTGGTTTCCTACTGTTGGTAGTGGTGGCTATTGTTTTCCAGTCTCTAATATAGAACTTACCATGTTGTTATATGCCCAACACTGAAGCCCTTTGAGGGTAAGGACTGGATCTCATTGTGTCCAGCACAGTGCCTGATGCAGAGTAGATACTCATTCAGTGCTTGGGGAGTGTGGGGACAGGAGGGAGGGGAAGGAGCAGAAAACAGGTGGTTGGTGGGAGAAGATGAAGTTCCACCCATTAGTTGATTTCCTTAAGTTTGATGACTGAATTTAATTCAGGCTTGCAGTTTCTTAGTACTAGTGAGAGAGACTGCCTCACTAAAAATAGTAATTATGCGTTAAAATACATTAAGGTAAGGTAAGATTTACTTACTTACCACTTGGATTCACAAATTAGCTAAGTCTTTCCCTCTACATGGCAATATATTTTTTCGTGGTCCTTGTTAGTGCGCAGCCTATGTATTTTTTCTTTTTGTGAAAATGTGTAAAAGCACATGGTGAACACTCTCCCAAGGCCCCGGTTACTTTCATATTGAGAAATGCTATCTTTTGTCTATGAAGGAAACATGCTTATTTTTATGATAGAACATTTTAATTCTGGTTTTCCATCTTGAAAATTCTTTAATCCTTGTTAGATGAGAATTCAATGGGGCTGGGCTTCTTGGCCATTTAAAATTTTATGTGAAACCAGTAGATCCATTAGCACAAAAACCTGGCTAGGTGGGGGAAGTGAACAGTATTTCCTTTTGTGCAAATTCTCCAAAAGTGGTGACTTCACAACATCTTATAAAGGGCCTATGTTGACACCTTGGCTTATATAGTGATGAAAACAGTAGGGGAAGCTGTATTTCTTCTCAAATCAGAGAAATAAAGAGCATGCTATGCTTTATAGGCACACCTGTGCATACACAAGGGCAGAAGGAGCACAAGGCAAGCCTTCGAGACAAGCAGAGAAGGGCGTCGTCGAGGGTAGCGTCTTCCATGCGTTTCATTTCCCTGCCACCCCATGAGGCAGTTTCACCTTCTGAGGACTCCCATCCTTCTTTCCAAAGGAGGACCCAGCTATACCTCTTTATGAGTCCAGATTTCCTTTACCACTTATATTCCATATGCTAGAGATTTCCAATATTCAAATAAGATTTCTTTTTTTGTCCTCAGGAAAATGTTGTTGAATTGCAAATCTATTATAATGCTTAGGAGCAGTGATCCATGAAGCCAGGGATAGTATAACTTGGAACCCTGCAGATAATCTTGAGCCAAGCTCTCCATTTCTATAACACTCTAAACTGCTGGTATCCAGTCATTTTGGACCAAATGTGTTATGTCCCAATTATCCCACATGTACCCAGTCAGTACCTTACCCAATAACAAGATGGTGAACAATGCTATAGGAATGAATCTTTATTGCTTTATTTTTGCCTGGGAGGCCTTATCTTGAAACGGGGGCTCAAAATGTGCAAGAGGGTGCTTGGCTTATCTACTGGACATAAACAGAGTTTAGGTGGCCAGAAATTGAGGTTACATATTTGAGTCCCTTCTCTTGAGACCCTCAGCCATCCTGTAACTGTACAATTCACCATCAGACTGTTGTGCTCCCTGGTCATTGCGTGTGGCCACTGATGCTCTTGCGGTCTTCCTTGTTTTGGTCGAGTTCCAGATATATGTGGAAATATCCAATTCTTCACAATTTCCTATACCTGTTATTGAAACCACAAGGGGGTTTCAGCCTAAGTCTAGTTGCTCGTCGCACAAACATTCAATTGTTGAGATGGTGAGGATTGCTATAGAAGAAAGGAATTTTTAATACGAAAGCTGTCTTTTTTAGGAGAAAGTGAGAAGCTGCCTCCAATGTGTCTCTTTGACTAATGGACTAAGGGAGATCCTGGGCTTTTAGAGGAGAGGCCACGTGCCTTGGGGCAGGTCGTGGTGTCACTAACAAGGGGCTATGTGCCTTGGGGCATTGGGGGCAGGTTGTGGGGGATGGTGAGTCTTGGCGTCAGGAATTCTGCCCAGGGGCCTTCAGAATCTCAGCTCCTTTGTCTTGCAGAAAATCCACCATTTCTGGGAAACAACTCAAAAGGTCAAGTAGTTGGTTAAGGGAGAGGATTATGAACAAAAACATTCGCACAGTAAATGTTCATTGAACAGTTAAAGGATCATTGAAATGTGTTCATAGAGCTGGTTACATACCTACCTTTCTGAATGTAGAAAAATAAAGAAATAGGCTATGTTTTGCTGTCAGACCTATACATACCTATGAGAAGAAAGAGGACAGAGAGGAATGTGTTATAGGAGCTCCTCAGATCGGTCCAGCAGCCAGTGGTGTTGACTCGTTGTTCAAAATGTGTGGAGACGCTGAGCTCTGCTTACAACCTTGACTGCTGTCACTGGGGTCGAAGTCCCTGGGCTGCTTAATTCTCGGCCCTTTAGAATCTATTCAAAACACTTACATCACATCTTGATGATTTCCACCTCAAAGCCCTCAGCCAAGGCACTGGTCTACAGGGTCACACGACTTGACTCCCTCTTGCCCGTTTCACCTCATCTGTCAGTTTCCTGAGTCCCACTTTACTCTGCTCCAGGTGCGCTGCCCTCTTCACCACCTTTGGAAGATGCCACACATATTCCTACCTTTGTACTTGCTCTTCCTTGTTCTTGGAATGCTCCCCCCACATACCTGCGTAGCTCGCTCCCTTGCTACGTTCACGGCATTGCTCAAATTCTTCTTCTAAGTGAGGCCATTCCTCGACTCCCTTATTTAACACATTGACTGCCACACTAGAAAAATTTTTTTTTTCCTTGGGGCCACAGAGTTTTATTGCAAAAATAGAAAAAAAACTTGAAAAACAAAACGATCCTTTCTAATTTAATGAAAAAATTTGTTATTTTTTATTGTTTTCTGTGCGTGAGTTATGTGCAATTAAATTGTCAATATGAATTGTAACACTAAGAACATCAACGAGTAAGATATTCACAAGCCAACTGCAGGGTTTTGCCCAGGAGGCCACCCATCACATATCATGTGTGCTGCGGCACGGCAGCGTGAGTTGCCTGCGCACCATGTGGCTCCCAAGGTAAAGAGACGTGTGAGTTACATATGCTTTGAGAGGCCTGGGGCTCAAAACTGGTGTGAGTTAAGTACAACTCACATGGCAGTTAATGTGTTAAAATAGACTCCACCTACTCACCCCTCCCCCTCCCCCTTAGTTCTGCTTAGCCCTGATCATTACACAATACACTCACTCGATTGTTTCCTATTGTCTTCCCCTCCCCCCACCAAAAAATAAGGTCCACAAGGACAGGGATTGTTTTTGGGGGGTGAGGGGTAAGCACATGTTCCACTATTAACTAATACCAGTACCTAACCCGTAGTGGACACTTTTTAAAATATTGGCTTACAAGCAATAAATGTTATCAATAGGGAAAATGGAATACACGTACGTGTCTGTGTGTCATGCTTTCACTTAGCTTATTGGAAGAGATCTGTACTTGCGGCATCTGAAACAAGGAAAAAGTATTTTGATTTGGAGGAAATAGGGTGGGTGGTGATGGGGAAGGAAAAGCCAGGATTTGGAATTTTTAGAAGGACAGACTCAAATATAAAACCAAAATAGATTGAAATGTTCTCCTTTGACTGTGAAATGAAGAAGGGGAAGTTGAGGACAAATTTGCTCTACCTGCTGGCTTTGGAATTTAATATGTAAATCTTTGGGGAACGTGGTAAGCCACATTCTCTTTCATCTGTAATAATCATTAACCAAAGTTCAAAGCATTAGAATGGAAGAATTATCTACATTAAGTCTCCAAGCCCTTGATGAGTTCCTGTAGCTGATTCATCCTCCTTACTCTTTTAGATCTGATACATTTAGTATTAATCTCCTGGGGGCATATAAAAAGCTGGAGGGATTCTGAGATATGCATTTTTCATCTAAATACTGTGTAATTCATGAATCTTGATAATAAAATACTGGGGTTATAAGTAGCATACCATGACCAAATTTCAGAGTTTATGCTAATATAAATAAAGCAATTTCCAAAAGAAATGAGGAAATGTACATTACGCTATTTGATCAATATAGAGATGGTGTGGCGTATGTAGACATACCCCTCCCATAGCAAATCTGTAGCATTTATAACAGTACTTCTTCCATTTCATTGTTTAAGATATTATTAAAAAAAAAAAGCCAATTTTACGTATCTTATTCTTTTCAGAAGTTTTAATGCAAGAAAAAGATTGTAGGTTTTAAAACTGGGTATCTCTTCACTGAAAATGTAGCTGTATATGCTCTCATGCAAAAATTGGAAAATAAATATATGAATAATGCACATATAGAACAATTCATTTTTCATTCCTTTACCTCTTCCATGAAGTGCCCCTGAAGCACCCATAGCTGTCAGCGAATGCTGTGAATTTGATTAATTGTAATTGCAACAATATTTAAGACTCTAGTGACTTTAAGTATAGTTCTTGACTTTCTTGTTAAACACAAGTTCCCTGTTTTCATTCAGGAAATGAAGTTGCTCACACTAACCAGAAGGGGTTGAGAGTTTCCTTGCATAGTTTTACTTTTCCCAGATGAATAACAATTGAGAGGAAACCTAAGTGGAAGGAAAACCATCTACAGTTTTTGAGACCAAGGCAAATGGTGTGACGGGAAGTTTGCCAGACCCGAATCTGGGAAACCCGGGTTCTAATCCTGCCTGCCACTATGTGTCTCTGCCAAGTTGATTACCCCCTGTGTAAAGGTGACCTCCAAGGCAAGTCACATATTAGCTTCCCCATCATCACACATTTCTGAGTCTGCAGGATTAAGTTCACCTTGCGCCAGAAGGACAATTCCAACAAATCCTGTGATACAGCGTTTCCCAAAATGTGTACTGATAAGTGTAGCAAAAGAGATTTTTGTGATTAACAGGGTTGTGTGGTCAAAGAAATTTGGGAACTGCAACATTTACGTCCCCATCATTGAGATTCGTCATCCACTGTAGCTCATCACGGGCTCTGAGAAGTCCTGCAGGGAGGAAATCCGAGTAACTCTGAGTCAGCATTTCCAAAACTGACTGGGCCATGGGACTATTCTTTTAAATCACATGTTCCATGGAACAAATAAATTTAATTCTAGGGAGCGCAGTCTGGGATATGCTGCTTTTGTGTGTTACCTTATTTCTCAAATGTCCACTTGGCCCATTGTTGTTTCAACAGTGAACAACTAGGGATGGTCACTCCTACTTCATCGAAATCATAGAGTTAAGCTGTGTGTCAAATGAATACATGTTTGTGAATGTATTTGAAAAATGAATGACCCTATAACTGAAAGGAATAATTGCATTATTATTTTCATCATTCTGCCACACCCCTTATTTGTTCGGTCATTCTGTCCTTTTCTAGTGACTAGGTCACTCTTGTGTCTCCCAAGCTCAACGCCAGACCTTATTCTCCAAAAATAAGATCCTAGGTTTCACACAGCGAGCTAATATCCTAAGGAATTTCTGCAAGTTTCTCTCGTGGGTGTGGGTGTGTGTGTGTGTGGGTGTGTGTGTGTGGGTATGTGTGTGTGGGGGGTGTGGGGTGTGTGTGTGGGGGGGTGTGTGGGGAGGGGTGTGTGTGTGTGAGATAACCCTTTCTGTACTAATGACTCATTCTTTCTTACTGAGTTTCTCCCTCCTTTGAAACATTTCCTCTTCTGATATGGCTGTCTACAATATATCTTTTCAAAATCTTAAAATATGACATAGCCCTTCTTTCCATATTCAGTTATCCACTTTGGACTCATCCCCTCCTCGTTTAAGAAACTTCCCACCAGGCTATGTTCCGGAAGTTTCCTTCCAGAGAAAGGAGGTGCCAAAGAGGACATGACTTTGCACGTCTCCATAAATTAAATGGTAGCTCATTACTCGGACACTTTCCCCAAGTGGTAAATGCTCCCATACTCATATTTCTAAGGCTTAGGTAAAGAAAATACAAGAGGTTAACTGTAGTACAAAAAAACCCTATTTTTCTGATTTGAGTCCTTTTACTAGTCAAGGAGGTACAAGTCTGCACCAGAGTGCCAAAGCCTCCTGAAAGATGTTCAAAACTGAATTAACTGTATTTTCTACTCAAGCCTCGTTCTTTTCTGGGGTTCCCTGTCTCATGGTGTGGCACCAAGAGCCGTTGTGTTATTCAAGACAGAAGCGGGGAGTCGTCCTTCACCCACTCTCTCCGTACCTTTCCCTACAATCCAGACTTGCGTGCATTCCTCCCCTGCATGAACACCCTTCCTTTCCTGGTCCATGTGGCCGACACTCATCGACCCTGCAACATCTCTCCTTTGTCTTCACCTCCGCATTGCTCTTCTTGACTCACTGTGTATCAGCCCATCTGCTGGGGCCCCTCTGCGTGGATACACTGGTTGCACTGAAAGCAGTGCTGTGTCTTCATCATGGTGGTAGATTCGGTCTAATTGGGGCCGATCCCTTAGTCGGTCCCTTCTTCCTTGGTAATGGAAGGCTGATTTTTAGCTGGACACAAGGCTACCCGAAGTAAGGACCCCTATACAGCGAGGTGTGGCCATGCGACTAAATTCTGGCCTAAGGGGGAAAAGCAAGGAAGAAGCCAGGTCCTTATTCATCTCTTTCTCTTTCCTGCTGATTAGAAAATGAGTGTCAGTATTCTTGGCCCTCAGCGTTGGAAAGACTGTTCACTGAGGATAGCACAGCGACAGGTCAAGCCTAGCGTTGGGCATCCAGGGCTGGTCTGTGCTCCCTGACACCCAAGAACACCAGGGCAGCCTGAGGCTGTCCATCTCTGGATTTCTTTCATGTGAGAGGAATAAGCTTCTATCTTGTTTAAGCCTCCATAATTTTAGATTTTCTGTCATGCGCAGCAGAGTTGAATCCTGACTATTAGAGATATAGTAAAATTTCCTCATCATTCAGTGCACTCTGGATAGGGGATTCTGTTACTCACAACCAGGAGTGTCCTGACACAGTCACACTGTGTTGGATTTGAATTCCTTAAAGATAGGAATTGTGCTTTATTCATCTTTGTATCTATCCTCAGCACCCTGCATAGTGTCTGGCACAGAGTAGGTGCTTTGGATTCTAAGGACACTTAGGAAATGATTTGTGGCCTACTTATAGTAGTATTGCATAACAGAAATGTTAGGAGAACTCTGGTATGTTGAGAATAAAAAGCGCCATGCAAATCACATGTCAGATTCTCTGTCATCTGAACTTATGCGTGGTTTTGCCTTACGGAGAAGACCCTCTAATAGCGAAGACAACCCCATCACATTTGTACATATATTTATTTATGTTTTAAAAATAGATGTAAAACATACACTGGGTTAAACACAAATGATATTGAAGAGCTTATAATGAAAAGTAATTGTGCGTACTTCAGTTCTACTCTTTTGTTGTGAGTTGAATTGTGACCACAGAAAAGATATGCTCAAGTCCTAAACCCTGGTACCTGGGAATGTGACTTTCTTTGGAAATAGGGTCTTTGAAGATGTATTCAGGTTACAGTGAGGTTACTGGATGAAAGTGGATGGACCCTAATCCAATGGCCAGTGTCCTTGTAAAAAGAGACACAGACACACAGGGAGAAAGCCACGTGAAGACAGGTAGAGGTTGGCGTGATGCGTCTACAAACTAAGGGTGGCAAGGATTGCCGGCCACCACCAGGTGCGAGGGGAGAAGTGTGGAGCAGAGTTGCTCTAAGAGCCTCCAGTAGGAACCAACTCTGCCAACACTTTGATTTTGGATTCTGGCCTCCCGAGTTGTGGGACACCCACAACTGTGCTGTTGAGGTGTGCTGTTCAGGACACCCAATTTGTGGTACTTTGTTACGGCAGCCCTAGGAAACACACCTTTCTTGGCTCAATGACCGTCTTCATCCTTTGTGTTCATTTTCCTAGCAGTTGCTTCTGTGACTCTAGATGTTATGTGTGCACCTCTCTTTTTTGTCTTATTAATTTCAACATTATCAATAGATTTCTCTCCTTTAGAAAGTTAATGATTAGGGTCATTTATGCAGTCTCGTACCAACTCTTTCTTCCTTATGATTTTGATGATTATGTTATTTTCAAGAAATATTCTGCTGGTTATATGTGTAACATTCAATATCATACTTAATTTAAACCTCTGTGCCTTTCCCCACCTATGTTAGGAAACGTTTCTTATGTCAACCTGTATGTTGAAGGTATTGTTTCCTCCAATATTTCCTTTTTTTCCCTTTACTTGTCGGTTCTTTTTATTTTCACATTATCCAACACCAGGTTATTGTTGTCTTACAGAAATGTGGGCTCACAGTTGTCACATGTTGTATTGTTTCAAGAGAAACTGTAAATAAAGATGTTTTAGTTGGAAACTTTTAATACTTAAGTGTAATTTTTTAATACAACATGGGCCAAACTGACTATTTCTCTGGGTTGTGTTGGCTCGCAAGCTGCCCTTTAAAAAAAAAAAAAAATCTCTGATTTACCTCTTGAACTAATAATGGAAAGAGAAAGCAACCATCTTCCCAAGAGTCAATGCTATATTTAGTATGTCTACTATTTTGATGTGTGTGAATTATAAACAAAACTGCCATCATACTTTCTTTGTGTCCTAGCCTCTTGTTTTCTTTCAGTTATAGTTTATTTATGTACATTCATTGTGATAGAAAACATTACAAATACTTTAGCTACAATAAGATTTTCATTGGAGATGCACATATTCTTCATGAAATATTATTTTAGTCAAAAACACCATTAAAACTGTCAAGCATAAATTTGTTCTCTATGCCTCTTCTGTAAGAGGACCCTAATTGTGATTGGAAAGCTGAATGTTTTGTATGCCAGCATGACACGTTTCAAGAAGACACAAAAAACAAAATCAGAGAGAAAGAATAAAGATACCATGTTGTATGGCCATGGTTGAAACAAGATTAAAGGTGGTGTCAATCCCATGTTGTGACATCGACTGAGGCATGAGTCACAAACATTGGATCACATATCACCTGTGAGTTGCAAGTACAAGATGGTTTCAAAGCTATACCACTTAAGGATTTTTTTTAGAGGCTTCCCATCACCCTTAGAATTATATCAAAATTCATTGCTAGTATCATGGACTCCAAGGTCTTGCATAATTCTGCTCCAGCACGTTTCTGAGACTATTCCACTTGCCACCTTGCTACACTGTCCTCCCTTCACTTATCCTAACACAGGGCCTTTGCACCTGCTGTTCCTTTGGTCTGCAAAGCTTTTCCTCATGGTTTCTTCTCTTCTTTCAGATATTAGTACTCCATGCAGCTCAGAATCACATTTCTTTACTACAGTAGTTCCCCCTTAGCTGCAGAGGATATGTTCCAAGACCCCCAGTGGATGCCTGGAACCATGCATAGGACTGAATCCCATATATTCTATGCTTTTTCCTATACATACATATCTATGATAAAGTTTAATTTATAGATTAGGCACAGTAAAAGATTAACAACAGTAATAAAATAGGATAGTTGTAAAAGTATACTGTAATAAAAGTTATTTGGATGTGCACTCTCTCTCTCTTTAAATATCTTGTTGTACCGTTCTCAACTATTTTCAGACTGCAATTGAACATGAGTAACTAAAACCATAGAAGGTAAAACGCAGATAAGGGGGAATGACTGTGTATTAAATGCATAGCGTTTATCACTATTGAAATTATGCCATTCATTTATTTGTATGTTTGTTTATTGCTAGTAGACTATAAGTTCCAAGAAGCCAGAAATCCTGTATTGTGTGTTCAGCCCTGTGACCTCAGCATCTTAATCAGTATATGGAATATCATAAGTGTGCATTAAATATTGGTTAAGTTTGTGGTGAAAGGGAGAATAGTACACTATTGGTTCTGGGTCATAAAGACAATTCGTCACCTAAGTGGCCTTGTGTTGGACATTTAAATTTTCTGTGCCTTAAGTCCCTAATATATAAAATGGGGGTAATGATAATAGGACTTTCCTCACAAGTTTAACGTGAATGTTTTTTAAAGTAATGTAAGATAAGCACTTTATGCTGTGTTTGATTCATTAAGCCCTTAGTAATAAATTATTAATATAATTCCTTTTAAAATACACTGTACCTTTGGACAATACCATTAAGGTGGTGGTTTTACTTTGTTCATCACAATAGTTGGTATTTATTGAGGTCTCACTATGTCCTAATAGTCATTGAACAAAGTACTTATATATGTTAATTCAATCCCACAACAGTCCTATGAGATGGGTACTACTGTTATACCCATTTTACAGATGAGGAAGCTCAAAATGAATGAAGTTGATTAACATACCCACGATTATACTGTTTTGAAGTCAGAGTCAGAGCCCAGGCATTCTGGCTCCATAGTGCACATTCCGAACCACTATGGCTCACTGCCTCCCTGGAGTAGAATCTTTGCTTCATATGATACCTTTACAGATGGCCTAATAGTCAAACAGACAAAAAGAGGAGCTGTTTTGATTGAACCAGGCATGGAGGATGGTGAAGGAGAAGCGAGACCCAGAATGTTCCTTCTTACCTTACTCCTCCCTACATTCCCAGAGGCACGTGGAATTCCAGAATTCAAGGACTACATTGTAAATGTGTGTGCAATTGGTAAGAAGTAACACAGAGATACTGTGTGTCGTTTTCCCAGTTTGCCCCAATGGTATCATCTTGCAAATCTATAGCACAATATGACAAATAGGATAGTGACACTGATGCAATCTGCTGTTCTTATTCAAGTATCCCCAATTTTACTTGTATTCATGTCTTTGTGTGTATTTAGTTCTATGCATTTTATCACCTGTAGGTACCTGTATACAAAACCACAGTTAAGATATAGAACAGTTTCATCAACAAAAGGATTCTTTGTGTTGCCCTTTTATAGCCACGTCCCCAACCCTCTCACTACAGGAGCACTAATCCGTTTTTCATTTCTACAATTCTTTTTTGTTGTTTTCAAGAATATTATATCAATGGAATCATACAGTATGTAATAATATTTTGGGATTGCCTTCCTCACTCAACATAATTCCCTTGAGATTAATCCAAGTTGTCATGTGTATCAATAGTCCATTCCTGTTTACTGCTAAACAGTAATCCATAGTGTGCATTACCACAGTTTGCTTACATGCATCCATTGGAGAACATCTGGGTTGTTTCTAGTTTTTGGTTATTACAAATAAAGCTACCATGAACATTTATGCATGTTGTCAAATGAACGTGCTACTGCCCCCCACTGCCACCCCCTTCTCTGAATTTCCAGGAATGCAATTGCTGGGTTATATGGTAGTAGCATGTTTAGTTTTATAGGAAACTGCCCAACTATTCCAGAGTGGCTATACCATTTTACATTCCCATATCCAGTGTATGAATGATCCAGTCTCTGCATTCTCACCAGCATTTGGTGTTGTGAGTATTTCTGTTTTAGTCATTCTGACAGTGATATCTCATCATGGTTTTTATTTGCATTCCCTAATGCCTGATGTATGTATTTCTGCATATATTCTTCTATGAAATGTCTCTTCATATGTTTTACCCATTTTCTAATTTTTTTTTTTACTATTGCATTTGGGGAGTGTGTGTGTGTGTGTGTATGAGTGCATTCATTCTAGATACTAGTCCTTTGTCAGATATGTGGTAGCAAATATGTTCTTCCGGAGGATAACTTGTCTTTTCATCCCTTAACAGGATCTTTTGCAGAACAAAAGTTTTAATTTTGATAAGGTCTAGTTTATGAATTTTTACTTTTATAGATCATGCTTTTGGTGTCAAGTCTAAGAAGTCTTTGCCTAACCTTAGATCCTGAGAATTTTCTCATTTTTTTAATGTATAATTTTAAGTTTTACGTTTAAGTCCGTGATTCATCTTGAATTTATAAAGTTGACATATAGGTTGAGTTCAATTCTTTCTACCTGTGTTTGTCCAATTATTCCACTACTATTTACTGAAAAAATTTATTTTTCCCTGTTGCATTGCTTTTTCACCTTTGTCAAAAATTATTTGGGTATATT
This sequence comes from Daubentonia madagascariensis, assembly GCA_023783475.1. NCBI lineage: Eukaryota > Metazoa > Chordata > Mammalia > Primates > Daubentoniidae > Daubentonia > Daubentonia madagascariensis. The sequence continues at coordinate 6,942,495 of JAKFHU010001640.1, read as the reverse complement.
TGTGTGGGTCTATTCCTGGATTTTCTATTCTTTTCCATCAGTCTACGTATCTATCCCTATGCTAATATCATAATCTCTTGATTACAGTAGTTTATAGTAACCCTTAATATTAAGTAGAGTGATTCATTCTACTTTATTCTATTTTTCAAGGTTATTTTGTCTATTCTAGTGACCATGTCTTCCCATAAAATTTTAAACTAAGCTTGTCTGTGTCTATAGAAAACCCTGTTGGGATTTTGAGAAGAATTATATTAAACCTATGTGTCAAATTGTGGGAGTCTATCCACGAATGTAGTATGATTCTCCATTTATTTGAGGATTCTTTGATTTATTTCATCAGCATCTTGCAATGTTCAGCCTCCATATCCTGCACATGTTTTAACAAATTTGTACCTGATTTTTTTGTTTAAATTGTATTCAATTTTAAACCTATTTGAATTAAGTACCTAATTTGTATAAACCAGTCATTTTTGGCCTATGACCTGATAAAGCAGTCATCTAGTTTAAGTGATTTTCTTTTCTACTCCATAATTCTTTGACTAATCATTAGCAATGATTAGTTGTCCTTGCATTTGGAAAGAGCCTCAGGTTTTTGAAGGTTTATGAAAATTTAAGCTGTTTAGTCTGTCACTGGACTATTAGTTTGTTTGACTTAGTTGTATTCTTAAGAAACACACATATACACATAGCCAAAATAAGAAAAACAAGACAAAATGAACTTTACTACTACAAAGTTCATTGATTGTAGATGCTTTCCCCCAATTCATATGTGTTTCTTATATGAATTTATCATTAGTACATATCTCTAGCATTCAGTCTATCTGGTTTCACATTCATGTGCGTGTGTGCATAAACACTTGAATATAATCTAATAACACATAGAAGCTCTTTGTAAATGATGGCAAAAGAAAAAGAGTGAGTTTTTTCAAGTTGGTGAAAAATTAACCAAATGAGTTTTGGTCTAGGAGAAATCACGGCTGTTACTAGTCAAGAGAGTCAGGGCTCAAGAAGTTGTGTTGACAAAAGATAGAAACCAGGTGCAGTGGCTCATGCCTGCAATCCCAGTGCTTTGGGTGGCCAAGGCGAGAGGAACACTTGGGGCCAGGGGTTTGAGACCAGCCTGTGCAACATAGCAAGACCCTGTCTCTACAAATAATTTACAAAAAAAAAAAAAAAAAAGAAATCCACTTACTTCATTTAAATTTTTTCTTGCAGATTTCTTTCTCTTTTTTTCTCTTCACATTTCTCATTCTTTAAATTATAAAAATCACACATATTCCTTTTAATGAATTTAAACAATTCTGAAATGTATGAAGTAAAATGAAGAAATCGGATGTTGGGCTCTAGTCTCTGTCCTCAGGAAAAAATACTAATAGGTTAATGTATACTTTTAAAACTCTTTCCTCTGTCTACACAAATACAAACGTATTCTCACACACATATATATTGTAGTTTTAGTGCAAAAATTGAGTCATTCATTACATATTATACATATTATATGTGATATTTAAGTAGACCATGAATCCAGATTTCTCCAGGACACACTTGGTGAGTCTATGGTTCTTGCATAAATTTTAGTGGCAATTCCTTTCATATTCAAAATATTCTGGTTTATGAGATCAATTATATGGTCACACTAATTATACTAGTCCCCTTTCCCTCATGTTTTGACTGTAATTCTTAGTCAATAATTAATGGTGGTACTTCATTAACTTAACAGCTCTGGAGTACTCTTTAATAGTGATACACCATAATCTGTTTAAGCATACACAAATTGATGGGCAAAAATGTTTGGAATTTTTTGCTAATACAGATTTTAATATAGTGAAGAACTCTTGCATCTTTCCTTATGTGCTCATGCTAGTGTTTTTGGATGAAAGAGTCTTGGAAGTAAGATTATCAGGTAATATCCTGCACCTTTGAGTTTTTTGTAGCTACTGCCAGATTGTTTTTAGAAAGGTTATACAGAATCACACACCCGCTGACAGCTTATGAAATTGCCCCTCATGCCAGATTCCATCCTCCATTCTCTCTATAAATTTCAAATGCAAACTTTTCTTTCGAAGCACTTTATTTTTAAGGAAGACATATGAACAAATGGATTATTTCAGTTATTTCACATGTGCAAATAAAGATCCACTCTTCAGGGAGACAGTCCAAATTTATAACTCAGGCGCTAGTCCAATTTATTTTAAGTGACCAAGGACATGTAGATATTTTTGGAAAGAATGAAGCCATCTATATGGGGGTTGACTATAACTGTCTACACTTGTTCTTTCTTAAGAAATTCTTTATAAAATGTTTGCTTAAACTGCTATGTTCAAGAGTCCTGAGGGGAGACTTGTGACAAAATGTCTTGTGTTTACAACTTTTGATTAGAACTGAACATGTCTCTCCTTGCTTGTCTATCCCTACTTAGTGGCGCTGTATCTTTAAGCCATTAGTGCTTGTTTTAGGAAAGATAATATGAAAAAGTTCGAAGTTTTGGAATACATTATACAAAATCTTTTGGAAATTTTAATAGAAATACTTATTAGAGCATTATAAGTACTTTGAAAAATTTTTAAATTTCAACATATTAAAGGAGTACAAATCTTTTGGTTACATGGATACCTTTTATAATGCTTGAGTCAGGGCTTTTAGTGTGCCCATCATCTGAATAGTGTTCATTGTACCCGATAGGTAGGTTTTATCCCTCCCTTTCCCTCCCCTCCCCCCTCTTGATTTCCAATGACCTTTACATCTCTCTGTGTCCGTGTGTGCCCATCAGTGAGTTTCCAACTATTAGAGAGTACATGTGGTGTTTGTTTTTCCATTCCTGAGATATTTCACTTAGGATGAAATTTTAAACATAATAATTATGTAATAATCATATTAATAATTAGTTATTTTTAATACTTTAGAAACATTGCAGACTCAGAAATGGATGGTTTTCGTATTATTTTTATTTTCAAAGACAGCCTACAAAAGTCAAAGGGGCTTGTGCCTTTTCATTTTCAGTAGCATAATGGCTTTATTTATTTATTTTTTTAAGAATGAAGTAATTTGGAGCTTCTGCAGAGCTTTGCAATTTGCATATACAGAGTGAATTGCTCACTTAATTCATTCAGTACCACAAGGGACAAAATAATTAGGATACAACCTACAAAGGCAAGGCAGAAAATTGCCTTTTAGGTAGAAGTCTCGTTTTACTTGGTAAACACAAATAAATCATCATCTGTAAATTACCATCAGCAAAAGAAGGGGAAAAATTGGAAATCAAATCCTTGTTTTCCTAAATGGCTTTTGACTTTGCACACACCAGAAACATACTTAATATTCCCACACAATGCAAACTAATTGCATAATTCTGGTAGGAATATACCAGTTCCTTAAGGGAATGTGCTTTTTAAAAATCCAATTGTATTAATCTTCCCTTGAAACACCAAAAGAAATTTCAACAGTTTCCTTGTCTAGTTACAGAATAATTCATTTGGAAAATTGAACTGTGTAATTTGTAATTGTTTTCCAAGTTGTTAATAAAAAACTGTATCGATAGCAAATTAAACTCTTAAAGTATGACCACTTTGTTAATCGCAGGCTGTTAAACATGTATTTCAATGAATACTATTATTTATGATGAATAAGACATCTGGAGTATGGCTTTAAACAGACAAATTAATTTGGCAGTTCATTTTTGGGAATTCCTGATTAGATGGCCTACTTACAGATTTATCAGAAGTTTAGGAGAATGTTGAGTATTTCTTTTTTTTGATAGAATCATAGTACTTTGTGTATTTGGTACTCAGAAAACTAGAAACCAGGAACTGCATAAGTAATTAAGTAGCTCTGAAATTGCTCCCTGCCTTTTCATTCCTCCCCATCCATTCTAACCTAAGCAAAAGTCTTGATCACTTGTTGCCATGTTGCCTGCTGAGCTTTCCAGATCTCATCTCCGGCCCTCAGGTCCTGCTCCCGACCTCCCTATGGCTGGGGTCAATGTGGATGGCTAAGCCAGCTATACAGGGCTCACCTGCAGGAGGCACCTTTCCCAGAAATTTCATTTGAGTGGCACTTCTTGTAGTTGCATGGTACAGTGCCTTGTTCATTGTCTACTTTTACTATATTTATCCTCAGCACTATTGACATTTTGGTTGTGGGGGCCGTCCTATGCATTGTACAATGTTTGGCAGCAACCCTGGCCTCCATGTACTAGGTGCCAGTAGCACCCTCTCGGCTTTGACAACCAAAAATATCTTCAGACACTGTCAAATGTCTCAGGAGGTGGAACGGAGGGAGGGGGCAAATTCTTCCCCAGGTTGAGAACCACTGACCGATAGAAAAATCTTTCCTAATGCATAGATGTGACTGTTTCATATGCCTGCTTAAGCCTTTTAATTTATGCTTTTCAGATCTTGTGACTCACACTACACTCCTGAGTGCAGCACTAAAGGCCCTTTAGGATCTAGCTCTGGACCAGCGGCTTCATGCCTTGTCTGTTTCATGTCTTGTCTGGCCACCCTCCTCATCATTGCTCTTTCGCATGTTTTTATCATAACAAACTCTGCAGTTTCATGGTCACGCACATGTAGTTTCTTTTGCCTAGAAATTCATCTTTGGCCGGGCGCGGTGGCTCACACCTGTAACAATCCTAGCACTCTGGGAGGCCGAGGCGGGAGGATTGCTTGAGCTCAGGAGTTCGAGACCAGCCTGAGCAAGAGCCAGACCAGTCTCTACTAAAAATAGGAAAATTAGCCGGGCGTTGTGGCATGTGCCTGTAGTCCCAGCTACTCGGGAGGCTGAAGCAGGAGGATCGCTTGAGCCCAGGAGTTTGAGGTTGCTGTGAGCTATGATGACGCCATTGCACTCTACCCAGGGCAACAGAGTGAGACTCTGTCTCAAAAAAAAAAAAAAGAGAAATTGAGAAATTAATCTTTGCTTTCTGAGCCTCACAAACCCTTGCCCATCCTTCAAGACCCACCTTAGGACTAACAAGGCCTAACTCAAGAATGATGGCCTCTCTGATCTTATTCTCTATGTTCATTTGGTGGCGTTTGGTGGTTTAGTCAAGAGTAGTCCAATTTTCTGTGTTCGAGTTACTATCTCTGCTATTTTCCAGCTGTATAAAAGCAAGTTAACCTGTTTAGGCCTCAACATTCTTATATGTACAGTGGGAATACAATAGTGCCGCTAGTTAGAAAGGTTGTGAAAAAATTAAATGACATGATCCATATGAAGTGCTTAGAACCCAGTGCCTGGCCCGTAATTAAGAACCAGATGAAGGCTGGCCGATGCCGCTGTTCTTGTTAATACGCTATAGTAATGTCTGTTGTGTAAGGTTTTACAGATGGCCCACAGGCAAGGCAAGCAGCCCCTTTTGTAGGTCTGGGAGACTATGGGAACCTTGTAGATCAGATTCTTGGATCTTTCCCTTTGTATGGTCCTGCTGTACTTGGGTACACTTGGTCTAAATAATCATTCTCTGGAATTTGCCTGCCTGGAGTCAAATCTAGTGCCTCTGCCACTGATTGGGAATGGTCCAACCCTGGGCATTTTAATGATATCACTGTGCCTCAGTCTTCTTGCTTTTACAATGGAAATGATGACAGTGTCCACCTCAGGAGGTAGAGCTTTAATTTTTTTTTTTTTTTTTTTTTTTTGAGACAGGGTCTTGCTCTGTCGCCTGGGCTAAAGTGCAGGAGTGTGATCATAGCTCACTGCAACCTCACGCTCCTGAGTTCAAGCGATCATCCTGCCTCAGCCTCCCGAGTAGCTGGGAGTACAGGCGCACGCCCCCACACCCAGCTAATTTTTCTATTTTTTGTAGAGATGGAGTCTTGTTCTTGCTCAGGCTGGTCTCAAACTCCTGGCCTCAAGCGATCCTCCCCGCTTCGGCCTCCCAAAGTGCTAGGATTACAGGTATGAGCCACCGCACCCAGACAGAGCTTTAATTTAACAAGCACTATTGAGGGTCTACCCTGTGTGAGGCATAGTTGTTGGCACTGAAGATATGGTGCTAAACACAGCAGATGATGCCCTGACCCTGCTCTAGTCAGGAAGAGATAGACAAAAAGGAAATATACAAGTAAAATATATAGTGTGTTGGTGTGACTGATAAATGCCAAGGAGAAAATTAAAGCAGGAAAAGAGGACAGGAAATATGGAATGATAGGGCTGCAGTTTTAAATAGAGGAAAGAGGCTTGGTGTCATTGAGAAGACACTACATGAGTAGGGGAAGGTAGGGTGCGAGCACGCCAGTGGCATGTCTAGAGGAAGTGTTTCCAGGCAAAAGAAAAGCCCGTAAGCCAAGAGTGTGCTTGTTTGGTGGGACGGAAAAAGACCACATAAATGAAGTGGAGTTCTATTCGGCTTTAATGGTAGATAAAGTTGGGCTTTTAAGATAATAAAGCCATTTGTGCATTGACTTTATTTCAGTAGAATTGTGTCTCTTCAATATAACGACCTGTAGCATCACAATCAGGCTGTGTTTGCAGAGAGGTGTATAGGAGCATTCTGAAAGTTCCAAAGAACTGTCCGCGAGATAAACAGGACTTCAATGTGCAGCTTTATTTCTTCCAGCTATGAAAAAAGAACCATTTGTCTTAGAGGAACTCAGAGTATGCAGGAGGAAAACATGCGGTTGGAATATATCTTGAGAAGAGAGGATCAAAGATTGTTCAAACTGATTTCCAGGCAGTGCCATCCAACATAATCACATACTGGGGCCAAAAAGCACACCACCAACAAGGTAGCCTTCTGTCACCTCCTGCATTGCTCCAGGAAAGGCGGGCCCAACTGCCTTCACCATCTGCCGAAAGTCTCTGTTGAAGGAAGGATGCCGGCGGAGGATTGGAAGGCCCAGCTAATGATGGAATGCAAGGGCCACCAAAAGGCTGAGACCAAAGCATCCCCTACATCCCTTCTCAATAGGTCTAGAAGTGTCACCTAAGTGGACCCTCATATCCACCTGTGCTCAGTTTTCTTCATGTCCTAAATAAGTACAATTAGAACTTGCAATTGGGATCACAGCTAGCTGGCAGTCCCTGTTGAAATGCCCACGAAGAGACTAATGATGATGTGAAGTTGCAAAGGCACAGCTGTCTTCCCAAGTAAGCTACCTGTGTGTATACAACAGGTCACCTATTGACAAATCTAAGTTAAAAACAGGATGAGAATGGCCAAGCGTATAAGGACTGTATGGTAGGCACTTATGTCAGCTAACCATATGGAGTAAACTCTAGAGAGTTGAGCTTGCTCACCTGATTAGATATGGTAGTTACACATTTTTTGAAATTAAAAAAATGAATAATAGTGATTCTACTAATAGTAATAATCAGGAGCTGTATTTCCAGATTACTTTAATAAAAGCAGTGTAGGGTGGGGACAGGAAAAGCATCCTCTGTCAATGTTTATCTTGAATCTGGCAGTCATAGATATGTGGGCTTAGGTGGACAAACCCAGGGGATTCAAAAGAACAGTATTTTCATGCAGAGGAGAGCCTTCGGCAAAGACTATTTGCTGAAATGTGGTTGGGAGACAGGATATTCATATGATGCCAAAACATCACCCGGCTCTAATTACAAAGAGGAAATTTGGCATTTTACCATAAAGAGAAATGGCAGATACCTCCAAGCGGTCAAACATGGTGCCGTGTACACCCACATGAAAGCAAGTGTCCTTGGGAAGCTGAATTTTCTTCAACCTTTTGAAGTTCAAGTAGGAAAGATGAGTTTAGTTCAGACTGCCTTCTTTTGAATTGACAAATACTTTGTTTTTACTTAGAAATTAAGATTTATGTTCCTATTTTTTCCATTTCCAAGTGATGCAACTTTTAAACATGTAGTTTATAATTTGCGGAAATATACTTTAACATATTTGTCTCTAAAACAAATTGCATCTTTAGTTTTATTCATTTATTCATTTGCTCAGCCAGTCATTTAGTCATTCATTTATTATTGTTGTTTTTTAAGAAGCACATGCTATGGAGGGTAGCATTAGGGGAAAAATACCCATTTAGAAGCCAGAGGTTCTAGGTTTGAGTGTGGCTCCACCTCTTCTTGCTATCTGTGAAATCATAATTAATTTTCTTCTTTGATTCTCACCTTATTGATCCTTGTAATAGGCTTAATAGTAGTACCAAGGAGGTTATATCATCCAGAGAATTTAGTATCACATTGTAATCATTCAGTATTCTGTGTTTGGTTGACGTGAGTGGGCTTCCTTCTTGAGAAGTGGATTTATAACTATTTGGAAGAGGATTAGGGTGGAATTCATTTCTTCACTTCATTAGACTAGCTCTGCTTCTGTAATATATTATGGGACACTATGTTAGATTTCCTTTGAAAATTTAAAAAAAAACCCAAATGATTCAACAGCTAAAATAAAACCAATAACCGATGTTCTAGTTGAGTTCCTTGATTATTGTGTATTTGGCTAGGAAATCTGGTTTTCTTCATACAAGAAGCAATATTGTTACACAGTGGGATTTGAGAGAAAACTCTATGAAAATTCTTGGCCAAAAGGAAATCAAACAGAGGGTGTATTAGCCAACATCTGCTGTGGCAATAATTCCAAAATCTTAACAGCTTACAGCAACACATCTTTATCTTTTACCCTTTCTACATGAGAGGTCTGGATTGGCTGTGGGTGTACTGAGTGCAGCTGGATTAGTTTGACTTAGCTGAGATTCACCTGTCTGTTCAGAGATCCAGGAAGAAGGAGAGGAGGGAATGTTCTTCCCATGGTGGAGGGCCAAAGTTCAAGGAGGGAGAGACTGACATAATTACACATGCATTTAAAGCATGTTCTTCTTGAACATGGCATATCAGCTCACACTCTATGGGCCAAAGCAAGGTGCCAAGTCCAAAGCCGTAGGAAAGAGTTGCAAGGGCTAGGAGAAAGTGAATTATTGTGAATAAATAACTCAATCTGTGACAGAAAATGAAGGTTGCTGTGAGCCGCATAATTTGCCTTTGGTTTCATTTAAATAACTCCAAATCCTAGACAAAGAATCATTTTTGCCAAGCTTTGTCTTTACCTAATATTTCCCAACCTCCACACCGAGAAGTATACTTTATGCATAAGAAAATTTCCTATTAAGACTTCGTTATCTTTTGCCGACTGAGTTTTCAAGGAGTCACTATCTTCTGTGAATTCTGAATTAGTCCATGATAATTTCTGCAAGAAATGTGCTCAGGATGTCCAAAATCAAATTAAATATGATGCTAAGCTGGGATTTTGAAGTTAAAATACCCAATTTTTGGAGAAAATCAAGTATTTCAAAGGTCCTAATATTGACATTTTCAGTAAACCATATAGACGTTTCTGGTCTTCTTTGGTAGCTACAGATTTTAGCTCCATTTTAAGAGAAAGATCTCTGGAACCAGTTAGCCCAAATATATCCTGGAAAAAGAAAAGAAAGTTGAGAAATTGAAAGAATTAAATTGAAGGAATAAACAGGTTTTGATTTTTTAACCTGGTCTGCTGCTGTTTTAGCAGGGAGATCATATAAGAGACTAACTAAAAATATTTAAATTCTATTTATATACCATGTTTAATCACAAAATTTGACTTGTGTTTCTTTTCTACTATCAAAACTCTGTCAGTAATGAAAATTTATAACTGGCTTTCACTTTAGACTTCTCTTTGCAACAATTATTTTGACCTTTAAATCATAATTCTCAGACATATTTCAGGTTTTGGTCATGGGGCTTGAAATGGTTTATTGTCTTTCTCACTTGGGAAATAGAACTGTGGAATGGGCAGTAAAGCACAAGGAAAACAAATAGTCCTACTCAGATGGGTGGCCTTTGAGATATCAAGTGGGAACCAAATCTTTATGAAGTTTTAGTTGAAATCTATTGTCATGCCTCTGCCAAGCAAATGAGAATTGTTGTGGGTGATTATCTGACTTTATTTGTTATCCCCTGGACTGTTGACTCAGTAGGAAATTAAATGAAAAGAAAGTCAATTTCATAAAACAATAGTATTTGATTAATAGTGTTTTTCTAATTTTTAGTCATTTATCATTTATTCATTATTTTTGTCATAATCAGTATCACCTTTACTCTTATTTACTTAATATTTTGCTTTAAATCAGCTTGGTTTTTTTGTTTAAATAAATTCACTTTAAGAGAAAACTTTATTATTACCATTAATAGAAAACCAGTATCACTTGCCATGAACAGAACTTAACTTAAAAAAGACGTACAATGGAAAGAAAATAATGTTTTAAAATTCCGGGTTCTTTTTGCTGCCTACCAGTAGTCTTTGTTTGTGTGTGTGGTGTTGTGTGCGTGTGTGTGTGATTTGTTTGTGTGTGTAGTAAAAAAACACATAACATGAGATCTACTCTCTTAACAAACTTTTAAGTGTACAGTCCAGTACTGTTAATTATATGTACATTGTTGTACAACATATCTCTAGAACTTTTTCATCTTATATGACTGGAATTATATATCCATTGAACAGCAACTCCTCATTTCCCCCTCCCCCCACCCCGGAAACCACTGTTCTACTTGCTCCTTCTATGAAGTTGGCTACCTTAGATAACCTCATATAAGTGGAATCACACAGTATTTGTCCTTCTGTGGCTTGATTATTTCCCTTGGCATAATGTCTTCAAGGTTCATCTATGTTGTAGCATATGACAGGATTTCCTTCTTTTTTAAGGCTGAATAACATTCCATTGTATGTGTGTCCCACATTTTCTTTATCCATTAATCTACTGATGGAGAGTTATGTTGTTTCCCCCTTTTTGGCTATTGTGAATAATGATGCAATGAACATGGAAGTGCAAATATCTCTTCAAGATCCTATTTTCAATTTTTTTGATAAAGACCCAGAAGTGGGGTTGCTGAATCATATGGTAGTTCTGTAATATTTTTAATTTTTTGAGCAACCTCCATACTGTTTTCCATAGTGGCTGCACCTTTTAACATTCCCACCAAGAGTGCATAAAGGTTCCAGTTTCTCCACATCCTTGCCAATACAAAAGATAACAATCTTTTAGGTGCTTTTTGTTTGTTTGTTTTTTAAAATAATAGCCATCAATAATAGGTGTGAGTTGATGTTTCATTGTGGTTTTGATTTGCCTTTTCCTGATGATCAGTGATGTGGAGAATCTTTTTATATACCTGTTGGTCATTGTATGTCTTCTTTGGAAAAATGTCTATTCAAGTCTTTTGCCCATTTTTAAATGGGCTTATTTATTTTTATTATATTTTTTGCTGTTGAGTTATATGAGTTGCTTAGATATTTTGGATATTAACCCCTTATCAGGTATATGGTTTGCAAATATTTTTTACCATGCTGTAGGTCCTTTTCACTCTGTTGATTGTTTCCTTTGCTATGCAGAAGCTTTTTAGTTTGATGTAATTCTACTTGTCAATTTTTGCTTCAGATCATTGCTTTTGTTTTCAATGACCCCAAACTGGCCCCCTTTCTTGTAAGTGTTGGCATTCAGGCAAGCCAGAAACCAGTCCTTCCAGCATCCCATAAAAGTCTGAGTGTTGAATGAATGTTTCAGGCTTTTCTTTCCGCCCAGGGAGAAGCCAGGAGCTGAGAGTTTTCTCCCGATAACACTGCACTGAGCTGGGGGAAAGACTGTGGCCAATGAGTGCCACAGATTTTTCTTACAACTTTAATGCAGCTAGTTTCTGCACTTTCCTGAGGTGCAGGAGCCTCTTAACTGGTTTCTTAGTTTCTCACAAAGGAAATTAGACTGTGTGTGGTTGTTGAGTTGGTGTCGCCATCAGGGGAAGGAGGGTCTAGGGCTTTCTATTTTGCCATCTTGCTCGTATCACCCCTGGCCAGCAGTCTTAAAATACCTTGTGCATCTTTTTGAGAAGCAGTTTTATAAGTGCTAGAGAATTACTCTTTGATATAAACAAAATTTGATAGATTGGAAAAGGGAATAACTTTTTCACCCTATGAAATACCGTGTTTATGAACCATCTAAAATCATCTCAGTTGGAGACTGCAGTATAGATGTACACATTCCCTACGTACAAGTTTCTAAACTTATGTTCCACATCTAATGAAATTAATCATACCTCACTGAGTTGTAATGAGGAGTAAATCAGGTAAGGTATATGCATGAAAGGATGGTATTAACCAGATTTAAGGTGGCATTATATTAGCAAAGATTGTAAGGGAAAAAAACATGGTTTCAGAGTAGAATAGATTGGATGGAAAATAAAGATTAGTGTAAAATAACCATATTTCTCACTAGGTTATTAGGGCTAGTCATTCTGCTTAGGAACAGGAAAAAGGATGAGGATTCTGTGACACAAGGCAGTGTTTTCCCTCAGTGAATCTTCTGGGAAGATGTGACTTGTCTTTAGTTACAGTCTCTAGAAACTGAGGCTGACTAACTTGGACAGAGAAGGAATTTGCTCAAAGGCTGTGGAGGAGCATCCAATTCTCCTTGGAGGATTCAACTAGTGGTGGCCAAGTGTCTCTTTAGGGCAGCACTGCTAGAGGGGATCAGCTTACTTTTCCTCCCATCCAAACTCCTGGGAAAGAGTCTGATTCTCTGGGGGAGCAACTTGAGTGACAGCAGCACCAGCCATGCTGGAGAAAGGAAATATGACAGCAGGAAATCAGATGCTGTGACTCAAAGACAAGGACGTAGATGGGGGAAGCCAAGGTAGAAATACAGCAGTGCAGATGTCCTAGAAGAACCAGAACCAGGGAACTGTGCTCTTGGGATTGGAACATTACCTCAGAACTCATTCCCTGCAATTACTCCTCACACATCTTAACAAAATAGCTTAATTCATACATAGGGGTTGATATGTTCATCTAAGAGAGCTGTGCTCACTGGTTTAGAGCATGACTAGCTCAATCCATACAGCACACTTTGCTTCAACTAAAGTCAAATTAAAATTTTGGAATAGAAATATAAAATGTTAAGTTTATATTTAAAACAGAAATAGTTTTTTTCAATCACTATAGTGTGTATGTTTGTTCCCATTTCTGTAAAAAAAATGTTTGTTTATGCCTGAGTGCACACTTATATCTTCTTGTATGTATATATGGTGAGAAGGACTAAGGGTGTGGGCAGACTTTATAGTGTTTGTCTCTTTGCATTATTACATTTTCTACTATATACAAATATTGCATTTTTAGTTAAAAACAAAAAACAGAAAAAAAAGTAACTAAATGAGTTTTGACTGGATTGATTAAAAAAAAATGAAAAAAGACTTAGAGATGTTGATCACCTTAGGTCCATCTGTTTTGCACAGCTGTACAAGGAAGGTGGGTTGGTAGATGTAGGACAGCTAAAAGGGTGGTTTATTCTGGAATGTAGATATCAAGGGCAGAAGTCAAATGCTAAAACCTGTAAGCAAACTCAGTACCTGAAAAGCAAGTTAGTTGCCACCTCAGGGCCTTTGCACTTACCATGACCTGTGTCTGGAATTCCTGTGCCCAGATGTCCATGTGGTTTACTCCTTTAGATCTTATGAGCCTCTGCTCAAAAGCTCTCTTCAGAAAGAGCTTCTTTGGTTCCTTATGGAAAATAACAAAGTTTCCCTGAGCTCAGTTACTTGGAATTACCTCCTACATGTCTTAAAACAACAGCTTAATTTATGCATACACCAAATCATTCTATACAGCTTTATTTTTCCTCACTTCCTTATTCCTACATGGTGGTTTCTTTCTTTATTTTCTCTCCTTTCTGAAATATAAGCTCCAGGAGGGCAGGAAATTTGTCTGTCATTCAAGTTCTGATCTCCAATGAATAGAACAGTACTTGACACAGAGTAAATACTAAAATAAATAAATTAATGAATGAGTAAACACACAGTAAAAAGTTTTTTAAATTTGGTGAATGAAAGGCTGCAAGGAAGATTTTTGGAGAGGGAACGTGGTTCCACTTCAATTGTGCTTACGTGTTTCCCTCCCTGAATTACACCTTGAAGAAATTATTTTACCTGTGAGTTTATACAAAGAGACATACAATGTAGATCCAGCTGCTTTAATAGAGAACCAAAATAATGTGAAAAAACATAATTCATGTAGAGTTTAGAGTGTGTCTGTTATTTTGTGCTACAAAAGAAGAATAAAATCTGTATCTCCAGAGGCTCGGGAAGAACTTTCCCTAAACAGTTTTGAAACTGGAAGGAAATAACTTCTGGTTGATCTGAGATATAAGGCAAAAACAAGAAATCCAAACTGGAGGTGAACCAAAAGAATTGTTCATGCACATGCTCCTGAATGCGCACCCTCTGTGAGGTAGTGAGGATCCAGTACAGTCACTTTTGATGATTAGGTGCACTCATGTAGCCCCCATTTCGAATAACATTGATATTAGATGAGAATTTGAGACCTTATCAAAACTCATGTTTGCCTTCTCAAAGGTGATTCTTCTGGGGTAAATTATTTCTTTGTAAAAGGAATATTATGTCCTCCCTTAGTTTTCTCATTTGCAAAATGAAATAATTAGAAAGAAATACATTTTATAAAAGTTTTATGTGACTTATAAAGATCTCTGCAAAGGTTATTTGTCATAACTACTACTTTGGCATGTATATTCAGGAAGGTTCTATTATGAATTAGTATAGTTGGCAACTCTTTTGAAAGTAAGATGTGTGTGCATGCATGTGTGTTGTGTATGTGTGTGTGTGGGGGTGTGTGCATGTACATGCTCATCAAGGTGTAGTTCTGAGGTAGGGACAGAGACTGTTGCTTTGAAACCCGATTGTCCTTTGACATGTACAATCATGGCCCTGACTGCTCTGTGAATAGTCATTTGCCTCCCCTGAGTGAGGATGTCATGTTGCTTATTTCCTAAACCAATTTCCAATGTGGGTAATTGTGTTCTGACTCACACAATTCCCCCTACATTTCCTGACTGTTTCAGGTGACTCTCTCTTCTTCTTTGCCCTTAATGGATATGGAATGAAGTGACATATTTCAAAGTCATTGCTGTGTTTCAGGCGGGGGTGGACTACTCATGTCATGTCTCAGTAGAGTGTCAGTGTGTCAGAGTAAAGCTGACACACATGTGTGCCTACTTCCACCCCAACTTCTAACCACTTCGAAAGGAAAGAGGTCTTCAAGCGGGTGATGATTTTCAGGGGCTAAAGATTCTTCGACTGAAAGTTCCTAGAGTTAGTCATTAGTGTTTCAGATGGGTCAAGAGAATAGGCTTTGGGGTCAATTTGCTTCATTCAAATCTTGGTTCCACCATTTTTTGGCTGTGAACTTGGTTGTATGACTTTAACCTTTCTTAAGCCTCAGTTTTCTCATCTGGAAAATGCTGATAATAATAATATCTATTTCACAGGGGTTTTATGAAGATCCATATAAAAACTCTAAGCACAGTGTATGGCATTTGGTGGAAGCTCAGTATGTTTGGCCTCAGTATGATTGTATTTTATTGATTTTGTCCATCAGTAAGTCATTGCTAGGTAACTCAAGTCTAGCTGGGAGTTGGAGCGAGAAACAGATAAAGTTCAACCACAGATAATAAAGTAGGACTTCATGCAGCATATGTGGAAACATAGAGAAAGGAATAATTAATTGATACTAAGGTCATGGCAAGTTTTCCAGAGGAAGTGGGCCTGGAAAGAAAAGTGAAATTTCCCTGGAGAAAAGAGACAGGAAAGAGAGAGAGGGACATTTGCCTTGAAGAAGCACCATGCAAGTAAATTTATGGCTGAGTTTGGTCTCTTGTTCGTTTAGTTCACATATCTTTGTTGAGTTCCTGCTATGTGCCAGGCTCTGTGATTGACTCAGGGAACACAATAGTGGGCCAAATAAATACTATCCCTGCCCTATGGAATGTTGACTCTTGAGGCAAGCCCGTGCACTAAACTAATAACCCATAGGGAAGGCGTAGGATGTCGTTGGACGGTATAGACTTGAGACTGATTAGATGTTGGGGTGGGAGGTGTACAGTAGGGCCTCTGTGGGTAACTGAAATTTAAGCTAAGACTTGGAGCAAGAGTGAAGTAAGGAGAGAGTAGGGAAGCCTCTGTGCCAGGAGAGTCATGGTACCTTCTAGGAGCTGAACAAAGTCCAGTGTGGCTGAGACATAGAACACAGGGGGAAGGTGGCAGAGAGGACGTTAATGAGACAGCATGCAGAAGACCACAGGGGGTCTTGGTGGTCATTCTAGGGATTTGGAGTTTTGTCCCAAGTGCAATGGGAAGTCATTGGAGATTCCTAATTTGTTCATAGAAATGTTGGAATTAGACTTATGTTGTATAAAAATCATCTGCCTTGTGTGCAGTGAATTAATGGGGATTACAGTGGAAGTGGAGAGACCAATAAGTAGCTGTGGAAAGATGACAGTGTCTTGTATTGGGGTGGTGGGCAAAAATAAACAAACAAACAAAATCAACAGCTGCATCTGGTGAACTCTGAGGGACTCTATGGTTGGAGAATAAGACAAGTAGTGCTGAGTCACTGACAAGATTGATTTGGGCAGATTTGGAGGCGCACTGGTGTGACATTTCATGCCAAGAAATTTGCATTCATACTATGAAAAGGGCCGATAGAGGTTAAGAATCAGGGAAACGAAATAATCAGATTAGTGTGTGCATGGAGGATATTTATTTCTCTTCCCACCTACTTCTTGAGCCAGGCATTTATTCAATTTAGAGTAACAGATGAGAAAAATGGTACAGCATCGTTGCAGGCAGAGATTGATGGTAGGCAGATTCTTTTGTATAACAGCACAAAAGAGATCTATTAAGGGGAGGTTAAACCTGTCATTGTGAAAGGCTTATTTATCTTGTAAATACTAACCCTGAAGCCATCTTAAGCCTTCTCCCAGGAGAGACCCAAATATCTCACCTCTCCAGTGCAGCAGAGGATCAGGATAGACCTGAACGAAGGATGACCGTTGTGGAAACACAATGAGCCAAGACCCTTTGTGGAAGGGAGGAGTTTACAAAAGTGTTAACCCACAGGGCCAAGGGATCGTGGGAGAGAGGAAGGAGGGAGAGAAAGTCTAACGGTTACAGATTACCCTCCTGACAGCAAGTAGGTGGTACTGTGCAGTGTGCTCAGACTCGAAAACAGAGGCTCCATGACAGCTCCATAACCACGGAGAAGCTGGGAGTGAGTCAGAGAGAGTGGGAAATCCTTGGGAAACCAGATTCGTTATGGACTCTCTGTGTCGGAATGTATGACTTGAACCTGGAGTTGGGGGCAATTTTGAGACTCCTGACTGGCAAAGGGCGGGATAGTCTTCTTGTGAATCAAACTACCCTTTCCTTCTCTTCCTCGGGGTCAGTGTGTTTAAGACACTTACACTGCGAGTACTCTGAAGGGATGGGGTATTTGGAGACTTTTGCAGTTGACTGAGAAAGAAAGCTGCACGCAGGGTGGAAATAGACATGAGAATTATTGATCAGGTGGGGTCTTTTGGAGGGTTCAAAACAAGGAAGAGAAAGGAAAAACTGGAAAAAGGTTTCTACCTCTATGAAGTTTTAAGTGTGTGCCCTTAATATGCCTCAGAAAATTTAGTAAGGAAAGATAATTTGTTAACCATTCTTGCTATGTATTAAGGACAACGCTAAATTCACTTAACTATTTCTTAGCTTGCAGATACGTAGACGCTCTTCTGTCGAGTTGTGCTCTTCTGTGATGTGCCTCACCTTTGGTGTTGCATATCGGAAACATCCGGGGAGTGTGGTCAAACTTCCACTTGTTCATGTTTCAGGTCACAGAACTCAACAATGTGAAGAACGTAGCTCGATTGCCAAAGAGCACCAAGAAACACGCCATAGGGATTTATTTCAATGATGATACCTCCAAGACCTTTGCTTGTGAATCAGGTTTGTCTGAGGCAGGGGTTGGGGGCAGGGGTTGCTTTTAGCTTTGGAGGGGTGCTGGGCATACAGCTTAATCTTTTGGGCCTTTCCACAGATCTCGAGGCCAATGAATGGTGCAAAGTACTCCAGATGGAGTGCGTGGGGACGCGGATCAATGACATCAGCCTTGGAGAGCCTGACTTACTGGCTACGGGCGTTGAGAGAGAACAGAGTGGTATGTAGAGAAAAGTCTCTCCTCTCTCTTTAAAAACTGTGTTTGTCCCCATATAATAAAACAAAAGAAATCTTCATTATGTAAAATTGTTGAGTTATAAAAGTGTATAAAGAAGTAAAAATAACCTTTTATCTAACCCACAACCTGTGTTAACATTTCAGGTTATTTTTTCGTAATTTTTTTTCAATCCATAATATGAATTTATTTACCTTAATAATATCAGTTAGAAATTTTAGGGAACCTGCTGCATGCCAATTTGGTGGAAGATGCTTTCACCCTATCAGATTATTTAATACTCACAGCAGCATTATGGCAGAGGGATTGTTACTTCCCCCATTTTACAGATGAGGAAACTAAAGCACAGAGGAACTGAAGACCTTGCTGTCACTCCAATTGCTGGCTAGTATTTGATTCCAGACTATATCCTTGAGCCTGTATTGACAATGTACAGATTTTAAAGCATAATGGGTTTTTTTGATCTTGGCTTTTTCACTTAAAATGTTATTGAAAGCTTTCCAGTGCTTTTAATAGAATTTAATAGAATTCATGTTTTAATAGAATTCATGTTTCATGAAGTTTAAACCCACCTAAAAATCTGTGGGTTTTTTTTTTTTTTTAACTGAAGCACTTGAGCTGACTCTGAGCTCAACACTCAACCTAGGAATAAATCATTTAAAATAGTAATGACCAAAATATTCATGAACACTTCAGCAAAAATCAATGTTGGTTTACAGTACAAACCTGGAAGTGAGGAATCATTTTCTTGGTCTCCAAATACCTGAGCCTAGTAACAGGGTACATTGGATCCTAGCATTCTTCCTTAGCCAGCTGCCCTGATCTATGAGGACGTGGCACAACTGAAGGGGCCGTGGGTCACCTGGCTCGATTACAAACATGACAGAGATGGAAATGTACTGACCCTTTCCATAGACACACACTCTGGTTGTTAGTGACAAATGCTCTCCCTCCCAATTGGAGCTATGTCTTCATGACACATTTACAGTCTGTGACTATTTTGGATGCACTATATCTACCATAATCCATCTCCATAGAAGTGTTACTGACCAAGACCTAGAATTGCTGGCTAATTCAGAAGAGCTTCTTTGTAGATTGGGAGATTGTGCTACAGAGAGGTCAAGTCATTTGCTGGGGTCATACAACCAATCCCAGGTTCCTTCTTCCCTCATTCACTAAATCAAACTGCCCCTGGGCAGAGAGGACGCCTGGGAGCCATTCATAAAGAAGAAAACATGACAGGTTTTGATAATTATTCATTTTTTTTAACCTAGAGTGCTTAGATCAGCACTTATTTTTCACAAATTTATATTTGTGAAGCAGTCTCCTGGCAGAGCTACAAACCAAATTTAAGAATTGACTGTACCCAGGAGTTGCCGTTCCCTTGCCAGTTTTCTGTGCCTCAGTTTCCTCTTCCATCAAACGGAAATGAGAACACCTCTGGTGTATAACTATGAGGGACTATTATGAAACTCAACCATCTTCTAATAGTACATTATTAATTTGTGCAACTTCAAGTAATTATAATTAAAATGATCACTTCCATCACTGTTGCTATTGGTATTCTTTATCGAGGTAGAAGAACTTCTAAATAAATACATTGGTAATGATCTCTCTTACTTTTTATTTAATGAAGACAGTTTTTCTTACTTGCTTCAGAACTCTCAAGGGGGAAATTTACTCCATTAGAATGTGTTTTAAAAATAATAGTTATTAGAAATCAACAAATATTTGGTTATTGGGAGTTTGAAATTATTTAGAAAGTTTGAATAGTAGGTGCATGAATACATTTCATGAACACAATCTTGGCATTACTGTTTACTAAAATCGACTATCAAAATTTGCTATTAAATTTACTATCAAAATTCTAATGATTACATTACTATAAAACAATTAGAATACAGCTAATAAAAAATTGTTAGTGCCACACTGTTTTCTCAGATGTAGGCGATCTACCATAATGATGGTTAGGTGGAAATGTGTTTGCTATAATAATATTTTTGTTCATATTTCACTTAAAGATTTTGACTCTATAACTTCCTCATGAATTTTCTAGAAATATAACAGAAATACAGTGACTGTATCTGTGGGGATGGAAATTTGATTACAGTAATCAGCTAACCAATTTATTTAGAGTAATCTTGGTTATATTTTAACAGTCATCCAAATAAGGAAATGAATATTTTTTCTAGTATTTGACTAAAGAAAATTTTTTGTTAAAACTAGTTCCAATATATCCATTGGCATTTTCCCAAATTGTTGGTCAGTTAAGTGCATAGTATTAGTGTGGAATTTTATTTAAATAATTTGAGACACAGTTTTATTCATTTGGTTATAGAAATTATAAGTTGATTAATATAATTTTAATATCCTTAAACCAGGAGACAATTACTTTGCACCTGCATCTTTTGTGAACACAAAAGTGTGGATGTATTAATAGTTAATGTGTGCTTGGCAGGAAAAAAAATTGCTTTTAATGATTTCATTGCTGTAGTCTTTTATTGGCATGCAAATTTAAAAATTCTGAAAATGATCTTTGCTCCTGTAAATAGCGTTTAGTTTATATTGATAGCCATGCTGTGTCATTATTATGTTATTTAATAGGGTCTGCATTTTAAAAATCATTTCTGGGACTGTTAATTTATGAGAAAGCTTTATCTTTCTGAATGTTCAACAAAAACCTAGAATTTGAGCTTGAATTATTTTGAAATGCCTCTATGTTCCTACGATGTCTTTGATGTTTTATTCCTGGGGATTTTAGACTAACCTTTTGTTTTTCTCCCAGAGAGATTCAATGTGTATTTGATGCCATCTCCTAACTTAGATGTACATGGCGAATGTGCCTTGCAGATTACATATGAGTGTATCTGTCTTTGGGACATCCAGAATCCCAGAGTCAAACTCATCTCTTGGCCGCTAAGCGCCTTGCGGCGATATGGACGTGATACCACATGGTTTACATTTGAGGCAGGGAGGTGAGTTTAATGACTTTTAATGACTATTTTTTTTTTCGGTCTTTTGTTTATTTTTCCAGGCTCATATCATGTGAGGCCTACATTTACTTGTGAGATCCAACCTGAAGTACACTTCAGGAAATGCATAGAGTTGGGATTATGTAATGTGAAAGGTATTATAAAATATTCATGCATTCAATATGGCTTTTCCCCGTGGAGGATTCTAATGTTTCACAAATATGATATGAATTTTCATTACGCTGTTTGATTCCATATCACAAACTGAAGTTGAACTAGGTAAAAATGTTAAAAAATATACCATTTAGTGGGTCAAGCTGAACAGAGGCCAGCTTCTTGGTTTTTGGAAAACATCCATATTGTTATTTAGTGGACATTTCGTCATCTGAGCTAACTATAGAGGATTATCGATAAGAGGGGCCGTTGGCTTTTTTCAAGTTGCAGTTTATTGGGTTCCATCTATTTTGCTGACAGCATAAGGGTTGCCACCAGTACTGGAAGAGGTACATTCTAAGTCTGGCTTAGTGTGACACCTGATATATGTACTCTTAGGGCTTTTCCTTTTTCCTTTTAGAAGTTGATCTGGGAGAGAGAAGATAGTGCCAGTAATATCTGGGTTGATCCCCACCTACAAAGAGATTCCTTTGCTCAGTATCTCATTTTCCTTGTGGCTCATTCCTCGTCCCTCAGAATTTAGACTCCTTCTTGGAACACTGCAGATAAATTTTATATTTTAGAATTTTGAATGACTACATTTTAAGAAAGACAAGTCCTTCTGTATATGGCCTGATGTAACATTCAAGTGGAAAACAATCGACTTGTGACATTAAAAAAATTGTCTATAAAAGTGGACAATTATTCTTGACAAAAACATGACACTTGATATAAGTAGGGTAAAAACAGAAGTTCGAAACACCTAAGACCTTAATTCATGTGAATAGATGACAGTAATACTCCCCTCACATTAATCTGTTCATTCCATTTTAAACAAAGTCCTATTATTTCAAATTTACTTTTCAGAAATATGATCAATTTGATGTTCTTAAAACTATCCTAGAAAGTTTTAAAATTCCTTCTTCCCATACATCTCTTCTCCAGTCTACTTTATTTTCAAGTACCTAGAAACAAGTTGGTGAATCTCCCAAAGACTACAAAGGTCATCACAAAAAATAAACCTTTAATGTTTAAAGCAATGTGATTCTTTTGTCAGAAGTACTTATTTATTGTCCTTATGGGAAAATTCTTATAGAAAATTAAGAATTTGGTAAGGTCAGTGTATTTCCCCCTTTGAGTCTCAGAAATTATTTGTATATTAATTGTAACCAGTGAAATTTAAATATAGAAAATGTTTTATAATAGAAATAGACTTTTCTATGGCTATAAACCTCATATCATTCCCCATTCGTATTTCATATTGATGTGTGAGAGAATTCTGCATCAGTCAGGACATTTTGGGCCTGTTTTGGGCAGTACTTACTCAACTATTAATATTTTAAAATTGTTCTTTGATTTACTATTTATGGGAAATAGTAGGAAAAGAATATGGCTTTTTATGATAGTGTTTGAGGACTAAAAACTTAGTGAACTTTTGTAGTATCTCATGACTGTGTGAAACTTTGTTTTTGAAATCATCTTATTAATTTTCCCAATATAAAATGACTACCACTCATAACATGCAAAAGTTTAATATATTCATATTGAAATCTAGTACAACTGTGAAGGATCTTGGTGATTATTTAAAAGATGTTGATACTTTTTCTAAGTGCCGTGGGAAACCATAGAGATTTGTAAGCAGGTGTATTTGACTCTCTGTGTGTGTGTGTGGGGTGTGTGTGTGTGATATAATTGTGTTCATATTTTGTAAAGGTCAGTCTGACCGCATTGTGAATAGTAGGATAGAGGGAACAGGTGTGGATGTTGGGAGGTATTGAAGTAGCTCAGGTGAAAGAAATGGTGGATGAAAATTGTGGATATATTAGAGACATAAATTCCAAAATTATTTCAATAGTCTTTGACCAAAAGCTATAAAATGCTGACTTAGAAAATAAAAGTGTTTGATTGCATGACTTAGATGGCCCCTTTATGGTCTGTCCTTTTGCATATTTTGTCCAAGAGCTCCAGCAGTCAGATGCTTATAATACCTACAACCAAGTTTACACAGTGTTGTACCTCCAATATTGTAGGGACATAGAATATTTATTGATTTTAAATTGCATCTTATTCAGTGGTTATGCTTTGTGAGGCTGGTGCAAACTTGAGATTGAATGTTCGGAGGGGAAAGTTTAGGAATTGTGTTCTTAGGATCTTACTCATTTCTCAAACAGCGTATATAGTGTGGGGAGCACTGATTCAGGAGTCCCAGGAGACCCTAGGTTCTTATCTCTATTCTTTACTAGCTATTGATCTTGGACAAAGTGCCTAACTTCCCTTGTAAGTTGGATCTGAATCATAAATTCCTTGCAGGGTTGTCATAGGTAAAAGCAGAATGCATGTAGAAGACCCAGAAGGATGCTATGGCTTCTCCTAGATCATATCTTTGTTATTCTATTATGATTACTTTTGGAGGAGAACTTGGGCTTGCAGGATACAGACAGTGTTAAATGCAAAGTAATATTACTATTTTATATTTTGCGTGAAACCCAAATAAAGATGAATTTTTATAGTTACCATCAAGATGCTTGGGATAATAAGATCATTCATGTTTCCCCAAGTGTGAAGGTTTCATGTCTGCCTTGCTCTATTAGTGAAGATAATTTTCTCCTTGGCTATTTTTGGATGTATTCAAAACAAGGAAGTTTTATATTAACTAATATAATTTCCTCCCTCTCTCACATCAAGAAGTGAGCAGGAGTTAAGTCTCTCCAGGCAAATAGTTTTTACATATCCAACATACATCTGCAAAGTTTAACAACATCCTCTAGCACACAGGGAATCCTCTTCCCAAACACCCTGGGCAAAGTTGTGCTTACTTTCAGCCTCTCTTAGAGCTAGAACTGGATGTCATTCCTGCTCGATGGCCCCATTTCACCCCACCAAAGCCGACAATGGGATATGTGTAATAAACTGAACTGGGAATTAGAGGAAATGAAATAAAACTACAGTTCTACTACATACTTGCTGTGGGAACCTGGCTATGTCACCTGACTCACTAAGCGTCTATTGCCACCTCTAAAATGGGGACAATATATTACTTATCTCACAAGATTGCTGTGAAAATTAAATAAAGGCACATGTAAAAACACCTGGAATAGTGTCTGGCATTGTAGTAGGCAGTGTATCAACCCAAACTGACACAGAAAAGAAATTCATTGGCTTACATAACTCCAAGTCTGAGGAGTAGAGATGGCTTCAGGCTTGGCTTAATTCAGTGCCCAAATGACGACCCTAGGTTTCATTTGAGAGTCCTGTTTCTTCTGGAATGGCTTCATTCTGGCTCCATATGGGCACTTCCAGGAGGTTTGGAATCTTCCTATGCCATCCTCCATTAGAAGAGAGATAAATTAGTACTGTATGTTGACCATTATATTCACTATGTGGCAGGCGCTGCACTGAGCATCTTACACAAAGCCCACAGGGTACAAATACAATGGGGATTGGTTCTCCCAAGGCACCAAGGGGGCACTTTTGCCATAAGAAAGGGAATAGATGTGAGGTTTTAAAAAACTGACAAAATATGTCCACTATAGCATTTAATAATTGCTCAAAGCAAATAGAGTCAAGAAGCTATTTGACTGTGATTAGCATTGTCACTCACAGTGGTGCTAATCTCCAGAGCAATGGTTCTCCACCAGGGGTGGTTTTGCTCCCAGGGGACATTTGATAATGTCTGGAGACATTTTTGGTTGTCACAACTTGGGCAGGGGGTGCTACCGTCATCTAGTGTGTAGAGGGGCCAGAGATGCTGCTAAATATCCTATGTGGCACAGAACAGTCCCTCACAACAAGAAATTATCGGGTCCAATTATCTGGTTGAGAAACCCTGCTCTAGTAGGTGTATCAGTCATTGAAAATAATCACTAACAGTTTTTGAGCCCTTACTATACGAAAGTCACAGGGCTAAGCATTTTATATGCACTAATTCAAGCCACTGACTGATCATGTAAACTAGGGGCATATTATTATTCCCATGTTTAAAAACTTGGGCGAAGGCATGAGGTCCAAAGTCATGAGGCCAGTAAATTCAGGACTCACACTCAGATCTTTAACTCCCAAACTCTATGGATTCCTAAGAAGGTTTACCTTCTACTGGAGATTAGCCTAGTTCTTAATTAACTTCTGCAGTGCTAAGGAAGAGAAAGCATACTTACATAACCAAAGCTCGCTAAAACCATTTTGGAGGATTTTGCCAGAATATTGCCCCTTTCCACTGAATCTGTCCCAATATGAGGGAGGTATCCATCAATAAGCCACAGTTTTGCAAAGATATTGGTAATTTGGCAATTTGAATATGCCTCCTGAGCTGTGCACTAGCAAATAAGTGTTCTTAGTTTGATTTTAATTTTGGAACCCCCTGTCTGTTCTTTTAAGTTCAGGTGTAGGCAAATACAGCCAGGATTGTTCATCTCTTCTGGGAGCACTGTGAGGATCACAGGTCATCAGGAGTTTCTACACACTGTTTTTGCCCCTTCTCCCTCCGTGTAAGACAATCTGACCATCTCTCCATTCAGAGCTGAAATATAAAAAGTGTTTAATAAGGTACAATTGCACAATTAATTGCCCCTGGAGATAAAGAACCATTAGTTTATCTGGGGAGAGATATTGCTTATTTTGTTTGAGGCTTTTCTAGTCTTCTGTTTGTTTCTTTCCACTCCAAAGCCCTGAAACCTCACTGACACGCATCAGACTGCATGGGCTCTGATTTTTTATGGGATGATCCAATTGACATGAAGTTCCAACTGCAGCAACATCCCCCATGGAATCATTCTTGAAATGTTATTGTTTAAAGAAAGGTGGCAGGTGTCCAGTAAGTTTCCCTGTTAATTTTACAGCTGGCTGCTGAGTTAGCATGCTTCAATGTCAGACTCCGCCTTACCTTCTGACCGATTTAAATTAATACCCTGGGTTTTGCACCTGCAGGAGTGAGAGCAGCTCAGGTGACATTTGGCAGAACATACTAAACAATTACTGCACATGAGTGCCTTTCTTTATCAGCCAGAGAGAGTCTCTCTCATTCTTTTGACACTGTTTTAAGAGAAATTTTTAGGTATGACAAGAATATGTGAAAATCCAAGTTGCATATACAGATACATTTCCTTCAATGGGGTGCACAAGTTTGTGAAAAAGGTTTTGTTTTTTGGTTTTTTTTTTTGTGTGTGTGTTTTTGTTTTGTTTGGCTGTAAAGGCATCTGAACAGTTTTGGAAAATAAATCGTTTGTTTCTCACACATTTCACCCTAAAAACAGTCTAATTGGTGAAATGACTTTTCATTGGAGAATAAAATTGTTTTCTCCTTTAATTGGTGAGTTTACAGGTAAAAAGACAATTGTTCTGATATCTTTTGAATAGTCTCTATTCATCTATTTGCATGTCTGAAATCTTTGAATATTCTGTCTTCTTGATTCTAGGCTACTTAGTAATCCCTAATTTCTGAATATTTTATAGAACATGTACTCATTCTTATTAAAGAAGTGAAAGCAAATGAACAATACAGTGTACTCAGTTCTCCCTACTATGTTGAACAGAGTGATTCAAATACAAATGTGCTGAATCTCACACACAGGCTTGCTCAGGAGAAATGAAATTCTCTTCTTTTGCAAGAAAACAGAAACTACCGTTATGCCATTTATTTGACTATTTGTTCTTCATTAGCACTTATCTAAAAATAATTTTAATTATAAAAGTAATGCATACTTATTATAAATATTCCAGTAGTAGAGGCATGTATGAAATCAGAAGAGAGAGTTCCCTTTTCTACTCCACAGAGTAACCTCTTTAATAATCATCTTAATAGATGTTTCATTATTGCGTGCCTGCTGTCTAGCAGACACTGTACTAAGGTAAGGGGTATGATGACAAACAAGACAAGCTCCCCACTGTTTAGCTAGGTCCTATCCACCTCTGGGCTTTTGTGATGGCCTCCTGGTGTGTGTGATTGCTTTATATGTGATGATACCTCCAAATTCTAGAAAAGACTAATAAAAATGAATTGTTCCATACTTTATCACATGTTCATCTAATGCCCTAAGTGTCTGGTGTGGTTCTAAGCACTGCAGATGTAGCAGTGATTATAACATACAAGTGTCTTTGCCCTTATGAAACTTATTCAATACAGGAGAAGAGATACAGACAGTGCAAACATTTTACAAAGTAAAATAGATGTTAGATTGAGTCCCACAGTGAAAAATAAAGTTGGGAAAGACAGTAGAGAATACCAAAGAAGGGGTGCAGTTTTAACGAGGGTGAGCAGGAGCCCAGGCATGGTGACTCACGCCTGTAATCCCAGCAACTTGGGAGGCCAAGGTGGGAAGATCACTTGAGGCCAGGAGTTCGAGACCAGCCTGGGCAACACAGCAAGACCCCATCTCTAAAAATAAATAAATAAAAAAAAAGGGTGAACAGGATTGGCTTTGGTGAGTCAGTGATGTTTGAGTAAAGACCTAAAAGAGGTGAGAGAATAAGCCATGTAGGAATCTGGGGGGAAAACATTCCTGTCAGAAGGAAGCTTGGAAAAGTACTGAGGAGGAAGTATTCAAAGAAGAGCCAAGAGGCTGATGTGACTGAGCAGAATAAATGAGGGTGAGCAATGCATGATAAAGGTGGAGACGCCACAGAGTTGGGCCATGTGGAGCATGAAGGTGATTGTAAAGAATTTGGCTTTTAGTCTTTGTTAGATGGGAGCCATTAGGGGCTGCCTGGAGTTGGACAACTACAGAGTTTGAGGGAACAGTCCCCAAGACTGACCTCACTTGTAAGTTCATGGCTTCCCAAAACCACCCTGAGGTTTGATAATTCACTAAGATGACTCACAGAACTCACCCATAGCTATTAAAGTCACAGTTAAGGTTTATTACAGCCAGGGTCACAGATTGAAATCAGCCAAGGGAAGAAGTGCATGGGATGGAGCCCAGAGAAGCCCCAAAGGTGGAGTTTCTGGGATCCTCTGCCGTGGAGTCAGGACATGTCGCTTTCCTCATCTCGATGTGTGACAACACTCGGGGAGTACTTACTGCCAACCAGGGAAGTGTTCTTTGAGCCACCGCTGTCAGAGATTTTTACTGTGGCTCCCTAGCAGGCATGATTGATTGATTGCCCACATGGTCAGCCCTTATCTTAGATCATATCATTCCTATTTGGCTAGCACAAGCCCCCAGGCAGACAAAGATGACCTCCCAGGAGCTCAAGGAAAAGGTCTATTTTTAGACAAGGTTAAATTTTTTTACTGCATTGAGGGTGTTCGGCAAAGAAGTGACATGATCTTTTTTTTTTTTATTAGACTTTGTCAGGCTAAAACCAGTTAGAAGGCATTGTACTTCTCACATGAGGGACAGAGGTGGCCGCAAGCGTGTGGGTAACAGTGAACATGGTTTTAAGTGTTTGGATAATGATAGGTTTTTAAGCTAAAGCCAGAAGTATTTACCAACAGATTGGACATGGTTGGGAGAGCAAGAGAGGTAGGTGTTCAGGACTCTCTAGGAGCAGCTAAAACTGCAGGAGAAAGGGCAGGGAAGGGTCCCAGGGCTGAGGATGATCTGAAGGTTAGTTTTGGGGCGTGATAACTTCAAGGCTCCTCCCGCACTTTACCCCTTACTAAACTGCCTTTTCAACCTGCAGGGATTAGTAAAGGTACACATTGTGTTGGGTTTAGAAACTGTCAAAGGCACTTCTAATTCCAGCCCATCTCTTAAAAACTGCTACAGCGGG
This sequence comes from Daubentonia madagascariensis, assembly GCA_023783475.1. Lineage (NCBI taxonomy): Eukaryota > Metazoa > Chordata > Mammalia > Primates > Daubentoniidae > Daubentonia > Daubentonia madagascariensis. The sequence continues at coordinate 6,913,665 of JAKFHU010001640.1, read as the reverse complement.
AAGAATGTGTGAAAATGCCTCCTGGACACAGGGAGTTAGGTCTCTATCATGTTATAAAGCAAAAATGGAAAAAAAGTGATGTTTCTTTGACTTTATTTACATGTAAGTGATTAAGAACTGATAAAATTAGCAAACTACCGCTCTGTCTTATACTAGCCATGTTCTATGACTTTGGATAGTTAGTTCATTCTTTGTTTTGGGGTTTTCCTCCCTACAAACCCTCAAGCCAAGACAACAAGGATTAGAATTTCTATCTGAAAGTGACAACGATGGTCTCTGTACACGTTTAAGTGGACTCTGGCTGGCAGGAAACCTGGACCATAGTGATGATGAAAGAGCAGGAGAAAGGACAGAGTGTGGCCATGCACAGTCTCAACAGGGACCTTAATCTTCTTCCTGTACACCCAGCTGATAAGCTTTCTATGTTCTAAGGTGTTGCTAATACTCCAGAACAGACACGGTGTACTTCACTGGAGCTGGAGAAACAAAACACCCAATTTTTTGCATCATAGTTTTTCTTTAATTAAATCTTATTCTTTTCTTAGAGGGAGATTCCTTTCTCTGAATTCATATTTTCATTCTCAAAGAAGAGCTTTATTTTATTCAGTTTTCACATGCCCGTTAGCCTCAACATCAGCCTTCCCCCATCCACACACATTTCACTCCCGTATGTCTTAGTCACTTTTGCTTCCTCAGTGTTCCGGGATGCAGTCGCCCACGTTGCCTTCAAGGCAAAGATGTGGTTGTGCCTCCCTCGTGAAGTTTTCCCTGAGCATCCTGTCCTCATCGGCTTTGACGTTTTAAAGGTTTAAAGTAGCAACAACAAATCCTAATTAAATGCTTACTTAATGCCAGATCCTTTCCTAAATGCAAAACACAATCTCCCACCACCCCGTGAGGTTTGGGTGATTTTATTATTCACATTTGAAATATGAAGTCACTGAAACTGCGAGAAGTCGTGGAACTTGCCCAAGGTCACGACTGAGCTGGGATTGTGAGACTTGTCTTCCGTGCCTCACTCCCACAACCACCTAGAGCAGGGCTCAAGGAACTGCACCCGTGTTTCCTAAAATGTGGGATGGTTTTAGGCAATAGAGGCATAACGGGAAATAAATGTGAGGCTCACAGTGATAAAGGCCTTTTCTTTTCAAGTTACTTTTTGATCTTTTTGATTTAGTTATGGAGAAACATTTCAGTTGGGTGCTGGCATATCGTACACACATCTCGGACACTTTCTAATTTACCTGCGTTACTAAGAAGTGACAGCTCAGATCTTCGACAGCAAGAGTATCTATCTAGACAGAGTTTAGGAACAATGTTTTGTTTTATTGCGTTTATTTTTATGTCAGCTTTCAATTTGTGGATTATGATATTGATTTGATGATTCCATTTACAAAAGTACATTTGTTTAAGCAAAAAGAATGAGTTGGTTAAAGAAGGATTACATCGGTGATGCAGAGATTTGACAACCATAACGAAACTTGTATGTCAATGACGATGTTCACTAGAGCTGTCCCAGCAGCACAGTGGTATACGATGTGGTAGTTTACACTGATTCCCAGTTCTCGCTGTACCAGTCACAGCAAGGGCCATAAAAACAATGGCAGTAGCAGGTGGACTGGGTTGCCCTGCTCTCCAGGCAGCACACACATGGGGCACTGGGAGAGTGGGCTGCTGCCTTGACCTAAGCTGAGATCAACCAGGCAGTGATGCCAATAATTGGAACAGGAGAGACAACAAAGACACACAACTGCACGATGTCCTCATCACCCCAGTTTGTGGTGAAGCAACAGTTCCCCTGAACTCAGAAGCTGCCTTGTAGATGCAACCTCTTACCACATATGCATTACTCAGGTTCTCCCTCGTCTTCTTGGTTTGGGTCTATTTCAGTGGTTCTCACCTCCCAAGGGACATTTATAAATGCGTGGAGCTATTTTGGGTTATCACAATTGGGGGGTGCTACTGATGTTACCGGCCAATAGGGTCGTATTGCTCGCTGCACAGAGAAGAGCCAATACACTGAGACAGTCGGGGTTGCAATGGAATAAGAGTTTAATTCCGCAGAGCACTAAGTGGGGAGATGGGAGGAATTTCTCAAATCCACCTCTCTGAGAATTTAGGAGACGGGGTTTTTAAGGATAGTTTGGTGGTCAAAGGATTAGGCAATTGGGTTTGCTATGTCAACGGAAAAGAAACTGAACTCTGTAAAATAATTTTAAAGGGGTTTATTCTGAGCCAAATTTGAGGACCATGACCTGGAGCTACACCCGAGAAGCCTTGAGCAAGTGGACTCGCTGTGGTTGGGTTACAGTTTAGTTTTATACATTTTAGGGAGATAGGGTTACAGGTAAAGTCATAAATCAATACATGGGAAGCATACATTGGTTTGGCCTGAAAAGGTGGCCCATCTCCAAGGGGGGGGGGGCAGCTCACAAGTCATAGGTGGGTTTAGGGATTCTTTAGCTGACAATTGGCTGAAAGAGATAGGCTTTATCTAAAAGACCAGAAAGGAAATGCTTAACTTAAGATGAAAGGTTTGAGCACTCTGGGAGGTCCAGACAGGAGGATCTTTCTTAAGATAAGGATCTGCTAGGATGTTTGAGTTAAGACAAGGGGGGTCTTCTATCTTTGGATGATGTTAATGCTATACCAGAATCAGGTTGGGAAGTAAACCAGCACTATATTTGGTTAGCAAAACCTGTTTAGTGAGATTTTATCATTTGTAGGTGTGACTCACTAGGCCCCTTTAGAAAGGAATTTGGGCAAAAGAAAAAGATCAGAGTTCAGTCCTCGGCTAATTGGCTGGGTTTGGGGCAAAATTATAGGGGTGTAAAAATCATGTCTCTTGTATTGCTTCAGTTCCTGGGGTCACAGTTCCAGTTGAGTCGGTTTCTTGGTTTGGGCCACTGGTCTGGGTGGGTCAGCTGATCCGCTGGAATGCAGGGCCTGGAAGATAACTCAGAAACTGCCTTTAGGTTTTGAAAGTGTGATGTTATCTACAGAGAGAGTTAAGAATCTTTATGACTACCAGCTATGTGTCTCCAGAGTAGCAATTATGGACAGTGACTAATTGTTATCATTACTTTTAGCTAGGTCTGTTCCTGCACAGAGTTTTTGGGGCCCTTACCCTAGTTGTCTCCTTGCACCCCTTTACTGATTTGTGTAAAGGGCGGTTTCACTGACATCTAGTGAGTAGAGGCCAGGGATGCTGCCAAACATCCTGCAATGCCTGGGACAGCCCCACAATGAAGAATAATTCGGCCATGTCAACAGTGCTGGTGTCACTAGTGCTGATATCAGCCGTCAGCTCCTAACAGACCCCTCACAGATTTTTCTTCAAGACGCAGCTACCTGTGGCTACGTCTCCCATGTGGTTAAGCTTCTTGTTTACTTCACTTCATGTCTGTGCATGTGTAGGTTTTTTTTTTCTTTATTTTTTTTTTTTGGTCATAGTGATGTTGGCAATGTTATAGCCCTGGGAGTGGGGGCAGGGGGATTTTATTCCATTTGTTCAAACTATAATTTTAGCTCGCCTCACTTTCATAGGCAAAGGAATGTAAACGTTCTGCAGGTTTTTTCTCTTAATTTTGTGTCCCTCTGTGCCAGGTGCTTCTGATTTATTTCTCTCAGGTTTTTGGCTTCCAAATTTTCTCGGTACCAAGGCTGACGGCACCCCTCTTCTCAGATATACATTCCCTTTCTTAATCGCCCTTCTGAACAAAAATGGCTCATTGAACCATTATATTATTCATGGACCCTTTCACACATGCAGATCTTGGCTCAGCGTATAAACTCTAAGCTCTTCAAAGAGAAAGCCTATGTCTGTACCTCGTTTACATCCTTCACAGCTGTTATGCTTTGTCTCATTGTAGGTGTGACAAGTGCCTTATTCTTTTAATTATAATATGTAATTGTAAATGTAAAATTCAGCATTGGTTTCATAACCACTTTGGAAGGGGAGGAGAGAAGAAAAAACTGTAAAATTTACATGCAGAGGAAGAGATGCATCCTGTTTTTAGCCACATCTATGCATTCTGAACACACACACACATAAACATACACAGACATGCACAAAGTACATCTAGGAAGTGAGGGAATATGAAACTCATTGGCTTACTTATTTCATAAATTTACTTATTAATACTGTCTGCCATGAAATAATTTATTTTAGTTTTCATAATTTCAATCCTGTTGATATTTTTCTCATAAAATATGTTGGTGAGAAATGTCACTGGCAAAAGGAGAAAACAGAGTTTCCGAAGTTGGGCCTCCAGTGTCTATGAGAACCTTAGTGTGTGGGTGGCCACTGTGCACAGTAGCGAAGTGCAGATCACCGCCTCAGCACGTTGGAGCTCTGTCCGCTGGGTGCCAGCCCCTCCCAACATGTTGGATTCTTCAACTATGTCCCACCTGAAGGCTTGATATTTGCAATTCTTTCTGTCAGGACTGTTCTTCCTGACTTCTTTTTCTAACCCCTCTGCTCCCCAGGGTGACTCAATGAATTCTCACTTTAAATAAAACTTGCTGGAAGCCTGGGTCAGGTTCCCAGCTATGCCTTCCCTAGCACAGTCTACGATTTTGCAATCCATTCTGCAGTTATTTAAGCACCAAATATAAGCCAAGCCATGTTCTAGGCATGGGTGGAAAAGCTGTGAATAAATCTGAAAAAAATCCGCTGCTACACAAGCTTACATCCCAGTGGAATAATGGAAGCTCCCTTTACTCGAAGATGTAATTGTGCACTGTACATATCATATGTAATATTTCCAGTAAATCTAGGTGAGGGTTATTGTCATTGTATTTGTTTACAAATGAATATGCAGATTTAGAAAGGTTAAATAACTTGTACTAGGTCACAAAGCTGGCGAGGGGCAATGGCAGCCAGGTGATCCCAGTTCAAGCTCCTGTCTCTTCTTACATTGCCTTGACACATATTCAGCGTGTGGAAGAATCAGTGAGTTCCCCAATATTTTCTGACCTATTGTTTCTTCTGGGTTCTTGATTAATTGCATAATGTATGGTTTAGAGTGACAGGTGTATCATTTAGGCGAAGAAAGTATGGGGAAACTCAAAACTATGGCCACACTATTCTTACATCTGAATCCTCATCCTCAGAGGGCATTAGAAAGGTTGTTCTTAAACTCATTATTTTACTTTCTCTGGGTTTCCAACCCACTGGTTTCTGTTAGTGTGTAGAGTGTTGGGTCATTTGGGACCACTTTGGATGCTGGAAAGTTGTCCAAGGCGAAAATCAATGGATAAAGGGAAAGAACGAATTGGGACTCTACAAAGGCAAAACGTACGGATTTGTTATTCTACCAAAGGGTGAACCCATTAGAACGTCTTTGTTGTGTGTTGCGTTTTCTCTGGGGATGAGAAGCGCGCATCGCTGTATTAGGTTATGTAAGACCATTAGCCTGTTTCTTGTGCTTTTCTTTTTCTTTTTTTTTTTTCCTGTTTTCTTCTCATTGCCTTAGTGAGTTCGCCCATGATATGATTTTGAGGAAGGCCTGTGGTAACATTTTAGAGAATGGTAAAGCTGCTTATGAAACAGTTCCAAAGAAATCAGTTGGGAGGGGTGGATAAGATAAAGGAACTTGTGGGTAGAGTTTAGAAGAGGCTACAGGGAAGAACATATGAAGGTCAATTTTTGGTCATTAGCAACTTCCTGGGTCATGGTGTCCGGCTGAAGAACTTTGACCAGTGCCTTTGAGCAATGAAGTTTTTCATTTTGTTCATACTCTTTAAGCACTTGGGTTGATTTCACATCTTTGGAATTATGAATTGTGCTGCTATAAACATTTAAGTGCAAGTGTCTTTTTTATAAAATGTCTTTTTTTCCTTTGGGTAAATACCCAGTAGTGGGATTGTATGGCTACTATTCTTAAAAAGGACCTGTACTCTCTGCTAGCCACATTCCCTCCACTCTAGGTTGTGGTGGGTTTGAGCAACTTTATCCGTTCACTTTCTCTGCCTGAACACTAATGGAATTTAAGGTTGTGACTCTTGGTCCTTTCTGTTGGTGGTAAGCGTATGTGTGTGTGTGTGTGTGTATGTGTGTGTGTGTGTCAGACTGTCATGTGAAGGCCAGAGAAGTGTGTATACATTAAAGAAGAATTCTTGATACTGTAGTTGTTTTGACTTCATTTTTTTTATCACAATGTTTATTTAGAGACTTAAATGTCATTAAAAAGGAAGGGTGTCGATTCATTATGTTTATCAACAGTGGACATTGCATAAAAGAGTGATTTTCAAAAAGTAGACCTTGCTGATTAATGGGTCATAATAAAGATTAAGAATTCCACCACCAGTATTAAAAAAATAAGGTAGAATAGAAAATATCATCATGTTATAGATTGATGATAGATTGTTTAATAGATAGATGTATTGGGTCATAATCTAAACTATATTTTAGTGTGGGTTGCAGTTACAAAAACTTTGAAAGCCACTAGTTTGTCAAGCTTGAGAAACATAGCTTCAGAGTTTGATATTTATCAACCATACAAGTGTTTCTAAGTAACAGGTACCTTCATCATTTATGGAACCAAGGGTGGCATTTAAGGAAGTAAATAAATATACAGTGATCTTTGCCCTAGGGGAAACAGAAGGCTACTGCCTCTTCTTAAAGAATTGATTGAAGTTACTTTCTCTTCTTAACAACGTAACATTTCCATATTCAATGGAAAAAAATGTATGAAAACCATTAAACTTTACAGAATAAGATGCCAAGTAGTAGAGTCAAGTTTGTATGGTGGCTAAATAAGAAAGAGGTAGCAGTAAGGGTTGAAGTATTTTAAGATGTCTTTAGGAAGGAAATGAGACTCTTGAAAATGCCTTGAATTTTAGTTTTAATTCTTTATTGGATTAGAATGACTTAATAATTAAAATCACATGATCAATGTTATGAGCTAGTTCTTTATATTAGCTTATTCAAAGAGCCATCATTTTTTTTTCTTTTTCTCCCATAGCCCATTTTCATGAAATTTAAACTAGGCAGGTTTTGAGCAATTACTTAGGACATGCCATATATGCAGAAAACTGCCGTGTGGTCTTGGTACTGTGCCAGCTGCAAAGAAGTAGAGAGGGATGTCTCTTCCTTGTTTTATTGCATTCATTGCTAGACTGGGGTAGATAAAAAATTTTTGGTGGTTTTGGCTGAAAATTTGCTTAATTTCTATGTTGTGTTAAACAGTTTTTTAGATGTGAGCAAAACTCAGGCTCTAAAGCCAGTGTTCAATTTTTCAGCAGGAGATTCTGAAGTAGAAGAGGTGTCATTGCATCTTAGAATAATTAGGTTCTTTAAAACAAACAAACCAAAATAACCTCTAAGTTTGCTCTTGATATATGTATAAATTAAAATCAGAGATTTTTTAATGTGTCTGCATATGATTTTGTCCAAGTTCTTTAAAAACATTTATAGCAATTAAGTATATTTAACAATATATATTTATACATATATATATTAACATATATTTAATTGAAAACCATTTACTTGGTTCTTGCCTGATTGTGTGCACCAGTCTCCCCTTATTAATGATATTTGTTTCTGGGTTTTTTTTTTTTTTTTGGTCTGAGATAGAGATAATCTTCCTCTTAACACTTGACATTTATTATCAAACCCATACTGCTTTGCCTAAGAACTTCTTTTATGTTCCAAACATTAATTTAGCACAGTCATGCTCATTAAAAAAAAAAATCCTTAACTGAATTCAAAAATTTGAAAATTTGAATTTGAACTGAAAATCCCATCACATTGAGTGGAACCTGGAGTAATATTGGATCTAGGATTTTAAAAATGAAGGAATCCTTAAAGCCATTGTCTGTGAGGAATGTTAGAACAGAATCAGCAAGAGACATGGAAGCCTCCTCTCGCCTCTGAGCTGACCCGCGTAGCTTCTGATGAGAAGTTTTCATGGACTGTGAAAGGCAGTGGAGTCGTGCAGGTATTCCTCTTTGAGAGTGGTAAGGTGAAATATAGGGATCATACTCAGAAAAGAAAAAAAAATCAGCTGTATTAACCTTCTACTTTGCTTTGTGATAAAAAACATTCAGCACATGCTAGCCTAGAGTGATTAGTTCCAGGCCCTTATTAGTAACAATTAATTGGACACTGAGCATTTTGCTTATAATTAACTTTACTTAGCAAATGTGAGCAAGAATCCTAATCTCGTAAAAAGTATATGGGCACAGCCTCATGGAGTATTCTAGGCTTTTAGTGCATTGAACTTCTAGGTGCTGGATTTTCAGAAGCTTTTTGTTTTTGTTTTCGCAGGATGTGTGAGACGGGTGAAGGGCTGTTTATCTTTCAGACACGAGACGGGGAGGCCATCTACCAGAAAGTCCACTCTGCTGCCTTGGCCATAGCTGAGCAGCACGAGCGCTTGCTACAGAGCGTGAAAAATTCAATGGTACGTTTGGAATTTCTTCCTTATGTCCCAGTGTATATCACTGTAGAATGCAATCTGGTAATCTTTGTGCTGAAAAATGTGGCCGGTGTTATTTGAGCAGATGGTTTACTCCTGTACTCACCAGTGTATTACTTGGATTAAATGCCATCCTGGAATGCTGGAAGTGGCCAATTGGTAACACCAGAACCGTGCATTCCTGTTACCTACTTTGCAACTCAATTATTGTACGTCTATATGTTATAAAACCCATTTGGATATGAATGGACATCTATAGATACAGCTATGTGGATTATCTACCTCTATTTAGCTTTATCAGAAGTTATCATTTCAAATGTCAACAGGGGCCAGAAACAAAATGCAAACGAGAGAAGAGGGCTGAGGGAAACTGGAGTGAAATGGCAAAAGCCCAAGACCAGGCAACTGTTGACATGAGATTGTGGAATCTGCATAGGTACATCGCTTGAGTTTTCCAGGGAAGCCAAAGATTTGTGTCTGTATATAATACCTTCCAGTTGGTAATTGTTGGAAATTAAAAAAGCAACATTTTGTGGGCCAAAGAGAACCTGTGTGCAGATGACGTGCTACATACAGCCACACATTTGCCATCTCTGATTGATAAACCTTCATAGTCATGCAAGTATAAAGATGCCACAAACACAAACATGCGCGCACACATAAGCATGCCCTCAGACGCCTACTCTTTGCATTGTGTTATGCCAGGGACTATAGATTGCACAAAGAGTTATGATTCATGAGTTTCTTTAAGAAGAGCAAATTCATGAAATCGCAGATGAATGCACAAGAGTTAAAAAACGCAAATCATGAATTGTGGCTGCAAACATATACATAGAACTTCATATCTGGGAGAAAATCTGCAAAACCAGAAAAATCTGGGTTGGCATGGTAAGATTAGGATAGTTTGAAAATTTATGATTTAAACATGTTGGATGGTTGGATTTACAGAGGGGGGCAAGCATGCCAAGCAAGATGATCTGTCCCAAAGCAGTGCCAGATTGTCCCCAAGTGACTTTATACACAGTGCTCTGGGGTTTTAGAACAGGGTTCAGCAAAGCTTCCTGTAAAGGGACATACGGTAAATGTTTTAGGCTTTGTGCACTAATATGGTCTCTTTTGCAACAACTTAACTGCCACTGTAGCACAATAGCAGCAATAGGAAATATGTCATCAACTGGGCATGGCTGTGTTCCAAAAAAGACTTTATTAATGGCCACTGAAATTCAAATTTCATGTAATTTTTACATATCACGAAATATTGTTCATCTTTTATTTCTCCCCAAGCCATTAAAAAATATACAAAACTTTTTTTTGTTGTTGTTGTTTTGCTTATTGGTCATGCAAAAACAGGCAGGAGGCTGGATTTGGCCCTCAGGCCAGAGTTTACTGTTAGAAAGGAGCAAGTGCTCCCTGAGAGCTGGCGCTGACTTCAGCATTCATAAGAAACTAGGGCTGGACTTGTAGATGCGGGCACAATTTCAGAGGTGATAATAATTCATTCTGCTGAGGCCTGGGCTGAATTAAGGGGTTGTGATGGATAATTTTTTATGTCAACCTGACTGGGACACGGAGTGCCCAGATGTTTGGTTAAACATTATTCTGGGTGTATCTGTGAGGGTGTTTCTGAATGGCAGTAACATTGAAGTCAGTAGGATGAGTAAAGCAAATTGCCCTTTGTAATGTGAATGGACCTCATTCAATCTATTGCAGGCCCAAATAGAACAAAAGGCAGCATAAGAGAGAATTAGCTCTCTTTGCCTGATAGTCCTGAGCTGGGACATTGTCTCTTCCTGCCTTTGAATCTGGACTAGAACTCAACACCCTCAGCTCTCAGGCCTTCAGGATGCAGATTTTGGGACTTCTCAGCCTCCATAATTGCATAAGCCAATTCTTTATAATCAATCTCTCTCTCTCTCTCTCGGTATATATATTTATATTTGTTCTGTTTGTTCTGTTTCTGGAAAACCTTGACTAATCTAGTACAGGAGTACACACAGATAAAGCAGAGAGAAAGGTCAATGCCATCAGACTGTGTTTAATATCACTGCCCACAAAACCAGAACTAGTTCCAACACCAACTCCGACCCATTCCGGCTTTGTGGGAGAGAGCAAAGTTCTGATATCCCTGAGCTCCAGTTTTCTCCTTTCTAAAACGGGGACAGCAATAGTGTTTATCTTAAAGTCTTCTTGTAAGGTTTAAGTGAGGTATGCTCATGACATGTTGAACACAGAGCCCATCATGTAATAAGTTTCAGTGAAATGTAGCTATTATTACTGTTATTAATAGCTGAGCCATCATTAGTATTGCTATTAATAGCTGAGTAGACTGGTTGGTCCAGATTGATCCTAGCAATGGCTGATGAAAATGGCTGGAGCAGATGATTTATCCAGCAACAACGACATCCATTTCATCTGCATATCATCCTTTCTCTCTCTCTCTCTCTCTCTGTCTCTCAGTGTCTAAGTAGAACAAATCTAAAAACGAGATTGAAGAGGGGTGGGGAATGGTATAATTTGATAGTTTTTAGAGAATCAGAAATTAGAAACTACTATAAGAAACTATAAGATACAGTTAGATTTATTTAATACTATTTGCTTATTTCAAAATCTATGCATCCTTGAAAAACTGCAGACAACACAGCTAAACAAAAAGAACAAAGTCAGTCACTGCTATGCCTGCTGCGCCCATTGCTGATTTTGGAGCGTGTAGCTTTCTGGCATTTTAACTATGTATACATAGAAAATAGAGTTATACTGAACACATTGCTTGTGACTAGCTTTTTGCAAAAACATACCTACATTAAAAATCATCTGCAACATCATATTTCATGGTTATATCATATTACATTGTATGTATATTTCATTGATTTTTAAAACTATGCTTTAGTTCGATCTGTATGCATTGAGTGGTTGTTCAGGATAAATTCTTAAAAATTGATTGATGAATCAAAGGCTGTAAATGCTTTTGCGGATTTGATTTTCTTTCCAAGTAGCCTTCCAAGATCCAGTCTTAGTATCCATTTCCCCACATTCTTACCAATTCTGGATATTGCAATAGAGAGAGACCAGTGAATGGATGGAGGTGGGGGAGAGTTGTGAAGTAGAATTCAAATCTCTTAAAACTTACAAAGCAACATTTCATTGCAGTAGTGTTTTGTAGCTATCCCATTAGATGCCTTGAAGCACCTAAAGTTTTTCCAAGATTACGTTATTTGTAAAGCCATCAATTAGCATAAGTTGTTTTGTGCTTGAAAGGCAGGTTCTGTGCGCACATGCTCGTGTTTTTCCATTTACAAACTCCTCATTATTTCTGCTAAAGTTAGTCAGGAATATGAGTAACTCGCTCATATCACCCCTTTGAAAATTGAACTAGAAAATAATGTCGTTTACTCTTAATTTGCTGTACACTTGGCAGGTTCTATAAAATGAATGTGATTTTAAAGCAGCAGCATCCTGTCTTAGATGGAAATGAGTAAGCTTCAAAATGGGACCTGAATCTCAAGGAGTTAAAGTGGGGATTGTGAAAAACTTAATGTACTTTAATCAATCCCAGATTAGCAGGTACCATGCTAAAATAAAACAAATGAAGACAATATTACTGGTAATAGAGAATGGATCCACACAGATCTGGCTGTATTCTCCGCTAGGAATTGCCTTTATGCCACCACTGGCTTGCGTCTCTGAGATGATCAAGGTCATACTGGAGAAAGATGGTGAAACTCACCTCTGGCCTAGCCTCATTATTAGGAAGAACTAACTCACTGTCAACTGCCACTGTAGTGAAATTCCCCGGAGTGCATCTGCAGACAGAATGCTGCACTGTAAGATCCATGCCAGTCTGAAGTTACAGCCCTGAGTGAATTGATTTGGATCAGCCTTGTGACCCCGAATCCTAAAACTCACAATGAGGAGGTTTGTGGGTCAGATAATAGTAATAAAAGTTGCTGTAGGCTGAATAATGGCTCCCCAGAGATGTCTATGCTCTAATCTGTGGGACCTGTGAATGTTACGTTATATGGCAAAAGGCACTTTGCAGAAGTGATTAAGTTAAGGATCTTGAGATGGGGAGATTCTCCTGGACTATCCAGGTTGGTCGAATGTAACCACAAGGGTCCTCAGAGGAGGGAGGAAGAGGACTCAGAGTCAGACAGGGGCAATGTGGTGGTGGAAGCAGAGGGACAGAGAGAGATGGGGAGGAGGAGGGAGATGTAGTGATGCCACGTGGCTGGCCTTGAAGGTGGAGGAGGAGGCCATGAGCCAAAGGCTGTGGGTGGTCGCTAGAAGTTAGAAAAGGCGAGAAAACAGATTTTGCCTCAGAACCTCCAGAAGGAGCCAGCCCTGTTGGTGCCTTGACGTCAGCCCAGTGAAACTGATTTTTGGACTTCTGGCCTCCAGAACTGTAAGACAATAAATTCATGTTGTTTTAAGCCACCCATTTGTGGTAATTTGTTTCAACAGCATAGCAAACTGACATAATAATAATATCAGTAATAATAAGTTAAAAATGTATTGTGTCTCTACTCTGTAACAGATAATATTTTAAAGATTTTTTTGTGTACTTTCTAACTCTCACAAAAATTCTTGGATTAAAGACCCAAAGCCACCAGCTTAGAAGTAGTGGGGCTCAAATTTGGAACAGGTGTGCTGGGATAATCCCCACCTTACGCTGTATTTCTGAATCAAGCCCCTGGACATGTTTTCTTTATCCTGCACCAGGTTAGCTTGCTATTGTTCTAAAACCTCCAAATTAGTGGCCAGTGTATAAAAATTAAGAGTTTTCACATAAAACTCAGATTACTATATGATCCTGAAAAGTGAAAAGTTCTGGCAATACTGATCTCACATCCCAAAATGGCAACACTTAGGTGCGCCTGGGAATGTCCACACTCTTTAGACAGGATGGGGAATCTTCAGTCCCTTACAGTCCCTGACACTCTCCATTGCTACACTCAGCATGTGGCCCTTCTGTGGGGACTTGATACCTATGCTGTGGCCAACTGATGTCTACATTTGTTAATTTTCTATTGCTGTGTAACAAAGTATCACACACTATGCACCATTAAAACAACAGGCATTTATTTTCTCAGAGTTTCTGTGGGTGAGGAGTTTTGACATGGCTTAGTTGGGTCCTCTTCTTCAGTTTCTCACAAGGCTGTCAGGTAGGTGTTGGTTGGGGCTGCAGTCTCATCTCAAGGTAAGACTGGGGAAGGATCCACTTCCAATCTCCCATGGTTATTGGTGGAATTCAGCTGCTGGGGGCTGTAGGATTGAGGGCTTCAGTTTCTTGCTGGCTGTTTGATAGAGGCAAGCCTCAGCTCCTGGCCACATGGGGCTCTGCAACACGGTCACATATTTCATCTAAGCCAGCAAAAGAGAGCATCTCCTTGCAGGGTAGAGGCCACAATCCTCTGTATCTTAATCATGGAAGTAGCATCCCGTCATCCTGTCATATTTTATTGGCTAAAAGCAAGGCACATGCCCTGCCCACAGGCAAGGGAAAGGGACCACACATGGGCACACACACACCAGGAGCTTTGTGGGACGCATCACCTGTTCCCTACACCATGCAAACTTCTGGAAGAATATTTATTTAGTGCTTTGATTTTTACCTGTTAAATATTTTTCCAATTTTGTGCTGTTTGCTAATAATACCAGTTTTTTAAATTTATTTTTTTATTTTTATAGAGATAGGGTCTCGCTGTTGCCCAGAATGGTCTCGAACTCCTGGCCTCAAACGGTCCTCCCACCTCGGCCTCCCAAAGTGCTAGGATTACAGGCTTTAGCCACCATGCCCGGCCAATACCATTTATTTATTGAACATCTGCTATATGCCAGGCTCTGCAGCGATAATAGTCACTGCCATTTATCAGGCCTCTTATACTATGCCAGATACTTTACTTGCTTTTTCTCTCGTCACCACAATAACTCGGTGAGGTAGATTCATTCATTTATGCGCACTCATTTGTTAATTCAAACATGTTTATTGAGCACCTACTATGTTCTGTTACATGCTGCAGGATACAGTGGTAAATAGACACTCAAGGCCCATGCTCCCATGGGGCTTACAATGGAAGAGAATATTTTATTCATGACCCCTGACCTGGAAGGAGTCCCTGTCCCTATCCTAGAGATGAGGAAAGTGATGCTCACAGTGGTGAGGTCACTTGCCTGAAGCTGTAGAGCTCATCACTGCAGGAGCCAGGAATGTCGGGTAGCTTTGTCTAGTTCCTAATTCCCTCTGGCCACAAAGCCTCACTCCTCTGAAGGGTTTTAAAGCTCTTATGTCCCCACTGAGCAAGGTCTTAGCATTTCCAAATTACCCTGATTATCAGAGCACCTTTCAGAAACATCTGTCAACTTACATCCTTAATAAAAATCACTGTTAAAAGAAACCCCATTCCTTTTAGTGGTTTTTCTCCAGGTAGGATCTTAGAATTCCTCCTCCACCGCCTGCTTTTTAAATTCAATGTGTTATTATTATTCACTCTCAGGGGGTGTTAGAAGAAGGAGGGGTGGGCCTGGAGTATTCGGGAAGGACTGACTGTTGAATGGGATGGGGTGGCAAGAGCTTGTGTGCTCACCAGCTGCCAGCTGCCCTGCTGGAGAAACAGCAGAAAGACTGCAGACGGTTGGGTACTCCCTTGAGCAGCTAGCTATTTTTGCTGCCTTTGAGATCAGTGTCTATGACAAAGTCTAATTTTGGAACAAGGAGTGGCAGTGTGTGGGATGTTCCTCATTCCACGACTGGGCCTGTCATTTTTAGAATTTCCTTCTAGGCGAGAGCCTCAAGGTGAAGGAAGAATGCCTACATTTTAGCAGGTTTTCTCAGGGGCTATGGGGAGGGCTCCACGGAGGGTGACGTTCAGGCACCAGGATGACTCTGCCCCATACTCTGAAGCCCTGACTACACATAGCTTTGAGATCAATCTGAACTGTTCCTTGTCACCTCTTTTTGTTTATTTAATGGGTTGATTTACTTCCAAACTGGGTTTTGCAAATACAATTTGCTAATGGTTTGTGGACTTCAAATAGCGTTCTCCCACAGTTTTTGAAACCAAATTAATTTGTATTCAACCTAATTTTAAAAGCAATATGTACACTTATTTTTTAGGTATAGAGGGCATCAAAAATCACAGAATCAATTTTATAACTATTCAGACCACTAAGGCAGACCTGTGCATGGTACGGTTTGATATGTATAAACCCTCTTCTCATGACCCAACATCGTCACTCTCCCCACCCCTCCAGAAAAAATCTATCTGTACCTCTTCTTCTATTTATGGGCTCTGGTTAATTGGGTTAACTTACGGATTTTTAAAAATGTACTGCTTAAAGCAATTATCAGCTTTTCCCCCTTCTGAATTAAACCCTTTTTATATCCTGGCATATTAATTATCCTTCAAAAAACTTTTATGAAATACCCACATGCTACTTGCAAAACAATGTGGTAGATCTTATGAAGAACATACAATAAAGCATGTGGTTTTTTTTAATCTTGAAAGGAGCTTAAAATTTAGATGAGGAGTTCTGATTTATGCCCCTCATGCAATCATACAGTTCTGTGGGTTCAATTTACTGGGATCTCTTTGGAGAGCAATTTGTTCTTATTTACCAAAATTAAATTCACACATCTTTTTACCCAGCAATAGTACTTCTATGAATTTACTGTAAAGATATACCAGCAAAAGCAAAAATGATGTGTACACAAATGTTCATGGGGGAGTCATTCATTTCCTATTACATTCTTCTTTTTAACAAATATTTGCTGAGCCCTGCTATCCACTAGACAGTATGGAAGATGCTGGGGAAATGACTCTGAAGAAGATGAAGTTCCTATTCTTGGGGAGCTTATTTATAATAACAGAAATAACTAAAAAGAGGTTATGTGCCCACCGAAAGTGGACTGATTATGGCACCTAATATAACAGGAATTATATGAGGCAGTTAACTAAAAATAGAAAAGCTATGTACAGTATTGACTACATGAAGAGGGTCATCTACAGTAATATCAAAGGTGTGTAAAGTAAATGAGTGAATATGAGGCAGAACAAAAGGCAGATTCTGACACACGTACGCATCCTTTTAAAAGCATAGAAAATTAACTTCTGGCAGGATACAAATATACGTGTTAATGTTGGCTATCTTTGGGGATCAAGACTATGGTTTAAGAGTCTAGAAAAGGACTTTTATATATCACTTTATGGCTTTTTATTCCATTTAATTTTTTTAAGCCATGGCTACATAATTATATTTGTAGAAACAGAAACAGTGGGTGTGTTTCTTGCGTATGGCAAATTGAACTGATTCAACTGGCAAGAGAGAGGGAGGGTTCTCCCGCTAGGAATGCATTCAACTACAGGATAAAAGATAATGATATTTTAAAAAATGTGGTTGAGAGTTAAAGCTTGATAGAGACATTTTCAGGGCTATAAATAGAGTCTCTGTCAAGGGTCAAGAGCAATCTTAAAGAAGGTTATACCTAGGCTGAGTTTTAGGATGAACAAGAGTTGGCTGTGTGCTGCTGCTGCTGTTTCTGAGGGTGATGATGTGTCTGACATCCATTGAGAACTTACAGTGTGTCAGGTACAATTCCCAGCACTAGACACCTATTAACATTTAATCTTCAATGTACCTCCCATTTTTATGGCTGAGGAGTTTGCAATGTGTGTGCACAGCTAGGAAGTGATGGAGTCAAGACTTAAACCTGGGTGACCACTGGCTCTAGTGCCCACATCTGAGCCACCAGGCTGTACTTACTCAGCTGAAGTTAAATGAACTAAATTAAGTCACAAAGCATGCAGCATGAATTCTTTAGAAATAAAAAAAAAAATCTAAATGGGATAAACCTACATTTAATAATAGACATTTAAAACATACTAAACTGTTCATTCAGACAGGATAGATACAGATGAAACAGCCTTCTTCCTTACATTTGCTATGACTTCTTTCAATAAATCTCATGCTCTGAGCACATCCTTTTTAGTCTACGTTTCATAAAAACGTAGTAACTTGCAATGTGCAGTGGTGTGTTTGAATAGTGCTTTTACCTGATTATTCAATAAATGCTGCCTTACCTTATAATTCCCTCCCCAGAGCTGTGGGCTCCTGTCACTGTACCATGGCTGTTGTTTAGCTCATGGTTGTGCTTCTATAGGAAGAGGAAACAAACTGAATGTTGCTAACAGGTTGCAGCTTTGTTTATTAAACTCTAAAACTAATGTTAATATTTAAGAGGGGGGCTCCATAAGTAGGCAGTGCTCTGGAAGCCTGATGGTGACAAGGCAGCAGGCCATGCCATGAACTTCCCCCCACTTGGAGGTGTTCACTGAAGAGCAGAGGATGGTGGGTGCATCCCGTGCGCCACAGGTACAGCGGTGAGTAACGCGGGTTCCCACTGTCCATCGCAGCAAAGGAGTTAGAGGTAGGAATGTGATGAGGATGGACAGATGAATGAGAGCAACTCAAGGCAGCTTCTCATCTGTTTTGAGAGGCTAAGAAATAAGTGATTTATTCATCTCCACCAGGGGTTGGCAACATTTTCCGTGAAGAGCCAGACAGTAAATAGCTCGGGCTTTGTGGGACACGTATGGTTTCTGCTGCTGGCTCTACTCCTCCCTCTTCTTTCTCTTCCTTCTCTTCAAACATGTAAAAACCATTCTTCGTTTGGGATTTGGCCTGCAGGCTGCAGTTAGCTCCCTGAGCCCGCCCCAGGCCCCGGTTCTTAGGCGTTAGAGACGCGTGTACTTATTTAACCTGCCCAAGCCATGCGCGTGTGTTTGGCATCTTGTCACAAAAGCAGCTGCTTCCACTGAGCGGGACCCGGGTGTCTAAAGAGTTGATCTGATCATATGGGGTTTGTGCCTTTGGCCTTCACTTTGAAAGCTGACCTCAGAGTAGGCGGCAGCTCCACTGGAGGCTGCAGAGCCTCTGGAAGGCAGGGACGAGGCTCCGTTGGTTTGTAAGAAGCTCAGGGTCTGGCACAGGTCTTAAAGGTTTGTTGAATGAACAAAATAGGGATCGAATAAATTATTTTATGAGCATAGAGAAAAAAGAAAAATGAAGCCAGAGTACCAAATCCGGTTTCCTCCCAATGCCCAAAAAAGGCTCAGGTTTCAAGCAAGTTTGCTTTAAAAGGCCATGGAAAACTCAGTACCAGAGGATATCTATTTTAATGTACAGGTGGGGGAGAGGGTTTCCTTAGTAAGGAGGCATAAAAAGTTACCAGAGGCAAAGGGAGCAATGATTCTGTTTTATGCATGTGGCTGACAATTCAGATGGCTTTGAATAAATTGATGCAAATTACTTTCATTCCCCATGAAAATAACCATTTGCGTGCATCTGGTGCTCAGCAAAATGCTGCACTTGGAAATTTGGCCTCAAATGGTTGATTTCACTAACAGTCTGCTCTGACAGAGCTGTAAGCCACAATGGAGGCATTGTTTTAGCCAGAGTTCTGCTCACCAATGGTGGCTTTGCTGCATTTTCTTTTTCCTTAGCAGGAGACCAATCTTTCCCTCCTACCCACTTTTCCTTGCATTTTGTAACATTGAAGAAGTAAGCCTCTGCTTGCTCTGTTTCCTTGACAGTTCCATAATATTCTGTGATAGCTTGGTAACATGTTGATGATAGAAGTACCCATCACTTTTCCTCCAAATGTCAGAACAAAAGAGAGGGGTTGGAGAAAGTAAAGACAGTTCTTTGGGTGGTTCCTGCCAAACATCTGTCAGAGCTGGAATCAGAATTAGGCAGCCCATGAGGATGGGTTTCATTAGAAAGTTTGGCAGATAGTTAATTTCCACTGGAAAGAAGGCCCCTGGGATAGCAGGGGTCCCAGGGCCTTGTAGAGGTTCTAACATCCTGTTCCTCAAGCTGGTGGGGGTATTCCCATCTCCTTGCAGCCTAGATGTTTGGCCAGCTGCTATTTCTCTAAACTTTGGAAAACAGAATAGATTTGAGTCCACCCTTTAGGGTCTTCATAACATCCTCAATACTTTCTATGAGAAATACATAGGGCTGTATTACGAACTGTAGCTCTGGAGTAAGCGGTTAAGTCTTAAATCCTGGCTGGGCACCTTTTCCAGCTCAGTGTCCCTGGGCTAGTTACTTCACCATCCTTGATATTTGTTCCCCCTTCTATGAGGTGGGGATTATATTAGAGCATACCTTGCCAGGTGAGGTAAGGCCAGTGATTCCTTGGCACAGTGCCTGGTACCTACTAAATACAGAAGCAATCTGAGCTGTTATTATTATTGACTTGTAGTGACAGGATAAAATGGCAACAGGAAGACAGATTATAGATGATTCTCACTCACACTAATGATTCATTCATTTATTCAATCCATTCATCCATCAATAATTCAATCATCCAATCCCTTTTTACTAAGTGCCTACTATTCACCAGGAATCCTGGCAGGCACTAGGTATAACCAAATACAAAATATCTTCTCTTCCCCCAGGAAGGAGAACTGTGCTCAGAGGAGGGTCTGCTCTCTTTTGTAGAGGAAGGGGCACCACTTGGAGGCAGATGGTGACATGACCAAAGCTGGGCTTTCAGCTCGCTCTCTGGCCGTGCACTCTAAAATCCTGGGGAGGAGACAAACTGCGTTTTATTTGTTTTTAAGTTTCCAGCCCCCAGCACAGTGTGTGGCTTATTAATAGAGCCCAGAGTATATAAATGGATGAAATGAGTGAATGAATAAAATGAAGATCACTGAATGCAGCTCTCACTGAAGGGCTGAGGGAAGGGCTGAGGTTTTTAGGTGGGGAGCGTGTACACAGAAAACCAAGTTGGGAGGCTTCATCTAATTGAGGGATAATTAGAGTTGGAACGAGCAGCTCCATCTGGCTCTTTGCTGAGAGTCTGCGTGCTTTATTTTGTACAATTTTCACAACTATCCTTGGAGATTGGGACTGGTTTTTTTCGAATCTTATTTAATTTATTTTTACATAAACACGTGTATATAAAATTTAACTAACTGCAAAATTATGATCATATAGATGATGACTAGTACTATATTTTTTCTTTTTATTATTTCTTTGTATGCATCTCTTTCTCCCTCCTCTCCATTGGTAATTCCTAAACCTTGTTAAGAAGTTCGTATGTATCTTTCAAAGTTTTCCCGTGTACCCGTGTAGTCCTACACAGACATCTATGTCTACATACACATATAGACACACACACTCATAGATACAGAAGATGGGTGTTATGGGGCCATTGTTTATTTTACAGAATTGTGATCATATCACAAATTTAAAAACTACTTCTCGGTTTTTTCATTTAACAGTAGATATTTCATGGAAATAGTTCCAAGTCATGTAGTATAGCTCTAATTCAGGGGTTGGCAAACTACAGCCCAGGGGCAAAATCTGGCCTATGACTGCTTTTGTAAGTAAAATTTTATTGGGACACAGCTACACACACACCCCCTTCACTTATGTGTTGTCATGGCTGTTTTCACATTGAAACAGCAGCTTTGAGTAGTTGGTGATGGATACTGTATGTCCTGCAAAGCCATTACTATCTGGCTCGAAACAGAAAAGTTTGCCAACCTTGGTCTTATTCATTTCTTTTAATGGCTGCACGATATTTATGATGTGACATAATTCATTAAACCTCTCTATTGAGAGATCAGGTTTTTTCCCATTAATAAACAATACTACAGTAAACATTCTTATGTACATGTTCTTATATACTGTTAACCTTATTTAACTGAGTTTCTAAACTTAGTTAACTGCATTTTCTAAACTCAGAAGTAGGATTGTGGAATTAAAGGGTATAAGTATTTTTTAAAATTTAAATAGGTGTTGCTCTATTGCCTTCTGAAATATTGGAGTATGTTGCATTTTATTGGTAATATTAGTGGGTCCATTTCGTAAAGGCAGAAACTGGGGCTCAGTGGCTCACATTTTAGTAAGTGGACAGTCAAAAAAGGAACATAAAGCCTGGGGCTTGTCCTCAGTGGGAAGTAAAAGGAAGGAACAGACTTGGGAGACTTTTCAGGGGTAAAAAGCAGAGAGCATCTAGGCCTGAGTGTGTGTTTGTGGTGTGGGTAAAGGTGACAGGGTGAGGGAAAGGGGCAGGAAGACTCAGTGGATCTCCAACCTCTGTGTGCATCACAGTTGCTTGCCAGGCTTGTTAAGCCACAGATTTCTGGGCTCCACCTCCACTGTTGTAGCAGATCTGGGCTGGGCCCTTGGAATTTGCATTTCTAATAGGTGCTCAGGTGATGCTGAGGTTGCTAGTCCAGGGGACACACTTTGAGAACCATTGCTCTAAAGTGAATCTGAGGATCTGGCCCCTTGATCCTTTTTTAAAAAAAAAAAAAGCATGCTCTCAAGAAGTGTGACTGTCTCAAGAAAAGACAAGGAATAGAATGGGAGCTAAAGGGAGCATAGCATGAACTTTGTGCTTTGCTGCCCTTTATGCATGCAGAAATTCATGGTAAGACATACTGATCACTCAGTAAACCTACCATTGTGCTGAGAACAGAATGTCAATTCAGGCATAATTTTCTCCTCGTCTCATCATAGTGGACATTAACCAGGCTTTACATGTGTATCAGCTGTACATGTTCACAAGGTTTCATGGGTTTAGGGGAGCAAGAACAAGTTGTCAATTAAGTTCTCTCATTGGAGAAAACTAGATCCTTTTAAGAAATCATTCTTCTTGTGGGAGCGCAGCTAAGCCAGCAGGTGGAGGAAAGAGTGGGCACCAGAGCTGCTGTACAGGTCTCTGAAGAATGACTTTCTCTTCTCATAACCACATGTTTGCCCCACAATGATTACAAAACTTGTTCAATAACATCTGCATCTCTGTTCCAGAGGAATTGGTTACTGCCACTTAGCATAGTGATTAGCATTTTAAGCAGTTTGTATTGATTAAATGAACCTGCTTCTTCAAGCGGAAAGAGCCCAAAAGAATGCAGAAAATGTATTTATCTCAATAAATTATGCCCAGCGCCAAACCTTACAAGGTGAATTTGTGCGAACTTTATGAAGGTACTTTATAAACCTCAAACGTACAGATTTGTCAGACTTGGTAAGTAGATTGCACACTACACAAACACCTGCTTGATTTTTAAAGTCTTTTTTAAGAAAATTATTGTCTAAGACCATTTTTTTTCTCTTTTAAGTGAGACCATTTGGTCTGGATTTTGTAGAAATAAAACTAACATTTTACGATTCAGTTAAAAACATATTTAGTAGTCATGAGATATTTGGATACTTCTTTCAAGCGACTTGAAATTATGTTCGGTTTCTTTGAGGACTCTCTTCTAGTGTCCTTTGGACTTCCCCTGGTTTTCATTTTCTAGTATCATTTGGAGAAAACCAAAGGGGTTAGGGCTGAAGCTAGGGGGAGGAACTATAATACTACAGTGTATGAAGTGGGAAGATATTTCCTCTTTACAAACCTGTTCTTGGAAGAGTGGTATACTTACAAATCCCTTAGTGCCTTATTCATAGTTACAAAGTTCTTTAAACTAGTGAATGGAATAGCCTGCAAGTAAGCAAGGAAGCCATGATTTGTTTTGAGATGCATTAATTTCAAAATAAAGTTTTTAGAATAAAGGCTTCTATCTGCACATATCATAAAATGCAAACAGTGCAAAAGAATATACACTGTCAAATGTCTCTCTCCCATGCTTAATCATCCCAGACCTCCAATTTACATTCTAAGAATCAAACACTTTACCAGATTCTTTTGTATCCTTTGAGAATACAGATTGCATAATAGATATACAACATACTCATTCTACAAACATGAGTAAATGTTTTGTGTAAGCCCCTGTTCTAGGAAGCAGGAGTACAGCAGAGACTAAGAAATAGTCCTTGTCCCCAAGGGGTTTACTACATTGTTGTAGGGGGAGACAGCCCATCAACAATCAACATTTAAATATTTTTCAAGAGTTGATGAATGCTTTGAAAAAGACATCAGTGTAAAGCAGGAGAGAATGACCAGGGATGGTCACTCTGGTAAAGAGCTGAGAGGTGAGGCAAGAGAGGAGGGAGCCTTAAAAATTTCTAAGGGCTAGTTGTTCCAGGGAGAGGGTACCTTATGTGCAAAGGTCCTGGGGCAGTCTGTGCTTTGCATGTTCATGTGCAAAGAGACTGGTGATTTTGGAGCAGATAGAATGAGGAGAAGAGCATAGCAGGTGGGGTCTGGAAGTGACTGTGATCCAGGTGACTTTGTAGCTATGGAAAGGACTGTGGCTTTTTCTTAGGGTGAGTTGGAAAGTTATTGGAGGGTTTTGAAAAAGGGGTGAGATGCTGACTTTCATGTTGAAGTGAGGACTCTGGAAGCTGTTTGGAATAGACTGAGAGTGGCTAGGGCAGGGGCACCAGAGAGAAGCGAGTTAAGGGCTGTTGTAGGCATCTGGGTGAGCAGTGGTGACATCGACCGGGATTGTGGTGATGGAGGTGGGGAAAAGTGGTGGATTCTGTATGTATTTTGAAGATGAGATCAACAGGTTTGCGGATAGACGAGAAGTATTGTGGAAGACAAAGAGAGGAGACAGGCAGTCTCAAGGTTGTTGCTGTTACCTTGGTTTTTGTTTTTTAACCAGAGCAACAAGTATTACAGAATGGAGGAAACATCTGCGTAGAAGGAGATGAGGCTAGGTGAAGTAGAGCTTGTGAAACTGGAGTTCAGGTTTGTACATGTTAAATGGGAGCTGCCTACTAGTCACCTGCGTGGAAGTGGGAGGTGCCCTGCTAAATACACAACTCTGAGGTTTAGGGGAGAGATTGGACTTACAGATTTACATTTGGGAATCATCAGATTGTAGATAGACGGCATTTAAAACCATGCCAGTGACAAGCTCTCCCTGTGAGCCTGTTTAATAATTACCTTCCTTTGCTTTGAAATAATTTTATATCACTCCACAAAGATTTACCTTTTCTCTTTTTAATGGCTACAGATTAGTCTGTTGCACAATAACGTGAAGGTAAGACTTCTTTGTTTAAGAATAAAATGAAATTACCAACTCATCTACTTTTCTGATATAGCAACAACGTAAGTAATTTTTGAGTCAGTCTAAAATCCATTTTGACATGCAAATTAAAATTGAATTCTCATATTCGTTTACAACTGGTTATCATTATCAG
Organism: Daubentonia madagascariensis; assembly: GCA_023783475.1. Taxonomy (NCBI): domain Eukaryota; kingdom Metazoa; phylum Chordata; class Mammalia; order Primates; family Daubentoniidae; genus Daubentonia; species Daubentonia madagascariensis. Next base: position 6,889,138 of record JAKFHU010001640.1, on the reverse strand, counting down.
AATAGTCATTAATATAGTGGGTTCCAGAATGAAAATTGTGGTCAGCAGGAAAAAAATGTTATAAAGGAGATTGGGTCAGAGTTTAATTTCACTGTCTCATTTAATAAATAAAAAATGGTTAGGGAAATGAGAACATAAAGTATGGAACAGCCAAAAGGTAAGACTGTAATACAGACATTCAAATGATGCTGTAGAAGAAGGTAGTATTTAGGAATGTTAGGATATGTTCATAATATGTTAAATTTAAAAAAAGAGGATGGTATAATAGTATATATACTGTCATCCAGTTTATGTTAAATATACATTATATATGCACATTTTTAAAAAGACTGAAAGAAAATATATGAATCTGCTAAAAGTGCTTTTTATTTCTTTGTTTTTATTTTTTCTGGGTAACAGGTATAGGACTGATTTAAAGTCTACCTTATATATTTTTCTGTATTTCCTGAATGTAATAAAAATATAGCAATGGTAAAAAAAAGCACTCAATTTATTATAAGCCTTAAAAAATGGGTAATATATATCACAAAAATGGGGACCCCTCCCCTCTTTCTGGTGCCAGGCAAAATACTACCAGACCCAAAGATAGAGCTGTCTTGGAAAATGTAAACTTCCTGCAGGGGTGGGGGCCAAATTTGAGGGCATAGAGCTTCTTTGGTTTTTTTCTGTTCCTACGATTGGTCCCTGCCTATAGTAATATCTGAACTCATACTTCATTGAATTCAGTGTATACCAACTGGGATTAGGTGATTAAATATATTCTCTAAACATACTTACTTTTTTGATTCTATGTGTGGCTTTTTTGTTGTTATTGCCTAAAAACTTTTTAAAGCTTCTACCATCAAGCCAGAAACACAGCCCAATATCAAATATTTAGGTTTAAAAAGAAAATGTGAAATGTTCCTAATATAACCTTGTTCAAAAATTCTTACTAAAGACTGTCACGATATAGAGCTAATTATAAATATTGGTAATATTTATAGAACCCCACAATGAATAATGCATGGTCTAAGAATTAGCTGCAAAGTAGGAACTATTTTCTCCCTTTTTACTGATGAGATGTTAAGGACTAAGAGAGATTAAGTAACTAGCCTAGGGTCAGGCACTTCTTAGTGGCAGCTTCTGGACTTTAACCCAGATTTTTTACTTCCAAGTCTGGGCTCTTACCCTAGTAGGAAACTTTTCCCAGAATGATTGATCTAAAGGTGATAAACAACACAGGACAGTGGTTCTCAAAGTGTGGTTCCTGGATCAGTAAGATCAAAACCATCTGGGAACTTGTTAAAAATGCAGATTCCTGGACCCCACTGTAAAAACTCAGGGGTGGGGGTGGGGCCAGGAATCTGCATTTTAATGAGACATCCAGGTGATATACTTCAGCTTGTAGCTGGAGAACTAAACTGCTGACCCAGGTCCAGAAAGCAGAGGTAGAGTAGATTTTCATTATATTTTCACAGGGGAATAAGAAGGCAGAACCTGAAAGTATCCTTCAGAAAACCAACTGGTGAATGTCAGTGAATATAGAGTGTAGTTTAAATGAGACAGCTGAGTTTTGAGTAGAATAAGAGAAACAGATATGCAGATGCCAGCTTCACTTGGAATGTGGTTTTACTCTTTCTCTCTTGGACTGAGTTGTCCCTTCTGACTCAACTTTGCCCACATTTTGTGCTTAAAATATCCATAGAAAATCAGTTGCTTTATATATATTTTCTTAAACTGAGGACATTATTGGAATTGGAAGTTGCTCAGGTTGAGAATATATTCAAGTGGGGATGTGGTTTCTGACTCACAGCTGAATCTTATTGCCAGAATGGTGTCCTTGATTAGTCGCTTCAGGGCCCACGTTGAATGACAGAAAAATCACGATAAGATTTGCATACGCAAAGTTGTTATTGGCAGAGACGCCACTTGAGTTACTTGAAGGAGCAACCTGATGGAAGCTGAAGAGTCTGGTGAGGATGGAATTGGGTCTTGAGGTACTGATCTTTTTGCCAATGTGATGACTTATGCTGGTTTCTGAATGAATCCAGACTGATGTCACGAAGATGGCATATGGTACTCATGATTGACTGTAGCAGCAAACAATTACATCCTGTCATGCTGTTCAATTTTGCAAAACACAATGCTCTGCTGTAAAAACGGTTGGATTCCAGAGAAGGACAATATGGTGCAGCATTGTGGCTCAGACCTGCCACTGCTCAGCACTCCTGGTCTCAGGCTCATAAAAGAAGTGCACTAGCAACAAGTGAGTGTCAGCCAAGCCAAATGAGGAATACAGAAACCAAAAATTCATGTGGCAGGTGTGGGAGACACTGGTTTTTCTTTCCTTACTGACAAGCCATGCATAGTGGTCCAGTTATTAGAATTTCTTTCTCTCTCCCAAGAGGGTCGATAGGATTTTCTCACCCTTACGAGGGAAGGACCTTGGCAATCAGCCCTTCCTTCCCTATGAGTATTGGGAAGTTTTTAAAAGGCTCTTGTGCTTTAGCCAGTTGTCACTCAGTTCTCAATTTAAATGGTCCTTCCCCAGGGACTACTTGACCAGATATAGCCACCTGCTAGCTCATCATATCATATCATGCTTTTATGATAACCTGCATAGCACTTAGTAATATCTGATTTTATTTTTTTGGTGACAGCTTTATTGAGATATGAACATATCATACATACATTACCATATACATGTACTCTTTTAAACTGCACAATTTAATGGCTTAATATATTCAGAGTTCTGAAACCATCACCACAATTGATTTCAAAACATTTTCTTTACCCCAAAAAGAAATCCCATCTCCTTTAGACATCACCTCCCAGGCCTGGGCAACCACTGATCTACTTTCTCTCTCTAGGGATTTGCTTATTCTGGACATTATCTAGAAATGGAATGTCTTAGTCCATTTTGTACTGCTATAACAGAATACGACAGACTGGGTAGTTTACAATGAATAGAAATTTATTTCTCACAGTTCTGGAAGCTGGGAAGTACAAGATCAAGGTGCTGGCATCTTTTGAGAGCCTTCTTTCTGTGTCATAACATGGTGGAAGGCATCACATGGCAGAAGAGCAGAGATAGCAAGAGGGAGCAAACCCACCCCTGCAATAATGAACCCACTGCTGAAATAACAGCATTGTCCACCTAAACACCTCTGAAAGTTCCCCCCCCTTATACAATTGTGTCCCCCACAATGGCAATTAAATTTCAACATAAGTTTTGGAGGGGACATTCAAACCATAGGATGAAATAATACAATATGTGGTCTTTTGTGACTAGCTTCCTTCACATACACAATGTTTTCAGTTTCATACATGTTGTAACATGGATCAGAGCTTCATTCTTTTTTTATGGCAATCTGAATATTTTTTGTTATTTTTGGTACAGTTTTATCATCTGGCTCATAGTTCTATGAAAAAAGAGACCTTCAAGCCCAACAACTCCCGTGAAGCAGAACTTAAACTAGAATATGGGTCTCTTACTCCATGGTCAACTTCTCTTCCCCAGGAGGATTGTACATTTTTGCATTCAACACCCAACCAATTACATAAATTGATTGATTGCTTTGAGTATTTTATGTCACCTGGCAGTGTGAGGACTCACTTAGGCTGAGTTAGGAAGAGACCCACATGCATCCCTGCTGTTTAGGGGAGGAACTGGAGTGTTGAAGTGCAAGAAGACCTTTGTTTGACTTTCACAAAGCCTTGTCTTTCTTCTCTGATGGGATCTTGAGCTAACACTGCTAATAGAATGAATGAATGTATAACGCTACACTCCTTGCTGTTGAACTGTCCTAAATGATTGTGCTTGTGCACATAAGCAGATCTTTCCCAGAGGTTCTCCTGCTTATCACCTGAATGGCAAAGTAGAGTGAAGTAGATCCTTATTACCACATCCCCTACAGCCAGCCACAACCATGTTAATTTAACCTGGACCTAAAGTTTCAGCACGAATTCAGCCTTGGGTTAACAGTGCTTCTAATTTGCTGGGTTGATTAGGATTTATTTCTAAAAAACTATTTCCTGTTATTTGGACAAAGGCTGGGTTCATTAATTCATTCATCTGTCATGCATTTATTAAGCTTCTGGAGGCTCTAGGTAGGTGCTGAGGACACAGAGATAAAAGATATAATCCCTGCTTTTCAGGAGTTCATGGTCTACAATAGGCGGCAGGCTGGTTTAGTGCTGACCACAAAACAGTGAAATGATTGGGTAGTTGGTAGGAACACCTGATCCTGTTAGGGGAGGAGAGGGGTATAAGGAGAGTATCTAGAGGAGGTGATTCCTGAGCTGACTCTTGAAGCGCTTGAAGCGAAGGTAGGCATTCACCAGGGGAGAAATGGGGAGAGCCTTTGGGCTTAGGAGCAGTTGTACAATGGAATTCCACAGGTGGTTGGAAATGGCTGGACTGAGCAGTGTGGTTTAGACTGTGGTGAGATGTAAGACTGGAGGATTAGCAAGATCAGAGCCCCCCATTGTAAGAGGCGCAGCCATTAGAGTGAGGATACGTAGTCTCTCACTCTACGTGCTGGTTAACTCAGGAGACTGGGCTGGGTGGTCCCCATAGTTCTTTCAACTCTAATGTTCCATGATTCTATTAAATTTTACTGACACAGGAAACAAAATGGATGATTTGTGATTTTTTTGTCGTTTTTTTTTTATAAAGTTCAAGGACATATATTTAGTAGGATATATGGGGTCAGGAGCGTGGGTCAGGTATGGTGTGCAGTTTGTTCCACTATAACACTACTTCTGTATTGCCACTGAGCTCAGATGTATTTGGTAAATTGGAGAAAGATTCATTACAATATTGAGGTTGTGTTGCTTCATAAGCAATTTTTCTTAGGAAAGGGGGGTCCAGATTAGCAGGAGGAGAATTGTAACCTTAAACTAGAAAGAAAAAAGCCCTTAATAAATTGCTGCACAGGCAGGGCCTCTTCCAGCTACAGTTTAAGACGGTAAGAGATGTGCACAGGTGCCCAGAGCCCCCTCCCAGAGGGATGCACCCAGCCTCATACAGTCTCCCTCAGCTCCTGCATGTATGACTCATGTCCAGCAGTGCTCACCGCTGTCACCTGGACTTCCTCGAGTTGGCACTTCCAACCAAGTGTTTCTCTGCATTTTTTATAGCCCAAGTCAACCTCCAGCCTTGCTGACCTGTCCAAGCAAGGCCGTCCCCTGAAGCAACAGTGACTCTGGTCATAAATGGGCATGCATTTTGAACTGTCTTCCCATCACTTGACTTTTCCCACAATTTTTTGAATGGGAGGTTTTTCAAGAATGTCTATATCACCTTATAGCAGATATCCCCATACTTTACAATTCTATTGTAAGTAATTTCTGTTTCTATTGTAAAGTAATTTTTATTTTTACTTTTTAATGTTAAAGTATTATGTTTATTTTTTAAAAATTAAGCTATATAAAAATATATAGGATTGTTTTTAAAAAGAAAAGAGTATAATTCTTCTCCCCAAATACGGTGAGTCCTTACTTAACTTTGTCAGTAGGTTTTTGGAAACTGTGTCTTTAAGCAAAACCAGGCATAATATAACCAATTTGACCATAGGTTAATTGATATACACAACAGTTAAGTTCCTATGGCCTATTTCTGGTCACAAAAACATCACCAAACTTCTAAATAAAGATCCCAAACACTCCTAAGATTAAACATTGAAATAAATGTGAGCTATAGGTACATTTAAGAAAGATTAATAAAAGCAAGATAATGATTTATCCAATTATTCCAGTTCAGGGTCTTGGTGGCCAGAGTCTCTACTGGTAGCTCAGGGCACCAGCCCTGGCCAGGACACTATCCTGTAGCAGGGCTCACTCACATACACATCCACATTCCCTCAGACGGGGACCAGGTAGACACGCCAGTTCACTTCATGTGTACAGCTTTGGGATCTGGGAGAAATCAAAGTACCCAGAGAAAACCCATGCAAGCATAGGGGACTGTACAAACTGCACATAGACATATTTTTTTTCTCATCAACATTATAATGACATGACATTGAATGAAACAATGTTATTCGAGGACCTGCTGTACTATAGGTAACCAAATTTTAACTCCTCCAACGTGAGTGCTAATTTATATTTCCACCAGCAGTGTCCATGAGCACTGTTCACTTTCCCACATCGTGGTTGATACCATGGATAAGAGGGAATTGCAGCAATACAGAAGAATGTGGGGACACTCCCCTGCTTGTCACCAAATGACTTACTAAGTCTTCTCACCTTTAGAGAATTATTCAGACATGTTGCATTGTTAAACAAGAAAGTTTTTCTCATCATTTCCCTCCAAAGACAATTAAAATGCTTTTTTCCTAACATCAGATATTCTTTCAAAGGATTTAGGAAGAACTAGAGACCCAGGCTTTCTACTGTTCTCTTTAAAACATGACAATGGCATCATTTCATTCTTGCTCCTAAATAAGCTTTCTGCAAATACAGTCAAATCATGCTGAGCTGCCTAAACATATTTTCAGTTAGGTAGTGAATAATTTGAAGTGACTGGTATTTCCCTTATATTAAATTTTTTTATGATTTTAAATAGAATCTTTTTATATTAAGAAAATCAAATAACCAGTACCTCTAAATTCAATTCTTTTCCTCCCTTTATTTTCTTTCATTCCATGCAAATTATATTAAATGACACCAGACATCACTGATAAATACTTTTTTGGGGTTTTTTTTTTAAAGACTTTTGTGTATACAGAAATAGCCACATTGAGGAGTCGATGAGATGACAGATATGTTAATTAGTGTGACTGAATCTTTCTATAATGTATACATAAGTCAAAACATCACATTGTACCCCATAAATATATATGATGATTATTTGTCAATTAACAATAAATTTAAAAATTAAAAATTAAAAAGAAATAGCCACAGAAAAATTCTACTAGCTTAGTACTCAACTTTTTTACCTTTAGATCTAAGAGGGCATTTTTAGGAAAGACTATACCCATGAAACCTAGTGCTGTATAATTCCACTTGGGGACTCATTTTGGTAACTGTGCTATTATGATAGGGACAGGGAATTCAATCCAACAAATGTAAATGCTATGCATATAAATTAAATTATCTTTTGAGTGAATGGTTATAATCTATTTTTCAAGTTGAGTCTCATCAACTACAATGAGTTTTGGTCTCGAGGGTATGAAGCCTCATATCATCTTGGCTTTATTGAGAGAGGCTGTACACTCAATAAAGAGGCTGACACTACCTTGCTGATGAGATGTGTACAGTGGAGCCGTTTCTTAAAAAAAATCTTTAAATGGCCATTGCAATCTTTAATCGTCATCATCATCATGATGTCCATTTCTATTTGTTGCCAGGCCAGGCTAAGGTATCAGTCATCTCACTGAACTCTCATGCCTCCTGAATGGGTGAGTGTTTAATGCCAAAGTTTTTCATGTGAGCAACCAAAATGGCATTTCACTAGGTCTGCAACTCACTGTGTTTCCTTCACGGTACATTATATAAATGTTTCCTTTTCAGTTTATGTAAATCTTTAGTCTTCAGGTTACCAGTTGCCAAGTATTCCATTGTGTCTATGTGCAATTAACCAGGCCTTGATCAAGGCATCCTTAAGTTGCCTTTAGTTTCCACTGATTGCAAATGATTTCCCAATGAACATCTTGCCCAAATCTGTGTATTTCTGAGTGAGTTTTTTTTTTTAGGACTTTGTGAATTATTTGATATTCAAGTATCCAGGAAATCCAACTTTGCAAATAGTCGCTTCTTATACAATGACATAGTAAACCTGTATCATGATTGTGTATAAGACCAGGGCTCAGGTGAGGGCTGGAGGGCTGCTTCCACCTGTGCCCCCATTCTTTGTGCATGCCCTATCCCTGTTCACCTTTCCTTTTATTCTATCCATCCTACCAGGGTGTCTTCTCTCTGAAACTTCCCTTTCTTTGTTTAGTCAATACCCCTGATGTGGTTGGGCAGGCCACTGGCTACTGTCTGATGATCTGGAGGACTTGTATTGTGTCATTAGAGATATTCTTAGCTGCCTATAGCTGAAAGCAACATCTTCACTTTTCCTCCCTCAAAATCTGGAACAATGATCAGCTGATAAAAGGCACTTGTTCAAGCAGACAGGGTGTTTTTCTGATACTAGTGATAGAACACCCAACTCTAACCAGCTTAAACTGAAAAGAAGTAATTAGCTCATATAATTGAAAAGTCTGGGGCTAGCTTAACCTTTGGGTTCAATCAGATCTAAGGTCTCAGTGGAGCTTGTCAAGATCTTACCTCCTTGTCTTGGCTGTTTTCTTCTGAATGGTGCCCATTCCCTGCCATGTTCTCCCTTCATTGTTCGAGGCTATGCTCCAGTCCTGTCTCCAATCCTCTTAGCAACTCCATAAGAACGCTCGTTTATTTAATTCAACAAGTATTTCTTGTACACCTACTATGTGCCAGGAAATATTCTAGACCCTGCAGATAGAGCAATGAACAAAGCAGGCACAAATCCTTAGCATACCTCTACTGGTTCTCTCTCCCACAAAAGTTCTAATAAATGTCTCAGGGGATTATGTCTTCCTGGCCTCTCATGGGTCACTGGCCCAACCCTGGAATCAGTGGTAAAGTAGGCCCCACCAGGACTACAGGGATCAGGCTGAGTTGGAAGGAAGTTTCCCAAAGGAAAATCAATGCACTGTTGCCAGCGGGGTAAAGAAAGGATGGTAAGCCAGCACAAACAGGAGCTGGCTGCCACCAGTACACGCTCATTGATTCATGGAGCAGCAGGATCCATGGTTCTAGGACTCCCTGCTCTCCTGTTCCCTCGGTCCAGTCTTGTTCAGCCCCAGTGTTGCTGACACACTGTTCTCTTCCCTTCGACCGCAGCTCCAGATGAAGATGAGTGAGCGGGCCGCCTCGCTGAGCACCATGGTGCCCCTGCCTCGCAGCGCCTACTGGCAGCACATCACACGGCAGCACAGCACAGGGCAGCTCTACCACCTGCAAGGTAAGCGCGGGGCTGACTGTGTTGGGGTGCGGGCCAGTGCCTGCAGCTCTGTGGAGGTGGCTCAGCCCAGGTCATCGCTGGTGGATGCTGAGCTGGCTAGTGCCCTTCCTCCCAAGGTAGGGCCCCCATCAAGACGTAAGGACATGGGGCCGCTTAGTCTTTCTAGAACTGTAGTTCTCAAATATTTGCATCTATCACCATGTCCTGTGGGAATGTTGTTTAAAATGCAGATTCTTGGGCCCTTAACCACAGAGATTCTAGATCTTAAGGCATAGGATGTGGCTGAGCAAGCTGCACTTTTAACGAACCCCTACACAGGGTCTGGGCAAGGGGCCAGGGTCCAGGCTTCAAGAAATAGTCTAGTGGACCCAGCCACCTGTATTTTAACAAGCTGTACAGGTAATTCACAGTGCTCACATTTAGGAACCACTGTTCTAGTGTGCGGGCCCTGGACTACTAAGTCAGAGTCATAGCTTCAGGTTTGCTGCATGACTTTAAGAATATCCTAATAAGCCCTTCTTCCAGAGATGTGGACTCTGAAGCACAGTACAGAATGGCTCATAGGGAAGAAAAAGAACAATTAAAAATTCTGGTTAAACCTTTTCTTATTCTTGTAAATTTGCCTTTTTACATTATATAGTATATAGGAACAGCTTGTATATATATATAATTTATAGACGAACAAACCTATGTGGGGGATATTTGCAAAAGAACTTTTCAATGATGGGGTGCAAGATCACTGAACTTAAAATAGTATGCACTAGACTAGTTTACATGCAGAAATTTGCTGAACGAATGAATGCAAGAATGAATGAATGACCACAGAAAACCATGTCCTCAGTCATCCATGCCTGCTCTGTCACTGTCCCCTGGTCACACCAGCCTTCCTCTTGGCCGTTCCTGCTGGTCATTCCTCCCCCAGGCAGCTTGTCCTGTATGCTGTGCCCTTTACCTGTCCCAGTTAACTCTTACTCACCTCCAGGTGCTCTGTTCAGTAGCAGAGAGCATGGCATGAGCAGATGGTGCAAAAAGAGATCCCGAATGCCTGTGTGAGGAGCCCAGAGAAAGACTGAATTGATAAGTAGCTAAAAAATAAGCTTACCTTTCAAGATCTATCTACAGAGAGAGAGTCAGGTTCGATTGGGTTGTCACAAATGCCATTTATTCCCATTTCAACTTCAGAAAATTTTGCAGCATTTGAGTTGTATTATCATAGTTTTTGTCATATACATATCACTTAGATTATTACTCGATTTTATTCAGTCCCTTCTATTTAAATATATTCATTTTTAAAAGAAAAGCGTACTGTTATAACCACTGGTTATACTTTTCTTATAGACAATAAGATAAGTAATACTTATTGATGTTCACAGCCTACCTAAAATTATCTTGCCTATCAAGGGTGGTTATTTACATGACAAGTAAATGGGGAAAATAAGTTTATCGATTCTCCTGCCTATGCCACCTACCTTCTCTCTTCCCTCCTTCCCTGCCATCCCTCCCAAAAAAAAGTAAAATTGACAATAATTAATGACCTGATGGCCCTGTGAATGCCACATGATGAAGTTGCAGAAGACATAATTTCTTCTTGCTTGGCTGGTGATTATGGATTGTAATTCCTCTGGCCAATTCACCTACCTTGATGGATTTCAGGCTGACTTTTCCTGGCATATCTGGAGGGTAATGTTGGAAATCATTCAGACCTTAATTTATCAAATTGGTTTGAGAAAAATGTTCATTTCCTCCCCAAATTTAGTCCTCGAGAGCCACCTGCTGGTTAATTCTGGAATTATCATTTTATTACTGTTTTTGGTGTGGAGAGAAAGGTGCTGGTCATACACTAAGACATATTTAATCTACCTTTACTGCTTCTTCCATTCCATTTCCAAATTTTCATATAGAAATTCTCTCCTACAATTAGGCAAATACAGAATCAACATTTGAAGGAGGTTTATCGTGAAAACTGTGGAAGAAATTTATGAAAGAGAAGCATTCAACAAGTTTATGTTGAACACTGTATTCACAGGATTCTTTTAGGAATAGATTGGCTAAAATAACAAGAGTGGCACTTTCCAAAGTGTGTTCTGTAGAGCGATAACCCTGGCAGATAGCACCCTCCCCCTCAAAATAGTACTGTGGTCAAACAGCTTTGGGGAAATGCTGCATGTTAAATTCTCCTCTTAGAGATTCTAAATGCAAATCAATGTTTCCAAGGCTCTGAGATGTCCTGCAGTAAATAATATGTTTCATCTTGTTTAAACCAAAGCTCTGCAATTTATTTGAACATGAAATACCTTCACTCCTTTTTTATATGAACAAACATTAACAAGCCACTTGTGAAGTGCTGAAATCTCAGATTTGCTCCTTACAAAGAGACAAGCCATATTCAATGGGTGTCTTCTTAAAAGCTTCCCTTTCTCAGAACTTACTATGTAGCAGGCTTGCACTAGACACCTAATATCATTTAGATCTCAAAACAACTACTCAACAGAGTGTTTTATTCTCATTTGCTGCTAAGAAACTAAGAATCCTAAGGGTTAATAATGTGTCTGTGATCACCTATCTAGTAAGTAGTTAAGGTTTTACGGTTTTCATCTCTCTATTGTATTCATCCACTCACTCGGTCCTTTACCCAGCAAATGTTTATTGAGCATGTACTTTATGCCAAGCACTGTACTAAATGACAGACATACATCAGTGCTACTAGACAGGCATGTTTCTCCCCTCCTGGAGCTTATAATCTAGTGGAGAGTCACAGTCAATAATTAAGCAAACACATTTCATTTCAAATTTGGTACACGTACCAGTGGAAAAGAAAGTGTTTATAAGAGAGAAAGTGAGGCAGAGTTGTTGGTTTTGGGAAAACAATGACAAAGAGACCTTAGATGGAATCATCATTGGAAGCCCCAGCATTTACCCCAAGACTTTAAGTCTAAAAGAGATAGCCACACTGAGAGCCAGGGAAAAGCATTCTTCATAGAGGGATCTGCAAGTTCAAAGGCCCCGAGACAGAAATGAGCTGGGAGCATTCAAAGAGCAGAAAGAGGCAGCGTGGCTGGTGCCTGAGAAGTGTGAAGAGACAGCCAGGGTGGCGGTTACAGGTGATCAACCCTTGCTTATTCTAAGTGTGAGGGGAAGCCTTAGAGCAGGGTCCCCAACCTATGGTGAGTGGTGACTCCTTCCTTCCTTCTCAAAGTTATCACCTTAGCCACCTTCATGCCAAAGATGCTCCATTGGTCCAATATTTTCAGAACTCTTCTATAGCAATTGCCTTGGAAGATAGCATGGCTTGTTTCAAAACAAAAACAAGAAAAAATAGGCACCAAATCATTGATCAGATTTCACTTCAGATAATTTTAGGAAATCAAAGGGTGGCACCAAACATTTGTGTCACTGTACCAGGCATGTTCCATGTTGCCTTCTTTGGTTCTCCTGGCAATAGTCTCAGTTGGCAGGAGAAGGACTGTGCTCTCCATTTCAAGAATGAAGAAACTGAGACCCTTGAAGATCCAGGTACTTGCTCAAGGCCACGTGGCTAGTGAGTGGAGGAACTGGCCTTAGAACTCTGGTGTTCTGACTCCTAGTCCAGGGATTTTTCTTTCATCATATGGTCTTACCTATCGGAGGAAATCCTGTCTCCACGGGTGATTCAAAATCACGTGCCCTGAGATTGAAATGTCTCCAGAGGATTGGTTCCAGCCTATACGATTTACATATTTATTAAGGATAATAGACTCTTGGAGCAAGTGGCTACTTTGGAGAGGTTAACATTTTTTTTCCGAAATTAATTCTAACACAGTTGTATACATCGTATGTACATCAGTTAAAAGAGAAGTAATAGCTTAAGATCTGAGCAAATGTGAAAGGATGACAAGTCAACCAGGGTCTCACACTTGCATGTCTACAGGGTCCAGGCAGGACATGCGAATGGGTGAAAAGGGACAGGCATAGCAGTGGTGGGTCCCTGGTGAATGTCGGGGAGCGCACAGGCCTGCTCTGAAGAGGGCAGTCTGCAGCCACCTCTAGCCGGTCATGCTGTGGCAGAATATAGGGCCAATTTTATCTTCCAGTTTTCCAGAAGAACAGGGAACTTGACATCTTTATGGGCAGTCTGCAGTTTTTAAAATATTGACTAGCAATTCCAAATGTTTTCCAAGCCTGTGCAGGCCAGAGAACAGGTCTGGGCCCAGACGTTGTCAACAGGTCAGTACCAGCTTGTGACCTTTGTGTGAACTGCCTGAGTGTGGTGGGGAAAATCTTTCAACCCGTTTCCTGGCTTTAAGCTAAACACAGCATTCCAACCAAGCTGGAAAGACTGTTAGCTATCACGATAGAAGCTATACAGGTTCTTTCTCATGTTGACTTGACCCCAAGTGAATGCTATCAGTCGCTTTTTTCACAAACTCATAGCGTTTGGGGAGCTACAGCTGAAGGTTCAGGCAAGGGCTTTGCACTTGACCAAAGATTTGGATTTTACATTAACACTATTTGTATGCTGTCTGCTCCCTGCTGGAAATTTTATCAAACTGTAATAAAGATACACCTGGATTTTTACTTACAGTATTCAAACCTGTTACTATAATTTCTCTATGTCATAGTGTGTTTGTCTGTTTGTTGGAAAGAGAATAGAATACACGTTCAAACTGGCTGGGAGTTTGGAAGAAATGATTTCTAGTCATTTGGGATATTTTGATACTCAAGACTTCTCTAATAATCACTACTATTTTATACAGAGACTTGTATGACTACGTATATAATTTTCTTTTGGTTCAGATTTGAGGCTTGTAAATATCTGAATCCGTGATTTCCTTTTTGTTTGTTTGGTTTTGGTGTTGTGACTGTGGTAATTTATGTGAGACTTTCTATTCCCTTTATTTCTCAACAATACTGCGAGGAGGGAAAACAAATGTTTTCTCCCCATTCTGTAGGAGTGGAAAATGGCTCAAAACTTACGTTCTTCCTTGTCTAAGTTTACACTTCTGAGAGGAGTATGAAGGGGACCCGGCATGCGGGGTCGCTGTTGGCGCTGTTTGTGAGCGCAAACTCAAGGCGTAAGGGCAACATGCCACCGTAAACCTTTTTGCTTGGTTCACTGTTTAAAAACAATGTTGTTTTGAATGCGTGCAGGTGAGGTGTACATGCTCCACTTAGCTGAAGTCCTGTCTCCCTGTGCCTTGCGTCTGCTTGATCCGCACATTTAATTACCAAGGCTGCTGTGCTCCCTTGTGGTTATGCAGGTTTTGCTCTGCCCAGTTCTGAGAGTTCTGCACATAGCGATGTAAATTTCTTTGCCGGTGATAACCCTCAGCCAGCAGATGGCAGTAAAACCTCTAGTTTTTATTAAATCAAGGGAGTATGTCTGCAGGGATTGGCAAACTACAGCCTGCAAGCCAAATCCAACCTACTGTCTATTTTCATCAATAGAGTTTTATTGGACTATCCGCACCCATTCATTACATATTCACTATGGTTGCTTGTATGCTACTGGCAGTAGAGTTGAGTAGTTGCGATGAGACCATGTGGAATGCGACAGCTAAAAAAAATTTAATATCTAGTCCTTTATAGAAAAAAGTTTGCCAACTCCTGTATTATGTCACAAAGGAGGCTAATAGTAACCTTGTGTGTTGCCTTCTTGACTTTCTTGATTTTGCTTCGTTTGGAAACTAAACCTGAAATAATAATGGCTAAGTGGCTTTTAAGAAGTCCTCCTTTACATTTACAATAAGATTAACTAAGTAGAAGCCTAATATTGCCCTATTGCTGGTCAGGCTTCCAAAGGGTTTTCAAGCCAAAAGTTTCTATAGTCCTATGTTTCTGCCTCGTCTCCCCTAAATACCCTGGGTTCAGGGTTTGGTGCAGATGAAAAATTAAGGAAGAAAATTGCCGCTAATGGGCTGACCATAGCTCAGTGCAAATGCCACATGCAAATGATATGTTAATCATGCAATCTCTCATGATTCTTATTTGTATATCACTGTGAGTAGCCTTTGGAAAAAAATTCCATCACAAGTATATTACTTATTTCTGTTGTGTAGAAACTTGTTGCTAGCTAACCTGATAGGGTGCTTTCTTATGCTATAACTGTTGCTTTTAAATTCTTTTTGGAAAAGATGTTGCTAGCCCTCTGAAGCTTCATCGAACAGAAACTTTTCCCGCCTACCGATCTGAGCACTGACAGGTGCTGCCGAGGATTGTGAACACACCTGTGAAGTGTCGGCCACAGATCCACCCAGGAGGTCACAGAATGGCAGCAAGGGAAGCCACAACGAAGAGAAGAAGCTTAACGTCCTGGCTAATTGTGTGGTCATCGGGAAACTCTGCAATACGATACAGTTTTCTTTCTTTTATTTGTCTTTTTCCTTCTTTTTTAAAATTCTTAGCATAATTGAAACATGCTCTATAGATATTGACTTTTTGTTCCCTCTTTTACAGCTGGACAGAAAGGAGTCAATGCCACAAAATGATTTTCTATTGTAGATACTCTGTTCCTTGCACTTCTCTAACTCTGTCCTTTTGTGGATTCTTGTGATTTTCCTTCTGAGTGTTTCAATTGTGTGACAGTCAGTATTGACAATAAAACTGCTCTTTATTATTTGTTATTTGTTTACACCATATTCCTCAGTTATAAACTACTGGAAATCGTATTTGATTATATTACCAATTAGTTAAATGAGTGCTTTGACTCATTCTTGCCTATTCTGTTCAGAACTATCCTTCCAGAGGACCCTTTAGTATTGTTTACAGGGTTACAGTTTCTCTCCTTGCCCGCTGCCCCCCACCCCTTTTTGAAAGCCTTTATTTTGTTTGGAGTACCTTCATAAAACATTTTAAATAAAAGATCATTCTTCACCCATATGGTCTTTGGACTCTGGCAATGTGGTTTTCTCTGTATCCTCAGTATTTCTGAAGGGGTTATGGGAATTTTCCATATGAGCTGGCTTTGCATTGTGTTTGATATAAATCCACCCACTGACACATTTGCTCACTCATTCACTAAGCTGGTCTGTACTGAGCATCAACTAGTTCCAGGCACTGTGTAGGAGACCAGGGACATGGAGATAAAAAGACACAGGCCCTGTTGCCAAGGACCTGAATTCCAGGGGAGTACAACAGGGACATAAAGTTGCAATTATAATATAGTGACACCTGCTAAATGGGCCCCCAGTGGCCATGGATTTCTAAAGAGAGAGTCATTCTGTGCTCCAGGCTTTCTTACTGGGGAAGTGCCAGATGGGAATTGAATCTTGTGAGCACCTGAAGTTAAAGTTCCTGTAAAGCTGCACGAACAAGCAGTCTGTCTTGTTCACTACTCTTTGTCAGACAGGATACCCAATTATATTTGAATTTCAAATAAGCAATACATACTCTTATAGTATAAGTAAGTATGTGTCCCAAATATTCCATGGGACAGGATTTTATTTTTAAAATTTTCATTATATATATTAAATTCAAATTTACCTGGATGGTCTGTATTTGTCTTTGCTAATTCTGGCAACCTAAAGTCCCCGGCTCTAAAACTGTACCTGGCCCATAACTCATACTTGATAAATTTGTGATGAATGAATGAACAGAAGAATAAAATAAAATCCTTGGGATAGAATTCTTTCTACTAGGAGAGGCAAATTAACATGGTTGTATACTTTCTCTGTGCCAGGCACTGGACTAGGCCCTTACAAAAGCATTATTTTCACCAGAAAATAATTTCTTGTAGTTTCTGGGGGAAAAAATTTTTGCTGAGCCCCAAGAAAGAGCCATAAAAAGGTTCATTTTTATTTGTGCTCCTCCAAAAAGTGCATAACTACCCAAAATGAAGATCAACACTAGTTATATCCCAGAGGCCTCATTAAAAGCAAGTTTGCCAAACTAAAATCCCTTGAGTCAGAGTTTACTGGGATGTCCAAGGATGCTGCTGGTCAGGATGTGTTTTTTAAGGGGTTGAGAAATATTGGGGAAAAGAGGATCGAATCCAACTAACAATTAATTAGTGGATTAGGGGTATATAAATGGTTTAGTGCTAATGACTTCACTGGAATGCGTTGTGTGCTCTCTGAGTTCTCATAGCTATTTTTCACACTATTTTAGCTGATCCTACTTCTCCCAGGTGTATTCATTTTGTCTTTCAAAAATTTGGTTCGCCATGCACATTTGATAATTCCCTCACTGTACATTTTCCTGAATTTATCTGGTTCTTATTTTATTTTTTTCTCTTCTAAGACTGTCTCATAAGAGATTTTCTCTGACTCCCAGGGCCTTGGCAGCCAAAGGAGGGATTAAGTTGCAGAGGGAGATAAAGGAAATGGAATTAAACAAATAATTGTAATTTTAATGAAGTTAAAATTGCTGAAGCAAGTCTGAAGCTAATGAGTGTGCAAAGAAATGTTGCTGAATGCAGTTAACTACAAATAAGAACCTCTTTTAGGATTTTTAAGAAAAAAACTTATTGACCAAAAAAAACATCGTATTATTTTATCGTGACAGCTTTTACTTCCAGGCACAATTCTAAGTACTTTTGTTGTATTATCTTATTTAATAGCTCTATAAGGTAAGTATAAGTATCATCCCCATTTTACAGCTAGGAAGACTCAGCCTCAAGAAGTCTAAATAATCTAATATGTCCAAGATCTCTTACCTACTAAATGGAAGACTCACATTTGAACCCAGGCAATCTGATTTCTGAGCCTGTTCTGTAAATCCCTATGACTGTCTTCCTCAGGGGAGAGCAAACTTTTTCTGTAAAGGGTTGGGAGGTAAATATTTCAGGTTTTGTGGGTCATATGGTCTCTGTTGCTTTTTAGTGCAGAAGCAGCCATAGACAATACATAAACAGATAGGGATGGCTATTCCAATAAAACTTTATTCACAAAACAAGTGACAGGTTGGACTTGCCCACACTTTTATTTTTTGGAGCCCCTGCTCTGGAAAATAAGAACCTCAATACTCTCTTTTATTTCAGGTTTTCAGGTTGAAACCATAAGCAATTTAAATACTTTAATCTCTGACCTTCAATAAGGAGAATGGTGATTTGAAACGATTTTGATTTTTGTTTTTCTAAATTCCTAACTCAAGTGTTGAATATACAAGTGTGAGAAAAGGGGATGTTTTTCAAAACTGTGGTGGATTTGTACATAATGCAAACTAAATTCTAAAGTGCTCGTTCCAACATTGCAAATAAACTGGAATCTGGAGGTTAAACCATGAAATTTTTCTTACGAGTAGTTGATATTTCTGTTTTAATTATATATTGGGAAAAGCAACATATTGTTGACTGGAGGTGAGGTGGGGTTTGAGGGAGTAGATTGGATGTTCCCCTTTGCATGGCCAGCCCAGTGTTTAAAAGATCTTTTACCCAGTTTAGAGCAAAAAAATGCAATAGTTATTAAAATGCTTTCTAAGGTAAGACTGCGTGAGTTTCTGGAATTCATTCATTCATTTGCCAAATACTTATTTAATGTTGTCTGCGGGTGTGCCAGGTTGTATAGAAGTGAACTGTACCTGCCTTCACAAGGCTGATCCCTGGGCTCAAAACGTTTAAGCCAATTGCTCAGGAAACAGAAAAAAACTAACGAGAACATACATTTGCATAAAGAAACATTTTACTATTTCTTTCTGAGATAATCTTGACATTTGACAGGGGAAATATTGTATCAACTATTAACAAAGAAAATCCTCTTCCCTTTAGTCCCAGAAAAAATACAACGATTTTCAGATTTCCATTAAGTCAGCAAACCTGATATTTCTCTTTCATATTGAGGTTTTAAGTTCTGTAGCTTAAATACGGGATGGATGAAAGGCAACAGTTGGCTGATTTTCAATGCAAACTCATTGGATGAATCTAATGTGATTTGAGTCCTAGGCAGGACTGCATGATAATCGTTTACCTGCACCTGTGCTAAATAAGGTATCATTGCCCACATTCTACTCCCTATGCTAGCAGTTCTGGAATGCTCAAAAGATGCTCATTGACTAGATCTGGGGCGGAACTCGTGAATCTACATATTCAGTCAAGGTCTCTAGGTAATTCCAATGCAGGTGGTAAGTGGTATAAAATCCCATTTTAAGAAAACTTGAGGAAACAGAAATGGAGAGAGCGCCCCGAAGGTAAGACATGGCACCTGGAAGCAATCAGCAAGGTGTTCCCATTTAAGACACCTGCGGGAAGCCGGGAGGGAGCGCCAAGTCGGCTGCCTGCAGTCCAGTGGTGTGCCCAAGACGCTTCCCTCGCCAGGAGATGTGGGAATTCTGGCACACAGGTACCAACACAATTCCGTGCACGGGGTACACACAGAAGGGAAGATGGGTTGTGACTGCAGCTCTGGAAGTGGGCTCCCACGTGGCATTTTGTGTGCCTCTGCAATATTTTCTTTGTTGCTATAACAACTAATAAGGAAACTCAGTCTGACCTTTGTTTCTCTGGGATGCCTGGAGCGTGAGGCCTTCTTTTCACACTGTTCTTTTTAATAGAAAAGAGCCAGCCAGGGGCTGCTTGTGCAAGCAAAGCTTAGGCTGCAAGAGGTGGGCAGGGCGAGGAAGGAAGCCAGAGTCGGGCTGCTCTTGCTAGTGACTCCTCGGCATCCAGCCCCTAGCCCCAGCAGGTCTCTGCCCCTGCCTCCTTTCCCGGATTCTTCTATCCTTCTTGCAATAACGACTTTATTATCTTTCGCCTTTGGTGATGCTGCGCTCCTGAAAAGGAGGGGTTGCTTAGGTGGATTTATAGATATTGGATATGGGTAAGCATTAGTATTTTGGCTCTGAGTTTTCGTAACTGCTCCTCTTTGTGTTTCTC
Organism: Daubentonia madagascariensis; assembly: GCA_023783475.1. Classification (NCBI taxonomy): domain Eukaryota; kingdom Metazoa; phylum Chordata; class Mammalia; order Primates; family Daubentoniidae; genus Daubentonia; species Daubentonia madagascariensis. The sequence goes on along the minus strand of JAKFHU010001640.1, from coordinate 6,869,384 downwards.
TGTTGTGTTTTGTTGTGTTTACATTTGCTTGTTTACATTGGAAACCCTAAAAGGCCAAGGACCGGTTTAATTGGTTTTTTTGTTTTGCTCTGTCGCTCTGGCTAGAGTGCTGTGGCATTATCATAGCTCATTGCAACCTCAAACTCCTGGGCTCAAGTGATCCTCCTGCCTCAGTCTCCTGAGTAAGTGGGGCTACAGGTGCATGCCATTACACCCGGCTAATTTTCCTATTTTATGTGGAGACAAGGTATCACTCTTGCTCAGGCTGGTCTCGAATTCCTGGCCTCAAGCAATCCTCCCGCCTTGCCTTAGCCTCCCAAAGTGCTAGGATTACAAGCATGAGCCACCACACCCAGCCTAATTGATTTTTAGAGAGAATTATCCTCCCTAGGTCCATCTCTGAAACAAGATGAGGGACACATGGAAGTTCGCTATAGCAAGGGTCTGCAAACTCTGGTCCAAGGGCCAAAGCCAGCCTACTCCCTGCTTTTGTAAATAAAATTTTATTGGCAGACAGCCATGCCCGTTTGTTTAAGTATTTTCTGTGGCTGATATTATCTGAGTTGAGTGGTTGCAACAGGGGCCATCAGGCCTCTGCGGGACAGTTTGGCCAGATTCTGTTCTATATGATCCCCACCCTCAGGAACCAGCTGTATATCTAGGCTCCAGGCTGCTGCATGGCATATCTGGCCATCAGTATTGCCTGGAAAATTAATGTCCTTCCTGGAGTGGAACGTGTATAGCCTTTCCCTGAGCAGGGCCTGCTCCCTTGCACTGCAGATTCATTGTTTCTGCTATTCCTTTTTCCTGGAAAAATCTTGCCTTCCTCCACTCTTTCAAAAGTGATACTTCTTCAGACTTCAACTTAAATACTAGACATGCAGACATCCTTTATAGACAACCCCTACCGCAGGGCAGATGAAGCTGCAAGCTATATGCTTTTAAAGCACTCTGAACACTTCACGTATAGTACTCGAAATTGCTTATATTGTAACTGCATTTTTATGTGTGTTCTCTGCTTTCTCTGTGCCTCTGCAAGCTCTCTGAGGGCAGGTGCTATATCTATTTGGTTTAGCTTTGTAACTCCAGTACCAAATAAAGTGCTTGGTTAACTTAGCAGATGCTCTGTAAGTATTCATTTCATAAGTAAATAAATGGCAAGTGAGATGCAAGCCTATGATTAAGTCATGGTATGAGACAATAGAGATTCTACCTCAGATAAGTCATGGAGACAGAAGTGTTAGGGATATAAATGCTAGTTCCTTTTCTGGAACTCCTACCGTGTGTCATAGTGAGATGGCTACCTCTTGACCCAATTTATTCTGTGGAGTCTAAAGCGCTGAGACTTAAAGCGACTTGCCCCAGGGATTAGTTGCCAGGGTGCAAATCTAGAACAGCCTGACTCTAGATTCCACACCCTTCTAAGCTTTTGGTTCTCAAATTATGTGCCAGGGTGCCCCAGGGCACCACAATTAATTCACTGAGGTGCTGTGGGATACATTAAATTTTTTCGGGAAAGAGTGATACTCAACATCTTTTGGACCCTTGGGAACTACTGGCTTGAGACTGTTCAGTTTCAACATGAGATCACATGAAATTCATTTCTATGATATCACATTTTTTGTAGAGCTGGGTTTTTGGCAGTTGTGCTGATTTTTAAAAAAAACAAATACTGTGTGAAAATCAATGTGGATCAAGAACTGAGGGTAGCGGAGTCCAATCTGATTCCCAGGTTTGAGCTTCAATGCCCAACAGACACACACATCCCATGGGCAAGTAATGGTGGTTACTTAATTAAGAATGAAATAAAAGTATTTCTTTTGATTTAGGTGTATTTTTTAAAAGGCTGTCAATTTGTTAGGGCATAAATACTTATTGTTTGCACCTAACAACGTAATAAACAAAACTGCCAGGTATTTCTTTTGGCCTAAGGGTGCTAAGAAATGAATCGTGGCGACACTAAGAGCACTGTGAACAGAGGAAGCAGGAGAGCCTCTGCTTTGCGTGGTGTCTGCCTGGTAGCCCTGAGATACAGGTTCTATAGCTTGAGATCCTAGCCCTGTACATAGCACACCAAGCAGGGCTGGCTTCACAGGTGTGCAACAACCCAGGAAGTCACACAGGGTCCGGCACATGGTTTACTGCTCTGCTGTCACCTTCTTGAAAATCTTAATACTTCTATCTCTGAACTTGTGTTTTGTAAGTAATGTCTGATTGGGCAGTGGAGCCTGCTTGTGAGCAGAGGGGGTACCATGGTCTGGTTACTGGCAATTCACTGGGATCCTCGGTACTTGTCTTACCACTGCGAAGAATGATAGCAAGAGACAGGGCAAAAGAGAAGGAGGCTTTACTGGAAAAGAATATTGCAAGCAGGAGAGTATCAAAGCAACGAAAGTACAGGCCTCAGAGTGGGAGGGGGCCCAGACTGCCTGGACTCTGGCTCCGGGTTGTCTTTGTTCCAGGGCTTTTGTGGTTCCCACTCAGCAAGAGACGATCACATCTTTTGAACTGTCCAATGTAAGTCCTATCTCTGCCCCAACGATGGGTGGGGGAGTTTTTGTCCTTTCATGGTCCTGTCCAGAAGTGCCTTGTTGTTCATCCCCCGATGGGGTGGGGGGGACCGCTATGCTAACGATATATTAAATTGCCTGGGGTCACCCAAAGTTCTCCAAGTCCTGCACAGCGCTAGGGGTGTCAAGAAAGTTCCTTTATCTTCTTTACACACCTGTTAAGTCCTCCTGGCTTGCTTACCCACCCCCCTTCCTGCTCACATCTGACTTACCTACCTGCTCTAACAGTCTGAGTGTCTGCTTGCTGTTCCTCGCAGCCTTGTTTGCGTGTAGCATTTGTGATGCTCGTGGACACTCGATTCCAGAGGGCCTGAGACGCATGGGAGTTCAGTGAGACCCAAAGCAAGTACGAGGCAAAGGTGTCCCGTCCACTGCTGAGTAAGAGGGCTAGGGCAGCCCCAAGAGGCTTTCCCGGTGGATCAGAACTTGCTCCAAATGCAGAAAGAGGTCAATGGGTTGTAAGAAACACAACCAACCAGGGAAGCTCATCATATCTTTTCCTGCTTGCGTGACTTCCCTGTCCAAAGTAGAAGGAAAAGCAAACCTGAAGCAACCCAGAGTTCCTGTTCCCTTCAGTCCTTCCTTGTTCATCAGGAAGCCAAAGTTGACGAGTGTCAGGAGAATGTGCAACATATCAAGAAGTGAAATAAAAAGAGTTGGGGTCATTTTGTGTGGCGTTTCTGCTGTTCTGGTAGGAATAAAACGCATATGCATACATGAGCTATGGAAAATGAGTTGGGCCATTCAGTGACTCAGCATATGAATTAAATGTTCTCTTTAATTTTTTTTCACTGTGTACCTCATAGACAAAAAATGTTCTTATTGAAAGGGTGGAAATTCACATGCAGGTGAGAAAGAATTCTCACTTATTGGGATACACAGAAGTGAAAGTTTATTTCAGGGAGAGAGAGAGAGGACAACGGGGGTTCGCTTGGCACACACAGAAAGAAAAAATGCTGGGCAGTTGAGGAAAGTTGTTTGGAGTTTTCAAGGGTAAAAATGCCCCCCCCCCTGCCCCGCCTTCAGCAGACTGATAACAGGAGTAGCTGCAGAGTGGCAGTGTTTGCTTTTTCTATTTTTTCCCCTTTTCTCTGTGAAGCCAGCTTATCTGGGTCCTTGAAATGTGTTTCTTGCAGGAACTGAGGCAGAGAGTTGGAGCAGGGAGTTCGTACCCCTACTGTCAGCTTAGGGGCTCTTCAAAGCTGTGAAAAAACTGTTCGATAATGCATTAGGCCACAAGTGTTTTAATTAAAGGGGGTGGTTGTGAATTTTTTCTCTTCAAAGGGGCAATTATGTGCTGTGAGTTTAATTCCCTGTGATTGTTTTTCTGATAGCTTATTAGTAAGACCACCTTTCACTTACATTAACATTTAGAGTGGACAGTATACATACAAAGATGAAAGGTAAAATTCATGCTCATAATTTAAAATTTTAATTTTTCTTATGATATCAAATAGCAAATAAAAAACACAATGACAAGTTGAGAGCAAGGAAGAAAGGAAAACCCTGTGTATTTTAGTTCTTTCAACTGTACTTTTCTTCCTGCCTTTTGAACAAGGAGTTCACATTTTCACTTTGCAATGGGTCTCAGGATCCTGCAGCCGTCCTGCCAGAGAAGGCACTCCTTGAGGCAAGATGACTGGGACTGAGGACTCTGTTTCCTTAACTTTTTCTCTTTTGTGCCTTTACATGTGGGTCCCAGCCAGGACTGATGCTTGCCTTTCAAAACTGCCAGTCCATTCACTTAATAATTGACCTGGGTTGAGGACAGAAGCCACACAGTTCCTATTTTAAGCAAATGCCTAAGCCAGTCACAGTGACTGCACAGAGCTAAATACTATAGAACTATTTTCCTCATCACTGAATTTCTTTTAGAGTTGCACCTCCAGAACAAAGAAAGAAAGAGGATCATTTGGTTATCAAAGGGAGCCAGCCCCCAAATTTATTTTCCTTTAGCTGTCATGCAAATTTCAAGCAGACGCCTAGCAGGATGGCTTTGAAGATAAAGATCACAGTGCAGTCCAAGGGATGCTTCAATAGGGCTTCTGATGATCCTGTGATTTACTTGGAGAAGGAAGAAAAGAGCAGAGAACAATAGGAAGAACTGGGCTCTGAAGGCATAAAAGCCAGTGTCTAATTCTGGTTCTCTCCTTGCCTGGAGGAAATGTCAGTTAATGGTGAGAGGGTCAGACAGGGCTAGTCCAGGATTTCCCCAAGTGTGTCCCATGAGATGCCAACTGAGGTTCTGAGGGGGAAAAAAGTTTATCCTTAAGTGAATTTTTGGTAAATGTTGCATCAAACCAATTTCTTTACTTTGCAGGCTTGTTGGCGCCTTACGCTTAGTAAACATAATGTATAATAGGATGTATGTATAAGATGCAGAGTTCTTGTTACAACCAATTTGGCTAGTGGTGGTGGTTATTAAATAAGTAGCTGCCAATAACTAAGGGGAGGTGAGGGCAGGTGTCTTCACTCTCAAATACAGCCATCAGATAGTTGTTTACAAGGCAATTTGCACCAAATTTCCAGATACTTGCTAATAACCATTAGCCGGCAGGCACAAAAACAGTGATGTTGGCCCCAGCTGTGAGCTCTGTATTTTCAAATGTTCTGGCCGTATTGAGTGGGAAAGGTTTCCTTGAGGCTGATGGGACAATGATCTGGCAGCAAGATTCAGCTGAGGTTCTAGTGGGAGGTGGAGGCACCTCACAGCTGTCGGTTGAAAAGACCAGTTGGGAAGTCTCAGCCTGCCAGGACACAGTTTTGCAGGTGAAGATCCCTGGGCCCCAGGAGTCTTACACCCTAATTCTGCAATGTCTACGGTGTTTCTGGCCATTCCGTATATTCTTTCACATCCCTTTATTCACCAAGAAAAACATTTCTAAAATTGGCTTGCTAATTGGCAAAGCTTCTGGTGTTGACTGAGTAGAGAGATAACAGAAGCCACTTCTGGAGTGAGGGGTTTTGATTAGTTGGGTTTTTTTGGTTTTTTTTTTTTTTTCAGATTGAAAGGTGTCCTTACTAATAATGTATCAAACAGAGGAAAATAATGTATCAAAGAGAAAGTAAGAGAAATAAATTCACAGCACGTAATTGCCCCTTTGAGGAGAAAACTCATAACACAACTACCCCTTTGTTTCGTTAAAACACCTGTGGCCTAACTGTGGTTATCTCTAAGAGTTTCATTTTCTCAGCCTTGAAGAACCCAAATGGGCAGTAGGGGTGCGAACGCCCCACTCCAACTCTCTGCCTCATTTCCTGCCAAAAAGCAGATTCCAAGGACTCGGATAAGCCTCACCAAGAAAAGAGAAAAATAAAGAACACCTGCAACAACTTTGCCACTGCTTCTGTTATCAGTCTGCTAAAGCAGGGGGAGGGGAAACATTTTTACCCTTTAAAACTCCAAGCAACTTTCCCTCAGAGCCCCAGCGTTTCTGTTCCTTCATCTGTGTGTTGTGGCCAACTCACTCCCTCTTTTTCTTTCTTGGAGAAATAAACTTTTACTTCTGTATATCCTAAACTGTGTGAGAAATCTTTCTCTACCCATGTACAAATTTCACACCCTTTCACAGATGCCAACTCAATTCCTGGAATGTAGATTTTAAGTTAGGGTATTGCAAGTATTAACTGTTTACATCAAAACAAATATTCATATATCATGCTGTTGTCTTTGCTATTTTAAATTTATAGATACTATTAATACATAAAGTACCTATATACTATAAAGTAGACACTATATCAAGTAAATTATAGATATTATAATTTTGAAATATTTTTCAAGATTGGCATTCCAAAGACCCTACTTTAGGAGCTGCTGGGTGGGAGGAAGGGGTTTTGCTCTGGGAGACCTCTTGGTTATTGTATAGCTGTGTTACCCTGGACAAGTCACTTAACCTTTCTATGCTCTGATTGTTTTCTAACTTAAGTAGGGATAATAATAATTTCAGGTTAGATATGGCAGCTCATGCCTATAATCCTAGCACTTTGGGAGGCCGAGGCAAGAGGATCGCTTGAGGCCAGAAGTTCGAGATCAGCCTGAGCAACATAGCAAGTCCCAGTCTCTACAAAAAACCAGAAAGATTAGGCAGATATATTGGCATGCACCTGTAGTCCCAGCTACTCCAAAGGCTGAGGCAAGAGGATCGCTTGTGCCCAGGAGCTCAAGGCTGCAGTGAGCTGTCATCAGACCACTGCATTCCAGCCTTGGTGACAGAGCAGAACCCCATCTCAAAAAAAATAAAATAATTTTAAAGATGTCTTTCAGGGTGCCATGGGGGAGAAAAAAAAAATCTTCCCTCACTTATTGCTGGGTTTATGACTCAGGCCCCTATATCGTAAGACAGATTAACAAGAGAAAAGCAGAATTTATTTAACACAAAGTTGTACCTGACATAGCAACCTTCAGAAATGAAGACCCAAAGACCCAGGGAAAACTTTATTTTTATGGATAATTGGGCAGAAATATGACTGGAGGATAAAGGATGTATGATCTAATGGTAATAAACTGGGAGGAACTTAGCAAGGCCTGTTTGTTCACATTCTTCTTGGTGTCCCTGTATGACATTCCTTCCCTGGGTCTTCAGGGGACGAGGGAGAGAGGGCAAAGAATGACTTTCCTAGGTTTCAGTGCCTGCTTCAGGGAGGAATGGGCAAGGAGAATTCTAGATTTTATGGCCCACTTCAGAGAAGAGAGGGGCAAGAGAAGGTCAGATAAACCTCCTTGCTTCTGTTTTCTCAATATCCAAGGTGCCATATTTTGGGGTTGCATTTCCTATACCCCGCCAGTACTACAAAAATACAGAATAAGAACTGAAAAAATTCCAGAGGTGGCTGGAGTGCACAGTACTTGATCCAATATCCCCATCTACAAAAATGATAGCAACAATTCTATTCCAGACACTTAAGATCAAATGAAGTCATATAGATGAAAATTCTTTGGAAATAGTAAAAATGATTCAAGTGTGAGGTGCTTTTAGAGTTCTTCCCAAATCAGGTGCCTCCCCTCAAGATGTCATGAAGACTAAAATGAAAGAGTATGTATAAAACGAAAGATGCTTGTGGTCTTATAAATAGACATTCATATATTCCATATTATAGGAGAGAGGGAATTAATACTTATGGAGAAATTAAAATGTTCCAAATGATTTTTTAAAAATATCTCACTTGATCCTCACGTGCACATGAGTTTTTATTTTCAGAAGAGGAAACTGAGAGAAGGGAATACTCAAATTCTTATAGCCAGGAAGTAAGAATGGCTTTGAATCAAGCCAGTCAGAATTCTAAAACTGGCACTGTTTCCACTACACTGAGCAATCACAATGGCTCTCCTAGGCCTTGGTGTTCCTTGCTGTACAATGGGACAGTCCCGCTCATCCAGAGTGTGCCAGTAAAAGTAACTAGTGGGCTGTTCATTATGTCAATCTGGCCCATCTGTTGGTAAGTTGAACCATCTAGGAGTTGATTAGTCTGGCAGCAATGAGAGGCAGGATACTTTTTTTTTTTTTTTAAACACTGCCACACTAGAAAAAATTTTTTTTTCCTTGCGGCCATGGTGTTTTATTATGAAAATAGAATAAAAACTTCAAAAACAAAATGATCTTTTCTAATTTAATGAAAAATTTGTTATCATTTATTTTCTGTGAGTGAGTTATATGCAACTTGAAAAATAGTTCTCGTGGCTCCCAAGGTGAAGAGACGTGTGAGTTACATATGCTTCATGAGACCCCGGGCTCAAAACTAGCATGAGTTAAATACAACTCACATGGCGGTTAATGTGTTAAACTGGGGACCAAATTCAAATGTCTATGGTGGCTGGGCAGGTAACATCCATGTGTGAGGCTGGGCCCAGTTGGAGAGTAGTGACGCCCATGGAGACGGGGAACATAGCCCCCGCCCACTGGACACATTTACTCAAATCCAGCCAATTGTTGCTATATGGGAATGTGGGCCAAGAGTTGCTAAATCTTCATGGTTTTTGTTTTTGTGTTTTTGGTTAATTAGAAGTTGGAACTTTGGATTTGTGCAATTTCTCAATCTTTAAGAATTGGAAACTAAAAAGAATCTTGTGTTGGTTAATGCCTTTTAAGTCAAAGGATAGAAAATAATGTCTGTGGGCCAAAATCAGCAGTAGGCCTTCCATTTAAACACCCAAATTAAATTGGGTTGTTATTGAGATCATTAATTGTGTATTAGCCATTAAAAATATTATCATTTTACAAGTGGAAAAAGAGACAACGTGGTGACTCTACAATGTGGTGGCACCTACAGATCACATGACTCACATGGTAGGATAAGGAGATCCTTCTTCCATTAGTGTAGTTGCTCTTCTAATCATTTAATAATTTTGCTCCTTTTTTCCCCGCTGAGCCACTCTATGACTTTAACACTCTGATACCTTAACTCATCTTTTTTAGCACTGACAGAGTGTGGGAAGTTTTATCATAGACATGACAGGCCAGTAAATATCTTTGTCCAGATGTTATTGATGATGGATAGATGTGATGAAACTTGACCACGGTCATCTGGAAAGACAGAAAATGCCATGACCCTGGGCTTTGCGTGAAGGTCCCTTAAAATAGTTTTTGGATTTTTTTTATTAATCAACGTCCTTATAGAAAGCCAAACAGATAGCATATTGCTTTTGTGCTATACTGTTATTTGATATGTAACATCTAACATCTGTCAAGACATGTAAGAGAGATTTCTTCAAGTGGCAACAGCAGATTGTATGCAACATTTAAGCGACGACAAATAGTCGTGGAAGCCAAGTGACTCAGAGAGAGAACTTAAAGGGAAATAGAAGATAAAGACTTTCCTCATGGGAGTCTCTGTTCCTGAGGGTTAAAACTTTGGGCCATGGAATTGTAAAGACCTAAGTTTGAATCTTACCTTCTGCCATTTGTTAGCTGCAGAAACTTGGACAAGTAATTTGAACTGTTCACGCCTCAGTTTCCTCATCTCCAAAATCATTTAAAAAAATACCTAAATCAGAGTGTGATTAGGATCACTTCATGGAATAATGAGGCCATGAGATGGTACCTCACACAGAGCAGGTCTCAGGAACGGTGTCAGTTTTGAAACAATGGTTATGTAAGGAAGAAAAAGAAATACTTTTTCTTCTCCTGTCCTGAGGTTCATGGCTGACACTCCTATAACAAAAGACAGATTAACAAGAGAAAAGCATACAAATTTACTAAGTTTTACATGACACAAGAGACTTCAAAAATGAAGATTTTAAAGAAATGGAAATCTGTATATTTTTGTGGACAGTTGTGCAGAAGCATTATTGGAGGACAAAAGAGTATGGTCAGTGTGATCTAATGTAAATAAACTGAGAGGAATTTAGCAAGGCCTGTTTGTTCAGATTTTTCTTTGATTCTCTGTGTGACATTCCTTCCCTGAGTCTTCAGGGGAGAAGGGAGGGAGGAGGTCAGAGAGTGGCCTTGCTAGGTTTTATGGCCTGCTTCAGGAAAGGAAGACTAGGAGAAGGTAAGAGCAACCTTTCTGCTTCTGTTTTCTCAGATGCCAAGATACCATATCTTGAGGTAGTACGTTCTGAGCTCCATCAGTTATCAATTTTGAGGGTTGGCCGATAGTGCAGCGTCCTTGGCTTCCCAAATGCTTAGTCCGGATATTCCTATAATATATGATTTGAATGCTAGGAAATCCCAAATAGGTGGAATAAAACATTGGCATTTACTAACCATCATAATACTCTTCTTTTAAACAATCAGTTTCATAGAGTTCTGATTAACATAATATCCACCTTTTTGTGAGTATAGTTTGAGTTTTGACAAATGTACAGTCATAAGATCACCACCACAATCAAGATACTAAAATTTAGAACGTTCCATCACCTCAAAGTAACCTCCTGACTCTTTTTAATCAACTCCCCCCACCCTTGGCTCTGGGAAACTATTTACCTGCTTTTTCACCCAATAGCTTTGGCTTTTCTAGAATTTCCATATAAATGAAATTATACAATATGTAGTGTTTTTTAAACTGTGGGTGAAATTAATTTAATGTGTTGCAACCAGAATTTTTTTCAATAGAAAATGTCAGCGTGAATCACACTTAACTAAGGGTGAGTGTGTTTTGTGAAATTTTTGTTTGAGGTGTGTGTTTCTCTGCATGTGTGTTTCTGTATGTGTCCCAGATCATAATGCAAGCTACATTTCTTATTGTGTGAATAATCCTAAAAATATCACTTATATATGGAAACAACTTCCATTTCACCTATTGTTTGAGCCAGTTTTTTTTTCCCTAGAGGACTAGAAATTGGAATGATGAGAGCTAATATGTCCTTGTGTGTTCTCCATTGTGCCAGACAAGATGCTCACGTATTAGCGCATTTAATCCTCATTATGAGCCTGTGAAGGAGATATATCTGACTTTTGCAGATGTGGTAACTGAGTCTTAGAGAAGCTAAGTTCGGGTTCTAGTAGCTAGGGAGAAGAGATGTGAAAAGTCAAACTGTGGGAGATTAACTCTGGAACCAGCCTGGACATGCAGTTAGACAACTGATAAGACTGGAAAAGGGGAAGAATAGGAATAAAAATATAACTTAACAAACTCCACTCTGCATATTGCTAGATTATCAAGTTGCTAATGGACAAATACGAGGTACTAAGTGCTAAGCCCTACACAGGACGCTGCAAGTCAGAGCAGGCAGAAACCGGTATGTTTTCTGCCCACAGGTAGGACGTGAAGGCGTCTGAAACTGGGCAGCTAAGAGCCTGGGCTTTGCCATCAGACCCAGATTCTAGTCTCTGTTCTGCCACTCATGGGTTCCTTGACCCTTGGCCTCTCTGACATTCAGGTTCATACTTTGGAAAATGGTGATCATGATTCCTACTTCACAGGATTTTACAAGGATTCGAATAAGGCAGTGTTTCTCCACTTCCTCACTACTGACAATTTGAGCTGCTCATTCTCTGCTGTGGGGGACTGTCCTGTGCACTGTAGGATGTTTAGCAGCACCTCTGGCCTTCCCCGCTAGATGGCAGTAGCACCCCCCACTAGTTATAACAGCCACAGATGTCTCCAGCCACGTGTTGGGGTCTGGCTCAAAATTGCCCGCAGTTGAGAGCCACCGAAATAAGTCATGGATAAAATGTTCCTGCCCACAAATTCCTTCTTCCTCTCCCAGCTAGAAATGAAAGTTCTTACGCATATGAGCTGATACAGCAGATTGTGGGGTAGCGGATCATTCATTTACCCAAGCAGCAAACAGGTCTCAGCTCATGTGGCCCAGCATCTTCAGGCGGACCCCAGGGAGGCAGCATCCAGTCGTGGTAAAGAGTCTGCGTTTCAGAGCCAGCCTGCCTCGGTTTGACTCCAGACTCCTTCTTCTACTGTATATCTTTGGATCAGTTATTTAAACAATTTGCACTTCCCTTTTCTAATTTGTAAAATAACCATCATCCCTCGTTAGAGTTCTTGTGAGGACTAAATGATGTAATACACATAAAGTCCTTAAAATGGTGCCTGGTACAGAGCCATCACTCAATAAATGTTCATTTGTTAATGATATTCTTTTAAATAGGTTCTAGGCCAGTGCTGCATGAAGGGTGATCTCACCATGACCAACCCATTCTGATTTTCACTGGACTTTCCTGGTCTTAACATGGAAAATCCCACATCTGGGGAAACTCAATATTGGGCAAAGTGGGACAGTTGGTCACCCTAATCTCATACCCCAGTAAAACAGTCAATATTTTGTTGAGTCATGTCCCTAGTTTGGTTCACAAACACTGGCTGTGAGTTTTATTACCAAGAATTGTGCTCAGTAGCTGAGGTTCAGTGAAGCTCACAGTCCAGTAGAGAGGCAGCAGTAAGCTGAGTCTCAGGTTGCCAGGTCAGCAGAGCACAGAGTGGCATCATGGTATGTGCAGCAATGTGCCTATTGACAGAGTAGTACTGAGAAAAATCAGCAAGCAGGTAAGATTTAGCCAGGTAAAGGGTAGATGCAAATGACACAACCTATTTTTATGGACCTAGAAAAGACAACCCCAGTGTCTTGTACTAGAAAATAAGCGATTTATAAAAAGCAGCTTGGGAGAGTGGGTACTGCAGATGGGTTAGCCAATGGAAAGCATGACTTTATGTCTACTTCTCTATTTGCACAGGCACTAACAGAGGGTACAGTGGCCTGGATTATCCCATTCTGGTGAAAACCTAAGAACTCTCCCAGTTTTCTGCTAGGCTGAAAGTTTCCTGAACTGAGTAATATTCTCAAAGTGCTGGTCATGCATTGGGACTACTGTTTTGCTTTTGAGAAATTATGGCTGCTGAAGCAGACTATGAATCTCCATTTTTTTGGTCTTACTAACAATCCCAAGAAATTATTATACTTGAAAATACTTACTTTTCCAGATTCTCAGGTGGTATCCTGGGACTCAGTTATGGCCAAAGAGATGTAGGCAGAAGTCTCTGCAGAAGGCTTCCTTTCCCCCAGAAAATTCCCTAGAGGTAAATACTTTATATACTTCATCATTGGCACATTCCCCTGTATCTTGTCTGGAATGCAAATGGGGTGCTTGGTGGTAGAAAAGCCATCTTGCTTTAATGAGGAGAAAAGACACCTGGTAAGGATTCCGAAAAGGAAGTTAGAAGGAGCATGAGTCCTTTATGAGTAGCTGTACCAACCATGGAATGCCCATGTCTGGACTTATTTCATATCAAAAGTCCCTATTTGGTTAAGCCATTATAGATGGGTTTCTAGTATATGCAACCAAACCTGATCCTAATTGAGCCAGTTGGTATTTATTTCAATGGTCTTTTGAAAATGTTGTCAGTGTCAAAACCTTGCAGATATGTGAACTTGTAACAGTTTTTTTGGTGTGTGTGCAGTGTTTCTAGTTAGATTTTTATGTGACACTGTCAGGGCTGCCTTTTCCATTAGGCATAGTAAGCATGGTGCCTGGGACCCATGATACTGTTAGGAAACATGAAAATACTTTATTTTAAAATCAGAAGAAAATATTCAATTTGGATGAAATTTGTCTTTATGCCAATCCAGTCTTATAATATAATTTTTAATATCCTTTTATGGAAGAAGGGGCCGATGAAGGCAAAAGTATTTTCAGTGCACAAAAATCATACATCCCAGGATAGTGCCTCATCTCAAAAAGGAATTGGTCTCGTTTCTTCTTGCTCACTCTCCATTCCAAATTCTTCCTTCTATGGAGAAAGGAATACATACCTACATTCAACAAGGGACTGTCTTGAAAGTCTCTAGCATCTAACGGGACTGGGTTTGAACCCCGGTGTGACTGTCAGCCAGTTCCTTAATTTCTCTGGGGTATCAGTTTTATAAAATTGGTTGATTGTATTCATTCAACAATGATTTGAATGCCTAGGACATAGCAGGCACTTTCTGTAGTGGGGTAGGACTCTTACGAGGACTACAGGAATTGATACGTGTAAAACCCAATACCTGGTACATGGTTGGCACTCAGTAGATACTGTCTTTTATTGCTTTCAGTTTGGCTGTGGGCTCCAAGCCTGTTGCACTGTTACTTTCTCTCCTGCTGTGTGGAACACTGGGATCGTGAAAGTGGCTTCCTCAGAATGAGTCCTCTACCTTTTAGAGAAGAATCCTTTTCACTCGAATTTGATTAAGACCCAGTGCTCCTTCCCACAATCATTACTGTGATATCCTGGCATCTCTTCTCTAATGATTTTGTTCTGTATAACTGCTTGTAAAGCTCATTCTGCAAGCACAACAATCAGACAGCAGTGTAGGATCGGTTAATTCAAAGACCCATTTAACCAAGTTTCATTGGAAGAAGCTGTCAGAATTTCAGACTTGGTTTATTTTGTTGTTGTGGAGATGTTTTTTTTTTTTTTTTTTCCGCCTTATTAGAACTCCCTTACAGATCCATCTGTGAAAAAAGCAATTGGTTATTAGAAAAATGTGCATTTCCCCATCATAACATTATATTGTGTCACACCAGAGTGCACTGAAGATTTTGTAGTATGTTAATATATAATTTGTATGTAAGTACCCTATGCAAAGGCTTTTATTTTATTTCATTTTTTCTATTTCATACAGAAAAACACACTAAGTGAATTTGAGGCAAACACAATGATAGATCCCACTGTGATAAGAAAACATCCTAATGCAAAGTTGCCAGTAGGGAAGAGGAAGACATTTCCCTTGTATCAATTTATTTAGAGTTGATATAAGAAATATCAGTGCTTCTTTTCTCCAGGAGACAGAGACTTAAGATTTCACTCCTTGTGCTATTAAATGTACCCATTTCAACACATTTGCCTCCTGCCTGGTTCAGGAATTCCAAAGAGGCACCAAGAGAGAAAGTGTGTGCCATTGAATTCTACCCTGGACAGGAATAAAGTCTTGACGCTGCCTTGTTGATGCAGAGCAAATCAACTCAATGAGTGCCAGATCTCCTCCACTCTGTTGTTGTGTGGGTATGGCCCAGCTGGAGGGACAGCGCTGCTGGGATAAATCTTCATGGGGCACTCCTGGTTTCTGGACACCCCCTTCCTTATCTGACCTGTGATCGGATGCCTATAACATGCCCAGCAGTGGACGGGGCATTTGCTTTAAGAAATCTGGTGTTTTGAAGCTCCAAACACATTTACCAAACTCTTTGTGCATGCAAACAATTTGGGGAATCTAAGAATGCCTGAATCCCTCAAATATTCTCTTTTGTGTCTTCCATTTCACCTTTTCTCAATCTATTCTTTTGCTTAAAGCTGGACTTTCCCAGTGGAGCAGGGAATAATAATTTGAGTGATTGTACGTTTTCAAAGAAGTCCAGAGTAACATATATGTAGATGTTCATTCATGGATTTATTCATTCCTCATACATGACTAACACCTTAGTATGTGCCAGGCATTGCGTTAGGTTCTAGGGAACATGAACGACCAGATACTGAAATGATTTTTTCTTTTTCTTCTCAAGAAGCTCAACACTTCGAAAAAGAGCCAGAGAAGGTGCGAGTTCAGTATGTTGATAGGGCTGTGATAACAGATGAGTCCTAAGTATTTGGAGGGCCAGTGCGGGGGGACCTAATCCTGACTGGAATGGCCAGGAAGGACTTCCTGGAGGAGGCGATGCCTGAAGAGTGACTGAAAGAGAGTGATGGAGCCTGAACAGGCATTGCCCACTGTCCAGGCAGGCTTAGTGGAGGGAGAAGGGACAGACAGTAGGAAGGTAGGGGGAACATTTTGGAGCCTCAGAGGAAGGCAGTGCCAGGGAAGAGAAGAAAAATGCTGTGGAAATGATGGAAAAGAAAGGGAGGTAGTAAAGATAATTTGGTAGATTTGGCTGTTTTGCCACAGGGCAGGAGAGACTAGGACAGTAGAGATATTGGTATCTGGTCCCCGATTGACCTTTGTCTAGAGTGGTGTCTTAGTCCATTTGTATAAAGGAATATCTGAGGCTGGGTAATTATTTTTTAAAAAGAGGTTTGTGGTTCTGCAAGCTGTCTAGGAAGCATGTCGCTGGCATCTGCTTCTGGGGAGGGCTTCAGGCTGCTTCCATGCATGGCTGAAGGGGAAGAGGAGCTGGCATCACATGGCAAGAGAGGGAGCCGAGGGTCGGGGGTGCCCACACACTTTTAAACAACCAGCTGTCAGATAAGCTAATAGAGCAAAACTCACTCATTACCACTGGGAGTGCACCAAGCCATCCATAAGGGATCCATCCCTGTGACTTGAACACTTCCACTAGGCCTACCTCTAGTGGGATCAATTCAATTCAACAGTAGTTGCTATTTGGCCTCTCCAAATTTCATCAAGTGGCATGTTGGAAGCCCCGACCGCCCCCATTTCAAGGAGCTATTGAACGGGTCTCCATGATTTCTTGCTAGAAGGCAGATACCGTGACGAGGCACAGAAGAGCACAGTTATACCAGGCACGGCTCCTTCCTTCTGGGAGCCTGGGCAAATAATAGAACCATTCATTCACTCATTCAACAAATGTTTATTGAGCACCTATTATGTGTTTTAAGCATTGGAAATACAGTGGTAAATAAAAGACACACTTCCCTGCTCTCACAGTGCCTATATTTGAGTCAAGGAAAGTAAAAAATAAGCTATATCTGTGTCATGCCAGCTGTTGAGAGCTCTGTTGAGAAAGGCAAGCAGAGATGGGTGTAGGGAGTTTTGAGTGGGGTATCGTAATTATACTATGCCTATTTGACTGTGTCCTTGCTATGAATAAATATTACCATTAAGAAAAATAAAACAGGAACAAATTCTTTTGGCTAAAGAGATCAACTATGGCAGACCTACATGGAGGTATTAGAATAAAGCAGAAGTTACCATAAAACAGCCTTCATGAAACTTGCTCTTCTGCTGCCCTGGAGTAGAAATAATTTCTTACATATTAAGGAATTGCTTTGTAGTGGTGAAGAACATTCGTTAACAATGTTAACACGATCCTCTCTTTTTCTTTAAGGCACATGTTTGACTTTGAGTTAACTTCCTCCCCCTGGATAACTGTTAAAGATGGCATGCCAGCTATGTTACCAGGCAACATTGGTCAGGATAAAAATTGCCACGGAGTAAAACACTGCATGAGCCTGGGAGCAGCCACAAGTGAACCATAATTCTATGTTGGGAAGCCACAACTTTGGGCTCCCCTGTGTGTGATGACACTTGTCACTAGGCATGTCCCCTTGAATGGAACCTCTATTCCCACTGAAGAGAAATGCCATACACTGCTCTCTTGGCTTGCTCTACAGGCCCTAAAGGACCAAGTGTGGCCAGTGGTAGTCTCATGAGTTTGAATACTTACTTGAGCCTAAAAAGATGGCCTCTGTTAGTGTTACAGTCTTAGAGTCGTAAGAGCTGGATCCCAAACCTGTGTTACACTGATCAACTCACTCCACTGAATTCAACCTCTTGCAACCTGGATTCTTCATTTGTAAAACAGGGAGGATAATAGTGCACATCCCCTAGGTAGTATAAGGATGGAACGACATAATAGACACAACAACAGAATCTCATCCCAAATTAAGATGTCAATAAATAGGAGCAGGAGGAGCTGTGGTCATCTTGTAAAAGTTAACGTTAATATGATCAATCTGCTATTCCAGTCAGGCCTGGCTTCATACGTGTATGGCCTGTGTAGTCACTCAGGGCTCTGCTCTTAAAGGGCCCTATTGCTTGGTTTAATGCTGTGCTGTCACTGACATGAAATTCTCAATAATTCTTGAACAGGTGGCTCTGCCTTTGGATTTTGCACTGGACGGCACCAATTATGTAGCTGGTTTTGGTTCCAGTGTGAGACATGTTTAATATGTTAAACATGTTTTATATAGAGCCCAGATAGTCAGTGCTTTAGGAGCTCATTCAGAAGCAGAGGAGGGGGAGGGGAGGAGGAGGAGGAAGAACTGAAGGAGGAAACACAGGAGCACAGTCCCTGTGCTCACAAAACATGTTCATTTCTTCTTCACCACAACTCAGTGGGGAGAAGTAACACTCTTATATTCTTTTTATTGATAAAAAACTTGAGGGACAGAGAATTTAAGTTTTCTTAAATCACTGGGCTGGTAAGCGCTACCTTAGACTACTCTGTAGGCTGCAGAGTTCAGGGGAAGACAATGCTCGTGGGCTTCTGTGGCCTACACGTAACAAGTCTTCTCAAAAGGTGCCCTCTGCTTGAACCCGGTAGAATTGGGTCCTCCCATGCAAAGCCTTTCCTGTAGCCTGGAAAGTCCACTAAGCCAATGGTAAGTTTTCCACATCTGGGGCTCTAGGGACTTTATACAAATAAAAAACCCTGCACTCACTACAGAATGGCAAAGGGTGGTCTCAGTTTTGTTTCTGGGAAGCTTTGAACAGCACATAATAATGCAACTGCTTCAGGCACTCAGTGCTCAGGTCCTCCTGTGATAATTTCATGTCCTCATTAACTTTCACAAGCACAGAGTGATCTGTGGTGCCACATACTAATGATGCATTTCTGTGGACACTGCTCTTTTAGCCCCATTTGGTGTCTTGACTGTTGTCAAGCTTTGACTTGTAGGAAAATGATTGAACAATCATCTTTCCTGTCTCTCAGAGCAAAGAGTTTGCTCTTAAGAGTTCAGGTATTGGCTGTGAAGTTGGACTGTTCTGGGCATGTCCCATGCCTTGTGTGCTCTTCTGCTGTTCTTGAAAGGAATCTTCTAGGTCACTGGATCTTAACTTTTTTGGTTCCCAACTTCACCTGGTCAAGTCCAAATCATTCCTTGTGTTTTCAATCAAAAGTTACTTCCTTGAATCCCAAGACTAGGTTTGGGTCCCTGGCCACAACCTCTAGGACTCTTCACTTAGTGAACCCAATCTCCTTTTGTGCCTCTTCCCTCTCTGTTGTCCCCATTAGACTTGAACCTTCATAAGGGCAGGGACTGTGTTTGCTTTGTTCATCCCTGAATCCTCTGCATTTCCAACAACATCTGAGGAATAGTCAGCAAATATTTCTTGAATTCTCTCTTTGGAAAAATTCAACCTATGCATATTAAACTTTGAGATAATCTACAAGATCACAGAGACCCCCTGAGGTTAATTATGTAGATGTCCCTGGATCTCAGTACTTAAAACTTCCCCTCAGTGCTCTAATGCATCAAATACTTTCATCTCCACTACGAACTCTGCCAAGGGTAATTTAGATACCGTTTAGATGCCTCCAGTGATGGTGAGCTCATTATCTCCTTGAATAGCCCATTAAGGAAACTTAAAGCATTGGAAGATGGATGGATGGATTCATGGAATAATTTTTTGGGGGAGCCTTCTTTGTGTCAGGCCATTTTCTAGGGTAAAATGGGTGGACAAAACCAAGCCCCTGCTCCCAAAGAGCTATATTTTAAGGGAGAAAACAGACAACATTCAAATAAGCATTTAACATGTCAAGTATGATTACTGCTACAGAGGAAGTAAAGTGGGGGAGACTGTGTGGCCCAGATGGAGGGAAAGGCTATTTTAGATAGACTGGGCAATAAGACCATCCTGAGATCTGGGGGATAAAATGAGGAAGAGAGCCCCAAGAAGTTTGGAAGGGATAGGCTTTTCAAGTAGAAGGCCAGCGTGGCCGCGAGGGGGAGCATGGAATGGGGAGAGGCAGGTGCCAGTTGCTGTAAGGATTTATTCATTTTTCCAGGTATGATGGGAAGCCACTGGCTGGCGTGCTTGAGAAAGGGGAGTGAAGGGGTCTGTTTTGTGGACAGGAGCCTGTGGGGAAGAAGGATGACAGCCTGGAGATCAGTGGGGAGGCAAGTCTGGTCTTCCAGGTGACAGGTTGTGGTTGCTTAAAAATGTTTGTCTTCTGCTCAGCCCAGCATCACAGGTCTGCCCCTCTCAATGGAAAGCCATACCTTTCCCCAAGGGAGGTGGACATGTCCCTGGTCCTAGCACTCTGCTTTCTGTTGACATGACACAGGAACAAGTGCTATGGTGGGAGGAGGTCTCCATGCTCCTCCTTGCTAGTCGGGTTGTATAGTAGCCATGGATCTCAGTCCACAAGTTCCAGCGGACCAGATTTCTAACTTTCCTTCCAATAAAATTAAACTCCTCTTTGGGACCCCATCCAGATGTATTGGTGAGTAAATCTATCTTGGGCAAAGTTCCTGGGGTCCTTTGCTAAAGCACTAAGAGGAGGCTGCTGGTTACCTCTGAGATAAGCTCTGCTTCACTTCTTATTGCCCCCTGCAGTCCAGCAGCTTAGCCAGTTCTGTGCAACATTTAGGGCATAGAAAATTTCAGCAAGGCTGGAAGTCGCTGTTTGAGACAGATGACACGGAGGTGACCCTCATTATAAAGGGGGGGGGTATAGTTTAAATCAAAGGAATTTAATCTCTAATACTAATGAATTACTTAAATAATCTAATTATCAAATAATTCCAAAAAATTCTAAGTAGAATTGTGTTCCCTTTCATTCAATTAACATTCTGCTTATATCCTTTTTGTAAAGAGATCATATAAATAAGTCAATACATTCATCTTCATTAAACATTGAGCCCATGGTGCTCTAGTGCACCGTGAGATGACGAGGACGTTGACGTGTGCTGCAGCTGCACACGCCTTTGCAGAGAAGGCAAAGCGCAGCTCTGATGCGGGGTCAGTGGGCAAAGGCGGGTGGGCAGTGGCTATGATTCGAGCAAGGATATTTCTCTTATTGATGGAATCATAGCAATCCAGGACTGTCAGGGTGACCGTGGGCATGGGATACTAAGTTCTCTGTGTGAATTATACAGAAATGAGATGTCTCTTTTCCTTATCTCCCCTGTTGTGAAATAATGACAAAAGGATTCATTTATTCATTTTTTTTAACCAATGTTTATTGAAGGCCTATGAAGCACTAGGCCTTTCCTGTCCTCAGGGAGCTCATACTCTAGTGAGTGAGGTAGATGATAAGCAAATAAACAAATGTAAATATCTGACAGTAATAAATTCCATGAGAAAAATCTCAGTAAATTCATAGAAGTTAGGGGATGGATGTTTTTCATGTGTCAGGGAGAAAAGGGTGTTGGATAAAATCTTGAAGAACATTAAGAACATTCCAGGCAGGAACAACGCAGAAGTGCGAAGTAGCAGCATCATGCTCAGAATTTTAACAATAACTAATCCTTACTGAGAATTAATTTATTTAATATATAAATTAGTAAATAAGATAAAAACGGTCATGGCAGAATCTCACCCAGATATTTCCACTGACATTCACCCATGTTTTGAGAAATTTGCTTTAGAATTTAATCTCTTTCAGGCAAACATGGTGGTGGGAGTTGTTTATTAGACAGAACTGTTTATTATGACAGAACAGCAAGGGAAAAGGGGCCTGGGTCCCTGACCTAGTGGAACTTCCTGCTCAGATTTGTTCCAGGAGAGAGAAGCAGCAGATTTCAATCTCGCTGAAGCCAGTGTTGGACTTTTTTACAACACTCAACTGCTGTCTTTTGGGGTCATTCCTTTGGCTCCACTGACATGTATTGCAGCACTCTGTGGATGGGGCTGGAGACACAGGAGTCCCTGCCCTTGGAGTTGGGTGCGTTCAGTCTAGTAGGGAACAAAAGATTTGAAGTTCATGATTATTTCATTAAAATGTGGATTAGATTTAGTCAAGGAAAAGCATAGGGTGCTCTGGGAACATACTATAGGTGGAGCCTGACCTAGGCTGGAGGAAGTGATGCCAAAAGGATGATGAGAGGATGGATAGGAATTCTATTGCAGAGATGGTCACTTTGTCATCTATTTATGTAAATAAAGTTTTATTGGCACACAGCCATGCCCATTTGTTTACATATTATCTTAGGCTGCAAATATTTTATATCTGGCCCTTTAAAGAAAAAGATTTCCCAGCCTCTGTTGTATAGGTGAAGGGAGAGAAGGGCAGGTGCTGAGCTGGGAGGGGAGAGCATTTTGGATTGAGCAGAAACCTTGTGGGAGGCATAGAGCTTCTTACTGCAATCCTGGGCTTGTGACTTCGAATGCTTACAAAGGCCAGATGGTAACATAAAGAAACAAAGTGGGTTGTATGTTTGTGTATTACATAGGTAAGATCCCCAAGAAATATGCTTTCTGCCATTTGTTTTTAAAATATATGCTGTGCTTGGGCTATTGTTTATTTCCTTGCTTTAACTAGAGACATGGGTATAAAAGATATTTCTCAAATATAAGAAAAAACTCAGCAAGCATAATAATAAATGGCAACTGAAATTCAGACCCAGTATTAATGGGACAACAAGGCATGGCGGGGACTGTGGGAAAGGGAACATGCCTGCTCTGTGAGTACCCAGCTTTGGTGGATATTAAGATTGTTTAGAAATTGTAGAAATCTAAATTTGTATGTGAAATCTCCCAACTTTGAAATAGTTGCTATTGTTTTGTTTTTACAATGTGAATGTCAAAACCACACCTGTCTCCAGGCTGGATTGTCTTTGTGGACTCCAATTTGAGACCTTGGCATACAGGTTTAAGAGATCTAGTGGCTCATACTTAGTTCAGGAGAAAGTTCCAATGGCCCAGGAGTAACGAGCAGACTGCTTAGTCAAGTTTTATATATTTTGGCAACTTCGAATATCTTGTGGCAAGTTCGTATATCTTGCCAACAGCACGTCTATTGGAAGGTCAGAGGAGGGAGAAAACAAGTGGTTGGAGTTGTCTCCATGAACTCTTTGAGGAGATTGGTAGGCATAAATAATGGGTAAAATCTAAGTAAGTAAGAGCAAGGAGAACAGGTGTTTCTGGAAGACCATACCCAGGGAAGATAAGAATTATAGAAGAACAAAGGGTTTGTAAGAGATTTGGTCTCCTGGGAACCAGACACATATAAAGGACTCTAAAAGGTCAGCAAGTAATTTGAAATCTGAGCTCCTGCTATAATCTATGGTTCATTCTCGGCCAGTTGCTGAGCTCTGTGGTCAGGCTTGGGTTTAAATTCTGTCTCCCAGTTGTTTCAGAGATTGCTGGTAAAGACGTTTACCACCAGGTGGCGATGTTCTCATTTGGAAAAAAAGGCACGGGGCACAAAAGAATGAGCAACTTTCTTTGTTTAACAATGATGTTGGCTGGGTTGTCTGATCCCTGCCTATGTCTGGGTTTATTAAGGCTAATAAAATAAAAATAGCTTGCACACTTTTCCTTTTTATCTTATGGCGCTCTCTTCAGTTCCTGCCACACCAACAATGCCCGTAACATTTATTTTGGCTTTGCTTGCTATGCAAACTGTATACGAGGGGAACATCTGTATTATTCGAGGCATTGTCTCTACAAGCGTAGCTGAACAGGAGCACGTGTTAATAGGTGGTCAGAGAACCGTATCGAGAGCCAGAGGAGAAAAAACAAGCTGCCTCTTCCACCTTCCATTCCAGCTTCCCAAGACATATGAGTTTCGACAGAAGATCTGCTGCCAAAACACCTGTTAATAAGAAAGAGAAGATGGAACCATTTTTAAAAGATATTTTTTCAGCCTGTCTGTCTGGAGAAGCTCAGCCCAAGAGCACACAACCAGAGGGGATTGGCCACTGGCTTCCCCAGGTGACAGTCAGCAGGGGGCAAATACCAGCGCAACGCTGCGACAGAGTTGAGGGGGAAGGAGGCAATCAGTGGGCAGAACTTTAAATTTTCATTTTTTTTTTGACCCCCGATGTAGCAACCCATGCAGATTTCCTCGACTCCAAAATGGCAGCGTTGAATCCAGACAGTTGCTTAGGAAGGAGTTGTCAGCCCTCATGGCATCAGCACTTCCAATGGTCCAGATCGCTTTTAGAAATTATTTTCTTTTTCTCTTCTTTCCCTTTGTTTCTCTCCTGCCTACACAGGCACTGGTCTGGCCCTTTCTAGAAGGAAACTTGATAAGCTTTTCCTCTGATTCCCCTTTAGCTTTGCTCTTCAGGAAGAGGAATTGGGACCCTTCTGGGTGCCTGATTTGTTTCCCCACTCTGTCGTTCTTCCCAGTGCAAAGAAAGAAGTTAGGAAGCGGCCATGTGAGGGACAGAGTAGATTCAGGGAGCAGGGGAAAGGCTCTGGAAAAGGTGACGTGTGAATGCTGCTTTTC
Source organism: Daubentonia madagascariensis (assembly GCA_023783475.1). NCBI lineage: Eukaryota > Metazoa > Chordata > Mammalia > Primates > Daubentoniidae > Daubentonia > Daubentonia madagascariensis. The sequence continues at coordinate 6,845,305 of JAKFHU010001640.1, read as the reverse complement.
TAGAAGAAAAGTAGAGCGTTCTTCTGCATCTTCCGTCAGCTCTTCCCTGGCGAGCTGGCTGTGTGTCCTCGTCTGCGGCGTGAGAAGGGTGATAGGACCTGGGTCATGAGCCAGTGGCTGAGGTCACACCTGGGAAGAGCTCGTCTAAGGCTGGCACAGGCAAAGGGCTCAACAGGTGTTGTCTCGTTGTCTCCTTTGATGTCAAGAACGAATGCTAATATGATTCCAGGTATTTATTCTACTCAGACTCACTACCCTTGTGCTTCATTCCTCTCTTGCACAGGCACTGGGGTTGCTGACATCCTCCCTCTGCTGCCAATTCTGTTTTCTTCTTCTTCTGTTTTCTTCTTCCCGTTTGTCACCCCTTTATCTAATTCTGGTTCTCATGCTTGTACGTTCAGAATCTGCCTCTCTTCCCCAGTGGGTATGCATCCTTTGCTCCTCCTTCTTGGAGTGTTCCTTGCCCTTCCCCTGTGCTCCGTATGGGCTGGTGTCTCTCCATCTCTCTGCCCTTCTCCTCTGCTCCCCTCTGTCGAGTGGAAAGGTGGTGCTGGCTGTGTGTTGTCTGCAGACCTACTGGAGCTCCCACCGTGAAACATGGACAAGGCTGTTACTTTTATACACAAAAGAAAATCTCTCTGAGCAGACTTGGACTCGGGTGGGGTGGGGTGGGGTCGAAAAATGGGGAGAGAGAGAGCAAGAGATGCAGACCAGCAGAGGTCTGTATCTGGCTGTGTAGAGGTGGCACTTCTGGCCTGCCTGCTGTTCCCTACCCCAAGAGGTTCTGCTGGACGGTCACAGGCAGGGCCCAGATGACTTGGGTATTCTCCACTCTGCCACATTCTTCTCTGGGAGCTTCAGCTATTTCCACCTGGCTGTAGAACTTTGCAATATGCCTTGTTTATAAGACTCTGCCTGGTCTGCAGATGGCTGGTGAAGTTTATTGCTCAACTTCTGGGCTCTATGTTTTTTTATTAGTGAGTCTAGCTTCTGGAGGTTTCAGCCAACCTGCCCAGAGAGAAATGCCAAGACTGAAAACCAGGGATATGTATGTTATTACAAAGCAGCATGCAGCTACCTCTTGAGGAGGCCCTGCTTGCTCCTGCTCCCTGGATACTACATACCTGCAGGTCTGAGAACCTAACTGGCCTGCTTGGTAAGAGTCTGGCATCTAGAACGTCCCCCACAGGCTGTGCTGGCAGGGCTCTTTGCCAAAGTGGCTGGCTCCCTGAGCTGTCTGTTCTGAACTGTGGTGTTTCTCATGAGTTTAGTTTCAGAGCAGGGCTTGGGTTCAGCTACGTGAGTAAGGCATCATCTTGCCTCTTCACAGGGGGGATGGATGAACTGTCATTTCCAAATTCCTGGCAGCACCATGCTTTGTGATTGGCTGAAGTCTAGTGCAATTGGATCGGACCAAGCCTCATTCATTCAACAGATATTTGATATCCTCCTTGATACTGTTCTGGGCATTGGGGATTTAAGATAAGTAAGACAAAGTACCTGCTGTCATGGAGAATTCACTAGAACAGGGAATGTTCAGGCAATAAATGGTATATAAATAATGTGTTAGGTAGAAATAAGGCTAGGAGGAAGACTGAAGGGAGGGGAAAGGGGTGGCCAGGAAAACCTGTAGGAGAGAGGTGCTATTTTGCAGGAGCTGAGGGAGTGACCCAAGCCGTTCTCAGTGGGGGGGAGGGGGGACATTCCAGGCAGAGGGAACAGCAAGTGCAAAGGCCCTGAGGTAGGAGTGGGAGGAATGTGTTGGAAGAAAAGTGAGGAATCCAGCGTGGCTATAATGAAGCAAGGAGAAACTGGTAGAGAAGGAGGTTGGTAAGCTGAGGATGGCATCATGAAGACTACATGAGGCTCTGCAGAACCTGATGAGGCTTTTATATTTCACGTGAGGTTTCTGGAGTGTTTTGAGCAGAGGTATTATCTAATATGATTTTGACATTTTAAAAAGCTAATTCATTTTTCTGATTTTTCTAAAGGGGAACATGGTGCATGTGTGTGAAGTTATATTTGTATATATGTAGATACATATGTAGATATACATGTATACATTCATAAGTACATACATAAAGTTATGTATACATTATACATATAATGTAAAAATAATTAGCATCTTTTTTATTAAAGCGTTGCTGTACACAGGTCCCTGTCCTTCAATTCATTTACCTCTGAAAGTAGGAAACACAGTGTGGAAGAGAAAATGGTAGCCCAGAAGCTCCTTTGAGGTTCTGACATGCTCCATCTGCTCCCTCAGCTGACTTAGCAGAGAGTGACACCCTACACCCTCCCTTTCCTAAGCAGGAGGCAGAAGCAGAGATGTTTGAGATGGTGTGGGAAAGCCTGGAGATGGAACATAAAACCTGAGCAAGGGGAAATGATTTTTAAGGTGTCCCTGATGATATATTGTTGTGTAAGAACACATGGTAAAAGCTGGTGTTCATCATTACGCCCAGTGCTTTTTTCTGCACAAATGTAAAGTGACTCGCGAGAGCCTTCGGGTGTTAATGAAGTACTACGTGTATTTTTAGAAGAATAAAAAAGGCAATTCACAACGAGAGAACACAGGATATTTTAGATAGAGTACGTATATGCATGTGCACATGTATGGACATGTTTTTAAAATGGAGATTTCTTCCGAAAAAGCTCTTATTGAAATTAGATTTTCAGATTCTAGTACAACTAAAGTAATCAGGTTTTTTCTTTAAGTGCCTTTGGAGCATATTCTGTCCATATCAAGGAATTACCTAGGTATCTTTGGCCAAAAACTCTGAGGGTTGGCTACAAACCTGTTTGTTCTGCCATTATTATCCGTATAATGGACCATCTATTAAAAGTTGACTGTAACTTACTGGTGACATTGGACTCGTCTGAAAGTATTTTTATAGGTGTGGGGGAAACTTTATGAGCTTTTCTTTAAAATCTTTCAATTACAGGATAAGCCCAAGAGTTCTCCAGACAAATTCACCTGGGTTCAAACATGTTATAAATCAAATTTGCATAGCAGGGCACTCTTCTGATTTCTTCTTAATGTGATTTGAGTCAGCAATGTACAGGGCATTGATCAAACAGAGTCTCTGTTGGGATACTATGAAAAAAACCATCATTTTGGCTAAATAGGGAAAAAGGAAATAAGGTAATCAGAAGCTGGCTTCAACAACAGCTTCCTTATTAGTCATACTCCAATCCCACCACACTGCAGCCATTGGTGGTGTCCCCCAGGCCCTCCTGCAGCCTCGCCTTGGGCTCCTCTCCTCTGTGGACCTGTGTCACCCACACATGGGTGTCCTCTCCTCTCTCCTTTCCTCCAACAGTCCATACTGCCGGGCTGCTGCCCACCTCTGTGCCTCCCACATACTGTGGCTTCTGCCTTTGGTGACCCCCCACCCCTCAGTTCAAGCAGCCCGTTCTCAGAGAAACATTTTCTGTGGTGGCCTGTCCTATGCTTCCTCAGCGTCGTGGACTTCCCCTTCATAGAACTTATCACAACGGGAATCAAATGCATAATTGAGCCATTGTTTAAGGTCTATTTCCTCCAAACAGCTTTATTGAGGTATAATTTATATACTATAAAACTCACCCATTTTTGTTAAATTTACAGAGTTGTACAATCATCACCATAATCCATTTTTAGAACATGTCCTTTACCCTCAAAAGATATTTTGTACCCACTCATAGTCCATCCCCATTCCTACCTCTGGATCCAGACAATTGCTAGTCTATTTACTGTCTCTCTGGATTTGCCTATTCTGGGCATTTCACATAGAATCATATAATGTATGGTCATTTGACTCTGGCTTCTTTTACTTGGCATGCCACCTTTGAGATGCTTCCATGTTATAACGTTAACCAGTAGTTTGTCCTTCACTAGAATTTAACCTCGTTGAGGGCAGGAACCCCCAGGATATTTGTCCAATTCATGAATATTTATAGTGTAGCTCACCTACTATGTGCCACATCCCGAGGATACATCTGTGAATGAGCAATACCCATCCTTGCCATGAGTTATATAGCCCTTTTTGGAGACAGGCAAAAAACAAATAAACAGAAAAACTAAAATAGTTGCAAGTTGTGGTAAGTTAATTATAACAATAAATAAGAAGAGTGAAGAATAGTTGTTAGGGGTTTGCTTTAGCTTGGGGGGGGTTATGCCTATAAAGGGTTTGACAAATATTTATTTAAATGAATGTTGAATAAGTGCATGATGATATAAGGTGTCCTGAGAGGTACCAGAAGATATATAAAATTATCATATTTGTTTTCACTGATGAGTGTTACTATCCTTAGTAGCTTTTAGTACTGAGGTTCTAGTGAGCAGAGATCCCATGTAGGGCTTGGCTAGATGAGTCTGAGTTAGAGAGAATATGACTGTATGGCTCAAGGTTGAATAGTGAAGAGTCAGTGCTATGGTTTGAATGTTTCCCTTCTCTGACATTTGTGTTGAAACTTAATCCCCAATGGGACAGTATTAAGAGGTAGGGCCTTTATGAGGTGACTGGGTCATGAGGGCTCTGCTCTTACGAATGGATCAATTCATTCAGAGACTAATGGATCAATGGGTTATCATAGGAGTAGGTTAGTTATCATGACAGTGGGTCTGTTATAAAAGCCACGTTAGCTCTCTCTCTTGTGACTCAAAATGTGATGTCCTGTGCCATCTTGGGTCTCTGCAAGCATTCCCACTGGCGAGAAGGCTCCATTAGATTTGGCCCCTAGACCTTGGACTTCCCAGCCTCCCGAACTGTAAGAAATAACTTTCTGTTCTTTATGAATTAACCAGTCTCAGGTATTCAGTTATAGCAACAGAAAATGGACTAAGACAGCCAGGAACCCAAGTGTAGCACAATCTAATCATGGGTGTGGCAACCTATCACTTTCTCCGTGTTCTGATTAAAGCAAGCTACATGTGAGGAAGGAGTTTTATAAGGACATGATGCATTGGGGGCTACCTTAGAGTGTGTCAACCACAGGGTTGCTAGGTTCAGTGATAGTTATCAGTAAATATTGCTAGACATTGCAAACTTACATAGCACAAAGGCTATAGATTCCTGTTCTTACCAGCATTTTATGAGACTATCTGCTCACTGATTTGCTTAGTATTATTTTTCAAATTTATCTATCTTTCTATTTTAGACAGATTTAAGGTTTAATTGTTGGTTTGTATTTAGTTACAGAATCATGTGTTTGCTTACAAGTCACAAGTGAATAGATTACAACACAGAGCTGTGCTTAAGAGGTCAAGAGATAGTCTGGTTTGCTTTGAGCTCCACAACTTACTGGCTATGTGACCCTAGGAAATTTCTCAACTTCTCTAAACCTCAGTTTCCTTCTCTGTAAAAGGAGATAATAATAATACCAATCTTAATGAGTATTTAATGGAAGGATATATGCAAATTATTTAGCCTAGAGCCTGGCAGGTAGCTCTGAATTTACTGAATGTTTACTACGATTGTGGGCCCATCATAAGCAACAGCGTCAGGGTCTTCAGCATCATTACAGACACATATGTAATGCCTCCTTGGCCAACACTATGTATCATGGTTCTCATTCTCTCAGGCCTGCCTTGGAGATCTAGTGATGGTGTCTGTGCAATGGATAGGCACCACTGTTTATGTGATTATATCTCCCTCAAATGCAAACTGTACTGAGGAAGACTTAAGTGGCATATATTTTTAAACCACTTTATTGAGGTATGATTGACATATAAAAACTATACATATTTAATTTATACATATCCATTACATTGGGGATAAGTTTCTAACCATGAAACCATTACCAAGGCCATGAACATATCCATCACCTCCCAAAGTTTTCTCCTGCCCCCTTTATTATAATTGGTGTTGCTGTTTTCTTTTTTGCCTTTTTCTTGATAAGAACACTTAATGTAAGATCTACCCTCTTAGTACATTTTAAGTTTGCAGTACGGTACTGTTAGCTATAGGCACCATGTCGTATAGTAGATCTCCAGAACTTATTTATCTCAAGTGGTATTTTTAAGTCTGGTTTTGAGATACTTTTTTATTCCATAATATTGAAAAGCCCTTCTCTCCTTCAAAAAGTTTTGACTTTCTCAACACATGTTAGGCATTGTCTATTTTCATTTTGTTTTTATTCAACTCTATCAGAGAATCAGGAAGGATTATTCCATGACTTTGTGGAGCTATCTTGCTTATTAACCATGAGTAGTAAATGCCTTAGGTTGAATGTGAGGACAGAGCTACTGTATCTGGGGTGGATTTTTTAGTCTTCTGATAATTTGTGATACACTGATTTGGGTTTTATATGGGCAGGTAGTGAAGATGTCAAAAAAATTATCTATTTACTTATCTACTTACCTAGCTACCTACCTATCTACCTACCTCTCTAAAGAGAGAGACACTAAGAAGTCTGCAAGCTAAATATAAAACTTGTCTTTCTGTCCTTTCAAAATCTTGCTTTTTGATTATTTAAAAACCATATTTATTAAAAGTATAACTATGTGTAGAAGTGGCAGATCATGTTTAAGGTGAGAAGGCTGGTTTGTGATTTAAAACATTGGTTGAAAATTCAGGCCCTGATTCAAATGGACTCAAATTTAGCTCCTAGATCTGCCATGAACTCTACTACCTTTGGCAAGATACTATGTATTTTTGAGCCACAGGGTCATAATTCATGATAAAAGTCAACAAATAGAGGATCAAATAAACCCATGATTTCAAGGACTTTATGTGCCACTGTCAGAGACATAATAGGTAACAAGTACCCATGTAACATGGTGCCAGTTAGTGATCAGTGTAGGAGGATACTCAGGATGATAGTGGAGGACGCTGGAGGATGCCTCTTCAAGGTGATATGTAGGCAAAAATCAGAGGTGAAACCTGCTTTGTATGGTTGTTATGAGGATTAATTGAGCATACAAAGCCTTTAGAATAGAGCTTGAATATCTATACTAGGAACGATCTCTCCTGGTTTGTGTGTGTGTCCTTTTGTAATTAATGGCACAAATCCATTCCCATAATATTTCAATAAACACTTGAGTTTTGGAGCTAGAAGAAGCAGACTTAGGGATATTGAGATAGGAATGTGTGAGCCCAAATGTCGAAGTCAGGGGGCGGAGCTAGAATTCCATAACTGGCAGAGTGATTTCAGGAGAAGCCATAGTAATGCCCCAAAGGAAAACCACATATATGGGTGTATGTCCATGTGCATGTACATGCATGTGTTCATGCATGCATGTACGTGTGTTCCTGCATGGGCAGAGGAGAAAGTTCTATAGCTTGTTCTCAGGGTCAACCCCTCAACCCTTCCCTGGCTGGGAATGTTTTCCCCTGCTATAATCCAACCGGTATTTTTGGAAGTGATCTGAAGTAGCCATATGCTATGCAAATTTCATTTAGATCCAGTTTGGGGCAGGCGGAGTAGGTCTGTTACTTTTGCCATTTGCTTCTCAGATGGATTATTTCATTTACTTGTTTACACAGTGAAACAAAATCAATCCAAAGTCGTTTTTTTTTTGCCTCCCCAGGACACGTGACTGTTGAATCCCAGAAGAAGAGTGCTTAAATTGTGTGATCCATTGCTTAAAGTGGGACAGAACATTTAATTACAGTTTAATTATCTTTGCAGATGTGGAGTTCAGTGGTGATTTGGCTGGTCGCTGGGCAGCTGCAGCATCTGGGTTTCCTGCTGCCTTTTTTTGAGAGTGAACTTGTTTGTAACACAATCAGATTTGCAGGTTATAGCTTCCCAGGCCCTATCAACTGAGAATTTCATTGCTTTTAAATTGCAAGCCTTTTGTTATCACTACAACTGTGAACCAGACAGCTAGAATCAAAGCAAAAAGAAATGCCACCATATGAGGAGAATTGAGTCATAGCTTTGATCTGGTCCAAGTTACAGAAAATGCAACTCTCAGGAGATGATTTGCGATATTGATTCCTTATCCATAAAGTCATGTGTTGCTTTTTATTTGCAACTTCCAGTTTATATTATTATCCTGTACTGAAGTTTAATTGCGACCTCTTTGCACTTTTGCCACAGAGGTGCCTGAAATTTTTAATATTTTTTTCTTCACACAAAGGGAGTAAAAAATGTTTTCATAAAAAGAAGATGCAGGAACATAAGCATTGTATAGATGACTCTGGAATCTGTCTGCATCTGGTTAATAGGATAACAAAAACGGTTATCAGAGAGACGAGCCAAAGAATAAAATGTCATTTTGCAGAACCTGGGCTACATTTCTACTCATGAGTTTAGTTTGGTATGCATTAAAGCACAATGGAGCCATCAGGAGAGAATGAACTTTGCGGTAAGAAAGTTTTAGCCACTGTTTGTCAGCTGTCACCAGATGCAAGTGTGCTGCAGCTGAAGTCGAGCTTGTCACTTAAACTTCTGCTATGAGGGGCCATAAATCAGAGGCAGGGACAAAAAACAACAAAATCTAAATGAATCCTCAAGATTGAGGACAGACTTTTTAGGACCAGAGGGCCCAGGAAGATGTTTTAGCATGCTACAATCAGAGCACGGCTGGCAAAATGGTTTTTTCTCTAGCTTCAGCCTCCATACTTGGTAATTGTGTTCCCAGGTAAGCTGCCTGGTGTCCGCTTGCTGAGTTATGTCACGGGACCCTGCCACAGATATTGAATGTTCAGGCACAATTGTTAGGCAGCGTTAGTGTGCTCTTATATGTAATAAAATGTTAATTTCCTCTTACCTTTTTGCACAAACCTATCTCCAACTTTATTCATCTCGCTACCAATGTAGGGTTGCTTAAATAAGAAATAAAAGGATAGGATCCATCAAAGCAGTTCCAATAAATGAAACAAAATTCAGGAAGTTCTCTCCTCTCTCGTTGCTTGCACCTTCACTAGAAACCCAGTTGTCGGGGAATAAAGGAAGCCTGGCTGGTGAGGCAGAAGACCTCTTTTTATCTGAGTACCGACTTTGAGAGCAAAGGAAGGGAATTATTAATAACTTTGTCCCATGACTATCTTGTAACGTTTCACCTTCACCATTTGTCTGTGACATAAGAATATCTTCGCCATTTTAAAAGAAGAAAAAACTGAGGATGAGACAGGCCTGGAGCTTGCACAGTGAACACATAAGGCACTAGAAAAGATTTGGTTATGACAGGTGTGTTAGTTTCCTATTGCTGTTGTGAAAAAAAAATTATCATAAATGTAAGGACTTAAAACAACACTGATTTATTGTCTCAAGTTCTGGAAGTCAGAAGTCCTAAAACCAATGTGTCGGGAGGGCTGTGTTCCTTCTAGTGACACTACGGGGGAATCAATTCCCTTGCCTTTTCTAGATTCTAGAGGCCACCTGCATCGTCTTGGCTGGTAGCCACTCGCTCCATGTTCAGAGCCACAGCCTGGCATCTTCAAGTCTATCTCTGTCTTCTGCTCTGGTTCTACATCTTTGCCTCTCACCCTCCATTGAGCCCAACTGGCTAATGCAGGATAATCTCCCCATCTCAAAGTCGTTGATCATTAATCATTAATCATTTATGTAATCACATCTGCAAAATCTCTTTTGCTATGTAAGGTGACATAGTCACAGATCCTGAATGTTGGGACGTAAACATCTTCGGGGGACCCCTATTTAGCCTACCATACCAGGCTATTGTAAATAATGTTGTAAGAAGACCAGCCCTATTCTTCTGGGTAACTTCTGACAGAAGGGTCTTTTATCCACAAATCTTATGGAAATTTCTAGAACCATACAGGATTATTCTAAAACCAAGAATAAGTCTCAGTCATAAGGTTTACTTTTCTCTATTACATAATCTGTAAATTTCACATTTCCAGTTTCAAAGCCTTTCACAATGAAGCCAATTTTTAAAAAGTTGGCTTAAATTGGAAACGGGTCTCTGAGGAGGTGAAATACAAGTGCCTGGATCCTTGGAACTTTTGGTTTGTGTAGATGCAGACGTTGCTTGTACGCACTAGCACAGGGCCGCTTCTTATGTTTGAAAACAGAGAGATAAATCCAGTGTTTTTTTTTTTTTTTTTTGAATTCTTTGCTCTACTTCCCAGCTATATCTGGCTCGAGAGGCCATGGCTGACCTCATTACTTGTGCAGCCTCTTGTTACTACAGTGCTTACATCTCCAGGAGGTCCCTTGCTGAATCTGGAGGGCATTTTCCTGAAAAGAACAGAGATACTTAAGAGCGTGAGTTCTGGTGTTATACTGCTGGGGTTTTAAGCTGGGCTTCAAGCTTTGCTAGTTGTGTCACTTTGGACAAATGTCTTAACTGTACCTCTGCTTCATTTTGTTACCTTTAAACAATCATGATAATGGTGACCTCACAGCATTTCTGCCGTCAAGTTTACAGATTGGATAAGATAGTTCCGCCACATTGAGGATGTTCAGTAAATGCTACTCTTATTTGTATCACTGACAAACCATGTCAGTATTTAGTGGAGACTCCATGCAAAAGAAAAATCTTTTTCAATGCTCATTTCTTTCTTTCTTGTTTCTTTAACCTAGTATAGAAAGTAAAAATTATACATATATATATATATATAATCTTTATTCTGAGTTTTTTAAAGCTACCTTATACAGTCATTAGTTTTTAGAAAATCCTTTTCACCTCATTTTTCTCCTAGAAGCCTCCTCTCTTTGATTCGACTGGATTACTTCAGTCTCTGCGAAGCCCATCTACCTCCCTCTTGGAGCGAGTGACTGAGCATCTTCCCCACCCTACCATGTTCCCTCTGTTTCTCTTCATGCCAGGTATCAGCTCCTATATACACTGGAAACAAAAACATAATTCTAGAAGATAAGTAGAAACACTGCATTTCCTGTAGTTTTATAGGCATTTCCAAGTTTGTCATCAATTCCTTGGGTAGTAAAGTTTTTTTTTTACATTTTTGTTAAGCTAATTTGTGTAATGTGCCTGTTATGGACTGAATTGTATCCCCTCCACCCCCCACCCCCCAAAAAAAGACATTGATTGAGGACCTGACTCCCAATGTGATTGCATTTGGAGACAGGGCCTTAAAAAAAAAAATCAAGTAAGGGTAAATAAGGTCATAAAGGCAGGGCTCCAATCCAACAGGACTGGTGGGTTTCCTTGTTAGAAGATGAAGAGACTCCAGGTTTGCATAAGCAAAACCACGAGGACACAGTGAGAAGGCTGCCATCCGCAAGCCAAAGAGAAAGCCTCACCAAGAATCAGCCCTTCTGGGGCCTTGATCTTGGACTTCCAGCCTCTAGGAATGTGAGAAAGAAAATTTCCCATTGTTTAAGCCACCCATTCTGTGGTATTTTTGTTATGCAACCCCAGCTGACTAATACAGTGCCTAAGGAAGATTTTGAAAAAATAATAAAGCTTAGTAGGTGTCAGTTACTTTGGTTAATCACATTCTATGGTATTGGCTCATTTAATCTTAGCGTCCCTGAAGAGGGTTCCATTATTACCACCACTTTATTTTCTATTTTTATTTATTTTTAATTTTTATAGATTTAGAGGGTACAAGTGCAATTTTGTTACATGGATATAGTGCATAATTGTGGATTCTGGGTTTCCATAGTGTGTGTTGTATGCATTAAATAATTTCGCATCCCTCACCCTCCTCCCACCCTCTCACCTGAGTCTCCACTCTCCTGTCTATGTGTAGCTCTTGCTTACATGTGAGAGCATGTGGTATTTGACTTTTTGTTTCTGAGTTGTTTCACTTAAGATAATGGTCTCCAGTTCTATCTAGGTTGTTACAAAAGGTATTAGTTCACCATTCTTTTTTATGGCTGAGTAGTACTCCATGGTATACATATACCACATTTTATTAATCCTCTCGTACATTGATGGGCACGTGGGTTGATTCCACATCTTTGCGACTGTGAATTGTGCTGCAATGTGTGTTCTAGTGCAAGTGTCATTTTTATAAAATGTTTTTTTTTCCATTGGGTAATACCCAATAGTGGGATTCCTGGATCAAATGGTAGGTCTACTTTTAGTTCTTTGAGGTATCTCCATACTGCTTTCCATAGAGCTTGTACTAGTTTGCAGTCCCACCAACAGCGTATAACTGTTCCTTTCCCTCCGCATCCATGCCACCATCTGTTATTTTGGGACTTTTTGATAAAAGCCATTCTCACTGGGGTTAGGTGATATCTCATTGTGGTTTTGATTTGCATTTCCCTGATGATTAGAGATGTTGAGCATTTTTTCATATGTTTATTGGCCATTAGTCTATCTTCTTTTGAAAAGCTTCTGTTTGTGTCTTTTGCCCATTTTTTTAATGGGGTTGTTTGATTTTTTTTTTTTTCTTGCTGTTTTGCTTGAGTTCTTTATAGATTCTGGCTATTAGCCCTTATAAGATGATAGCATGCAAATATTTTCTCCCATCCTGTAGATTGTCTGTTTGTTCTTTTTGACTTTTTAATAATAGCCATTCTGACTGGTATAAGGTGGTGTCTCATGTGGTTTTAATTTTCATTTCCCTGATGATTAGTAATGTTGAGCATTTTTTAATATACCTGTTGGCCATTTGTATGTCTCTTTTGAAAAGTGTCTGTTCAGGTCCTTTGCCCACTTTTTAATGGGGTTGTGTTGTTGTTATTGAGTTGTTTGAGTTCCTTAGAGATTCTGGATATTAGTCCTTTGTTGAATGCATACTTTGCACGTATTTTCTCCCATCCTGTAGGTTGTCTCTTCACTCTGTTGATTATTTCTTTTATTGTAGAGAAGCTTTTTAGTTTAAGTCCCATTTGTCTATTTTTGTTCTTGTTGCTTTTGCTTTTGAGGTCTTAGTCATGAATTCTTCGCCTTGGCCAATGTCCACAAAAGTTTTTCCTAGGTTTTCTTCTAGAAATTTTATAGTTTCAGGTCTTACATTTAAGTCTTTAATCCATCTTGAGTTAATTTTTGTATATGATGAGAGAGAGAGGGGTCTAGTTTCATTCTTCTGCATATAGTTATTCAATTTTCCCAGCATGTATTTTTGTTGACTTTGTCAAAGATCAGTTGGCTGTGGGTAAGTGGCTTTATTTCTGAGTTTTCTATTTTGTTCCACTTGTCTATGTGTCTATTTTTATACCAACACCATGCCATTTTGTTTACTATAGGCTTGTAGTGTAACTTGAAGTTGGGTATTACTGCCAATTTAGAGACAAGTCAACAGAGGCTTAGAGAGGTAAAACAGCATATAGCTAGTGCAGTACAGAGTTAGGAAGCAAATGTGGGTCTTTATGAATCCAGAAACCATGCACTCAACTGCTACATGTATTACCTCCTGTATGGGATGGGGGGAGAGCTGTGAGCTGAAATACTTATGGGGGCTAAGCAACTAAGTTAAATGAGTGAAGCAAGCTGGTGGCTAACATGACTACCCATCTAATAGGGGAAGCGACCACTTGCATCCAGCTTATTAGTGACTCTTGGAAATGTGGAAAGAATTTTGTCCTAACTTTTCATTTTTCAAGAGAAGTAAAAAATCCGAATTTTCATGTGGAACTTTCTAACATTTACAGCTACCTATTACAGTCAATGTACAGTAAAGGCACCTATTATTACAGTGCAAGTCAAACCAATATGCCTTCAGTATGGAAATAGTCTGTGGGAAGCCAGTTTGTTATCTCTGGCACACTATATTTTTTTGTTCCAAGATCCAGGGTGAGTAGCCAGGGTAGCAATTGAGCTCATAATACACCCAAATAATGGATTTGGTTCATTTGTCTAACTCATGAGTTTGTGAAACTTTAGTCAACCTGGCTCATTAAGAGATTATCCTGGCAGGGTCTTTTTCAGAGCCTAGCTCATGGGAGATATCCAATGAGTATTTAATCAATATGTGAATGATAGAAAGGAATTTTCATTGACCAGGACTATAGGTAGAGAGGACAGAAGCCACAGTGATAAAAAACATACAGAGTTCAGTAGCTCCTTTGGAAGTTCTATGTTGAGTAAATCACTAACTCCAGCTTGATTTTCCTTGTCAGTTATCTTATTCTTCCTAAAATATTTTTTTAAGTGAGTTCCTTGAGAATTGAGCCATGACTGCCTCATCCTGTTGATGTATGAGTACCTATACTGTAGTGAGCAATGTGCCAGACACTGGTGATACAGGCATGAACAAGGCGACTTTGATGTCCACTTTCATAAAGCTGATGGTCTAGCAGGTGAAGAAAACATACTTACCTTTCAAATCATAATGCATCTTACACTTAGATTCAGTTTTTAGTATCTTGATTGAGGTTTTATGGATGTGCATGGAAGAGCTCCCATAGTAATTGTGATATCTTTAAAATTTCTCTGTATTTCAGACCAGATTCCCTGAACTTAACACAGATAAGGTAGTTCTTGTGGATCCATCTGCAAGTGTCATTTTTATGACTAATTCACATAAGCTCTATTTTTTCCCTCTACAATATTCTCTAAAGAACATGTGTGCTAGGGATTTGTACCCCCTATTTGCAGGAAAGTAATGCAAAATCAAGTTAAATTTATTGTTTGAAGTTACTCACCCAGCAAATCATTTTATTAATCAAGATGCTTTAGTCACAAGAGGGAAAAAATAACTCAAACTGGATTGAGAAAATAAAAGGAATTTGTTGGTTTGTGAAATTGAAAATCTCAGGAATAGACCTAGGGACCATGTTATTAGATCTCTGTCTTTCTGTATTTCTTGGTTCTTCTATATTAGCTTGATTTGGCATGCTCATTTCATCAGAAGCTCCAATTCCCTCCCAGGCACTCTGCATATCTAGAGAAGAAAAAGACCATTTACTTTACAAAAGTTCCATGAAAAGTCTTAGGATTTTGTCTTGTTGGAGTGGAATTCCAATTCCTGAACCAATGTATGTGGTCAGAGAGATACAATATCTTGATGTGGCAAATGGTATTTTCCAAAAATGGACACAAAAATAACCAGGTCTGATAAGTGTTCTTTTAAAGCCTTGTCACTCCCCATTGAAAAGTAGTCTATTCCTCTTCTCTTTGAAGTTGGGTGGGTTTTTGTGATTGTCTCAATGAAGCAAATACAGTGGAAATGATGCTGCATGACTTCTGAGCTAAGTCATAAAAAGTCAGACTCCTTTCATCTAGGTCTCAGCCTTTTAAGACACTCACCTTTGGAACCCCACCATGTTGTAGGAAAACCCAGGCGGCCACGTGGAAAGGCTTCACGTAGATGTTCTGGGCAACAAACTTAGCAAAGGCATCAGCTGACAGCAAGCAAGCATCAATGTCCAGACCTGTGAATAAGACTTTGGATGATCCCAGCCCCTGCCTTCAAGCTTCCCCAGCTGACGTTGAGTGGGGCAGAGATGAGCTATCCTCGCTGAACCCAACCCAAATTGCATATTTGTGGCGGGGTCGGGGGCAGGGGGAAGATACTGTTGTTGTCTTAAGCCACTAAGTTTTGGGGAAATTTATTTTGCAGCCATGGTAGCCAGAGCATTGATCGTAACCAAGTTGCATTACCATCCATGGAACTATAGTCGGGAGATGTAAGGGGAGAATGAACCTGAACCATTCGTAGGGACGGAGAGTGAAGGAGGCGTGCTTAATAGCATGAGAATTAGGGTAGTATAGCCAGAAGAAGGGTGATGAGGATTACCAGACACAGACAACAGATACCCTTTGTAGTAGTAAAGGAAGCCTCAAACACTGTCTTTAAAATTCATGCTCTTTTTAATTCATGATGATTTTTATCCCTTACCCTGAGCTGCCCAGTCAAGTTGGAACAGAGTGTAAAGATATAAATTACAATATAACACGAAAGGTGATTATCCTTTCCACTAGAGCAGATGATTGAAGACTGGCTGAGTAGATAGCATACGTTCTGTTTCCGTATCTCAGCCTGTGAGGGTACAGTCCAGCAGGACTGAGGTAGCCCTTGAGATAAAGTTCCTTGCCCTAGTGTCTCTACGGGGACTGATCGTTCCAAGTCATATTTTTGTTTTCATTGCTTATTTGTGTAAGTTTTCATATCAAAAACAATCTGAGTCTGGAAAGTAATGGTAAATGTTAATTGAATTATTTTGAACTTATTTTCTAAATTGTTTTACATTTCCATGTTGTATTTCTTTCCTGGTATTGGTCTCCAGGCATCAATGCTAGAACAAGCACACATGTTGCTTACATGAATTTCACTGGAGCTTGGGGAAGAAGAGACTACCACAGCATAGTGATAATACATTAGTAATTCGTCATGAGCCCCCAAGTGGCAATATGCTTCAGAAATGCCTTTTGATATCTGTACAATGACAGAATAATTTATAAGTATAACCAATCATTCAATATTCCATTTCCTGATGGCAAGGCACGTTAACACATTTTAGGGAAATTAAAATTCTTCCCAGATTCTAACTGGTTATCAGTTGTCTTGCTAGTGTTCAAGTGAGAAAACATATCCGGGGAATACTTTTACATATTAGATGTAATAATTGGTCTTCTCCTTCTACCTATTCAATGCAAATTTGCTGATTCATCTTCCCCACTTCCAACAAAGTTAACTTTGTACAAAACCAACTGCATAATGTCACCTGCGTATTAAACAAGACAAATCATTGGTTCTCTGTTTCATAAACCTTTTTTGAGAATCTACACAGCCTTTTGTGCCTTAGCCCTATCTTACTTACTAACCTTGTCTCTTTTCTGTCTACTCCAGGGGTGGGGAATCTGCAGCCTTAAGGCCACATATGGCCTTCTAGGTCCTTAAGTGCAGCCTTTTGACTGAATTCAAATTTTACAGAACAAATCCTTTTATTTTTATTAATATATTTCTGTTCATCTTTTATATTTTTATTTTTAAAATGAATGTATTTAAAATACCAAAGAATAAAATAAGGTTCAATGAAATAATCCTCCCAGATTGACTGGCACAATTAGAACATTAGTAAGTCATAAGGGCTACATTGACGCCTGCTACGCTCATGATTTCGTTCTAACTTTCCCCGCCTGACTGGCGCCACTACCTCATGAGGCTGGTTGGTGTAAAAACCCCCACAAACTCTCACCAGTCTGTTATCAGCTTTTGACAACAGTGCACTGTGTTTCTCTTTGAAGTGGAATTTGTGAATAGTTGCACAGCTCAACAGTATTTTTTAATTCTGACTGCTTAACAGCCCATCATGTCAAAGAAGACCAAGAGAGTGCTGAAGGAAGAAAACAGATTTTTAATGAGGATTGGCAATTGCAATATTATCTTGTTTCTGCTAAAGTTAAGATGATTTGCTTGCTTTGTGATACTGCAATATCAACATTAAAGAAATTCAATGTTCATCAGCATTATAACACTCCTAAGGACCACAAATATTTTAAATTAGAGGGAGAGGCACAAAAGATTGTATTGCAGAAATTAAAAGATGAAAAGCAAAAGCAAAGACAATTCTCTCAAGCAGCAATAAGACCTGGAAATAGTGCCACTGAAGCAACTTATAAAGTAGCTTATATAGTCAGGAAAAAAAAGGAAGCTATTCAGTGATGTAGAAATTGTGAAAGAATGCATTGTCAAAGTTGTAGGATGCTTAGACCCCGATAACATTTCAAAGTACAAACAACTGCCTTTTTCGAGAAGAACCATAACTGATCAGCAATGTGAATTAGCCTGCAATTTAACAGAACAACTTCATGCAATACTTCAAAAGGAAAATATATATTATTCAATCGCTTTAGATGAATCAACTGATATTGCTGACTTGGCACAGGTTTTATACTTCATTTAGGTCGTAACAAAAGATTTTCTTTGCTACGAAGAGTTACTCGCTTTGGGCACTCGTGAACAGAATACGGGGAATAGATATCTTCAACAACTTTCAAGATAAATGTGAAGTTGGACTGAATTTGGGAAACTTAGTGTATGTATAGACAGTGTACCTTCCATGACAGGAAAACATGAATGGTTTATTGCACAGATGAGAAAAGTATTAACAGATCCAGATGCTCTCACTTCTTTTCATTGTACCTTGCATCAGCAAAATCTCTGTGCTAAAGCTACTATTTTAAGTGACACTTTGCAACAAGTTATAAGTATTGTTAACTATATTCATGCAAATGTAACATGGCATCATTAGTTTTGTAACATGCTAAAGTTAAGCAATGAGGTATTCAGTGTGGATTTGCCCTATCATCCTAAGGTGCGTTGGGTATCACAGGGACAGGGGTTAACCAAAATTGTATCTTATTGAGAACGGATAGTTAAATTTTATGAAGAACATAATCAACAATGAGTTATTGAAAGATTTCTATAGGAATGCAGCATTTCTGTGTGACATCATGTCAAATCAAAACAACTTGAATATTTCATTGCAAGGTAAAACTAAGTCTATATATGATATGTGGTGAAAAATCCAAGCATTTAGAAAAAAGCTATCTTTTTTCAAAAGACTTCTTCTTCAAAAGGAAATTTCAGATGAACATTTTCCCCGGTTACCAAAGGTCACTGATGAGCAGGATGATATATATGAATCATTTGAAGAATGTGCAGCTGTTATAGACCTATTAATTGGAGAAAGGTTCACTGACTTTGAGAATCATGACATCATACTCAAATTAGCATTTCAGTCTCACCTAGTTGACATCACCAATACACCTAAAGAACTACAGATGGAATTGATTGAGTTCTTAGTAGATGACATTTTAAGGTCATTGTCTGATACTAAGAAATACACAATTGAAATATGGAAAAATGCAGTAGAATACCCACGCCTTTGGCAACATGCCCGAAATATGCTTTCTTGCTTTTCAACCACTTATTGCTGTGAATCTACATTCTCCTACCTAACCCAAATCAAGATGACCTTAAGTTCCCAAATGACTGATATCCATCTAGAGGATCAACTGAAACTGCAGACCTCCATGCTGCAACCAAATATTCAAATGCTTTCTAACAAAAAGCAGACACAACAAAGTCATTAAAATGTTATTTAACTTTAAAATTAACAAATAGTTTTCTTTTTTAAATTATTAAGTATATAGTAGTTGTATTTTTACAAAATAATGTACATTTTTAAGTATATCTAACTGAAATTTCTTGAATGCAGCCTTTTTTAATTATAGCTACATTAATGTGGCTTTCCAACATGAAAAGGCTCCCCACCCCTGGTTTACTCTATGGTTTTTCAATCTCCTCACTGCTCCATAAACATAGGCTGTCTCAGGTATCTGTTGCTTTGCCTGTGCTGATTCCTTTTTAAGAAGTGCCTCTTCTCCATTTCCCAAATCCTATATTCCTATTCAGTTTTCTACTCTTCAAAATATTTCTTACTTCTGTATTCCAACAGTATAGTGTATGTATATATTTATATATCTGTATTTTAGTTATTTTTTCCATGTTCAAAGCAGCAATTAAACTGAGAACTCCTTAACAACTAGATTGTGTCTAGTTTCTCTTTGTATATCTGATACTCCATTCAGTGCCTAGATCATAATAAATAATGGATGGATAGATGAATGGATGGAAGACTCATTGATAGAATGAATCATCATCAAGTGATGGTTACAATTTAAAAACAAAAATAAGTATACACATGCCTAGTCTTTCCCCATCCCCCAGCTCAATAATGGAAACAGTGCATTTCTTTTCTGTGGAAGAGAATATCTTTGTCAGCCCTTTTATGGACATTGGCCATGCAGTATGAGAAAACACTCAAAGAGAAGCAAGACTAGAGAGGTTGTAAGGTAGAAAAACTATAAAGAAGGTTAATCACAGAATCCAAGAGATTCTGACCTCCAGGCTGGCGACAGGTTCTCATTTAGAAACTGTCTTTCTCACAATGAAGCACTTTGGGGATTCATGAACTCAGCCATCTTACCACAGACCCACAGGTCTCATGATTAATCCAATTGGGGAATGGAGACCAGGTTTAAACCCCGTAGACTCAGTTTCTCATTTAGATCCATGTTCATACTGAAGGATTGTTCAGACTTGCAAAGAGAATCCGACTCGTCAATGTAGATTTTTCAGAATCAGTACACATCTTAACTTGGAAACTAATGTCAGAATATACCGTAACAGTAAATGTTAAAAGTCTGTTGTGATCTGATTCTTTAACTTGCAATGAATCTTTCTTTCTGTTCTAAGTTTATCGAATGGACATTTTAATTAAAAATTGTTAGATATTCTACAGTAATAATGTAAAACGTTTTGTGATTCATTCTTTAAAGGTCTGATTAGATTTTTCTTTTTCTTGTCAAGGTTATTCTTTCGACATTCTTCATTATAAATTAAAAGAAAGATGTGAAACATTAGTATTAATAGTTCTAATACATTTTTTCTTTTCCATTGTTTAGTGTATCATTTTTTTTATACTTTTTCTGGAGTTTATAGTTACATGTAGGAAGTTTGGTCCAATATGAATTTCTGTCAGTATAGAATAGAATCCCCTTTCCTTTTTTTTTTTTTTTTTTTGCTTTTTTGAGAGTTTTTATTACTTAGAGTTAAAGCATTGACAGTAATAAGTCTAGGCATAGAATTTTTCGTTTATTTATTTGACAAATGCTTTTATGAGCTTTGTCTTGAATTACCTAAGTAAAGAAGCCATCGGCTGGAAAAGATATTTTAGTTCTCGTTTATTCTACAAGAAGGCAAGTCTTTCTAGTTATGTAATCATTGGTTGATTTCTTCAGCCGTTCTCCAGCTTCTCTTCTCTCTCTATTCTTCTCCCTCCGCTCCATTTGGCTTCATTTTTACTTTTTAAAAACTTGCTTTTTCCTAAGTATTCTTTGCACCTTGTCTCCTTTTACAAATCTATTGATCCTAAGTAAGCATAGCCCTTTCCTCCCAATTATGTTCTACGTTGCCTAATCCTTGCTTAATCTTATGTTCTATTTCAAGTGGTCTTATTTGCAATGCTTCTTGATTTCAAAGTGCTCCTTTTTCTGGACTATATGCTCTAAGTTCAATAGATGCCATGTTGTGTCCTCCTTTATTTTGTTAACACATAAAAGGTATTTTCTAAAATGTTGTATTTCTAATAAAAATTTAGTTCAGAAAGTCACATTTCTTTGGTTATGTGCTTCATTTCATGGGTTGAGAGAGTTTTTCTCTTTTTTCTCATTCTGAGGGACCCTTGTCCTTGCTGGCATTCTGCTTCGGTGGCTCTGTGTTCTGGGAAAGCTCCCATCTCAGAGGCATCCTCCCCATTCAGGCTGTCTGTGTGTAAGAGACATTTGGGCACTCGATGAAATTTCTCTTTGCTCCAGCTTCAACTTCTAGAAGAAGTCTTACTGTGGAGCCATGTAGCTTGTTACAATAGGTTCCTGGGAGAAGTAACCAGCATGTCACCATGTATGCTTTCTGACTACAGCTGGTATAAATCTCGGTCTACAGAGTCAAGAATATTAACTGTCAGTTTTTCAGATTGGCCTATTTTCTGACTCTGAAACCCCATTCTGGCAGATCGGTGGGAAAAGAAAGCAAGAATCTTGATTTCAGTCTCCAGGAGGTTCTCCCACTTTAGGAATTCAGTCCGAACTCCACAAGTCTTGGGCACTGTGGCCACGTTGGAGACGAGATGGCACCTGGTACTTGGTCAGCTGGCCTTCCTGTGACTTGCAGAGGCATCCTTTGTCCTGGACCTGCAATTCATTGCAGTTTTATTAACACCTACCGGGCAATTTGTTTCAAAATGCTTGGTGCATCACACTACCCATATCCTTTCTCTAGAGTTGTTTTGTTTTGCTTTTCCTCACCGGCGGGAACCTGGGTCTCAGCGCTTTTTTTCTTCAGTTCCTTTGGATATTGTGACCTTTCTAACTCGTCTTTTCTCTCCTTCTCTCCTCATTTTTTCTCTTTGTACCCTTACATCCCCCTCCCTGTAGCTTTCTCTTTCTCTTTCTCTCCACCTTGTGTCCAGCAAACATATTTAAATTTTGAAGCTAAACATGCGTATGATGTGACTTCATGTTAATGGGATTTTTCCAGGATCATCTCCCACTATAGCCAAGGCAAGATGCTATTTCACAGAAGGGGAATGGTTTTATAAGACTTCTATAGTTTATTCCATCTACTCTCTGACAGTAGTTTCTGAAGATTCCAGGTATTGGGATGACAACTTCCTTCATTTCTAACTCTGAATCTGCCTTGTGGTTCCTTGGCTGTTTCCATGGAAGAATGATAGGTTGCTACCTGTTATTAGGTGACAACCTTAACTAAAGGCCTGTTATCACAATTTAGGATATATTTCAAAGAACCTAAAAAAGGGATCCAAATGAACTGCAACTTTTGTATTAAAAAAATGTTATGTGGAATAATTGAACTGACATAGTTGGGGGGGTCTTTTTAATACTAATGAATGAAGATGGGACTCTTGAAAAAAAACATTGGTAGCGAACAGGGATTCTAAGGTTATTCTTTGGTTTGAAAAGTCAATTTCAATATTGCTGTCATCAAGATTTCTCATTTTGAGCTCAGTTCACAGTGATTTTAGGTTTGATTGTATTTTAAACTTGTATTCTAAAATGTGGAAACAAAATAACTGGTCAAACAGTGTTGAATATCAGTAACTTCATATGTTCAACTAATAGGTAAGGTTTTTGCTTTATGTGCTTTTTAGTGAGTGTATTACAAATCTGCTTACAGTAGACACATTTAAGAAGAGGAACAAGGAAGATTTGCCGTTCATTCTTTCTGAAATACTGCTCGAGACAGATGGTATACTCCTCAGATGGGCGGCGAGGTGACTCCTCTTCTGAGGAATGACTGGGAAACTGCATCAATTTCCCCTCACGTGTCATCTTTCCTCTCCGCTGGAAAGGTATACGCAATCTGGGAGAAGTCTCTTATCAGAACACATTTTTTCATGTTCTTAAACTGAGAGATAAATGCTCTATTTCTAACAAATTACATTTTGATTTTTAAAATTTCCACTGACTACAGAGCAAATCCTGAGCAGGCGTTTTCTCTGTATTTTTCATCTCTTGAGGGTAGAGAACTTTAGTGAATCAGACATGTAATTCAGAAACCTTGCTACTTTTAATAAATAACGTTGGTTCCTTCCCAGAAGAAAAGGGGCTGGATTTCAGTTTTGAATGACAGATTTCTGCTTCTCAGACTCTGAGACTAACCCAAGAGTCGGTTCCTCTGATTGGTCTCTTAATCTCCAACCTAACCAAAGGTCTGGAGATCACATTTGGGCTGGGGGCTGGGTGAATAGCACACTCATATATTAGCAATGTATGTATAAAGAATTACAGAGTTGGGGGGTTAGTGTCTGCTATATATAAAGAATTACAGAGTGGGGGGCTAGTGTCACACAGGTTTAATCCCTATTCTTACCTTTACAAAATCCAATTTTTTACAAAAAGAGTAGAAACAGTAAAATCCCTTGAAAAAAGTTTCTAAAACATACTGGCACTAAAAACAGGTGATTCATTATTTAAGCTTAATATGTTCATTATCCAGTCATGTGGTAAAGGAAATATCTGAAGTACCCAGTGTGTCCAGGCAGGTAGATTTGTGATGCATTTGCCAACATGAGTGGAGAAGAAAAGGAGAAGAGCATAAACAAGGCCAAATACAAAAAAAAAAAAAAAAGAAAAAATCACAGACTATAGAAATGTTGTTAGAAAGGCTAAAGGTCATGATGCATTAAAGCTTGTGGAAATATTATGTAAAGGGAAACATGCTTTATTGTGGTATGTCAGACAAGAAGAGTAATTGGGAAAAAGCGTATTTCCTTGGGGCATAGTAAGAAGTTACGCAGTGGCACAGACATTCAATCCTCAGTTTTGCCTCAATCTTCTTTACCAAGAAATCTGATCTTCAATCTGGAAGTGTCAAGCAGACGTAATTAAGGGGTGAATTAAAGTAGTATCTACACCATTAAGATAAGTCAGGTGTTGGCAAGTTATTTCTGTAAAGATCCAGAATGTAAATATTTTTGGCTGTGTGAGCCTTATGGTCTCTGCTACAACTACTTAGCTCTGCAGCTGTAGCACAAGAGCAGACATGGACAATATATAAAGAATGACTGTGGCTTTGTTCCAGTACAACTTAATTTATGGACACTGAAATTTGAATTGCATGTAATTTTCATATGTCATAAAATGTTATTCTACTTTTTATTTTTTCAACCATTTAAAAAAATATTAAATAAAACAATTATTTTGTGATCCCTATAAAAATATGTGATGGGCCAGAGTTCACCTGTGGGCCATAGTTTGATGACCCTGAGATAAGAGATCAGTTAGTCATTTTTAATGTGATGATGAAATTCTTTACTATTAAATGAAGTATGCTAGCATACTGAAAAGCCTGGAGATATGACTAAGGAAACATCAAGCCATAACAGATGGTGTTGGCTGAGTGAAGGATCAAATTTGGAGACAAACTTGTATACTAATTTTCCAAAAGGTGGTAAATTGTCACTTCTGGGAGCCATAGACCAGAATGTTTGAGATCAATCATTGGAATATATTGGCACACATTATTACACAAGCAGGCGCACTAAGAATTGATTACTCACTAGTGTGAGTAACAAAAATAAATATCAAACTTTAAAAAAAAAGTGGCAGATCACATTATTAAAACAGATAAATGGCATAGATATAGTATATATTGAGATTCAGGAAAACATTTGGCAAGAATCTTTCAACATATACAACTGATAAAAAAAAAAAAAGAAATTGGCTAAATAGATAATTATATAGGGTTGTAGTAATTTTAAGAATGGCCAAAGTATATTAATTGATGAGTCTATATTTGGTTGATCTTGTCTGATAAATGTATTATGATGCTAAATTGGATGCCTAAATGCCAGCTCAGCATTCTAAATTGCCTTTTTCCTGAATGTCAGCAGGAATATTAAAGCCAAGCTCCTTGAATTTTTTTTTCTTTTTTATTTTTTTCAGAATATTACAGGGCTACAAATGTTTTGGTTACATGAAATGCTTTTGCACAGTTTGAGTCAAAGTTATAACTGTGCCCATAACCCAGACAGTGTGATTGTACCCCTTAGGTGTGAATTTACCCATCCCCACCTCCCACACACTACCTGCTTGATTTCCATTGAGTTTTACTTCCATATGTGCACATGAGTGTTAATCGATTAGTTCCAATCTGGTAGTGAGTACATGAGGAATTTGTTTTTCCATTCTTGCTATAGTTCACTTAGAAGAATGGTCTCCAGTTCCATCCAGGTTGTTACAAAAGGTATTAGTTCTCCATTTTTTATGGCTGAGTAGTACTCCATGGTATACATATACCACATTTTATTAATCTACTCATACATCGATGGGCACTTGGGTTGATTCCACATCCTTGTGATTGTGAATTGTGCTGCAATAAACATTTGAGTGCAAGCATCTTTTTGATAAAATCACTTTTCCTTTGGATAAATACCCAATAGTGGGATTCCTGGATCAAATGGTAGGTCTACTTTTAGTTCTTTGAGGTGTCTCTATAATACTTTCCATAGAGGTTGTACTAGTTTTCAGTCCCACCAACAGTGTGTAAGTGTTGCTTTCTCTTTGCATCCACACCAGCATCTGTTGTTTTGGGACTTTTTGATAAAAGCCATTCTCACTGTGGTTAGGTGATATCCCATTGTGGTTTTGATTTGCATTTCCCTGATGGATAGAGATGCTGAGCATTTTTTCATGTATTTCATAGCCATTAGTATATCTTCTTTTGAAAAGCCTCTGTTCATGTCTTTTGCCCACTTTTTAATGGGATTGTTTGGTTTTTTTTGCACTGATTTGTTTGAATTATTTGTAGATTCTGGTTATTAGCCCTTTATAGGATATATAGCATGCAAATATTTTCTCCATTCTGTAGCTTGTCTATTTGCTCTACTGATTGTTTCTTGGCGGTGCAGAAGCTTTTTGATTTAATCAGGTCCCATTTATTTATTTTTGTTATTGCTGTGATTGCCCTGGGGGTCTTCTTCATAAATTGTTTGCCTAGGTCAATATCTACAAGTTTTTCCAACATTTTCTTCTAGAATTGTTATAGTTTCATGCATTAGGTTTAAGTCTATTATCCATTGTGAATTAATTTTTGCAAATGGTGAGAGGAACAGATCCTGTTTCAGTCTTCTACATGTAGTTATCCAATTTTTCCAGCACCATTTATTGAATAGGGAATATTTTCTCCAGTGTATGTTTTTGTCGTCTTTGTCAAAGATCAGATGACAACATGAGGATGGTTTTATATCTGGGTTCTCTATTCTGATACATAGGTCTATGTCTCCGTTCTTGTACCAGTACCATGCTGTTTTTATTACTATAGCCTTGTAATATAGCTTAAAGTCTGGTAAAGTGATGCCTCCTGATTTGTTCTTTTTGCTTAAGGTTGCTTTGGCTATTTGGGGTCTTTTCTGGTTCCATGTGAAGTGTAGATTTATTTTTTCTAGGTCTGTGAAAAATGACATTGGTATTTTAATGGCATTGAATATATAAATCACTTTGGGTAGTATAGACATTTTAACAATGTTGATTCTGCTGATCCAAGAGCATGATGTGTTTTTCCATTTGTTTACATCCTCTGTGATTTTCTTCCTCAATATTTTGTAGTTCTCCTTGTAGAGGTCTTTCACCTCCTTGGTTAGATATATTCCGAGGTATTTTATTTTCTTTATTGCTATTGTGAAAGGTATTGAGTCTTTGATTTTATTCTCAGCTTGACTGTTGTTGGCGTATAGGAATGCTACTGATTTGTGTACATTGATTTTGTAACCTGAGGTTCTGCTGCATTTATTTATCAATTCCAGGAGCCTCTTGGCTGAATATTTGGGGTTTTCTAGACATAAGATCATATCAATAGCAAAGAGCAATAGTTTAACCGCTGCTTTCCCCATTTGCATGTGCTTGATTTTCTTCTCTTGCCTGATTATTCTGGCTAGGACTTTCAGCACTATGTTGAATAGAAGTTGTGACAGTGAGCAACCTTATCTGGTTCCAGTTCTAAGCAGGAATGCTCTCAATTTTTCCCCATTCAGTATGGTGTTGGCTGTGGGTTTGTCATATGTGGCTTTTATAATTTTGAAGTATGTTAAATCTATGCCTATTTTGTTAAGAGTTCTTATCATAAAAGGGTGCTGAATTTTGTCAAATGCTTTTTCTGTGTCTATAAGAGGATCCTGTGGTCTTTGTTTTTGCTTCTGTTTATATTGTGAATCACATTTATAGATTTGCGTATGTTGAACCATCCCTGTGTCTCTGGGATGAAGCCCACTTGGTTGTGCTGGATTATATTTTTGATGTGCAGCTGAATTTGGTTTGCTAGGATCTTATTGAGAATTTTTGCGTCTATATTCATAAGGGATATTGGTCTGTAGTTTTCTTTTTTTGTTGTGTCCTTTCCTGGCTCTGCTAACAAGGTGATATTGGCTTTGCAGAATGAGTTGGGGAGGATTCCTTCCTTCTTGGTGTTATGAAATAATTTCTGCAGTGTAGGTACCTGTTCTTTGTAGGTCTGGTAAAATTTGGCTGTGAAACCATCTGGTCTGGGACTTCTTTTTGTTGGAAGATTTTTTATTGTTGCTTTGATTTCGTTGCTTGATATTGGTCTGTTCAGGAGTTCTATTTATTCCTGATTGAGCCTAGGAAGGTTGTGTGTTTCTGAGAACATGTCCATTTCCTCAACGTTTTCAAGTTTATGTCCATAGAGATTTTTATAGTATTCAGAGATGATGATATTTTGTATTTCCATGGTATCAGTTGTAACATCTCCTTTTTCAACTCTGATTGAACTTATTAGGGTCCTTTCTTTTCTGATTAATCTAGCAAGAGGCCTGTTGATTTTGTTTAACTTTTTTAAGAACTGACTTTTTGTTTCATTAATCTTCTGAATAATTCTTTTGTTATTGATTTCGTTTAGTTCTGGTCTAACCTTAGTTTTTTCTTTTCTTCTGCTGGGCTTAGGATTGGTTTGCTCTTCCTTTTCCAATTCCTTGAGATGATTCATTAGATTGTTGATTCATGATATTTCTGTCTTTTGGATGTAGGCATTTTAAGGCTATGAATTTTCCTCTTAGGACTGCTTTTGCTGAATCCAACAGAATTTTTTTTTTTTTTTGAGACAGGAGTCTCACTCTGTCACCCTGGCTAGAGTGCAGTGGTGACACTGTAGCTCACTGCAACCTCAAACTCCTGGGCTCAAGCGATCCTCTTGCCTCAGTTTCCCAAGTAGCTGGGACTACAGGCACATGCCTTGATGCCCAGCTAAGTTTTCTAATTTTAGTAGAGGTGGGGTCTCATTTTTGCTCAGGCTGGTCTCAAAATCCTTAGCTCAAGCAATCCTTCTTCTTTGGCCTCCCAGGGTGCTAGGATTACAGGCATGAGCCACCACGCCCGACCCAAAGATTTTGATAACTTGTGTCCCCTTTGTTGATTCCCATCTTAATTTCCTCCTTGACTCAAGAATCTTTCAGCATTAAGTTGTTTAGTTTCCATGACTTTGTGTAGAGTTGAGTGTTTCTATTGGAATTAATTTCTAATTTTATTCTACTGTGGTCTGAGAAGATACATAGTATAATTTCTTTTTCTTTAAGTTTTTTGAGACATGTTTTATGGCCTAGAATGTGATTAATCTTAGAGAATGTTCCATGAGCTTATGAGAAGAATGTATATTCAGTAGTTTTTGGGTAGAATGTTCTGTACATGTCATTTAGGACCATTTGTTCTAGATTCCTGATTAAGTCTATTGTTTCTTTGTTTATTTTCTGCTTGGAGGATCTGTCCCATACTGTCAGTGGGGTGCTGAAGTCCCCAGCTATTATGATGGTCCTGTTTATCATTTTGTTTAGATCAAGTAGGGTTTGCTTTATGAATCTGGGTGCACCTGTGTTAGGTGCATAAATATTTAGGATTGTTATGTCTTCTTGTTGAATTGTTCCCTTCACCATTATATAATGATCATCTTTGTCTTTTGTTCATTTTGTTGAATTTAGGTCCATGTTATCTGATATTAGAATGGTGATACCAGCTTTCTTTTGGTTTCCATTTGCATGGAATATTATTTTCCATCCCTTCACTTTGAGTCTGAATGAGTCCTTGTGGTTTAGGTGTGTTTCCTGGAGACAGCAGATACTTGGCTTGTATTTTTTTTTATCCATTCAGCCAGACTATGCCTCTTAAGTGGGGAGTTCAAGCCATTCACATTTATTGAGAGAATTGATAAGTGGGGTGGATTTATGTTCATCATGTTGAGTAGAGCTTTATTGCTTTGTTTTACCTCTTGAGCCATTGTGGTATCTGGACTCTGACCTTTAGCTTTTGGGTGATTTTACACTGGTGGGTGTCTATTGTGCTGATCTGTGCATAATGCAGTTCTGAGTACTTCCTGCAGGATAGATCTGGTCTTGACATATTCTCTCAGTGTTTGCTTGTCTGAGAAAGTCTTTATTTCTCCCTCATATAAGGAACTTAGTTTTGCAGGATACAAAACTCTAGGCTGGCCATTATTCTGTTTGAGAAGACTGAGAACAGGGCCCCAGTCCCTTCTGGCTTGTAAGGTCTCAGCTAAAAAGTCTGAAGTTAATCTGATGGGTTTTCCTTTGTAGGTTACCTGATGCTTTTGGCTTACGTCTCTTAGGAGTGCCTCTTTCATATTTACTTTGGCCAGTCTGATGACTATGTGTCATGGTGATTGCCTCCTTGTGATGAATCTCGCAAGAGTCCTTTGAGGTTCTTGTACCTGGATATCTAGATTTCTAGCAAGGCCAGGGAAATTATCCTCTATTATTCTCTCAAATAGGTTTTCCTCTCTTTGTGTATTTTTTTCTTCATCCTCAGGGATGCCTATGATTCTTATGTTAGGCCTCTTTACATAATCCCATATTTCTTGTAGGCTTTGTTTGTTCTTATTTGTCTGTTCTTTCTCTTTGACTGATTTGTTTAACTCAAAGGTGTTGTCTTCAAGCTCTGAGATTGTTTCTTCTGCATTATCTAGCCTATTCTTATGGCTTCCCACTGTGTTTTGTATTTACTTGGATGAATTTTTCATTTCCAAAGTTCAGTTTGATTTTTGTTTAATTATTTGATTTTAGTGAATTTTTCATTTATCTCCTGCACTGTTTTTGTGGTTTCTTTGTGTTGGGTTTCTATTTTCTCATGTATTTCATTAACTTCATTACAATCCATATACAAAATTCTTCATCTGTCATTTCGATCTTTTTGTTTTTGTTGGTATCCATTGGTAGGGAGTTATTATTTTCTTTTGGGGGTATCTTTTCATGCTGATATTTCATGTTTCCAGAGATCTTTTGCTGATTCCTTCTCATCAGGTCTCTTGATTGAGAACTAGGGGTGCTAGGCCTGGCTTACAGGCCTATCTCTGGGTCCCTGAAGATCGATCCCTTACCATGCCAGGGAGAGGAGTGCTGATCCTGAGTTGCCTATGGAGTGTTCTAGTAGGTTTGATGATCCTCTTAGGTTACCTCTGACTTGCTGTCTTCACCTCTTACCAACAGTGTGTACAGAGTTAGGTCCCCCAGCTTAATCTCTGAGATGGTGGGTGATACTTGTGAGTATGAATCAGCTGATCCCTGTCTGCTTGAATTGGAAGATGCTATGCTTTGCTATGGGGTTGTTCCCTGGTCATTGATTGAAGTTTGCACAGAAAAGCCAGCTGCCAAGATGTTCTTTTGTGCCTGTGGTAAACTCTGATCCCCCAGGTGGGGCACATGAATGCCCCAAGCTTTAGGAGGGACTGTGGAGCCTCCCAGGGGGTTGCTTGACCTGTACTCCCCATGAGGTGGAGGGAGGAGCAAGACAGATCATGGCTGGATTGCAAAGCCTGAGAGGGTTTGCAAAGGCTTGGCAGGGCTCAGAGGTTACCTAACTGGCCACTAGGGGGAGCTGCTGGCACGAAGTTCAGGGCAATCTCTCCAAGCCAGAAAGGCTTTTCCTGAGGGAAGAGCCTAATTAATTGCTTGAGTGCCAAGGCCCCGGGCCACGTTCTTTCTGCCCTTGTCCACTAGTGAAAATTCTCTGCAGGGTCAGGTAAGCACCCTCCCCGTTTGCTGCCTGGAACTCCACAGCACTCTCTCATCAGATCAGTCCTCGTGAGTTCCCTCGCTGCCGAGACTGGCTCTCAAACTTCCCCTCAGTCGGTGTGTCTGACCCCCTAGCATGCATCTCCGTGGGATGCTGGCAGGTGAGTGGATCCCCAATTGTGCACTGTGTTCTACCGTAAGACCCCAAGGGGAGAGAGGTAGGACTATCTGTCTATAGGGGCCTCATCCAGGGCCGTGCTCCCACCTGGGAAAAGCAGCCGCTCATGAGTTTCTTGGCTCAATTTGCACCCCCTATTGTAATGAGTGGGGGGAGGGGCTGCTGCTCCCATTCAGATTCAGTTGTCGTGGGAACCAAGGGCTAGGCTAATTCACTCCGAGTGCTGCACCCCTGTACAATATGATGGTTCTCCAGCAGGGGTGGGGGATGGGCGGGGTCACAGATCCCCGTGTCTCAGTGCCCCTCCACACTCTCCTGTTGGATATGTCTGCTAGGGCTTCCTTGCCGCCCGAGTCCATGACCAAGACCTCCCTGCACTGTTGTCATGTCCGGGGGGCAGCACTGGGTCTGGCCCACCTGTCCAAACTGCCAGCATGTGATCCCATGAAATTCTGGCAGGCAGTAAGCTCACAGATTGCAGCGGCTGCACTCTCAGTGGTGGGTTTAGCCAGGAACACACACCTTCTGTAGAGAAGCAACCATTTGTGAGCTTCTCAATTCAGAGTACCCTCTCAGTTGCAATAGAGGGGGAGGGGCCACGGCCACTAGCCTGCCTGAGTTAAAATGACTTTCTCTGATGCCATGATTGGAAGGGGTGCAGAGGGGGAAGTGTCTGGGTGTAGGAAAGCCAGCACTCCGGTCTCTCCTGGCACTCTCCCATGGGGTTTCCCTTTTGAACACCCAGGCTCCTGGGGTTTGCTGGTTCACTCTGCTATTCCTATTTAGCTGCCATGCCTGGGTTCATGTAGGGCGGAAGTGCCTCCGATATGTTTTGTGTCCCGCTGCTCACCAAAGGTACCTAGGTGGGGGAGGGTAAAACCCCCCTTACCCTTTCACTGGGTTCTGAGCCTCTCTGGGTTTGGTCCATGCCCCTGTCTTCTCCTCTCTATCTTCTTCTTTCTCAGCTTTGCAGTTTTTCTCAGTGGGTTCCCTAGAGTTTCTGTTGTCTCTCCCTGTGATCCACACCTGAGCTGCAACTGCTCTCTGCTCTCCCAGTCCAGAGTTCTACTTTTCAGCTGGGACGATCTGACAAGTGATGTCTCTAGTTGGCCATCTTGGTGTTTGTTTCTCCTCAAATTTTCAAATGTCCAAGTTTAACAAGGGCTTCTGTCTTAGTTTGTTTTGCTGTTGTCATAATAGAATACCAAAGACTGGGTGATCTATAAAGAAAAGAAATTTATTTCTCACATTTCTGGAGGCTGGGAAATCCAAGATCGAGGGGGCTGGCAACTGGTGAGGGCCTTCATGCCACCTTATCCCACGGCAGAAGGCAGAGAGCAAGACAGGGCCTGCAACAGCAAGAAAGAGGAGGGCCAAACTTGTCCTTTTTACCAGGAGCCCACTCCTGAGACAACCGTATTAAACACTCATGACCTAATCACCTCATAAAGGTCCCACCTTAAATTAAATTTCAATATGAGTTTTGGAGGGGACATTCAAACCATAGCAGCTTCCAAAGAAATCACATTAAAAAATACCTCGGATTATGAACTAATGGATCTGAAACAAAAAGACAATAAGGAATAGGCATAAAAGAAAAAGTTTAATTAAGTTAAAACAAACCCTTTTATTAACAAGTATAGATGGCAAAGTACTTAGCATAACTGTTTGTGTCCTCTCTTTGGGTTTTTCTTGTGTGTATGTGTTATTTTTCTTAAAAAAAAAAAAATAGGAAGTTTTGGTTAATTACAAACTCACAATTAGCCAATGGTTTGACATTTGTATGTGAAGATACATAGTATGTTTTCTCTTCCTAACACCTCATGTTGCAATTTAGGAAACTACAAAGTAAAGGAAGGATTGGGTTCACTCTTGGTTTGGGATTTTCCTCATCAGGATGATAACTTGGAAATATTCTTGGTAACCATTTTGCCTAGTGAGATTATGTCTTTGACAGTGTGGTTAGGTCGAATTTTCATAAATTATGAAATTTTCATAAATTTCATAAGACGTCATAATTGTTCATAATGGGCCATCTGCAGTTGCAAGTAGTCAGTTGATTCATCCAACTGTATATTAAATTTACCAGAACATCAATGTAAGAGGCAAATGGGCTTGGCAACATATATCATACTGATGATAGTAAGAATATTAAGGAACTTAGGATCTTGTATTTGAGTTTCTAGTAATTCAATTTCTAGCATTGTGCCAATTAACCTCTCTGAAGATAAAGGCTTCAGTTTCTTTAACCTATTATCAAATATTACATAGTAAGTCTTTTTAGTTTGTCAATGTTTTAACATTATTTTTTAAATACTTCTGGTCTTGCTGGGATAAACTTTGAAAGTTTTGCAAAAACTAGTCCTTCAGAATCTTCTCTTCTAACATCCATTCTAAAATCTGGAGGCTGGTATCTAGAAAGTTGCCGTAATCAATGTCATATGAAAATCTATAATGCAGAATTCCTTCTCCCAAAAGATGTTAAGGTCAATGGGGGGGAGGGTAATTCTGTTATCTTAGAATGAGGAATTAGAACATTAATTTCCCATGCTGAATTCAAACTCACCTTCTGTCCAATATTCAGTATCTCTGCAATTTAGCGTGGTAGTCATTCATTAATTTCAAGTCAATAGAGCGTGGGTTTCTAATTTGAAGACCTGCCAATCAACCCGTAACAAAGCCTACTGACAACCTTCCCGTTTTGCATCCATATCCTTTTCTCAGCAGTTGCATCCTCCGTGTATTTCCTTTCCACCTTGTTCCTTTGTGTTCCTCTTCTTCCCCCCTACACCTTTGTCTTCCCTTTTTTCCCCACATTCACCTAAGCTGCTTTGTGGCGTAGGTCACTGTAGGCACTCATGGACGTAAAGACATATGTGGTGGCTGTCTGCCCAGATGTACAAAGATGTTTGTGTGCATAACATGGGAGAGACATTTAGCAATATTTTGAAATTATGCAGTATCTTTTGTTTTTTGGTTCTTGGTCCTATTCTAAAGGGAGTTTTCCTCCTTCATACATCAAACTCCTGGAGGCTCTTCTCTCTCTCTTCCTGGCCAATCTCTTTCTCTTGGACACACCAGTGGCACAGGATGCAAGCTTTGTCTCTGTGTGTGCTTGTGAAATTATGCTGAAGGGCAGGTCCAATACCATTCTTAATTTTAATCTGTTTGAGGCGCTACTAAACAAAATGCCATTAACAACATTTACCGATAATGAAAGCAATCCTTTAGGTCCGAGGGGGAGCCTGGGTGAAGTGGAGAGCTGTTGTAATCATACAATTAGTCCAGCTGGGGAGAAATAACATCAGTACTTCCCTACTCAAAGAAAATGGAGTGTTCTGCGGGGCGGTTTATGTGCATCAAGTTAAACCTCTCCACTTTGCCTGATGTGGATTCTGAGTCCTTCCTGGTTACTCCCCAGATGTTGTCTTCTTCAAAATCCAGTCAGATTTCAATTGGGGGAATAAACTGTATCACACGCACAAGTCTCTCTCAGCTAATCAGACTATCCATATTTTATATTTACCTACTGCTTGGGATTTCTTTGTTGGGAAGAAGTTATTCATTGGAAGAAGTCTGGGTGACGGTGAAAGTCATCTTTTACAATTTAGGCACGCAGCGGAAAGATTTACAATGTATTTCTTTTTGACTCCTTCCAGCTGCCTGGAGCAAACATTCATCATCTGCTTCCTTTAATAGGATCTGACTTGTGACATCATGTTCTGAAAGGCTGCAGTTTAATGGGTGTGTTTTCTCTCTAACAGGCATACATTATGCAGAGACTCTAGGACTTCACTTTTATCTTATTTTTTAAGGTTGTAGAAGCTGACCGCCTTGGGGTTTCCTTTTCTTAGAGACGCTGGCAACGCCAAGGCAGCATTCTGACTAGGTTGGGATACATCATAAACAAACACCCTACATAACATACATTCAGGGCTTGGCTTGTACAAGGATGGCTTGTCCTGCCAGTTGAGCGCAACACTGAGATGACAATGACATTTATCTTCATTAAGTTTCCAAGAAATAGCCCAGGAATGTATGCACAATTTGCATATTTTTTTTTAAGGAAGACACCCTTGACTCTGAGGTTTCTGGAATGGTGGCTTGAATATGTTTGAAGCCCCTTGCCAAAATGTTGACCTCAGACATGAGAATAACATGATGCTATGCTATATAGAAAATTGTAACGTATTATGTACTCTTTAGGGAGAATTACAGAAGTGCTGACCATTTGAGGGGACCAATGAAGACCACTTGAGCAAAGCAAAATGGTCCTCAGAATGTCTCAAGATTATGAGGCATAAGTGTCTTCAATTTTGGTGAATAGAATTCTTGCTGCTTACTAGAAAGGTGGGAATCTTGTTCTCCTATGGCTTCAAAGAAGTCAAGGTGACTTTTACAGTGAACTTTTAACAGCACTTCTTATGCTTAAACTTATTCTATGACATAGACATGCCATAATTTTTTTCTTCTTGTTTCTAAGAAAGGAAATGTCAGTATAAAAACTGAGGAAGTTTTCACATCTCTATAATATGGGATATCTATTAGATTTGTTAGGACTTTTTCAGCTCCGAGAGAAAGAAACCAACTGAAATTCACTATAGAAAACATAGCTGAAAAATCTGAGGGCCACAATAGTTTCAGGCATGTGGCTGGATTCAGGATACACATGACATCAATGGAACTTAGGGAGCTTCGGTGGGATTGGTGTATGGTTAGGATCCATGTGGGGTACCACGCCTCCTTCCCTCCATTTCGAGGCTCTCCCCTCCTCCACTGGTGGCAAATTGGCTGCAGTACAACCTCATAAAATCTGGCCAGAAACAGAAAGCCTCCTTTCCACTTATTCCTGAGATCCACTCTGATTAGATTAGTTCTTGAACCTAGTACTGTGGCCTGGAGAATGCAGAGTGCTGAAGTCAGGCTGGAGCTCTGCTCAATCCAGGTAGACCAGAGGTGGAAAAGAGTGGACTCTAAACAAAATTCCATTCTCTTGCTGAAGAACATAAGGCCAAAAGGATATGTTTAGTGCTTGTATTGTATCTGTATGTTACGGGCTGAATTGTGTCCCCCCTATATGTTAAAGCTCTAACTCCTAAGTACCTCAAAATGTGACTATATTTGACATAGGGCCTTTAAAGAGGTCATTATAGTTGAAATAAAGCCCTTAGGTTGGGCCCTATGCCAATCTGACCGGTGTCTTATAAGACATTTGGACATTCGGACAAAAAGACATCAGATATATGTGGGCACAGAGGAAAGAGCACATGAGGACACAGTGAAAAGGCAGCCACCTGCAAGCCAAGGAGAGAGACCTCAGGAGAAAGTCAAGCCCACTGACATCTTGATTTTGTACTTCTAGCCTCAAGAAGTGTGAGAAAATACACTTCTGTTGTTTAAGCCGCCCAGTCTATGATATTTTGTTATGGCAGCCCTAGCAAATTAATACATCTCCTTTTCTTGTGTCCAGTCACTTCTATTAATTTTGGGATGACTTAAATATACGTGCGTATGGTTTCTGTAATGACTTTCGGAGTCTTGTTACCATTTTGATTTCTAGCAAAGCGAATTACTGAAATTAGCACTTGAATTTCATTATTTTAAAAATCATATTAGAAGCTATATTAAAGAAGAGGAGTGGCCAGGCAGGGTGGCTCACACCTATAATCCTAGCACTCTGGGAGGCTGAGGTGGGAGGATCACTTAAGGCCAGGAGTGTTTGACATCAGCCTGAGCAAGAGTGAGACCCTGTCTCCACAAAAAGTAGGAAAATTAATGAGATGTGGTTGTGCGTGTCTGTAATCCCAGCTGAGGCTGAGGCGGGAGGGATTGCTTAAGCCCAGGGGTTTGAGGTTGCAGTGCGCTATGATGACACCACTGCACTCCAGCCTAGGCGACAGAGTGAGACCCTGTCTCAAAAAGAAGAAAAGTATTATTTAACTTTTGGGTTGAAGTAGTGTAGTTTATTTTTGTGCATGTTAATGAAGTGATTAAAGAATGCTATTTTGTTTCAGTTCAGTGTTCCTTTAACAGGAACAATTCATGTGAGCTTGATTTTAAGAAACATATTTTGACCTGAAAGAGTAGGATGAATAAAGCAAAACACCTTGGAAATGCTGTTATCTGAAAAATCAGATTCATTAAATTAAACTTAGCTCAATATTTAGCCACATCTCAAATAAAATATAATCTACAATGTGGTGTGCTAAAAAATAAAAAATTAAGAAACTGGTCTTTCATTTTTATTTTCTTATTTCCATGGTAGGAATTGTCCCTAAGACCTAACATAACAGGATTTATGTAGTTGATCAAAACCTTCTTATTGATTTCTCTTGGTTTACAGTGTAGCATCCCCAACATCATGGAGAGACACAGGTAGGGACATGAGACCAGTTTATAGTCTAGAGACTCAAGTTGACAGAGACAACATTGGAAAGTGGTAAATATGATACTTGAATTCTTGAAAGATCTTTAGTCTAGAGAGTTGTGGCAGATTTATAACTTTAGATAATGGCCCTTCACTTAAAGAAAGTGTATGTGACATTAAAAAAACACCAAAAAAACCCAAATTCCATGACAGGTAAGTACACATTACTTCTTTTAAAATTTAAGTGAATGCAGCTCTGTAAGTCTGCATTGGTTCCCTAACGCCCTTTATTCACACAGCACCTTTGCAATGTTTGCCATTACTCATACAACTTTTGCTGCTATTCTGCTGTTTTTATTTCGAATCATGATGGTTAATTTTGCATGTCAACTTGACTGGATCAGGTGTGCCCAGATTAAACATTATTTCTGGGCGTGACTATGAGGGTGTTTCCGGAAGAGATTAGTATTTGAACTGGTGGATTAATAAAGCAGATGGCCCTCCCCTAGTGGGTGGTCATCATTCTATTCCTTGAGGGCCTGAATAGAAGAGGAGGAGGAAGAATAATTCACCCCTTCTTTCTGCCTCACTGCTTGAGCTGGGTCCTGCACTTGGAGCTTGGACTGGAAATTGCACCATCAGCTCCCCTGGTTCTTAGGCCTTTGGACTCGGACTGAATTATAACCACCCACTCTTCTGGGTCTCCAGCTCGCAGAGGGCAGATCATGGGACTTCTCAGCCTCCATAATCAAGTGAACCAATTCCTCATAATCTCCTTTCTCATGCCCCTCCCTCCCTCTATCTTAGCATTTAAGCCACTGCTCTTTTGAGCCTTTTTTCAGGAACTCAAATAGTATCCCAAACACTGCAGCCATAGTCTCTTCTTTCAGCATCCTGACTTTTATAATAAGATTTTTTCATTCTTTTTCATTTCCTCCTCAAGGATATTATTAGTTTGAATTTCTCAAGGCCTAAACAATTAACATAGAAAAGGGCTTGAATCTCAAAGTCACAACACAAATGGTTGAGAGTGAGTTCTTCC
Organism: Daubentonia madagascariensis; assembly: GCA_023783475.1. Classification (NCBI taxonomy): domain Eukaryota; kingdom Metazoa; phylum Chordata; class Mammalia; order Primates; family Daubentoniidae; genus Daubentonia; species Daubentonia madagascariensis. The sequence goes on along the minus strand of JAKFHU010001640.1, from coordinate 6,806,845 downwards.
AATTTCTGGTATTTAGTTTCTGTTCAAAGTATAATCTTCAGATAAAAATTTGAAAGCCACACACCATAATCGGACTTTCTCTGTTCCTCATGTCTTTGACTCTGTGAAGGATTGCTTTTTTGTTGTGGTGCATGTTGTTTTATCAGCAGTATGAAGAAAATGTTTTTAGCTGACACAATAAAAAATATACCATTAAAAAAATAAATAATGCATAGTGTTTTCAATACTACTTTCAAAACACATAAAAATATCTTGTTTCAATTATTTTAGGAGCTATTTTAGCTGCGGAATACTTGCTTCTAGGATTAGTCTCTCCCACCCTCCCTACCCCCACCAGAAGTTTGTCTGGTACATGAAATTTATTCCTGGTGTACGTGAACACTGCTATTGTGTTCTATTAAATGTAAGATATCATTATAGCGTGTGTCAGTCACAAGAAAAAAATAAACTCTAAGGCTCTATATATCTGTATGCCAGCTTAATAAATTCTAGACAACAGATGTAGCTGCCGTTCCCCCCCTCTGCCACTTTTCCCAGTTCAATAAAGAGGTACAGATGGTTCTTTTCACCCTGGTTATCTTGAATCTTGGCGTGAAGGCTCTAAATTTCCTGATCTTTCTCTGGAACCTTCCTTCAACCCAAAGGACTGTGGCAACCCAAGAATCCAATGGGACTTCTTCGCACAGATCTGGCCGTTTGGAATCTAGGAGCTCTTACCAGTTGAAAAAACAGCTCAGAGTACCTCTCAGCATTCTGCGTGGAGAAACTGTCAAGTTAGATTTTCTCTTCTGCTTTTGATTTTTTACATGCTCGGCCTGTAGAAGCCCAGGGCTAGGAGAAAGGTCGTCTGGATCTCAGCTCTGCCTTAGGAAGAAACTGAGCTTATTTTTCAGAAAGGCAAGTGAATCCAGCCATGGTTTATAGTTTTCCAGTTCAACCGAAAGAAACAGAAGCAACCTATTTGTGTTAACAAAAAATTTAAGGGGTTAAAAAAATGAAAGGTCTTAAATTACCTTATCCTATTGAATAAATGCAATTTTGGTTCTTCTATATAGTAAGTGCTGTCCTTTGGGGATTGACATTAGTGGTTTGTGTTATTGCTGGTGTCACAGGAGAAGTCTGTGAAAGGAGCCTGATTAATGACATTAGGACAATCAGTATAAACTGGGACAAACCTGGGCAACCTGGGAACAGGCATAGAATAGCAAAGGTGCATACCACCTGGACATCTCCTAAATGCCTCTTCACCTGCCACTGCATTCAATGGAATATGCTCTGAAAACTCCCCTTTTATGTCCAGAGAAACTGAGGCACAAAGAGGGAAAATAACTTTCTAATGCATGTAAACCTAGGAAGTGGCCCAGATAGGAGAGAAGGCCAGGAGCTTTAGGGAGGGCCTCTGGCTGAGAAGACTGCTCTGTTTGGGGGACTGAGTGACTGGCTCCGTTAGGTTGTTTCTCTCAGAAGTTTTGTCATTACCCAGAGGGACATTGAATAAAAGCGGGAATAGAAAATTTGAGGCACGTGGCAAGAAAGTGAGGAACATGGTGTTGACAGAAGAGTTAAAAGTGTCACGATCGATAGTCAGAAAAATAACAAAGTTGCCCAGGAGCACTGAGTAAGCAAGACGGGAGAGTGCTCTCCTGGATCATCTGAAGGATTCTGCGTGAATTCTGAATGACAAAGGTCCTGGTGTCCATGATCTCTGCTCACTTGCTGAGAGTGGGCTGCCTGCCTGCCTGCCTTGAGGTTGTCTGCTCTACCTGGGATAACCTTGAGCACTCTTCTTTCTTGTGAGACTAGGGAGAATCTAGCCTGCAGCAAACTACTCCAAAGGCCTTGATGTGCAGTCATTGGCTGTTTTTCGGAAGCTGGAATTTGAATTTTGAGGACTGTGAGCCTGGGGTGCATCCATCTGTATATTAATGGGACTTTGCTGGTCTCTATTTATTATCCCACATAAAGATAAAGAAAGCCTGAATATGCCACAACTTTTTCTTTCTGGAATATGGCCAACCAGTGCCCAAACTGAGGGTTTGTTCCAATGCTCCAATTGTTTTTGCCTCCTGGGGGGGATATTATATACTAATTGGTGTTCTTGCAAATAGGATTCATGAAAGTCTCAGGATTTCTACCTCCCAGACACGAAAGGGTTCTCACAATGGGTTGCAATATTTTTCCCTGGAACCCTAGACTTCTTCCAAGTTGCTGGAGGGGTACCATGAAAACTTGCTGTATTTTATTTTAAAAACTTACATAAGCTAGTCTGAAAACACCAATGAAAACAAGTACACTGAAGCGTGTTGTAGACAAAATCAAACCCATTGGAGAATACTAGGACACAGCTTCTGCTAACAAATGAACTCTTTAGTTAAGAACACTGACTTTGGAGCCAGGGGGCCTGGTTCAAATGCAGTTTTCAGCACTCCCTGTGTGACTTGGCAAGTTGCCTACATTCTTTGTGATGCACCTCCTCATTTGTGAAATGGGGGCAATAATAATATCTAACTCAGGTAGCTATGTAAGAAGTGAATGAGCTTAGAATAAAGCACTTAGAACAGCATTCAGCACATAGAACCCACAAAATAAATGTCAGTTCTTATTTATAATTGTCATTGCTGCTGTTGTGCAAAGCTCAGAATTAAACTTTTCCTGGCATTTGATTCATCTATCTCAGCTTCTTGTGAATGCATCATAGATTTGAAGTGTCAAGGCTCTGTCCTAGTCTTTTAAAAAAACTTTAAAAAATATATAAATACACATAATTAAAGCTATGCATGTCCAATTACATACATTGTTCTATTAATTGTATCCTAATTCAGAACAAATGTGCACTGATAATTAGTTACTATGCAAGGGCAGGCAATAATAAAGAAACGCATAACACCATATTGAAATGCTATCGTAGTTTTATTCACTATGTTATTTTATTCATCACATGTTTACTATTATTTATCATCTGATTATAATGTATGTGTACTATATTCTGTAATTTTTTCTTTTTGATTTATTACATATGTGATGGACAAAATGTTATACATTTTATATAATAAAGTATCTATATATACATCTTATATATAGATATCCTTTATAAATATATATAGCTTATACATGGGTATAAAAATATACACATCTATAAACATCTTTGTTTTAATCCAAATATGCATATATAAAATCTTTAGATATACATACATTTTATAAAACATGTGTACTTATTTTTTATATAAAATATTTCAAAAATAGAGAAAAATATACAGAATATGTATTACCCAGAGAATAGTGTCTATTATCCATATATAGTAATACCAACTTTTAAATTTTTACAGAACTTTCTAGAGAAATCAGATACAGATACGGTAACTTGTCCTGTGTTCCCTCTCCTTCCCTACCTGCCGCATCTCCTCTACCTTCAGTGGGGTTAGTTTGAAGCTACTGTGCATCTCAGACATATATCATTTTAATATTTTAACACAAACTTATGTTACAGAGGCCAATTATAGTATTTTTTGTTGTTAAAAATTAATGTAAATATTTCTCTACATGTATCTTTTTGTGATTTCCTCTTTTCATTCAACTTTTTTGGAGTTTATTCATGCTAAAAAATGACCTCTATTTCATTGAGTTGCCAAGTAGTAATACTATTGTAAGAATGTATCATAATGAGTTTATCCATCTCTCAATTGATGTTTATAAAAGTTATTTACAATCTTTCATTCTTGCAAGGAATGATGCAGTGTCTACGGTTGTGTGATCTTATGTGAACACATGAGAGCTTCTCCAGGGCATGCCTGTAAGAATGGAATTACTGGGCTGTAATTTCTTGTCTCACTTCTATATTTATTTGGAAACATCAAGCATTCATTACAGAGTCCTAATTTTTCAACTTTGAAACAAATATACCGACTACCTCACTCTCACATTTCTTAATGAGTCAATTGAAGGAAGACTCTCTAGAGTTTGCAAAGAAAATTAAAAAACTGTTGGCACTTGGGTCTGCTTAGTTGTATGATCCAGGATTTACTGAATACTATAGGGTGTGCAACAAAAAATAGCAATAAGTTGCGTGATGAAGACTGATGATGATGATGATCAGTGTGAATATGTCATATTCTTCAAAGCCATTGCATTGCATGTAAAATACTTAACCCTTTAACTTTAAATGTCTTTATTAGATTTTGTTTTCATTATACATGATTACATTTGAAAAGTATATAAAAGAAGAAAACAACTCTTAAATCTCTTCCACTTAATTTTAATCTACAAAGACAACCACTACTAACAGTTTGGTCTAGAGAATATTCCAGATTATTTCCTAAGCATTTACAAATGTGTGTGTATGTGTGTACTTTTTAACAAAGAGCATTTTGGTATATATACCATTCTGTAATTACAAATCTTCAACCTCAGTTTCACTTTCAGTTTATACATAAAATAATACATATAACTAATTAAAGTGAATTAATTACATTTATACCAATAAAAATTACTACACTGTTGTTTTGTATATTTCATCATTGGTCAATTTAAGTGAGACTCACAGAAACAAAGCTCTTATCCAGTGTCTCAGTCTGTTCAGGCTGCTATAACAATATCCCTTTGGGTAATTTATAGATAATAGAAATCTATTTTTCACAGTTCTGAAGGCTGAGAAGTTTAAGGTCATGGCACTGGCAGGTTTGGTGTCTGTTGAAGGCTCACTCTTTGCTTCATAGATGATACCTTTTGCTGTGTCCTCACATGGCAGAAGAGGTGAACAACACCCTTTCACCTCCTTTATAAGGTCATTAATCTGACCTTATGACTTAATCATGATTAATGACTTCATCATCTCCTGAAGGCTCTACTTCTTAATGCTATTATGTTGGCGATTAAGTTTCAATGTACAAATTTTGAAGGGACACAAACATTCAGACCATAGCACCCAGTATCTGTCAAGCTTTCCCTATGAATTAGAGGATACAAATGATCCTGAAAGAGAAGCTGAGCATTGTCAATAGAGCACCCCAGGTCCTCTCTTGCTGTATTTGGACATGCTGCAGCAGAACTTAACACATATATGGAGAAATAAATGCAGGCACACAACTTACACGGACATTTCCATTTTATACACTCACATAACTTATGTAGCATTTTCCAGAGAGCTGTGTCCCATAAATTTATAGATTCCATATTCATTTACCGCAAACAATCCTAGACAGACCAGGTACATCCTACTGAAAGCATTTTATAGATAAGGATGCTCCCACTAGTGAATGCCTTAAGTGACTTTGCCAGTTGATCTGGCATTAGCATATTTTCAAGGAGGTTTGATCAGGTCACTTTATTTTCCCAGGGAATTTATAGTGAAAGGGAGAAAGGCTTGCAGGATTGCTGAAAGGATAAGGATTTACTGGGATTAAAAATAACCATGAAATTGTCAGTGGTCCTTGGCTAAAACCACTTTAAAAATCTTGGCCTATTAGGTTTAGCAGTAGCAACTTTAAAAATAATGTTGGTCATCTTTGTTATGTACTTTCATTTTCTTCATGTCTGAGATAAAATTTCTATTCCTCTTTAACATTTCCAGGCAAGATTTAGTCCTGGCTTCCAGCTGTCATCCGTTATGCAGCTTGTCACCAACCCTTAACTGTGACCTTCAGTGAATTCTCTAAGCATGTTGGACTTGCTCTGTTTAATTAGATAAAATAGCAAACCTACTGTTTTTTAAAAGATTTATTTTAGCAAGAACAACATGTCTATTCTGGTTCCTGGCTATAAATGTGACATTTGTTTATTTTTCTGTGTAAACATTAACTGCTTCTGCATGGAAATAGAATGTAGCTGTTTCCTGTTTATGTCCAAGTGGAAACAAAAGTGAGGGATGTGGTAAATTACTGGGTGTTTGATTATTTGTTTTTCAGAAATGGAATTATTCTACTGGAGCTCAAACCTACTCTTGGTTTTGTTTATTGGTTCCTCAGTATAATATTCCACTTTTCAAAAGGCACCTGTGATTAAACAGTTGTAGGCAGATGAATGCTGAATGGCGGGAACCAGTTTCAAGGAGAAGGTATTAATATTTATGTAGCTTATAAGCAGTACAGCATTGAGAATGCATATTCAAGTGTACCCAACCCAAGAAATAAATTTTGTTTTGAAACAATACGGGAAGAAAAAGCAAACAGTTGATTCACAAGAGTTAAAGCAAACATGCTTCAGAATAGATGTCTGAAATGATTATCACTGATTTGGTACAGAAAATATCCGCTTACCTACCAAGCATTTCGTATTAATTAGGGAGTATGTTGGAGATTAAAACAGCAAAATGTCATAGTGTAACTGCCATATGACCTCACACCTGGTTTTCAGAATAACAATTGGAACTGTAGAAGAATTAACCAGAGGGCAGGAATGAATCACATATGAAAATGCAAGAGACCTATTTTGTAACATAAAATGTGAACATAGTCAACAACATCTGCAGGTTACAGTCTCTAAAATTATGTATCTTCTCTGTTCTGGGAGTTCCTGCCTTAAGGTCAGTGTTGTAGGTCCCAAGGGCAACCCGAATCAAGTGTTAATAGTCCCCTTTTACATAGCCGAAGTGGGTTCCGGTTTCCTGCTTTTAGGCGTCAGATCTCCCACCTATTAAGGTTGGTATGTTAACCTGATCGGACAACATTTGCTCTCAAGATGAGCCACGGTCCACCAGCTTATGTAATGGCAAGAGGCCTTCTCAACAGGGAACAGAGCAAGAAAGCCCACTTCCTTCCACATGAGTCCTCAAGGATTTCTTGATTTTGTGATATTGCTAGGAACCTAAGATTTGAGGTGGTGGGAAATAGGATCTGTATGAAAAAGGAACTCAAAAAAGAAAGACTTTGGTCGTCAATGTGTAGCTTGAGAAAAGACATGATTATAACTATTAAATCATAATCAATACAAATAGATGGATACAAGTTGATTAACAGCAGGAGGGGGGCAATTTTTATTACCTGAATTTCACAAGCTACAATGAAAACTGGTGGGGACTTCTTAACAGGGAAGATGGTGACAGTGACTCACATTATGGAGCGCTTACACTGTGCTGGGAGTTCCTCCAGGAACTTTTAATCATCTCATTTAATCTTTACAACAAACATACGAAAGGTGTGCTCTAGCACAGCTGATTTTACGGCCAGGAGACTGAGGCTCACAGTAGGTAAGCAGCCTGCTGAGGGTCGTGCAGCTACTAGGGGGCAGCATTATCAACATCCCATCCACCTGGCTCCAGAGAACCATACTCTTATGCACAAAACCATAGTGGTTACCTTGTGTTTTATTAACATGTTATCTGGTATGGAAGTAATTATTTTGTCAATGGCGTAAACCATTTAATGACTGAAAGAACAACATAAGGCTCCTAACACAGGTTTACATTTTTAGCTACAGAAACCATATGTTTCTCCTGAGATGTCCCTTGGAGACCTTCATGTAACACCTTATAAACCAGATGCAGATAGGATTTCTCGGGGCTTTGACCCATAGGAATCTTGTGACTAACTTGGATCCCTGATTTCAGATTTCTGACTGTTAGGTAGGGAGATAGGATCTCCGGCTCATCTCGGGACAGGGGTGTCCTGCTTTGGTGCTGTCTCGAGCAATTGCTCCCCACCTGGGAAGAAGGATAAGGGCAGGCACTCTGTTTTGGTGTTGCCCCACCCTTAATCCTATCCTGGGCAACTATGACACCTGGGGAAGGAGCTTTATCAGTCTGGGAATTCCCCAGCCCAGGCATGATAGGATTTGGAAAGTGACCTAGAGTAACCTAAAGGTAATTATGTCATTAGCTTAAATCTACATTGTGGTTCACCTCCCCCAAGGTGGGCTTTCGGAGAGGGAGCTGGCATATGCAGATGGAATTTTGAGGACACCTGTTGATCATTTGGTAATATCCCACACCTCCCGAGAGCCCTCCCCCGGACTGAGCCAGTAAAAGGAAACCAAGAATTGAGAGAGAGAGTGAGTGAGTGAGTCAGTCGGTCTGTCTGTCTGTCTCCACTCTCGGAGACAGACCCGTTTCCTTCTACAGTAAAGATCTACTCATGCGAAACTTCTTCCTGCCTGGGGTTACTCCAGCGTATTGGCCCTGCTGGTGATTTTTCCAAGATAATAGTCTGGACTTGACACTTTGGGTCTGGGCATTCTTTGGCCAAGAGCACACCAAGAACCAAGGGCAGACTGCCACCCTGACATGACTATTGGTCTTGACCTTATGAATTTTATGACTTTAACATGGTCTACTAGAGTACATATTATCTCCTAGTATCTATGACTCTGAAGTGACCCCAAAGACCTCTACGCCAGCAGACCAGTGCAAGCAAAAGGTAAGCATTTATCTAATTTACGAAAGAAAGATCAATAGGATATTTAGCCAACATAGGTAACAAAGTAAATTACAGGGTGTCTGATTTCTTTAATGCATCATTTTTGTTGACTGAATAACTAATAGTACAGGAATGCTAGCATTTTGTTTGTGATATGTAGATCCCACCGAGAGCTTGGCTTTGCTGCCGTTTTTGTTATAGTAACTTTCATTCTTGTTTTTAGTAATTTTTGGTCCCATGAAACACAGTCTTAGTGAAACTTACAAGTTTTAGAAAAACATGTGTGTATGTGTGGGTGTATAATTATTTGGGAGAACCAGGATGTCTTAAGAACTCAGGATCAGGGAATATGCACAGGTTTGAAGAACTGGAACTGGATGTTATGAATTTAAAAACTAATGTTATTCTCTTCATTTCCCAAGGGTTGAATGGGATCTCTCTTCCATTTGTTTCTATAGATGTAATTTATTCTTCTCTGTCTCTGCAGCTAGGCCTTTTCTGTTTCTCCATGCACATGGCAGGAAATGGCCACCCTGAATCTAAATCAGTACAGCCATTATGAAAAATGGTATGGAAGTTCTTCAAAAGATTGAAAATAGAGCTACCATATGATCCAGCAATCCCACTTTTGGGTATATACCCAAAAGGTATAAAATCAGTATGTGGAAGAGATATCTGCACTCCCATGTTCAAGGCAGCATTATTCATAGTAGACAAGATACGGAATCAATGTGAGTGTCCATCAAGGATTAATGAATAAAAATGTGGGGTGTGTGTATATAAAATGGAATATTATTCAGCCATAAAGAAGGCGTTCCTATCATTTTCAACAATGTAGATGAATCTGGAGGACGTTATGTTAAGTGAAATAAGCCAGACGTAGAAAAACAAATACCACACGATCTCACTCATATGTGGAATCTAAAAAAAATGTCAAACTCATAGAAGCAGAGAGCAGAGTTGTAGTTACTAGAGGCTGGGGAGAGGGGGTGGGAGGGTTAAGAATGTGTTGGTCAAAGGATACAAAATTTCAGTTAGATAAAGAAGAATAACTTCAAGAGATCTATTATACATCACGGTGACTATAGTTAATAATATATTGTGTACTTGAAAATTGCTAAGAGAGTAGATTTTAAGTGTTCTCCCACAAAAATATTTCTCACCACAAAAAAGAGGTAATGTGCATGTCAACTTCCTTGATTTACCCATTCCACAATGGATATATATGCCAAAACATCATGTTGTATAAATACATACAAATTTTTTGTCTATTAAAAATTTTTTAAAAAGTTAAACAGGAAAAAAATGATCACCCCAATCCACCCATAAACCTGTTTTCAAGTTTAGAGCCCAAGTGAGTCTCTTAAACTCAATTCCAAAATCTCTGAGGTAGTGAATCTGGCCGGCCTAACTTGGATTCCATGGTGATCTTGGGGTAGTGAGGTCAGACGGGCTTCTGCCCATTCATCAAGGGCTGTTGGAAATGCACCTTTGAGAGGGTGGCCTGGGAAAGGCTCTCTATGTGGAGAAAGGGGTTGGGGAGGCAGTGATTAGTGGTTAGTATGGGAGATTTATCGCCACCCCATCCACCTGTCTAGACATTTCCTTGCACACCTTTGGTTTTTAGGCCATCTAAATGTATTGGAAGTCTTGCTGCCACAGGATTCTCAAACACCTTATTGGTTGATAAACAATGCTGTTTAGAATTTTATTTTGTATTAAAATGAAGGGATTTAATATATGGAATGTAAATATTGTAATTAAGGGTATGGATTTAATCTAGAATGCTTGGATTTGCATCCCAGTGCCAAAGCTTAGTAGCTGAGAGTTACTTAACCTTTTTACCCCTCTATATACTATTCAATAAAACAAGAATAAAATTAGTGACTACCCCATGGGAGTTTGTGAGAAGTAATTGTTTGAATACATGGGTGCTCTTAGAACAATTCCCATCACGTAGGGTTCCCCATGGAGTCATTGTTTGGTAAGAGATTTAGTAAATTGTGAGATTTTATAATAATGAGATTAAATATGCTTAGGGGTTTTTACATATTAATTAATTGAAATAAAAATCAGGGAATTAAAGAGAATATGTGTGACTTAGACACTGAGAGAAAAATCAGCAGAATAAAGAGGAGATTGTGGAGTAATTGCAGTCTTGTGGTGATAAGAGAGTAGCTCGACCAAGTGGAAGAAAGGGTCCTTAAGCTGAAAGTGAGCAGCCCCGCTCCCCACTTGCCTGTTATGGGATGCTGCTGCCCCTTCCTTCACACCAGTATGATCATGAAAAAAGCCACATAAAAATTAAGTCAATTCTATTTCCATAGAGCCGTGGGAACTCTAGCTAACACTGCCTTGGAGGAAGGCTGGGAGAAGTTTGGAAGAAGTTTGGATGGACACAGAATGAAATCAGGAGGGAATAGGTTTAGTTGTAAATATGAGAGTTTGTTCAGACATGTGGCTCCATCTATTGCAGCTGAGGACTTTACCATTTGGGGGAAATCTTGGTATGGAAGATGGTGAGCTTCTTGTCCCTCCGTGGCTTTTTAAGTTGGCCTGAGCCCCATGCACTGTGGCCACTTCTGCTTTAATTTATTCTCCTTGCTCTTGGCTGCTCCCAAGGGAGGGACAAGTTTTGCTAAGAAGTATAGAAAATACAACTATGGTTGCTATAAAAACAATGGATCATTTTAGGTAAAAATGAAGGCCAAACATGTTGGGCATTTTATAGATAAAGAAAGGGCCAAAAGTTTTGATCTCTCAAGGAATTTTGTTGATAAGATGAAATAATATCTGTTGGGTCTGTTTCTAAAGTGTCAGTGCTCCTGTGTTTCCTCTCAAGAATACTCAGCCCGTGTACAGCTCATGCGATCTTAGAAGAAAAGTGAATGAAGTATTTGAAATATGAATATTTCTGATCTGAATCTGAGCAGATCATGACATGTTTATCCCTGTTTTGACTTCTCCAATTTCTTAAGAAAATTGAGGGAAAACTGTTTTGATTTCAGATCCTTACTTGAGACAAATGATACATTTAATCACGTGCTTTTTACCATCCTCAGTATTTCTGTTCTTTGAATACTGGGGGCTAGCCCCCGTGATATTGAAACCCTCAGTTCAAATGACTCACTGAAAAAATAATTTTGTGTAGATTTTGTTTTTAAATTAATATTGTTTTTTGCTTTAAAACAATAATTTTGTTTTTTGCTTTTAAAAAAATACCTTTAGTAACAAGAATGCATGGAATAATTTCTGAGTAATCAAAAAATGGACAAAATTACCTATAGATGTCTACTTTCTTAGTACAATTTGATTCAAATATCAAGTTTTATTATTTTTTAATCTGATAAAAAAACCTCACAAAACCTTAAATACTGTTTTGCTCATTTTTTTTTTTTTTTTTTTTACTAAAACAATTTTTGTTTTTAGAGACCTGGTCTCCTATTCCTATGTTGCCCTGGCTGTCCTCCCACCTCAGCCTCCTGAGTAACTACAGCAGTACACCACCATGTCCAGCTCTCATTTGGTTTTAATGATGTTGAGAAGATAACCTTTGATAACAAAATATGTTTAATTTTGTGCTTGGTAAAGCTTTGCTTAAAACGCAACTAAACGTTATTCAATATTATACTGTTGTTATATGTCTAGACTATTCTAGCGGTGTTTTCTAAAAGTCAGTTTCTTCTCTTTCAGAGAAGATAGCATGCATCATCCCCCATCATACCAAAAATTTTTAAGAAAATACATGTGTGTCATTGAAGATACTCTTTAAGAACACAGGCATTTTGTCATGTTTATATGTCTATACCTAATACCTAGCATGCTACCTTGCAGATGCTATGTGCTCAGCAAATACATACAGTGTTGGATTGAATAGAATTGGAACTTAGATCTTCCAATACGCTAAAACTGAAACATTAAATTTAGACGTGAAGATATAATGAAAAATTAGAGGAGCTATATTTTAGTCCAGATAGGTGTGTACTATTTTAGATGTTGATTTTGTCACAGACTGGGAGACCTAGTCATTGACAGCGTTTAGAACATCCTTTAGGTTTCTCAGTGTTTTCCCTGGGCGTGGGTTCCAAGAGAGAATGATTTCACACGGGGCACACAGAAGAGAAACGATGTTGGTTCGTGTTAAAAGGGGTCCAAAATTCAGACCAAACGTTTCCTCCTTTTGCTGCCTTAATGAGGCTTACGTTTCTTGGGCTTGCTGCGTGCTAGGTGCTACACTTACGATGTTAAACACTTTGTACATCATCACATTTATTCTTCCCTAAAGCCTCATTAGGTTGTTCCCCCTGTGGCACGTGCTCTCAGTTCCTTGCCCATCTCTCTTGGATCTTTTGGTGTTTTCCAGCACTCTCTGTGCCTGAGAGTTCTTCACCCAATCCTACCCCCCACACCCGACTGCAGAAAGTCTTGCTGCCCATATGAGCACGCAGCAGGCCAAATGTGGCTGGGATTTAGCAGCCCTGCATAGCAGCCCTCGCCAATTGACTTTTATGAGTTGCTCTACAAATACCCCTGGAGCAGGAAGATTGTTATACATGAGTTTGCACCAGCACCCTTTCTCCTCTATGGGATTAAGCTTCTACTGCCCGTTGTAGTAGCAGGTCTAGCAGCATGCCGTCTGTTGGCTGCCTCTCCTTCCCTGTGCTACCTTTCCACTTCTGTAGTGGTGCTGCCAACTCTTTCCATATAAACTGCACTTGAAGCTATGTCTCAAGGTGTGCTTTGGGAACGTATGAAGGAAGACGTTACTATTATTCTGATTTTGCTGTTGAGAGCATTGAAGCTCAGAGAAGTTAATGAAGTTGCACAGAGTCACACAGTAAGACAGTGGTGGAATTGGGAATCAAATCCAACTTTGACCCCAAAGGCAAAATTAAGAATTAATGGGAAATTAATTGGAATTCTCCAGTGTGCACATAATTTAGATATAGTATTTGTGGAGAAAGATGGCAGATCCCTTGAATGAGTCTCATTAGTTTGCTACATTGAAGTTATTCTCTAGATAATCACTTTTGCCCCCACTGTGGCATACCCGAGCAGACATGGCCTAAGTTACCAAAGGCTTAGTTTCCTTTTATACCATTACTCATTAGAAAACACCAAATTAATACTGTAAAACTTCACATTGACTGCATTAGGAGAAAGGGGCTCATAATGATACTCCTAAATATAACGGGTGGTAACAACAGTAGCAAATACATATTGAGTCCTCCTACACGCCAGCTGCTAAGCTTATAACTTTACCTGGATTCTCTCATTTCGTCCTTGTTATAAGGCATTGGTAGTGTCCCATTTAGAGATGAGAGACCTGAGACCAGGCTAGCCTAAGTACTTTGCCTAAAATTTCACTTATGGTAACTGTCAGAATTGGAATTTTAATCCAGACAGTTTGGTCTTAGAAAATGCCTCCTTCACCGCTGCTAATTTTCTTTCATTTCCTTTATATAGTGGCCTCTACTAAGGGTCCAGTTAATTTACTAAGATCTGACAGATTCTAGAATAGTGACTTTTGAAGACCATAGAAACATAAGATTATTTGGAAATAGGAGCCAGGTTCCTAATGGACTTTCAAGCACAAGGTTTTGTTCTTTCATTTATAATTCCTTTTTTAGTCCCTGGCAAACCTCACCTAAGTAGTATTGTTCCCTGTACTTACATGTCCATGTTTTTTTCTGCTGAGCTATAAACTAGTTTCTCTATGGGCAGCCTCTCCCTGAGGGAAAATAAATGTTTAGTGTGCATGTTTTGTGTGTGTATGTGAGAGAGGAGAGAGAGATATATGTGTGTGTGTATATATTTATAATTTGTATATATACACAAATTATGTGTGTATATATATGTATAAAATTTCTTAGAGGAAAAAACTAGAAAACGATGAACTTTTAAGCCTTTGGATGGATTTGGTAACCTGGGCTTTGAATTATGGATTTTGCTGTGCGTTTGTGATAATTGAAAAGTACTTTCAGACAATTCAGATGTACATTTTTTTCTTCAGAAGGATATTTCTTTTGGAGATTGCTAATATCCATATCTTTATAATTATTTATATATCTATTTAAACAATGTCTACATATAGTATTCAGGTGCTGGTTTGAGCATCCTCTGTTTATTTCTTGAAACCATACATCTTCCATTATGAAATTTTGCATAGGTATAAGCGACACTTCTCTTTCAGATAAATATTCCTATTTCCTATGTCCATTATTTGATCTAAAATAATTCCCCTTGCTCTTAATGTTCAATCATTCCTCATATTTTTAGTAAGTGTCATATGTTTGACACTGTGTGTGATTATGTACACATTATAGCTATATATCCATTTAGCCAAGCAGTATTTATTGAGTGCTTGTTTTGCGTCAGACATTGTTTTAGGTGCTGAAAGTACAGAGGAGTATAAAACAGATAGGGTCACTGTCTTCCAAGAGCTTATTTTATTTAGTTTTACAAAGTCTTTTGAGGATTCTCTGATCCTCATTTAATAAATAGAGAAACTGAGGCTCAAAGAAGTTTAATTCTTTAAAGTCCTAAAAACTGGTGAAATAGAGGAGCTGGACTTTGAATCCAAAATTAGTTGCCTGTGAGCCCCAAGTTCATTCCACCATCTCTGGTAACAAATGACACAAAATAAAGATGGTACCAAACAGTAACTTTTTAAAAAAACTGTGATGGTGGGACTAGAAGAGGAAAAAAAGGACACTAAGGAATAACTAGAAGCTAATGCGGCCCTATCATTGAAAGACAAATTTAATGTACTGCTTTTCAAACATCTTTATTATAATTCATAACAAATACGCTTTACGTTGCCACCCACTATACCACACATGTATATATAGATACGCACATGTGTATGTGTATGTATAAATATACACGCATACACATGTCTATGTTAAACACTAGTGCACAAAATAACATAGCTTACTATGTACAGTTCTTTCCAAGACTTTACGTTATGTTTTATTTTGTATTTTATTTCATAACATAATGTGTTATAACTTGCAGTTGAACATTTAATATAAGCAGAAAATTGAAAACAAATTACAGTATATTCAAATCCACGATTTGCACACACACACACACACACACTCCCACCCACCCATATCTCAGTACAGTTATAAACAGATGCTAAAGAGTTGTTGAAATACTGTGTTATGCAGACTGAATGTTTGTATACCCCCAAAATTCATATGTTGAAACCTCCTCCCCAGTGTGATGGTATTTGGCAGTGGGGCCTTTGGGAAGTGATTAGGACACGAAGGTGAAACCCTCTATGAATAAGATTAGTGCCCTTATTAAAGAAACCTCAGAGAGCTGCCTCACCCCTTCTGTCATGTGAGGACTCAGGGAGAAGACGGCCATCTATGAACCAGAGAGTGGCCCCCACCAGACACCAAATCTACCAGGGCCTTGATTTTGGACCTCCCAGCCTTCAAAACTGTGAGAAATAAATTTCTTTTGTTTATAAGCACCTTATAAATGACAGTCTACAGTATCCTGTGATAGCAGCCCAAACCAATTAAGACCCTGTGGGTCAAAAAATATAGAAACATCTAAAATTTTTTTTTTTTTAGTTCTAAGGGCAAGTTGTTTGCTAATTCTTTGAACAAAGTTGTGCAATGCATACTATGTGTCAGTACTATTAGCTTGTTACAAAACAAACATAGCCCCTGACCTCGTAGCTTAAAGACTAGTGGGATAACAAAGAAAATTTATATGTTAAATATATAATTAAATATTATAGGAATTGTTGTGGAGAGAAAAATAGCATTAAATTAAAATACGAGAGAGGTCTAGGTTGTTTTAGAAATGCCAAGGAAAATTTCTAAGTAAGTTGAATGTAAGCAGAGATTCATAGGAAGAGTTGGAATTACCCAGGTGACAAGCAGTTAAAGAATTAAAGACTGAGGAACCTACAGATAAAGGCCTTAAGCTGGAGGGAATTTGATGTGTTAGAAAATAAGAAAAATCAGAGGATAAAGCCATAGGGGCAGTCTAGAGAGATGAAGAGGATGAGTAGGCATGTGTCAGAACACGCATGATCTAATAGACTTCTTTAAGAATTTTTTATTTTATCCTAAGCATAGTGGGAAAATGTTGGGTTTTTTTTTCAATGGGGGCGTGTCATGACTTTGATTTGATTTGATTTTAAGATATCTTTGCTGCTGCTGAAAAATGGAGTAGGAGAAAGTAGAACGAAGGCATTGCCAGATGGTCCCTGAGGCCATTGGAGGTTTAGCGAGTCTGCGTTTCTGTAACCTCTTTATGATCAAACATCCAGATGATCATCTCAGACAACTTCTTTCTTCCGTTTGTCTTGTTGATCACTTGGCTTTCAGTTGTTGGCTTGCTTGACTACAGAAAACCAATTACAGATCCTTTTCTGTGACCCCCAGGTGATTGGCTGGTGCTATGTATTCTTCCAATCGCTTTTTCATCAAATTAGATGCGACACTGGTCCATCTGGCTTGTAGAAAGTTGAGGCATGGGTGGAGTAACTTTGCTCACAGGAGAAAACAGGCTTGTTGTAAACTAGCTTTGCTGGACTAGAAGACAGGCTTTCAAGAATTATTAACAAAATTACCTCTGTGTGTACCAGTCAGGAAAGCCATTTATCAATTATATGTATGTGTATAAACAGTTTTTCACTCCCCTTGATTTTTACAGAAAATGGAAAGTGACTAGAAATAAATGGATGTCTGCTATTTATTTCAAAATTCCTTACTTTCAGGGCTGCTTCAGACCTAAAAAAAATTAGAGCCAATTTCCTTCTCCTCCTACCTCCATAACATTGAGATATAAGAATTTATCCTGCATAATATCCTAACTTGGTAAGGAAAGTTATGATACCAATATTTATTATGGTGAGAAAATAGAACTCTTCATTTAGAAATACTTAAAAAGGATAAAATCTAAAATTATTTTTGGAGTTATTAATCAGAATTCTTCTGCTTATAAGTGAACAGACTCTCTCCTTAACCTAGCCCAAGAAGAAAAAAAATAAATAAAAATAAAAATCCATTATCTCCTATAATTTAAGAGACCCAGAGTTGGACACATCTTCAGCTGAATCTATAGGCACAAAAAGCATCATCGGAATTTTTTTACTTTTTGCTCTGCTGTGTGTATGTGTTTTGGATTCTTCTTGGGCAGTCTCTTTCCAGAAGAGACCCCCTTGCCCCCAAGAAGATGGGGACAAGCTGCCCTGGGATTACATTTTACCACCCTGTAATGCAGCTGTTTTCCAAAAGTTCCAGCAAAAGTCTTAAAATGGGGTCTATTTGCCTCATGTGGGTCATATACCCATCTTTAAAACCGTCAGTATGAATAATAAAATGGAAAATGCTGATTGGTCAAGGCTGGGTGATGTGCCTCAGCTGCCAAAATTGGGTGAGCTCTATGAAAGCCACGTGGGCTCAGAGAAGCAGAGTAGCCTTTTCTCAAAGGGCAATCAATTTTCAGTAACCAAAGAAGTAACCAAAACAATAGATGCCCTCTAGAATAAACCTCCATGTAAGCAGAAAACTGATCTCTCTGGTTCTTTTATTAAATATCTAGCACCTGTCCATACCACGGCATTCTTTTAAAATAAATTTAATGCATGAGATTTCTCTTATGTAAAATAAATTTCCTTCTTTCCCAGTGAATTTCATTTAATTGAAATTACATTATAGCTTGATCATAGCAGAAATTAGCTTTGAGTCCTTCAACCTAACAGGAGCAATTTTGTCTGTTGAATCACAATATTAACCTAAACAAATAGTGGGAGTGATTAGTGGAAGAGCAAAAGCAGTGTGAGCCAAACAGTCTCCACTCCAGCATGGCCAGAGCCTTTGATTCATCGTCATTGACCTTCTCAAGCTTTAGTCAATCCAGTTGGAAATTCTGATAAAAATCAGTATGTCACTACTAAGTAGATATTGAGTTTGAAATGACCTTTTTTTTGAGTAAATAAATTAGAAAAGACAACAAAATAAAGCAGCAACCTTGAGACAGCCAACACAGAAAGCTGCATGGAGGATTATATGACCTCCCAGGCTCTGGCTTCCATCCCACCGTCCTCCAGCCACCAGACGATTTCCAGCTCCTGTTTCTCTGCTCTTGGGGGCCCTGAGTCTCAATCGCCTTTGAGGATGTGAGCCTCTGAGTTTAACTATCGCTGGTCTTACTGAATGTCTCTGGTCTGTGACAGTGAGACAACAAGTGTAGTGTTGTGGTGTCTCTGGATCTGGAAATGGGAAAAGAGGTGAAAGAGGGAAGTGATTAGGAATGTAGGCACTGGCGCCAGGCATCCCAGGTCTCAAGTCATGACTCGGCCACCTTCTCACTGTGTCTTTGGGCAAAGGAAATGTTTTTGAATGTGCTTCCTCGTTTGTAAAATGAGGATATCTACAGTTCTTACCTTACAGTGTTGTTGCAAGTGTTATGTAAGATACCAATTTTACCAATGCTTAGGAAAGTATCTGGCATACATTAAACACTCAGAAAATGAAAGGTGCCATAATTACAGTACTACGCACCATCTCCAATGAAGGGCATTGCCAACTTCTCAATTCGAATCGCTAGATAGACCCAACTGCTGATTATTGTGTGAACCATAAACTCATGCCATCACAGTAGGATGCATTCTGTTTTACTTCAATTTTCCACGGGAAAGATGTGAAGGTGAATAAAAGCCAGGAATAGCCTGATTTCCATAATCAGATGATAAAGCCAAGAGTGGCAAATCAACTTTATCAATATCATGGACAGAGACATTTCCCCAGGCTACACAAATACTTTATCTCTTTTTTACATGCAACTGAGAATGCGAAGAGCAGACTTAAGAATTGAGTGCTTTATTCATCTATTTATATTTACATGTACTCAAACGGAAAATGAAGATTAAATGTGGTTTTCATTTATCTGTGCCAACGGGCAGCAGCTCACAGACTCATATCGTCTACTACAAGTGACACTTGCTTTTGGAATGCATTATTTAGTTTGGGTTTTATTTCAGCAGACTCACCTAATTATGATTTGCCGAGGATCATGCTGAAACAAGTGTAAATTTCCTAAGTATATCCCAATCAGCAGTGGAGGAAATTGGCCTAGAATACCGCTTGGCAGAAGGGTGACGGCAGACTGGAATAATGAATACATCAAAAATTATTTGCATGTGGATAATTTGAGTCTTGACTGTGAGCAGCAGTCATTTATGCTCTTTTGCCAGAATACTCAAATATTTAGTCGTTTTACCAAACAAAAAAAAAGTAGCAAAATCTCTGGCGGAACACCCTCCCCCCTAAAAAAAAAAAAAAAAAAAAAAAAATATTGCTTGTTGAGGTATGTAGGTGACAGCTAGTTATTTGTTTTATTTCCAACTTATGGAATATTAGACAAAGCATTACTTAAGATTTTTAATGTATACTTGACAATACAACTTTATGATCTATGCCAAAATCTTCTGAAATTAAAATAAATTTATATAGGTTTATATATATAGTTATGCATATTGATTAACACTTGAATTTGAGTCTTTGTAAATTTATAATTTAATTGATATTTTGTATTCCTCTTAGCACTAAACAAGATATTTTTTGTTTTTTCCTTATATTTCTGACAGTATATTAGTGTTCTGATATACCTTTCTTTCCACCTCAGAAATATGTAGTTTTAGTGATATTTGAAGTACCATGATTTGGTTCCAAGCTTTTTTCTAACTTTATTTTTATGATTGCAGTACTGCATGGCATGCCTAGTAAATAGTGGTTGCTTTCTCTCTGTGTAGACAATTAGATATAGATATAGCTGTATATTTTTAGGTGTCTTCATCTCTCTATCCCTCTCTGTCATTTTCTGTCTCTGTCTCTATGTGTGTGTATATATATATTTATCTTTATATAGATATATCTATATATCTGTATGTCTATATATGTATATATTTATATAGATGGAATGACAGATATAGATATAGATGTACATTTGGATGTCTATCTCTCTGTCACTCTTTTTTATATATGTCTCTCTATAAATAAATATTTATATATTCTCATACATGTATATGAGACAGAGAATGAGCGAGAAGAGAGAGGGAGGAGAGAGAGATCTTTTACAGGAAACTCTAACAGTTTGCCAATAAGATTGTTTAGTTATTTTATTGTAGGGCTGGAATTTGAATCCAAGTATTCCTGCCTCTGCAGGTTGATTTTTTTCCAAAGTGTGCCACTTTTATCCTTGGCAAATATGAGCTGCAATTTTGTGGAACTCAGACATAACATTAAATGGCATTCAGTGATAAGAAATTTATTTTCTTTTAGTCTGGCTCCTTCTCCTAGATTGTGTCAAGGAAAAACTCTTAGTTTGGTTCCAGTAGGTATTTAAAAAAAATTTTAATTGTCAAATAATAATTGTATATATTTATGGGGTACAATGTGATATTTTGATATATGTATACATTGTAGAAAGATTAAATCACGCTAATTAACATATCTATCACCTCACCTACTTATTACTTTTCGGTTCCAGAAGGTATTAATCCATCTTTATCTCTTGTTAATCTCCATTTTTAACATTGATGGCTGAGCTCAGGCAGTCAACAAGACCTAGGGAGAATTTAATTATGTTGTTTTATTTCCATTTAATTTTGTCTACTTTCTATTTGTGTTAAGCAATACTGAGTTTTTGGGCTTGTTTGTAATAGTTTAGAAATAAAATATAAAGAGTTATTAAAAATGAGTTAATTTATCAAAAAATATCAAGTCCATGAAAGGGCGTTGATACACAAACTTCATAACAGTGGCCCTGGTCTGAATAAATAATGGGAAATAACTATTTCACCTTCTGGCTTTTGATGAATGTTGCTCTCCACACATACACTTACCTTCTTCCAGAGGAACAACACGCTTTGCGATGTCATGACTTAGCTTACTTCTCTCTCTTGCCTCTGTCATCATAACTAAATTCTAAAGTTGTAAAGTTCAAATTCACACACTGTGTTGATAAAGTATCCCTTTATCTCATAGCTAAAAATGTTCTCATCCTATTTTCCCAATTTTCTACCATTTAAGTCCCCCCCATATACTTTTACATTTCCTTGTAAAAAAAAAATATATATATATATATACACACACACACACACACATATATGTATATTTGCCTTTTACTATACCTTCACATCTTGAGGGCAGTATTTGTGTCCAGGACATCTGTCTGCAGAGACCAGCACCCAGGGTAATGCTTTTAGGTATAGGAGTACTTAATAGACATTTGCGGAGTCAATACATTCATGTGTGAATGAACAAAGGCAACTGAATAGCTACTTGCTTCATCATGCACTTCACCCTGTAGCAATGACTAAATCTCAACTTTAGGAACATTCACATCTTGCTTTCTAGGCTAAAAAATAAGCAAGCAAATAAAATAACCAAATTAAATTTTTATAATTTATAAAAAGGGAAGACTTAACTCAACTGACTTGAGTTTTCTGGTACCAGGTTTTCTCTACCATTCACTAGAGGTATTTTCTTAAAATGAATATGAATCAATTATTCCTGAGTGTCTGAGTGTCTGATGGTCTCACTTGCTCCCTGCGAAGGGGACGTAGCTGATGGCACAGGATGAAAAAGGATGCAGCTGACTTTGTGGAATTGCAACTATTTCTGTGGTTGATTAGCATTCCAGATGCTGAAGGGCCATACTTCAGGATTTAAGTGAATCTTGTTCCTTAGTCTTGAGAGGATGTGGCTGCTGACTGGGGAGGGAACGCTGTTCTTCACCAGTCAACTGCTTGCTTTTGTAGCCTCTCCTTTGTTTCTGAACCACTGCTGAAATTTTTTTTTCTCTGCTACTTTATCTCCTTTCTTTTCTGTCAGTGAAATGATTCCCAAAATACCTTGGGGTGTAGTCACACTTCTGGATGTTCATTATCTCCAGATGCCCTCAGCTACAGATATTTATTTTCTGCAGACTTCAGTCTGCAAACAAAAAAATAAAAATAAATAAATAAACTCTGCTGCTTGTTATGGCAGCAGAGCAATCTAAACTGTTTTTCTCTTTCTGAGGCAGTTCAGAGACCTTAGCCCATCTGTATTTTTTTCCCCTCTAGGTTTTCTGTTTCTCAAAGGTGAAATTATATGCCAGTGACCATTTTTCATACCACCACACCTTTCCTCAATAATCTGGACCATTGGACTTTCCAGTCTTTCCTTGATCATTGCTAGAAAGCCACTTGCAAATGAAGATTAAATGCATGGAAATTGCTGGTTTTGAGCCAAAGATGCTTGAAAAGTAAAGAGTTGATATTTCAGCAAACTGATAAATTACTTGAATGTGCTGTAGTTTGAAAACCATACATTCCTTTTCATAAAATTTGAATTCAAATCAAATTATAGCTGAGATTTGGGTTGCACAATTGCATTTATTCCATGGATATTTCAAAATACTAATCTCTTTCTCTTCTATTATCAATAATAATTTTATTTTTAGGGTCATCATTGTTTCAAATCAATAGAAAAACTACCTAAATTCAAAAGACAACTTTTTATTTCTCTAGCAGTCATTTAGTAAAATGCAACGAGTAGGAAAATAAGCAGAGGAAGAATAGTAGAAATGATAGAGAAAGCAACTCCTTAGTAATCTTTTTTCTTTGCATGTAATTGTGTACGATATATACCTCATGCTTTATTCAATAAAATTTTGTCAGTGATAATATTTACTATAAATGCTTAATAGTTATAGTAAGATGTTCACTGAGAATGAAGATAAAACATCAACAATTTCCCTTTGAAAGTTAGGTTGCTTATCACTTATGATTGCTTTCAGGTGCATGAGACATAAACTCTACTGTAGTGAATTAACCAAATAGGCATTTATTTTTCTCACATAGTAAGTGGGCTGAAGAGGAAATCCAAGAGTAAAATGGTAGCTCCATGATTTTGGCATAGATTTAGTTTGCGTCTATAGCTCTGCTTTGCTTTCCTCAGCCATCTGGTTTTTACCCACGGTCTCAGCATGGCTGTTGAAGCTACTGCCATCAGATGTGCATTCCAGGCAAGAAAAAGGAGAGAAGAGCAAAGGGCCCAAGGTGAGTGCCAGCCAAGTCTATCCCTTTTTATCAGGAAAATAATAGGGATATTATTACTTCCCCATGAAGTAGATTCCTATTTACATTTATAAATGAGAACGCTGTCATAGGTCTATGCCCCGCTGCAAAGAAGTTTGGGGAGGTGTACCTTTTACCTGAGTATATTACTACTTAGAACAAAGTCAGAGAAAAAATACTTTTACATAGTTAATAGTATCTGCTTAATATGTAAAATCAACATGGTATCAGTCAAAGTATTAAAAATGCAAGTTATTTCAGATTAGTTCCTCGATATATTTTATTTATTAAAGAAAATGTCAACAAACCGAAGAAGCATAGTTAAAGCATGTTCATAAGAAATGTTTGCAGTTCCCAAGTTTGGTCCAGGAGATCAGAGATCTGAGTCCTAGGGCTTTGTGCTTTTATACGAAGATGATGATGAAATATCTGTGTGGGGGTGGGGGGGACGTAGGAGGGGGAAGGGGACCGAGAAGATTTACAGTTCTATTCTTAAAGTACCATAGATAGTTATTTCCTAGCTCTACTATTGGCTGGCTGAATGATGTTACGCTAGTGATTTAACCACATTTTGCCTTGGTTTCCCCATCTGTAAGATGGAGATTGCACTAATACCTACCTCATTAGGTGGTTGTTATAATTAAACAAGTTCATATTTGCTGAGTATTTAGTTACAGTGTCTTTTACATAAGTCTTTATTAAATAAGTAAAACAATCCCTATTGTGGAAGGAATTTATCAAGTTACATTTTTGTCAGACATCAGGTTATATCTTTATGAGCTTTAGCATGTTATATTCACTATTGTATTCCCAGTTTCTCTATATTGTAAGAGTTCAATGCTTATTGAATTAATAAATGAATCTGAGCTGATGCTAAAGCATTTTTGGTTCAGCTAGCTCTACATATCTGTTGCATATTTATGAACAGTGTTATAATTCCTATATAATCTGTTGAAAGATTCAACAAATGGATTTTGAGTAATTCCAGTTTATACAAGAGTAGTTTTTATGATATAGTCATCAAATATCTTCTGATTATGACTTGATTTTGCATGAAGCTTGACTTTTACATGACAACAAAGGCAACAAATTCTTGTTACACTGACCTATGTATTCATTGTTCATTTGAAAAGTTGGATTGTTTCTCTGAAATTAATAAATTGTCATTCTGCTATCTGCCTTGGTAATTTATACATTTGACTGCAGAGATAATAAGATGGTTAATTACTGGCACAACTACATTATCTTTCTACATATATCAAAACATCATATTGTACCCCATAAACGTATACAGTTATAATTTGTCAACTAATATACTATTAATAAAATACAAATAATAAAAGAAACATTTTCAATATAGAATCAAATTCTGCCCCTTCAGTTTTAGATAAAAAATTGTAGACTTGTATTTGCTTGGAAGACGCTTAAATTTTTAGTGAGGAGATAGTATGGCATGGTTGTTACGAGCTGGACTGTAAATACAGAAAGCCAGCTCTACCTTTTACTAGTTATGACCTCTTGAGAAAGCTGCTGATCCTTTTGGTGCTTCAACTTCCTCCTCTGCAACATGAAGTGAATAACAGTATTTAACTCTTATTCACACAGGGTTATTGTGTGAATATATACATAGGGCTTAACATGATATATGAGTAAGTCCTCAACAAGTGACAGTCCAGGCACATAGTGTTTTATGAATTTGTTGAATACATGGATGAGAAGGGATACTCAAGACTAAAGCTGAATATAGAATTCACTCATCAAATAGCCACTAATGAGGGACAGAGGAAAGGCTCTAATAATTCATCTTAACATACAGGTATTTAAAAGACTCACCCTAGAAAAATACCCCTTTGCCTTTGTGAACAAATATTGAATCTCCAGGTCAGCAAATATCCCAGGGATTATCCCCAAATAATTACTTGGATAATTGGAACTTTATAAACTGATATTCAGTTTAAATGAGTACAATAATTTATTAATAACTATTTGAAGAGGGAAAATCAGGGCAATGTAAGATAACACTTTATAACACATCCAGATATGCTTGTTCCTTATTAAACATGCAACACTGAATGTTCTTTGTTAAAATAAAATATTTCATTGAACATCTTAGTGTATAAATTATTGATGGGCTCATTTTAACAATTTCCTAGTGGAATACTAGTCTCATTTTCACTTGTAGGGCACAGTATCCTTTTTCTGGACAAAATCGTCCCCAGGTAGTCAATTTCTCCTCTATTGGCGTAGATGACCCTTTCATACAGTTAACGTTTGCTTAGTTCTGTATTTCCCAAGTACTTAGAAAAGATGGGCTGTAATATTGTTTTTTTCACTGATGATTCAAGATGACTCTTCTAAGGAAAAACATTTTTTAAAGGCTAATTTTCTAAATGTGTTTTTTAAACACCCACTTTCCATTATTTCCATTGCTTAAGTTCTTAAATGTATATTCTTTTCTGGAAAATAAGTGAAGTATTTGAAAAATCAGTTTGTTACTCATTTTAAAAAAACTAAATAACATTGTCTCCCTTGAGACTTTTATAATTGGACTTGGACTATACTTTTGCTGGTCGGGTATTTATTTGTGATAGATATTTTTCTATTTCAGACAATCTGTTTCTATTTCAAACAACCTAGAGCAACAAAAACTAAAAACCTTGTGAGAATTAATTGAAATATCTTGGTGGGAGAAATATTTTTTTCCTACTTCCTTTATATGAACTTTTTTCAAAAGATGACCTAATGAATATTAAAAAGATTCCTGGTATGATAAAGTTCAGGTTTTAATAAGAAAGTCTTAGTGGACTTTAATTATAGCAAAATATCTGTCTTCACTCTACTAGCTTAATAGTATCCCAAATATTCATTATTAGTGCCATTCCTTATGGTCAGCTTAAGAAGACTAGCATTTTAACGGGGTTAAACCTTGTGTTATCTGGCAGGATAGTCATTAACTCAGAGTCATGGATTCATGTTTATAAATAGCAATGCCACATACTTTATAATGAGACATAGAATGCATACTTTGATATGGATACTATTTATGACTACATCCTTTGTAACTGTGTGTTGTTTACCACCTTTATCTCTGTGATCCTAAACAGAGTATGTGAGACATATGTTTTTAATTGGGTTTACCTTTTCCAA
Organism: Daubentonia madagascariensis; assembly: GCA_023783475.1. Lineage (NCBI taxonomy): Eukaryota > Metazoa > Chordata > Mammalia > Primates > Daubentoniidae > Daubentonia > Daubentonia madagascariensis. Next base: position 6,780,259 of record JAKFHU010001640.1, on the reverse strand, counting down.
ATAGTTATTTTCTCAATTATATATTTTTCTGACTAAAAATACTTGGGAATTTCATCAAAAATCAAAACTTTTGCACTTCAAAAGACACAAATCAGGAAAGTGGGGGGAAAAAGCCCACAGACAGGGAGAAAGTATTTGCAAATCAAATATCTAAGGCATTTGTATCCAGAATGTACAAAGATTTCTTACAACTCACTAGTAAGAAAACAAGTAACCTACTTCAAAAATAGGTAAGCAATTTTAATAGATATTTCCTTAAAGAAGATATAAGAATGACCAGTAAGCACATGAAAAACATGTTTAACATCATTGGTTATAAGAAAAACGCAAATCAAAACCACAGTGAGGTACTACTTCACACTCACTGGAAGAGCTATAATCAAAAGGCAATAAAAAGATTTGGCTAGGATGTGGAGAAATTGGAGCCTCATCCACTGTGGGTAGAAATATAAGATGGTGGTGTCACTTTGGAAAACAGTTTGTAAGCTTCTCAAAATCTTAAAAAATAGAATTACCATATGACCCAGCAATTCTAGTCTTAGGTATATACCCAAGAGAATTGAAAAATATATCTATACAAAGACTTTCACATGAATGTTCCTGTCAGCATTGTTTATAATGGTCAAAAAGGGGAAAAAACCCAAATATCCATCAAATGTTGAATTGATAAACAAAATGTGGTATATCAATATAATGAAATAATGTTAATAAAAGGAATAAAGCTCTGATACATGCTATAACATGTATGAACCTTTAAGGCATGCTAAGAAATCAGATACACATGTTGCATGATTCCATTTTTAGGAAATAAAGGAAGATCTTTAAAGACAGAAAGCAGATTTAGGGGTATCCTAGGGCTGGAGTGGGAATGGGCACAAGGTTTCTATTTGAGGTGATACAAATATTTTCTAAAATTAGATTAAGGTAATGGTTAAACAATTCTGTAAATATAATAAAAATCATTGAATTATACACTTAAAATGGATGAATTTATGGTATGCCAATTATATCTCAATAAAGCTGTTAAGGAAAAATACCTAAAAAGAAATTTCAGAAATCAGAAAATTTCATAGAAGAAAAATAGTCACCTATAATCATCCTATTTCCCCAAATTGTTACTAATAGAAAATTGCTGAATTTTATGTCATTTTCCCCAAAATGATTACTTCTTTATGCTTACTGTTTCATGTAAGCTTTTTACACCTAATGTTCCTAATATTGTTAAGTAATGTGTACAATATTTATAATGGCTATATAGTGTTTAATCTTAGTATGCATCACAATTTATTTTTTCTTATTTATTAAGATATAACCTATATATAGCAAGGGGCACAGATTTCAAATGTACATTCTGATGAATTTTTACATCTGTGTACCCTATGTTAGTGCCAGATAGTTAAAATTAAAGCATTCCAGCGGGTTCTATGTTATCCTTCCCAGTCTGTATCTTGTTGCCCCAACGCTTCACACTATTCTGAGCTCTGTCATGATAGTTTGCCTACTTTTGAACTTCATATAAATGGATGTATATAGTATATAATCTTATGTATAGCTTATTTTACTCAACATCGTGTTTGTGATAATCACACGTTTTCTGTTATAGTAGTAGTATTCCACTCATTTTCATCGCTGACTAGTATTTCACAGTATAAATTTACCACAATTGCTGGACATTTGGAGCAATTTCCTCTAGTTTTGCTATAATGAATATAGCTATTAAAACGTTCTTGAACATTTCTTCTGGTGGACATATGTACTGACTTAGCCATATATCTAGGAAAGGAGATTTTGGGTTGCAGAATATATGGATATTTACCTTAGTAGAGGCTCCAAATACTTTTCCAAAGTGCATAGTTTATTTTTGATTCAATTACTTTCTGTTGTTTACATTTTTTATAGTACAAATAATTCTGAAAAGCAAAATCCAGATTAAGCTACATAAAGGGGAATTCGTTTGGACAAAGTGTAATTATTTTTAGGAAGTGTGTGAAAAATTTCATTAAAATCTCCTTCAAAAAATAGTGTCAATTTTTGCTCCAATCTGTTTTTCACTTTTGTACAGTATTTTATACATTACATGAGATATTCAACACTTTATAATAAAATAAACTTTGTGCTTGTCAACCTAAATAAGAAAGAGAGAGGGGCTCTCTAAGAGAAAAAGGTGTCTATTGGGGAGTCAAGCATTGCAACGGGAATATGCATGCCATAGTAAACTATGCACAAACTCAGAAAGGTAAAGGAATACAAAGGTTTTAAAAACAAAAATGAAAAGGATTGCATAATTGTTCTGAAATGATTATCCTTGGCTACAGAGATTAACAGAAAGAGTGATGCAAGTCTGGAGTTGGAAGGCAGTTGCTGGGCAAATGTCCTTGCAGAAATATTTTATATATAAGATTGTGATGGCTTTTGTTCAAGACTGTGATTTTTGCAGAGTCTTTTGTGGTAGTTTTTGTTATCAGGCATACAAGCATGAGAACCTTCCCTTCATGGCCTTCCCCAGCTCTGTTTGTCAGGTTTTTCTTTTCTTTTTTTAAACACTAGTGACTCTATTTGGATTCTGACGACTTTCACTTGTTGGATGATTTAGCCCAACTGTAGGCTAATATAAGTATTTTGAGCATGTTTAAGAAACCGTAGGGGCCAAAGTAAACCTTCCCCTGTGCCCTCTGAAGGTTCCCTGACAGTAACTGACAAAAGGCAGATTAATAGGAAAAAAGGCATACAAAAGTTTATCTTAGTGTGCATAACACAGAGGAATTGCAGGAGGATGATACCCAATAACTCACTGCTGTACAGTAGCTTATCTGCCTTTTTTCATGGGGGAGTTGGGAGATGGGGAACGCAGACAATTCTTTTGAGGGACAATAAATCATTAGGGAAAATGAAGGGTCCCAGGAGGAAGGCAGGAAGCAGACATTAAGGGATGGGGAAGAGGGGAGCTGCAGGGATCATGCAGACACGGTCCCCAGGGAACCTCTTGGAGCTGCCCTCAGAAGAATAGATGAAGTCTCTCTGGGCTCATGAGGACTCCAGTCTCTTCCCTGGTGGTTGATTCTTCCTGGTTATTTGATGAGAATCCCTAGGGAGTGGGTTTAAGACCATTTCTTTTGGAAAGAAGCTTTCTTGGTCAAATAAGGAAATTCCCAGAGGGAGTTCCTCCCTGTGCTTGGTGGGGGTGGGAACAAGACAAGGTTAGCGAGACCTTGATTCTGAGGCAGCTTCTAAGGCCTCTCAGCATGCCAAAGCACCAATCTTTGGGGTATTGCTTTCTGAGCCCCAACAGTGTACTGAGCTAAGCTACGATGTTTAGTAGGTTAGGTATATTAAATGCATTTTCAACGTATGCTATTTTCAATTTATGATGGGTTTATTGGGATGTAACCCCATTGTAAGTTGAGAGCATCTGTATATGGAAAGTTCTTATTCCCTGCATCCTTCATGCATTGGCTATTATTATTGTTACTATTATTGTATTAAGCATGCACATATATGATCGAAAAATATTCCATTTTAAAATGCATTTCTTCTTAAAAATGAGATTAAAGTTAGCTGTATATTGTAGATGTAGATTGGCACTTTGCACTTCTTCCTCTGTAAATTCCCTATCTGTATCCTTTGCCCATTTTTAATATTTGTATGTACAAAGTTTTAACATTTGGGAAAGCACCTTATATGTTAAATTTATGCCCATGTATTTATAAATAGTACTATTTAACAAGGATGTTTTGAGAGCCTCCTATATATCCTCAGTGCTGAGGTGGCGAACATGATCTGTGGCCCTGTGGAATTTACAGGCTAGTTATGTGAGACAGCCCATAATGACACTAATACACATCCAGTTATAATTTGATGAACAATGTGATAGGAAAGTACAGGGAGCTGAGACACCATACACTGGGGGTAACCTAGACTGGGGCATCAAGTGAAAGTTCACTGAGAAAAAGTCCATTTTATCTTTTAATGTGTGTATGATTTTCTTCATTTTGGAACTTTGAATATTGTTATGGGTTGAATTGTCTCTCCTACAAAAAGATATGGTGCTGTCTTAACCCCCAGTACCTAAGAATCTAACCTTATTTGGGTCTCTACAGAGGTAATCAAGTTAAAATGAGGTCATTCGAGTAGGCCCTAATCCAATATGACTGGCGATTTGGACACAGGTATTCATAGAGGGAGGAAGACGGGAAGACACAAGGATAAGGCCATCTACAAGCCAAAGAACGCCTCAGCCACCCGCGGCCAGGAGAGAGGCTTGCAACAGAATCTTCCTCACGGCTTCCAGAAGGAAGCAACGCTGTCAAAACCTGGATTTTGGCCTTCTAGCCTCCAGAACTGCAAGATAATAAATTACTTTTTTTAAGCCACTCATTTTGTGATACCTTCTAACAGCAGTCCTAGGAAACTATTAAAAATATTTCAATTTCTTACAATCACATTGCTTTAAAGAAAATCCTCCACATTCTTACCCTTGGTATGTTTGAAGAGTCTCAAAGCAAAGCGTGCTTTATTTTTGTTATATAATTTAATGTTATTCCCATTACATTTTTCTTCCTTTATTTTGAAATGATTTTAGACTCACAAAGCAGGTGCTGAAGACTTCCACTTCCAGGAAGCTGTGATTGCACCACTGACTCCAGCCTGGGCAAGACAATGAGGCCCCATCTCTAAAAAAATAAAAATAAAATATAAAAAACTCTGCTTTGCAAAAGTCACTGTTAAGAAAATGAAAAGACAAGCCATGGACTGGAAGAAAATATTTACAAAACACGTGTCTGATTTAAAAAAAAAAAAGTTGCATTCAAATTATACAAAGAACTCTTAAAACTCAACAATAAGAAAACAAAAGGGAAAAGGGGCCAAGAGGCTGGAGTAGAAGCGACAAGAGACAATCAGAATGAAGGAGTCGGAGACAGGGAGGTCCACTCGGCAAGATCGGAAGGTAGCTGGGGGAGGTAGCCACACGTGGGGAATGGTAGGAGGAGGGGACCTAGGGACTCCATGTTCCACCCATGGGCACTGCAACCCCAGCTGTGAGAATTTTATTGCAAAATGGAATGCAAAATGGTACAGCCACTTTGGAAGACAGTTTGGTAGTTTCTTGAAAAGCTAACCGTACTCTTAGCACATGATCCAGCAACCCCTCTCCTAGGTATTTACCCAACTGATATGAAAACTGTGTCTACACGAAAACTTTCATGTGAATGTTTATAGCAGCTTTATTCGGTCACCATTTTTCTAGTTTTCTTTTCAGTTCTGTCAGTTCTAATGCACGTTTTGGTGCTTTGTTTTTAGGTGCATATGTTTAGGGTTGTTATATCTTGAAAAACTGACCCCTTTAGCATTATGTAATGTCCCTCATTACCCCTGATAATTGTCTTCGTTCTGAAGTCAGCTTTGTCTGCAATGAATAGAACTACTCCCGCTTTATTTTGTCTGGTGTTAGCGTGGTGTACCTTACCCCAGCCCTTTGCTTTTAATCCCTGAGTCTTGATATTTAAAGTGGGTTCCCTCTAGACACCAGATAGTTGGGTTTTGTTTCCGTTTGTTTCTTTTTTTAATCCACTCTGAAATCTCTGTCTTTTAATTAGGTATTTAAGTCATTCGCATTGAGAGTTGTTACTGGTGTAGTCGGATGAGCATCTACCCTGTTTGTAACTGTTTCCTTGCATTTGTTCTTGGTTCCTATCTTTCCCCCCTTTCCTTCTTCTCTGGTTTTAATTGGGTATTTTGTATGGTTCCATATTGTTTTCCCTGTTAGTATGTAAACTATTCTTCTTATCTGAATTTTTAGTGGCTGCCCTACAATTTGAAAGAAACGTTTCAGTCTAATCTAAGTGAACGCTCAACACTATGCCCCTCACGTGTACCTCGGATTCCTCCTAACCGAGTTTTTCCAGTTCCTCCTGCCCATCCCCTGTGGCGTGGCTGTCATTTCACATCACTGTCCAGATACTTTGATCATCCAATACATTGTTACTGTTGTTAATTTTTGACAAAACAGTTATCTTTTAATTATACATAAGAAAATAAAAGACCTTATCCTCATTTATTCGTTCTCTGATGCTCTTCATTTAGGTAGGAGTTTCTGCCCTATATAATTTTACTTCTTCCTGGAGAACTTTAAAACATTTCTTTTTTATATAACTATTCATTCTTTTACTTGCCTTGGATTTAGATATTTTAACTATCGTTAAGGGAGTTTGGGGGCTTTGTCTTTTTTAATATGCGTGTTTTGCTTTCCCTTTCTTTCTTTTTTTTTAAGAGACGGGGTCTTGCTATGTTGCCCAGACTGGAGTGCAGTAGCTACTCAGTTGACACGATCATAGCACGTGCAGCCTCAGATTTCTGGGCTCAAGCAATGCTCCTGCCTCAACTACCCCAGCTGCTGAGACTACAAGCATGCACAACCACCTCTAGCCTTTTATAATCATATTTCTTTCAGGGCAATTTTGTTGGTGGCTAAATCCCTTCAGCTTTCATTTATCTGAGAAAATCTTTATTATTCACTTTTGAAGGATAATTTCAATGGATCTAGAAGTGATTTTGTTCTTTTAACACTTGAAATATGGTTTTTGGTGAGAAATCCACTGAAAATTTCTGTCTTTTATTCTTCTATAATGTGGGTTTTTTTTTTTTTTGGCTTCTTTCAAGATTTTCTCTTTGTGTCTGCTATTCTGCAATTTGAATATGATATACCTAGATGTACTTATATTTTTAGAATTAATTTAGTTGGTGTTCTCTGAACTTCTTCGATCTGTGGTTTATGGCCTGTCATTAATTTTGGAATGTTCTCAGCCATTATTACTTTAAATATTTCTTCTCCTCCACTCTCTAATTCTTTTTCTTGTAGTTATTCCAATTATACATATAACCTTTTGAAATTATCCCAGAGTTCTTGGATGCTCTGTTCTTTTTGTTTGTTTTAAAATAATATTTTGATATGAGAGCAGCTGCTCAGATGACTCAGAACCAAGTAACCTTGGATATAAGCTTCCTCCCTCCCCTTTTTTTCTTATTTGGTCTATGTACTTTGGGAGGTTTTTATTGAGCTATTTTTAAGTTCACTGGTTCTTTCCTGGTTTGTATCCAGCTTACCTGTGTGCCTATCAAAGGCATTCTTCATTTCTGCTGTGATGTTTTTTATTTCTAGGATTTTCTTTTGATTCTTCCTTAGAGTTTCCATCTTTCTGTTTACATCACCCATCTGTCCTTATATGTTGAATATTTTTCATTAGAGCTCTTAACATATTAATCATAGTTATTTTAAATTCACTGATCATTTCAACATCTGTGCCATATTTGAGTCTGGTTCTAATGCTTGCTTTGGCTTACTTTGTTCAGACAGCTTTTTATTTTTATTGCCTTTTGGCATGCCTTCTAATTATTTAGGGAAAGCCCAGATACCTTATATTTTATAAAAGGGACTTGGGTAAATAGGCCTGTGGTCTTATGTTATCTTTTCTATGAGTTGGGCTGTGTTTGATTTTTGCTATATATGCCTATATGAGAGGCTTTAAATTTCTCTAGTTTCCTTTTTATTTTCCTCCTCTCTCAACTTTGGGATCTCTAAACACTCCTCGTCAGAGAGAGCCTGGCTCTTGCAGCTCTTTCAGCTTTAACCCATTCTTGCTATACTGAAGCCCTCTTGCTGTGGTTGTAAAGTATGGGGGAAGGGAATTGTTCTATCATCTTAAGATGAAATCTCAGTCTTTCAGTGGGTCTGTGTCTCTGGGATGTGACCTTACAAGTGCTTCTTCAGGTTTTTATCCCCTTAGATGAGACCCAAAGGTTAGTGGGGGCTGGATGGAGAAATCCCTCCTCCCAGCTGGGATTGGTAAGGCCTTTTTTCCTGTTAGGGAGGAGGCTCTAGGTGTATTTCACAAGATTAATCTTCTCTTTCCCCTGCCAGAGCCACAGGGGATTGTTCTCAGATCCCCACTATGAAAATCTGTTAGGAGTACTAAGGCAACACCCACAAAATTGTACAGCCCCCCCAAGATTGTGGGCCATAAGATTTTTCGTTCTCAGACTAGTCTACACTCAGCTACTAAAAAATCATTAAAATTGCTATTTAAGTGTGTTTATCAGTTTATGGCTTCAGTGACTTCTGCTCTACATAAGCAGATCACAGCTGTGACTCTGGATTCATCTAAATTTTGGGGTAGTGATTTGCCTTCAGGACTCAGTTTTTTGATAGATCCAAGAAAGGTGGTTTCTTTTCAGTTTTTTCAGCTTTTTCTTGTTGCAAAGGTGGAAGCAATGTGTTACAAGATCTTTACAGATCAGAGATGAAACTGGAACTGATTTTGACAAAGGTGCAAAAGAAATTCCTCGAAAGAGCATTTTCAACAAATGGTGCTACAACAATTGGACATTCATAAGCAATAAAATAAATCCTACCTAAACCTCATATTTATACAAAAATTAACTCTGAATGGATCATGAAATTCAATGTAAAATGTAAAGCTATAAAACTTTTAGAAAATATAGGAGAAAATCTTTAGGATCTAGGTCTCAGCAAACAGTTCTTAAACTTAATATTGAAAGTATAGTTTATAAAAAGAAATATCAATAAACTGGACCTCATCAAAATTGAAAATATTTCTCTTCAAAATTATTTGTTAATTCTGGAGATAGCATTTCAGAAGGAGGGAAACTGCCTTGTCTGAAAAGATAAGACGTGGGAGAAAATATTTGCAAACCATATATTTAGCAAAGGACTAATATTAAGAATATATACAAAGCTGAGCACAGTAGCTTGTGCCTGTAGCCCCAGCTACTCAAGAAGCTGAGGCAGGAGGATCACCGGAGGCCAGGAGTTTTAGGTCATCCTGGGCAATATAGCAAGACCCTATCTCTTAAAAATATAAAACAAAATAAAAAATAAAATAAAATTAGCCAGGCATGACGGTGCACACCTGTAGTTCCAGCTACTCTGGAGGTTGAGGTGGGAGGATTGCTTGAGCCCAGGAGTTACCAGCCTGGGAGATATAGCAAGACCTGGTCTCAAAAAAAAAAAAAAAAAATATATATATATATAAATACTCAGAACAAAAAGGAAATTATCCTATTAGAACATATACCAAAAGCCTGAAGAGACATTTCAATGAAGGTGATATACAGATGGCAAATAAGCATATGAAAAGATGTTCAACATTAGCCCTCAGGGAGATGAAAATTAAAACCACAATAAGACAACACTACACACCGATTAGAATGGCTCAAAAAAAATTGTCAGGGATAGAGAGAATCTGTATTACTCCTACATCGCTGAGGAAAATGTAAAATGGCACAGCCACTCTGGAAAAGAGTTTGGTCATTAGTTTTCTTTTTTTTTTTTTCTCTTTATTAAACACACAACTACCATATGACCTAGCAATTACAGTCAAGGGCATTTATCTCAGTTAAAGGAAGATTATGTCCATGCAAAAACCTGTATGTTTATGTTCACAGTTTATTCATAACAGCTCCAAACTGGAAGCAACCAAGTGTTTCTCAGTGGAGGAATGATCAGAGAAACTGTGGTCCACCCATAGTATTGAATACTACTCAGCAATAAAAAGGAGCAAATTACTGATACCAACTGCAACCTGGTTGAATCTCCAGACGATTATGCTGAGTGGAAAAAGCCAATCCCAAGAGCTTACAAACTTTAATTCCATTTATATAAGATGCTTGAAATGAGCACAAGAGATACGGAGAGCAGACTAGTGGCTGATGGGGCTAAAGAGGGACAGTGAGTGGGAAGGGGTGCTGCTATAAAAGGGCAATGAGGGGTCCTTGTGGTGATGGAAGGGTGCGGTCTCTTGACTATATCAATGCCAACAACCTGGTTATGATATTGCACTACAGTTTTGCAAGATATTTCTCTTGGGGGAAATTGGGTAAAGTCTATAGGAGATAGCTCTGTATTATTTCTCGTAACTGCATGTGACTCTACAATTATCTCAAAATAAAAATTTTAATTAAAAAAAAGCTACAAAGGCAAGACAAAGAATTTCCATATACCCTTTACCTAGATTTCCCCAAATATTAACATTTCACAACTCTTTTTGCTTTGTAATCTACCCCATCCCCATTGTGCGTGTGTGTGTGTACACACACATATATATTTATTCAATTTATATTTTATTTTCTCGTATGTTTGAGAGTAAACTGCAAACATGATGCCACTTCACTTGTAAATATTTCAGTGTATATTTTCTAAAAAACGAGGATGTTCTCTTATATAACCACAGTGTAAGTTTTAAAATCAGGAAATTAACAATGATAATGCTAGTAACTAATCCATAGACCTTTTCAGGTTCTTCCAATTCTCCCACTAATATCCTTCCTTGGTCCAGGATCTAGAATGCTGCTTTGCATTTATTTGACCTATCCCTTTCATCACCTTTAATCTGGAAGGGTTCTTTAGTCTTTCTTTGTCTTTCCTGACTTTGTTGTTTTTAAAAAGTCCTGGCTGTAGAATGTCCCTCAGTTTGGGTTTGATGTGCATTTGTGGCAGGAATAGTGCAGAAGCCAAGTTGTGTTCCTTTCAGTGCATACTCTCAGGACGCTTTGGCACTTGATTAAAGAGGTGTCTTCCAGTTGCTGTACTGTAGAGTTTCTACTTTTTTCCTTTTTCATAAGTATGTATTTTGTGGGGAGGTAAATATGTGGCAAGTTGCATTTGAAAGATGAGCAGTGATTGGTTAGTTATGAAAATCCTGTTTTAGGGGCAGAGATGGCATTTCAGACGGAGGGAAATTGTCTGTGGAAGTCCCTAAGGCTAAGAATCTAGAGTTTGTGAAGAGAGAAAAGTCTCAGTCCCACATGTTATTGGGATGGGGGGAGAGAGAGAGAGAGAAGAAACAAGCTGGACAGAAGTGGTAGGCAGATACTGTACCATGAACGGCCTTGAGGCTGCGCTGAGTGTTTTTACCATTGCAAACTTTAATGCCAATGCAGTTGGACACTCTAAACTTTTTAAACAGAGCAGTGATGTGATCAAATGTGTGTTGTAGAAAGATCATTCTGGCTGCATCAGAAATAGATTGGAGGTATGACAAGTGACTTATATTTTATGTCCAACCGTTTTATTTATTTGTAAATTACTTATCAGTACATGCTATGATGTAGATATTCAATTCTTTTACTTTACAGAAGATAAATTTTCTCAGCATCATTTAATTAAATAATAGCCTATTTTGTTTTGACTTATATTGCAAAAGAATACACATTTATTCTCTTAAAACTATATGTTAAGTGCCCACTGTATTTCAGGGGACATTCTAGAAACTGGAATAGAGAAGTGAATGAAATAGACAAAAATCTCAACCCTCGTGGATGCCCTGGGCCCTGTAATATTTATTTTAGAATAATTTGATAATAGAGCTAAGTGTTTTTAATTTTCTTCCAGTATTTGATCTATGTATGCCATTGTATATATGTATTTTTGTATATATTTTTATAGGTAAAAAGAACTATAATCCTACAATGCAGGAAATACCACCATCAAAAACTTTGAAGTATATTATTACAAACATCAATGCAACTTACATTTTTCCCTTGAAATGGTATAATAGATTTTATTTTTGTAACCTGCTTTTTCACTCTATGTATTTTAAATGTCTTGCCAGATTCTTAACTGTTCTTATACAATATAATTTTGCTCTATAGCATTCTCTTGTATTGCTATACCATTAATTATTTAACCAACCCCAGAATCTACCTAAAATTGAGTGATTAAATTGAGGATGGTGAATTGTTCTGCATAATAAAGGAACTAAATTTGTTTTCCCTTGATGGCTCTAGAGTAAGGGATATTGGGCCAGTTTACCGAAAGCCAATTCACTGAATGGTCTATTCACCAAAAGTGGGGGCGCTATATATGGGACTGTCAAAAGAAATGAGAAAAATAACTTGATATGGAAGAACTCTTTCTGGAAATAGGGGGGCATCATGACCTAAGACAGGAGGTGGCTGGCGCGGCCTGCAGCAGGGATCACCAATACATTGTCACAGGTATGGTAGCTGGTGTTTAATTTTAAGCTGTTTTATTGTCTCAAAAATCTCCAAACTATTGAGTGAAGAATTATATTTTTGCAAAGAAATGTGAACCAAAGGCTCAAGTTATATAATTTTAGTAAAATATGGAAAGGCTAGGCAAGAATGCTAAAAAAAAAAAAAACAAAAAAACCACATACTTTCACTAAATTTTGGAGCACACAATTATTTTCTCTATTATTGTTACTAGAAGTGGTATTGCAGAGTCAAATAAAATGCATTATTTTGTCCATTTAGAGACATTGTACCATAGTGGTCAGTATTTTGAATCTCAAATAAGAAAGGCCTAGGTTAGAATTTTAGTTCTGCCACTTGCTTGCTGGGTGATTTGGTCCCTGTCTCTTTGTAAAAATCTGTTTCTTTGTACGTAAGCACGTGGATATTATGGATAGCAGACATGTAAGGCTGTGATGAAGAGTATATGACAGCATGCATATGATGTACTTGGCACAGTGCTTGGCATATCAGCTAATAGGTATGGTGCTTATGTGATGATGATGATGATGGTGATGATGTAGCACATGCATTTGATACATAATGCCAAGTTGCCCTCTGTAAAGCTTGTATCAAAATATATTTCCACTACCGCATATGAGTAGTCATTCCCCCCCATTCATACTGGGAATTACAGTTTGTAAATCATCAATAATTTAGATTAAAAATTAGGCATCCATTCAGTGACTATTTATTGAACATCTATTCTGTGCAGGTCATTTGGTTCAGCATCAAACATACATAGTGAATTAGACAGACTCAGGCTCTGTTGTCATGGAATTTATATTCCGGGGAATGTTCCTTTTTGCTCACTGATTTATAAGGATGCCATTCCTTTTTCTTTTTTGTGTCTTCCTGTAAAATATTTACTTCATCAAAAAGTTGATTTTAAAAATAATGAATTTTTGTCTAATTAAATTATACTGCCAAAATAAATTTGTTGAAGCTAAATATATGAGACTGAACTTTCTTTAGCCAAGCTCTTTTCTGCCAACACATTGCCTTATCTTGTGGTAAACCTTTAATTTTGTGGATGGTATTTACATTGTAGAGAATTCTTAGAATTCACATAGTTTTCTGTGTGTTGCAACACTCAGCCCAGAGAAGATGCCTTATGGTCTTGCCTTTCTGCTCAGTGAGGCTGCCTGCTCTGGAAGGAAGCTGTCATCCACCTGTTAGAGAATGTTAGTCCTGCCACATATTTCCTATGCATTTTCCCTTTCACAAGAGGGGAGATGGCAAGTGGACCCTCTGTGACTCCATCCAACTGGGTCTCTCTGACGTTTATGCAGAAGACATTTTTCAGAAACTTAAATATGTGATCACATCTTATTTTCCAAAACTAATGGTTTTCCACATTCCCTCCCTTCCTTCCTTCCTTCTCTTTTCCTCTTCCTCCCTCCTTCCTTTTAACATTTAAAATCTGTAGTATAGGTAGATAATATGGGCATCTGGGGAGAGGAAGCTAAATTGCTGTGCTTGTGTCAGTATCTTGCCTCTAGGACATGAATGTCACCTATCTACACTATTTATTGAGCATATACTATATTCAAAGGACTCATGGCTATTGATTTTTAAAGAGATTGCAATTACTAGAGAGAAAGACATATATACAAATAACAAATACTTGGCAGCATGTAAAAATAAGTAAAAACAAAGCTGTAGCATATATTCAGAAGAGGGTCTGATATGTTCTGAAGGGAATGGGCTAGATGTTGGCATTGATGCCGGCCTTGCCTTCTGCCTATCATCTTTATAGACAAAGATGTAGGGGAAAGACATTCAGGCAGTAAAATGCAGATAATATGAAATGCAAAGCACAAACCTCCCCCCTGCCCTCATTCCTACTGCCATTATGCTGGGGCTACCTTTACCATTTTGGTTTTCAGTTTTCCTGGTGTTTACCTCTATCATACTAATTTATACATATTCATACCTCTATTTCTTGATGGATCAGCTTTAAACAATGTTACACTCATCTTGGAAGGTAAGCAATCAGATGCATTCTTCTCTCCACATTCTTGTTGATTATATTTTTTCTTGTTAAATTCTTCCTTTGGTTACTCTTTCAACATTAAATGCTATACTCAAACCTCTGTATCCCATTCTTAACTTTTAAAGGATATTGTTGACTGTCAACTCTTAGGAAATTACCTCTCTCCGATATAAAACAGGTGCTGAAAGTCTAGCTCTTACTCCTGGATGAAGTTGACTATGTGACTATGATGACCCTGGACTAAATTTCTACCCCACACGCCCACTCCTAGTTATCAAAATAGCTGGGAAGAGGATGTGTGATTTTTATCAGCTTCTCTACTGGAATGAATGTAGGTGAGGGAGAGGAGTTCTAGACAGGCTTTGTGCTGGTGGGTAAACAATTGATCTGCCACCACAGGTGAATCCAAAAGCTTCAGTAGTTTTTGTTTCCTAGAGTGTATCGTCTTACCAAGTTATTTAAAGACGGCTTCTCAGCCAATAACACTTGTACTCACAGGGACAGAAAGAAGCAAAATTGTGCTCTGTATGTCAAGCTCAGATTCATTTAAATTGCTTCCTTCTCCTTTTTGCCTTAATGGTCCACTGCATTTGGCCTTACATATTAATACATGGCACAAGTGAAAAGCTGTGAGTACTCAAAAACAGGACTTATGTGAAAATTCATCTTTGTATGACCAGCACCTAACACAGATCTTGGGTGTGAATCAGAATATATTTATTGCAGTAAACTGTGGCATTACTTTCAAATTATTTTGGTTTTGTTTCTTCCACTGGGCTGGGAACAACTTCATAAGAATCATATATTATTAACTTCTGTGTCTCTTCCCTCTATCAGAGAGTCTGTCACATGAGTTTGGGTCACATGCGTTTGAGTTAGGTGTTTGTATATAATAATTAATGAAAGGCTATGCAAATTAAGCCCCCTAACTGGAGACCATTCTCCTAAGTGAAATATCATAAAAATGGAAAAACAAACACCATATATGCTCACTATTAAACTGGAACTAATAGAACAGCACTCATGTGCACAATAGGGAGTAAAACTCAATGGAAATCAAACAGGTGGGAGGGGGGATAAGAGGGGGCAGGTGAAACCATACCTAACGGGTACAATGTACACTATCTGGGTGATGGTTATAAAAGTTATAACACAGTTATAACTTTGCCTCAAGCAGTACAAAAGCAATCCATGTAACCAAAACATTTGTACCCCCGTAATATTCTGAAATTTTAAAAAAAGATGGAGATATACATATATATGCCAAATGATGTTAATACATTAATTATAGCCAACTATTTCCACATGCATTTGAATCAGTTTACAAATGACTTTCTGAGTTTACATTGTTTGGGTCAGGATGGGGAGAGGCAGGGAAACAATTCCAAAGTGCTTCTTATGGATGTAAACTTAGGATGTGGAAACACGTGCAGCAAAACGGCAATGGGTACCTATCAGAGAAGAAGTGATAGGTAAAGAGGGGAGAAAGTTTTTTAAAACATTAAAAATTGGTGTCTATAGTTGATACCTATTTATGTCAATTTATATAGAACATTCATTATAAATAGGACAACTCTCAGGTAAATGAGAATTTAAGACTGACATTTTACTCCCTTATGTTAAGAGGATGCAGCTTGTCCTGTGGTTTCTCATAAAGCATCCCATTGTACACTCGTAATAGCCCTAGAAGGAATATGCTACTACTATGCCCATTATAGATGGGGAGACAGAGAAGGGAGAGGACTTGCCAGTGTCATACAGCTGGTGCATGGTGAGCAGGATTTGAATCCAGCCAGTCTGGCTCCAGACCCTGAACTCATGGCCAATACTCTATGTGGTCATGTGTATCCAATGGATGAAATAGTCAGGACGTAGGGTGGGGAGCCTCTGGTAATAAGTGCTTCCAACCATGCTTAGCAGATGTGCAATGGGGCCTCTTTTTATTATTGTTTTAATCAAAATGGGGAAATTATCAATATTCATTTAATGACTCTCAGGGACTACATCTTTTAGCTCACCTTTGGTTGCAAGTGTGAAAATATCCATTCCAATTTGTCCTGAGCAGCAAAAATAATAAATTTACTGGCTCACACAATTGAATAGGACAGATCTAGCTCCAGGTCAGACTGAAAGCAGAGACTTGAACTGCCCAAAGTTACTACTTGCTTCTATTTCTGCTTTGCTCAACTCCGTATCTTCCCTGTGAACTCTACTCCCAGACAATCTTTCCTTTTTAATTTGCACCATGGCTGTCAGAAAAATCCTTCCAAGATCCAATCCAGTGGAGAAGACTGAGCATCTTTTTTCCAGTATTTCTCAAAAAACCCCAGTGTTCACTTTGATTGGCCAGGCTAGGTGACATGTCCATCCCTGGACCTGCGCAAGGCAACCTGGTTGGCTGAGTGGTTCAGGCCTTGGACTGAGAATGGAAGACTCCGACTATGTGCAGTGAGAACAGCGATGAGAAGATGCCCTTAAAAATCCACGCATGGCTGCAATAAAAGGAAATCAGTGCTGAGAAGACAAGCTGCAAATATTCATTGCAAATTTTGAATTTAGTATTTGTGGGAGCATAATCCAACTTCCCTTTCAACTATTCCATCCTGTATGATCAGTGGAATTTCATACCTGAGTATCCTCCCTTTAATGAGCAACTTCTAGGCTTATAAAATTAATAAACCATTGGCTTGATTGGAAGGCGGTTTGAAGAGAGGATTTAATGAAGTTCTTCAGTGTAACACTTGTGGATTGTTTTTCTCATCCTCGTGCCACAGAGAACACCTTGCAGAACTGAGGTTGTGATTAGGTGTCCCACCAGACACGGGCGATGCCAGGTCAGTTAAGATCTCCAAGGGATTATGGAGGACAGACACACTGCACCTTGGCAGAGCAGGTGAATCCATTTGCCACCTCGCTGGCCAGAGCAGTAGAAGGAAACGTTTCTGATGTATATGAAACTCATTATGAGTAATCTTCATCTGGACCATGCTCTCTACCTACTCCCATTTATAATCATCATATTTGAGTCTTTCTGACTTAAGTGGTTTGTATTTTTTTTGTTGTTCTTCCAAGTTCACTTAGGAGTATCTGTTTATTCAAATGCAAATTACTATAGGATAGGGTGAAATCCACAGGATTCATCTTTCTCCTTTGCATTAGTGTTAGTCCTGAATTACAGCAGGTGGTAGTGGGTGAAGAAGGGAGAGGGCAGTCTCCTTAAGGAAGTACAATCATGTGTCACAGGGAAAGGTGACCATCTTTCAACGGGAGTGCCCAGTGACTCCAGGAATGTATATTTTGTGACTTTTGTTTTGAAAAGCTGACACGAACAGTAACCAGAACTGGGAAGAAGCCCAATTCTCTCTCTTTAAAAGGAAAAGGAAGAAAAACAGAAACGCAGAGGAAAGATGTGTTCCTTATAGTAAGGCACAATCTCAAAAGACAACTTGAGACGTATCTTGCTTGTATCATAACCTGATAATGCAGGGTACCTAACGCTAGTAGATAGGCCTGTTCTTTCAGGGGAAACAAGTGCAAGGAAGTCAAAGCTTTGCCAAGGAGCAAAGTTAACAGTGGGAAGGAGGAGAGGGGAGGCGGATATGGTATGTTGTATAAGAGCTGGCTCTGATATTGGACTGCTTCTGGTTGAATCACTCATAATCACTTGTTCTCTCTAGGGAGCAAGTAACTTGCCCAATATTCTCTCCATCTGTAAAATGGATATACGCTTTTGTAGTGAAGGTTCAGTGGAGTAATGTGGAAGTAAAGCTTTTAGTTCAGTGCCTAACACATAGTTGATGTTTATTAAATATTTTACATTATTATTATTTATTTACTTAGCTGCATATTATGTGCCAAGTACTGCGCTAAGAACTTGTATTATTTCATTAAAACATCCCCATGTGGTAGGTGTTACTCATCTCCCCATCTTTCAGACAAGTGACCCGAGGCTAGCAGAAAATAATTTTCTCATACACCTTGTGCGTTATAGAGCAGCCAGAATTAGACCCAAGTTTCTCTGACTACAGATCGTCTGAAATATTTTACATTAAAAAAATAAAAAAAGCTTAGAAATCCTGATTGTTGTGGCCTGTATCCTGATCACTGTTGAATTTCTACCATGAGCTTGGAGAGATGGCAAAAATAAAGAACAGGTAATTTCTCAGGCTCTATAAATGAGTGGGTTGTGAAAATAGCAATAGACAAAACCCAGGAATCACTGGTATTTTAAATAAAATTATGTTTCCTGGAAAATATAATTAATAGTTTAAGGAAGCTAAATGCTTGTAATCATTTTGTGTTTAATGCATTATTAGGGAAAAAACAATATGACCAACTTAATCGAACAGAATAAGACAAGCTAAGACATGGCTCAGGTTTTGTCTAATCCTCCTCCTAAACTCTATAGCTAAAAAATGTTTTCTCAAAATGGGATCTAGGGCAAGCAAGGTGCCAAGAACACAAAGTTTAAGAGGATGCTCACTCTCAAGGCTGTGCAAATACTGGGATCTGTGTTCATTTTTGTTGCTGCAAAACAAATTACAGCAAGTTCAGTGGTTTAAAATCACACATATTTATTATCCTACAGGTTCTGTGAGTCAGGAGTCACAGCACAACTTAACTGGGTCCTCTGCAAGGATGAAATCAAGGTGTCAGTGGAGCTGGGGACTCATCTGGAAGCTCAACTATTGAAGGATCCATTTCCAAACCCACACAGTTGGCAGAATTCAGTTTCTTGCAGTTGTAGTGATGAGGGCTTCAGTTTCTTGTTGGTCGTCACTCTGGGGCTCTGGAGTGTGACTCTGAGAGAATTCAGTAAGATGGGTGCTGCCATCTTATGTAACAATCACATAATCCTGTGTTAGCTTGGATTGTTGTGTTTTGGTTTTATAGGGGAAAAATAATTTTAGTGACTAATAAGCCAGTGTGGCCTACAGGCAAGGAAGAGTCAGAAGTGAGGAGAAGAGGGCAAAGGATATAAATCAATGAGTATTTCATGCACTGGAACCCTTATAAATATGCAGTGAGATATTGGAGGTATTTTTTCAAATCTCTGACTTCAAGTCACACCAGACCCAATTAACAATGAATAAAGGAATCTATTTGTCAAATAAATCCCATGTTGGAGCAGCTCCAAGCTTGCCAAATTCAGAGACTTAATGATGTCCTCAAGAACCCAAATCCTTTCTGACTTTCTGCTTTGTCATCCTTGGCATGCCATCTCACTTTCCTCATGGTCACACAATGGCTGCAGTAGCTCCTGAGCACACATCATTATTCAGGAGCAGAAAATGGGTCTACCTCTTCCTTGCATCTCTTCTTTTTTAAAGAGCTAAGAATCATTTCCAAGAAGCTCTGGCAGTGAACTTTCACTGTATCTCATTTAACACAATTGAGTCATAGACTACTTCTCAAGCAATCAAGGAAGGAAGATAAAATTGCCACGATTGACTCAGATGAATCAATACTTATCTCTGGAGCCGTGGCTGGTCACTTTCTTAGAACACAACGGATGAGAATAAACAAAATTGGAGCCCTGGTGGCAGGGAAATTTGTGTGTGCATATGTGTATGTGCAAATCTGTGTATATGTACGTGGGTGTGTGTCGAAGGTAATGGTTTGAGTTAGAAAACAACTGTCTTGCAACCATACATTTAATATGTGAAGGGATCCCCTCCCCCAAACATGTTTTGGAGTCAGGAACTTAGGTTAAATCATGACTCAAGCACAGACTAGCTGGCTGGCTAAAGTACCTCAACCTGTCTGAAACTTATAAAATGCAGACGCTAATATTATTTACCCTCTCAGATTTTTGCATGATTTAAATTTGAAATGTTTATTCCAGCGTCTGCCACATAGTAAACGCCCAATAAATGATATATGAAGATGGGAGATTAGAGTTATCATTGTCACTCTATCTTGAATTTCTAATAGTAATGCACGCTACAAGGTAGTTTCAATTTTGTTCCAGTGGAATTAATAAAATAATAATATTCTTGAGCAACTTTCTCAGGGTCGCCCAATATGCAGGAACTCTCCTTTAATGCGAAAAGTACGCCTACAGAGATAACTTCTTAGACATGGTGGCATTTCTGCTTCACTTAAAGCTTTCCTAGAGCTTTTCCAAATCCCCAACATAAGTTCAACACAAATACTCTTGCACCAACATCAAGGTCATTTTTTACTTTTATATGTCCTATTTCTCCCTTGACAGTCTCATCTCCCAAATAGAGTGCCATGGGCGATTGTTTGTTTACAGCACCTCTACATCTTCCTTTCTCCTGCACTTCTTGACCTGGAAAGATCATAAAATATTTGACTGTGGTAGGTAGTCAAAGTGTTCTAAAAAAAAAAAAAAAAAAAAAAGTAGTTCATGAAGTTCAATTAAAGGTATTAGGAAATTTTTATCTGGTTAGTATTTGCCCCGCCTAGGATAATGGAGAGAGATTATATATGAATGATGGCTGAGCATTAAAAAGAAATAATAAGTTAAAAAAAAAAAAAAAAAAGCAAAAAGCTCCATCAGCCATAAAGCAAGCAGCCGGCAGGGACTTGTATGAGATGCTAAAAATAATGTCCCCATTAGTGAACCAACCCTTTCAGCAAGTGGAAATGGCATGAGGGCACTTAAGAGAGGCCAGTTATGACCGAATGGAAGCTGAGACTGGGTGAAGAGGCCAGAAATTCTATGGGAATGAACGCTTTTTGGTCAGAACTTTTTTCAGCGTACATGACAAAAACCCAACTCAAAGAGGACTGAGCAGGGGGAACGCACTGGCTCTTGTCTGGATGATTGGATCCAGGGGTCCAAATGAAGCTGCCATCCGATCCCTCTCCCCCCTCTCCCCTTCTTAGCTCTTCTTTCCTTGTGGTGGCTTTATTCCCAAGCTGGCTTTCCTCGGTATGGTGGCTCTGAGCTTTCAGACCCTCAGCTCTTCCTCTGATCTTCTCGGCAGCCTGGGGGGCGGGGGAGGGAGAGATTGATTGATTGATTGATTCTCTACCTCAGTTAATGCAGGCTGCTATGACAGAACACTTCATGGCTTCGACAGCAAATGCTTATTTCTCACAGTTCTGGAGGCTGGGAAGTCCAAGATCTGGGTGTCGGCTGATTTGGTTCCCGGTGAGGACCTTCTTTTTGGCTTGCAGATGAATTCTTGCTGTCTCCTCTCACGGCAGACACAGACAGCGCTCTGGTCTCTTCCTCTGCTTGTTAGGGGCACTCATCCCATCATGGGGGCTCCACCCTCATGACTTCATGGAAACCCGCCTGCCTCCAAATACCACCACGTTGGAAGTTAGGGCTTCAATATGTGAATTTGGGGGAACACAAACATGTAGTCCATAACATTATTTTACTCACATGGTTCCACAGAAATCTGGGGGCTGGGTCTCTGGCTCTGTTGTGACCAGGTGAGGCAAAGGAGAGAAGAGGAAGTAGAAGATGATGTGCTCTCAGGTTCTCATCCAGCCTTGGGACAGAGGTCTGAGCCTTGGGGAATGAGAGAGCTGAAATTTAAGGTGGTCAGGGCTATTTTCCCCCAGAGCCTGGCTGCTGCTTGGCATAGACAGTATTGCTCTGGTCCTGGTGGCAGAGGGATTCGTAGACTTGTGATGAGAAGGTTCTCCCCATTTCTGCGAGGAGTCCAGTGAGACTCTGCCCCAGGGAGCACTGTGAGAAGCCAGCCTGGCCTTTGCCTCCTCGAGGGCTCTGCAGCTCTGTAGCTCCAGGAGACGACACACCACAGAACAGCGTTCTCAGGGAGGAAGTTCTCCCAAGTGGCAGTGGGGAACTCTCCTTCAAGTGACTATGGGTCAAGGACTGGCAATAATTAATAATTTTTGTATATTGGTCTTTTATTCTGTAACCCTTTAAAATGCACTTATTACTTTTTGCAAAAAATTTTGTATATTTTATTCTATTTTATCTATTATGTTGGCGTATTAGCTACAATTTTGGTTTCTTATTTGGGCATTGCTTTAGAATTTATAATAATTATCCTTAACTTATACAGTCTACCTTCAAATGATAGTATACAACATCATATATGGCACAGAAGCTATTCAATAGTATATTTTAATTTTGTCCTCTTGTCCTTAATGTAATTTTTATATACTTATATATGTTTTATATTTACAATGTATTATTTTTGTTTAAACAGTTAATTATTGTTTAAATAGATTTAAATGATAAATTTTATGTACTTACCCATGTAGTTATGATTTCTAGTATTCTTCATTTTCTCACTTCCATCTGGTGTAATTTTCCTTCTGCCTGAAGGGCTTCCTTTATTTTGTGTAGTGCAGATCTGAAGATTCAGTTTTTGCATGTCTGAAAATGTTACTATTTTACCTTTCTTTTTAAAGATATTTTCCTGAGTATAAAGTTTAAGAATAACTGTCCTCCCCTCCCTCTCATACTTTAAAGATGTGGATCCACAATCTTCTCTCTTGCCTTGTTTCTGATGAAAAATCTGTTATCATTATCTTTGATTTTTTGTATCAAATATTTCTTTTTCTCTCTGGCTACTTTGAAATTTTTTTTCTTTACCATTTGTTTTGAGATGTTTAAGTATGATATGCTCCTGAGTAGTTGTATGTTTCTTGTGGTTGTTGGGGATTCATTGAGATGCTTTGATCTGTGGCTTTCTCGTTTTCATCAAATTTGAAGAATTTTTAGGCATTAGTTTTTCAAATACTTTTTCTTTCCCCTGACCCTCTTCTTCTGAAACTTCAACTACCCGTATATAATATTAGGCCACATTGTTCCATGGCTCTCTGATGCACTTTTAATTTTATTTTAAATTCTATTTCTTTTCTGTATTTTATTTTGGATAAACTCTGTCTTCAAATTCATTTCTTCTGCACCATTTAAACTTCTAACCTAATGCATTTTCTATTTTCTTCTCCAACATTGTAGTTTTCATCATTATGAATTTAATCTGGGTTTTAAAACAATCTTCCACATGTATAATTAAATTTCTCAGATAAACACAGGTAAGTAACTGTTTTAATACTCTTGTCTACTAGTTCTAAACGTTGCTGTCACTTCTAGGTTGGTTTAGGGAGAATCGATTCATTTACTCCTCATTATGTGTTGTATTTTTCTGATGCTTTGCATGGCCAGTCATCTTGTATTAGATGCTAGACATCGAGAATTTCACCTTGTTGGGTGTTCTACATTTTTGTATTTCTATATATATTCTTGAACTTTATTTTGGGATTAAATTATCTGGAAATAGTTGGATCTTTTAAAGTCTTACTTTTCTGATTCATAAGGTGGGACCAGAGCAGCTTTTTGCCTAGGGCTAATGATTTGCAATACCAGAGTCAAGACCCTTCTCAGTATTCTGCAAAATGCCGCATGACTAAGAGGTTTTTCAGTCTGGCTTGTGAGAATGGGCCCTATTCTCAGCACCTTTTCCTGTTCTCTCTAAGCCTTTCGGATGGTTCTTACCATTGTCTTCCATAGTTTCCTCACAAACATGCATGGATCCGTACTCTGAAGAATAGTCAGGTGGGACTCTGCAGATCTCTGGAGTCCTGTCCATGAGAATCTCTCTTTTCTCCAGTGTTCTGTCCTGTGAACTCCAGCCTACTCAGTCTCCTGGACTTTTATTTGTTTCCTCAACTCAGCGAGTCCACTGGGCTTCACCAGGTTCCCTTTTCTTGTTACAAGGCTGAAAAACTCTTTCAATTTAGTAAACCAGGAAAATCATAGGGTTTACTTCATTTGTTTCCCATATTTCAAAGAATTACTTTTCTTTGCTGCCTTAAGTCTGGTGTCTTGCAAATCATTGTTTCATATATTTAATCCGTTTTCTTTTTGTTGTTGTGGTTGTGATTTTAGGTGGGACAATAAATCTGGTTCCTGTTACTCCGTCTAGCTAGAAGAGGAAATCCCTCCTTGTAGTTTGAATTTTGACCAGTTACTTAATCTCTTGAAGTAGATATAAGATTTTTAAAAAAATTTTTGGCTATGCAGTTTTCTTTTCTTTTCCCAAACTGCCCCTTCTCACTTGATGTAACTGACTGTCACATGCCTCTGTGATTTCTATGGCAGAAGTGATCATGTGACTCAGGCTGACTAGTCAGTATAACCTATGACCACAGTGATTGGTGGTGGGGATGGTTATAGACAACCAGCTATACAAATCCTAGCCATTCCAGGAAAACTTGCTAAAAATTTTGTTAAGAAAGTCACCAGTCTTACTTCTAGTATCACCACAAGGATGATATTACCATTGGAGCTGCTGGGATTAACTTGACTACCATAAGGAAAGAGCCCACCTAAGTATCATGTAAAAGCAAATATATGAAAAAGATGTGGACATGAGTAGGAAAAAAGACACAGCCCTGTGGATTCAGCTCTGATAGGAGCCAGAACCAACTTTCCGTTTTTAAATTGTATAAACCAGTACATATTAAATACTTCTTCCCACTATCTTTTGTTGTTTTCCCCTACTCTTGTTTTTGCTTAAGTACTTTGAGTGAAGATCCCGTCTCTTGAAACTAATGGAATCGTGCTAATTCATCTCTCTAAGCTTCATTTTTTCTCACATTTTCAAAACAGGATATATTTTCTTTCTATATATAATATATCTGTAACATATCTATAATTTATCCATAATGTATCTATATTTATAGTAATGCTCATACTTGTATTTCTTCGTGCTTTGAGGATCAGATGGGATGGTGGTCTGTTCCAGTATTCTCTCTTCTGATAACAGTTCCTTCTTTCACTTTCTACATTATTTAGTTGACTTGTAACACCCCCACATGCTAATAGTTACAAGTTGGTCATGTGACCCAGGCCCATCAGCACACTCCATCCCCTGGCCATATTGATTGGTTCAAGGATGCACATATAATCCGTGCCGGTCCAGTGAAACCCAATGCCCAGGAATTTTGCTATAACTGTTGGG
Source organism: Daubentonia madagascariensis (assembly GCA_023783475.1). Classification (NCBI taxonomy): domain Eukaryota; kingdom Metazoa; phylum Chordata; class Mammalia; order Primates; family Daubentoniidae; genus Daubentonia; species Daubentonia madagascariensis. Next base: position 6,755,293 of record JAKFHU010001640.1, on the reverse strand, counting down.
AATTCCTCTGGGAGTTCTGATAGCAAACTTATGGAGCCTCCTATAAGCTTCCATGAGGACAAGGTCTGTGTAGGAGACACATCAGTACCAAGAGGAAGGACAAAGAAATAGAGGAACATCTGGAGGGGAAGAGAAAGCAAAACACCTTTTACTCATTAGAGCTCCTCAATCCACTTTGCATTTTTAAATGATATAAGACAATAAATTATTATTTTTTTTTCCTTAAGCCAGTTTGAGTTTTTATCACTTATAACTTCTATGGTATGGTGATGATGATGATGGTGATTGTTGGTATTTATGTTAATGCTTGTTATTATGTACTCACTGGAAATGCTGGCAGCACATTTTGGGAACTAGATCTCTTTCCTGTGCCCTGCTTCTCTTACCCCTGCAAAATGAGCAGGTAGCTTCTTACGTCAACACGTCTCCAGTAATGTGATTTCAGAACTCTGTGTGCAGTTGGTAAAAGAAATTTTGCATGATTCCTTTCAAAAGGTATTTCTTTACTTCACACCCCATCTACCTCTTGCCAATACACCCTCACAATTTTTAGGTTTAACTAATTACTATACCAGTCAGTGGCAAAGCTTTTCAGGTAAGGTGCTAGAGTCTCAGCTGCCTTAAAGAAGAATTGTTAATGAAGTCTTGGGATGAATAAAATATCACATCTTCCATCACCTCTTTATAAGATGTCTGGGATTCCTTGTACTTTGATAATGGCCATCGTTCTTTAATGACAACTTGTTAACATTTAGATTATCATTTTGTGTTCTAGCAAGTAACCATGCTGGCAAGCTACAAAGGGAACTTTGGTATTAAAGACATGGAGCAGTCTTCCTGCCTGGAATGTATAATCTCTTTTCATTTGGTTCATATAAAACACCCACCAAAGCAAAAAAAAAAAAAAAATCTCCAACTGCTCCTCAGAGCCCAGGATGCTTCTATCCTAAAAAATGGGTTTGTTCCTCAAACTGGTAAGGTGTGTTGTTTCTAAATTTGCAGAGCACTAAAATTGGGGCCGAACAGTATACTGAAAATAATGTTAAAACAAGTAGTACAGAGCCTTGCTACTTAGTTTGTTGCACAGATCAGAAGCATCAGCTTGTTAGAAATGCATAATCTCAGGCCTGAGCCCAAATTTGCTAAACCAGAAGTTGTGTTTTTAATAACAGGTACTTTGCAGGCATGTTAAAGTTTGAGGAGGGTACGTATAGAGCATTTCTTCCCAAATTTAGCTGAGTATTACAATCACCTGAGGAACTCATTTAAAAAATATATACTCCTTGAGCTTGTTAAAAATTCTGGTTACATGGACCCTAACCCTGAAGATATTTTTTTTGATGGGTTTGGAAGGGTTTCAGGTATTTTAATTTTTAACCGGTCCCTCCAGTAATTTAGTGGTATATGGTTTAGAACCACTGTAAAACAAGTGAACTAGTTATTATGGCATGTGCAAAAAAGTTTAGCAAAAAAAGCAGAAAGAACAGAAATTGAAATGATTTCTACTGCTAAGACCACTAACGTGTGTATATATGCCTATATACATATATGAGGTCTGGCTGGAAAGTATCCAGCCAGTGTTAATATAACAAGAACATATTACATGGCTGGATACTTTCCAGACAGACCTCATGAATATAATGCTTATATATGTGTATGTATATATGCAATTAGAAATAGGCCACCTAAATAGGCAATATAGGTAAATGTACATATATATGTATATGTATTATGTTATATATCTCTGAACATTTACCTATGTTTTATTTCAATTTAGCCATTAGCCCTTATGAATCATAACACAATAGCACTAATAGCTAATACTTATCAAGAGTCTACTGTGTGCCAGGCACTATTTTGAGCCCTTTTATTAACTTATTTAATTACCATGACAATTAGGAATTATTGCCATTCTAAATGTTTGTATATACAAATATATATTACATATGTCTTATATAAATTTATAGTATATATTTACATATATAAATTTATAGTATATATTTACATATATAAATTTAAAGGTGTATATAATAGATTGCATTTATATATGTTAAGTGTGTATGTATATATATTATACTAAAATCAAGTGAAATTTTGAAGTGATTTTTGTGTATGTCAACAATAGTGGCCAATTTCTAATTTTTATTTCTGATACTAAAGAAGTGAGTTTTAGTTATCCCTGTAAATCTGGTGAAAGTTATGGATTTTTACACCTGAAAAATGTACTTTTGTTCACACAAGCCCCCCTTCCCCACCCACACACAGTGCAAAATGCAATGTATGTGATGACAGGACACATTGCAGGTGATATGGGGAGTCATTTCATGTGTCCCACATTACAAGTCCTTGCACTGGCCTCTGGGCTCCCCAAAGGTAGAAACTGAAACTGTCCTTATTGCTATTTGTACCCCTGGCTCCTGATATGGTGTCTGGCACAGCGGGGGTGCCCCACAACTGAGTGTTATATTGATCATATACCTTTCTGATTATTAGCAATTGATTCTACATTTTCTTTTCTGTTGAATGAGAGAAAAATGCCAACAGTAGTGAGAATAATTACTGCCGAATTTGGATATGTATTGTAAAACAGGTACCAGAATGGTGCTTCTCAAACTTCAATGTGCGCAAGAATCACTTGGGATTCAGTAATTCTGGGGCAGGCCCAAGATTCTCTATTTCTAGTAATCTCCCAGAACACCCTGAGGATGCTGGTCACCATACCTCGAGGTGCAAAACTATAGAAGACACATGATGGAAAAGGGAAAGGAATGTCGGTTTACATCCCAGCTTCTACATTGCCAACTTCATGATGTCCGGCAATTTCATTCAGTGCATGTTTTTTGAGCACTTACTATCATAGTAATACATGTAGTATTCTAGTACCGTGGTGGACAAGATCAACACTGTCCAATTTTTTTAATGGATCTGGTTATATAATGACCTACACCTTAATTATAATAATAGAATTTTTCCTTAAAGGCTTGTTGAAAATGAAATAAATGCATGTAAATAAACCACCCAGCAAAATGCCTGGCACGTAGTAGGTGTTCAATATATTATTCCTTTTGAGGACATAAGCTCACATACTCTCATATCCTTTCTGTGTGCGAGCTCTTCAGGGCTGTTCTTGATGTGGGTGGTGTGATTACCAGCTGGGAATCAATGAAGGACAGTAAATCAAGTTTCTCATGAATAATGCATTAGGTTAGTATTATGCAGTATAACAGGGAGCTGACTGTATAAAATTGAAAGAGGCTGAGCGACTTGTTGGAGTAAATTCTTGGTCATGAATCAAAAGCTGTGGTCTCTAATCTTCAGGTTTTCACTGAAGCTTTTTGAAATTCTGGACAGGTCCTCACAACTTACATTCCACTTCTGATAAAATTAGGTAGTATGGAATTAACTCATGGAAATAGACTGTTCAGACGCTTAATAATTCGACAAATATTTATCAAGCATCTCTAAGGCAGTATTCCCTATTAGGGAAAAAAAGATTTAAGTCGTAAGTCTGTATTTCAAGAACTTTGACATTATCAGGAAAACAAGGGTTGCATTTGTTCATTTCTTCATTCACTCATTCATTCAACACGTACTCATCAGATGCAGTTTAGAAGCAACAAAGAAGATGAACATGATATAGTCCTTGATCCCTTTGAACAGGGGCTAAACACAGATGCAAATAAATTGCACAAAACTGCTATGGGGTGAAATGGAAAACCATATAAGGAAATGGCAAAATGAGAGTCATAGATTACAAAAATTTCTGAATTTTAAGGATTATAGAGAAAAAAGTCTGCATATTTTTGAATGTTTAGGAACAGATAATAATACCAGAGGAGTGTATTTAAGGGTAATTATTAAGATTTGGTCAGGTTGATGGAAAACATTCTTCAAGAGCAAAACCACATAACTTGGTGCCAATGTTACTGATTACTTGCAGTGCACCCAAGGACCGTGTGGGACCAGAACTCTTTGTCAAGAGAGAATTTCCCATCCAATAGCAAAGGCATGCAAACAAATTAATGTCAATTATGCAAGATACAAGAGTAGAACTATGTGTGTACAAAGTGAAGACAAAACATAGAGGTGGAAGGATTAGATTTGTGTAAAAATGAGCGATTTTCTTTGGAGGGGGGGAGGTTGATGATTTAGAGAACCCAAGGAAGGTTTCTTGAGAAGGTTGTGTGTCATAGTTCAAATAGGAGTTTTCCAGGAGGAAAACAGAGGGATGGGCATTCCCCACAGAGTAATCAGCAGGGAGGGCAGTATGGACTTGTAAAGTACTCTGTGTCCTCACCAACTGTTTTCTGGCATTGGTGGAGCCAAAAGGGTGGTGCAAGGATTGAGGAGGGAAGAAACCAGGGTGACGGATACAGATCAGGTTTAAAAGGGCCTGATATCTCCAGCTAAAGAGCTGGGAATATGGAAGGGAAATTTTGTGGCATATGGAAATATAATAGGTATAACTGAAGGAAAGGGTTTGCATGAGACAGATTGTGGTCTTGTCTTCGGTCAAGTTCCCCAGAAGCAGATCCTGAGATGAGGATGCACGAGAAAGTCACCTAGAAGAGGTGCTCCCAGGAGAAAATGGTAAGGAAGTGAGGGAAACAGAAGAGCAAAGGGAGGGTATCTAAACCCCACAGAGGGTAGCCTCAGCCTGATCCTGCAGGGGACTCCAGAGTGTGTAGGTTGCGCCCCGGAGTCATCCCAGCCTTGCATGAGGGAGCCGGGCTTCTATACTCTTGCACCAGTCAGTCCTTGGCGAAAGGCTGCGCCTGGAAAGAGTACAACACTTCCGGCTCTCTGCTCCGTGGGACGAGTGGCTTCAGAAGGCAAGGGCAGTTTTCAGAAAGAGAGACACAAGGGCAGCCGTTTATAGGTAAAAACACACTGGAGCTGGGATGATGAGGCGAATGAATCAGAGGGAAAACGAATGATGTCCACAGCCTGTTGGAGTTAAATTGTAGTGGGTAGCAATGTTAGTCCATAAACGCAGAGCTACATCTTTTTTTTTTTTTTCCTTCCCTCATTTTGCCTGGGCAGCAGAATTTAATCATAGGCAATTTGGAGATTCCTAATCCTTCTGGGGTTGTGTCTAACATTTGGATTATAAAATGTCAAAGCCTTACAGAGAGGAATAGACTTCTTAGTGAACTGCTGATATACCATTCTATGGGTTATCTAGTTATTAGTTACCTGTGTGCACATGTGGCCATGGAGAAGCCCTAGCTCCTAGCAAGACCAGTGATCCTCTGCTGTCTCAGTGCCTCTTAGGCAGACGGGATCTCTCCATCCTTTGTATTCCGTGCTGCCTGTATAAAATATTTATAGGAACTTATTTAAATGCCCTGTCTAGAGGTGTGTCTTAGTTAGTTTGGGCTACTATAACAAAATACCACAGACTGGGTAGTTAATAATGCAACAAGCATTTATTTCTCACAGTTCCTGGCGGCTGGGAAATTCAAGATCAAGGGGCTCGCAGATTTAATGTTCAGTGAGGGCGTGCTTTGTGGTTCATAGATGGCCATCTTCTCACTGTGTTCTCACGTGGTAGAAGGGGTGAAGGAGTTTTCTGGGGTCTCTTTTATAAGGGCACTAATCCCATTCATGAGGGCTCTGCCCACATGTTCTAATCACCCCCCAAAGATCCGGCCTCCTACTATCATCATATTGGGGGTTAAGGTTTCAACATGTGAATTTTGGGGAGACATAAACATTTGACCTATAGCAAGATATTGTATGGCTGCTACTGCTGTTGTTATTTTTCCTGGGAGTCATCCTGCCTCTGTGGGACCTTATCTAAGAAATGAGCCCTTGGACCTTCTGCTCTTGGATACTTCGTATCTTTTGGGAGTTGGACAGTCTTTATGAATATATGGCACACTCCTCCTTTCTCTGGGAACTATACTCCATTATTCAACCTCCAATTTTCACACACACTGAATGGCAATGCATAGAGGTTACGGGCAAAGGAGAAACAAGAAGTACTAGGGAAAAGTAAGTGGTAAATATTTCAAAAATATTATCCTAACACTGAAAGAGAGTTAGCAAGAATTTTTTTCTCCTATTTTCCCTATTATCTAAGTTTTACCCTCCTTCCTTCCATTTCATTTAATATTTGTAGGTATCAGTCTAGGGTGCACATGAGAGTCTCTTGGGGGAGCTTCAGAGATACGCTAATGTCTGGAACCCACCTCAAACCAGTCAAATAAGAATATCTGGGGGTGAGGCCAGATATTAGTAATTTTTAAGCACCCTAGATTATCCCAGTGTGGGTCAAATAAAGCGCAAACAATAGTACTGTGGATTTTTATTGGTTAGAAATGCTGCAATGCAAGTGTCAGATACAGCAGTCAACTGAAAAGGGCCCACACTTCATTCTAAATCCTAGAACAACTATACTCGATGCAGAATTTTAGTTCCTTTCAAATTAACTCCCAGTGTGTTTCCCAATGAAGTCCCATGCGAGGGCTAGTGTCTCCAAGGGACATTTTCATTTCAAGCTGTTGTTATTTGACCTGAATGTATTATTTACCAACTTTGCAACCATTTAATGGTATATAATAACATATTAAAGATAGAGAAAATGTCAAAGACAAAACAAATTTAAATTGTTTCAGATTATATCACTAAATATAAGGTGTGTATAGGCCAGGTGACTCACTATGTTCTGTATTTTGTGTCTGGTTGTTACCATGGGAGAATGGCTTTAGTTTAAGAAGTTACCTTAATGAAGCTATATAATGCAGTGATTAAAACCATAAGCTTTGAGTCAGACAAACCTAGCTCTAAGTCTACCCTCTGTGGCCAGAGTTCTTAATCTTTCCAAGCCTCGGTTGGTTTGCCCATCTATCAAATGGATATAAAAATTTCTATCTGATAGGATTTTTAGAAAAATTAAATATGAAAGCAAAATTGATAGAGCATGTGGCATACAGTGAATGCTCAATGAATTGCTGCTGTTATTGTTTTTATTAACATCACCATTATCCAACTTATCCATGTAACAAAATTATACTTGTAACCCATAAATTTATATAAATTAAAAAAAAGTGTTTTTTTTTTCTTTTTTGAGAGAGAGAGAGCAAGCAGGGTGAGGGTACAGGGTTTTCCTTCTAACTGCCTGAAAAGCCTCTTAGTTGTATTATATTTCTGAATTTTAAGCACCTGCATGCATCTTTTAAGAAAAAGACACATATATCTTGTGTATATGCACAAACAACTCACACCCATGAATTTCTTATGTCGACTATAATCTGCAAATGACAATCTGTTTCTGGGACTCCAGATTGTGTTCAACGTTGATCGATAATTATCGCATTTTCAGAGTTGGGTGCTCAGTGTCGAGCTGCTAAAAGTCTGACAGACATATTTCATTCTAGGCTCATTTGTCATCTCTGATAAGTAAAATGTACAGAGTTTTCACAGCATAGTCAGCACCACATGCTGCTGTGCAAGATCCTTTCACTCCGATGCTTGCTCCCAGATTGATTTCCCATCCTGAGTGTTCTCTGAGATAGCCACAAGCCTGACTCTCTTCTCATTAATATTTTGTGACATACACGATGGCAGCCTCATAGCAAATAAGTGGCAATGATTATTCCAGGTCAGGTGTGGACTTTATTAGCTGCTGCGTCTAAATAGGAAGGTGTGTGATTTGGGAAGAAATGTGCTCATTGGGCAAAAGTGAGCTAATATGGTAATAAACTCTGCATTAATTTTGAGAATCATAAAAATATCCAGTATAATTTGGGTGTTAGGGACTGTGTGTTACTAGAATCTTCATAGGCTTTGCTTCCTTTTCTCTCAGAAACCTTAAATGTCATGTGTTATTAGTTCTGTTTCACAGATTAGTAAACTGAGGTTCAAAATGTGTCTTCCCTAAGGTCACCTGGCTAAATAAGTGGTGGAGTCAAGATTTGAATCCACGTTTCTCAAAGTTTATAGCTAGATCAAGTTTTTCCACTGAATTGTGCTATACCCCGTCTTCAATTTCTCTCTCTGTGACAAATCTCTCATTCAATCAAACATGAGCTTGTTTTCATCCTGTCATCCTTTCCCATGTCTTTCTCCAGAGAAGATTTTTAAAATTCTGTAGTTTGCACCTTCACTTCTAACTTCCACCCCAAAAACATAGCTTTTTGAATCACCGATTGGTAGTTTAATTGGTCAGAAAACTCTATTATCAATTTGAACGATTATAGAATTCTGAGTTCAACATCTTTTCCCCTCAGAACTGGGAGGTGATGGATTCATCCTCATTTTGTTCCTTGGCTGGTAGAATGTCTTTTTTTGTGATTTTATTTTGTCTTGTTTTCTCTTTCCTGTAAATATTTTAACATCTTCTTCTTCATCATGACCGTTCTTGTGTATTACATTTCTTTCTTCTTGGCACTTTAAAATGTCCTTTCACTCTGAGGCTTTATACTGTACTTTTCTTCATCTAGGGACACTTTATTCTATTATTCTTTGAATATGTTCCATCCCTCATTATTTCTGTTCTATACTTTTTCTAACTCTTGTAAGTTGAGTTCTCAGCCTCTTGGATCTTTTTATTCATGTTTTAAACTTTTCTCTTTTATTTTGGTCTTTTTTTCTTCCTTAGTTCTTTCATGTAAAAAAAACTTGTTCAATTTTAGCTTTTTCTAGCTCATTAATGTGGCTCTGAAGTCTGCCCACTTTATTTCTTAGTCTCTACATAGAACTGTTTATTTCTGCATCATATTTTTTAATTTCCAAAATCTTTTTAAAAAATGTTTCGTCACTCCTTTTTAATAGTAGTTCATTCTGTATTGATGGATGAAATACTTCTCCTGAGATAACTGAGTGACTGTTACTCACAGGCAGAACTAACTTCCTGTGGTTTTGTCCCACACCCCCTGCACCTGAGCCTACACAACACCTCTCTCCTGGGCTCTAACCCTATCATAGGAGCTGCCTTGAGGCAGTTCGCCATTTGGAAAGCAGTTCCGCCTAAGGCCCAAAGCTGCTGCAATAACGCTTCTTTCTATGGGTGGGAGCCCTAGGTGTTCTGAGTGCTGTTCTTCAGTGAATTACTTGGTAATTAATTATTTCAGTTACCATGGGCCTAAATAATAAGAGCCTTTAATTTGGTCTGAGAGTTGTAGGTCAAGGAAGGCTTCCTGGAGGAAATACACTTAAGCTGAGGTCGGAAGGATGTGGAAGATAGAAATCAGTTTTCAAGATCTACACGTTCGTCTTCTAGTCTCTCTAGAATTTTTAAGGAAGAAAAATAAACTCCCTCTGATTGAGCCAATGTTAGATTTTCTGTCATTTCTAGTTCAACATGATCCTAATGAACCACGCCAGTTCAGGTGTTCCTTAGCTCTCACTAAAGGGGCTAGACCAGTGGTTCTCCAGGTGTGGCCCCCAGACCAGCAGCATCAGCAACACCTGGGAACTTATAAAAATGTAAATTACCAAGCTTTTGTCCCAGATCTACTGGATCTGGTACTCTGGATATGGGGTCCAAGCAATCTATGTTTTGACAAGCCTTCCAGGTGATTCTGATGTACATATAAAAGTTTGAGAATCATTGAAATAGAGTAATGATCCCATTGACTATCCTGAATTTTGGCTTTCTATCTTTGTCCTTTTAGTAGTACATTGTCAAATACATTTCTTACTCTCCTACCCCCGCCTTGGGATCTGTGTGCCACCTCTTCATCCTCATCTCTGTCTTCATCCTTAGAAGCCTTGGTCACCACTCACCGTGCATAGGAAATGCAACCATATTTATGAAGCCCTTAAGAGGCTCTCTCTCTTGGGATCATGTGTATCTTCATTTGTACCCTTTTAATGATACTTTAAATTATTGTCATTGTATTCATATGGTAATTTATAGAACTGAAGAATATACCTTGATAATTATGTTTAGAAAGAATGTGACATGCAATTAAAATTGCACAAAATTAATGTTATGCATCAATACACTTTTGACAAATATATGCAAATGTTGAATCTAATCATTATAAATTTTTATAAATATAATGAGTGCTAAATTGCCTTTGATAATTTTTTTATCGTGTCATCTGAGACCCTAATATTGGAAGACTAACAATTACTTCTACTCTCACCAAGTTATTTTAAATTTAAAGGTGATAAGAGATAGATTCCTTTAAAAAAAAAGCAGACTTTACAATTACAGCACAGTAACTTTTAAATTAGGCAGAAAACATACTACACACACTACATTTTTTTTTCCTTAAAGAAATATGTTAAGATATAAAAATGGATATATCTGTCATACATTGTCTTTAAAAAAATGAGTCTCGTAGAGGCAATGATGGAGGCATAACTGTCAATTTTATTTCAATAACTCATGGTTATAAGACTCACTCTTTTTATATATAACTTAATTCAAAATTTTTACATTCTTTGAAAAATTACCATGCAGTGAGTATGGGCTTTTTTTTAAGAGGGGGAAAAGGCTATCTTTAATTATATGGCAAGGTTGACTTTTTCTTATGAGAGTAATTTTGAGGACTTTACTGAGAAGCAATATACAAAATGTTAGGAAAACATATACACCCAAGGAATTATGAAAAAATTGATATATTTAATACATTTTTTGCACTATGTAATCCATATACATAGAGATGCATGCACATAAGAGCTTTGGTGAAAATACAAACTCACTCATATGTTCATATATGTATATGCATCTTTCTTTCTCACCTACTTCATATGATATACATACTTCCTTTAACCTTTTTAATCATATGAGATATAGACTATTACTCTATTTTAAAATAATGTTTTATATGAGTGCAGCATAATTTAATTAGTCCTTTATTGTTGTAGATCATAGTATGCCCAGACTCTATTATAATCATATACAACCATGACTATTTCTTTTGGATAGCATCCCAACAGTGTAATTGTTGGCTGTATGTTTTTAAATGCTTTTCATATGTACTTCCTAGCTTTTCTTATCATCACTATATTCCTATGTCGGAACTTGCATCTTTGCGCTGTCATTTAGACAAGTGTTTTGTTGCATTTAAAAAGTGAAACTTGGTTATTTTGCTACTTATTTCTAGTTAAAATTATTTGTTACATTATGGTCAGGAAATTTCTACCTTTTGGATTTAATTGAGGGTTTTTTCTCAGCAAAATTGGTATGACAGACAACTTGCACTGTCAAAAAGTGAGAGAGGTGTTCATTCACCCATGTATTCTTTTGTCTGTTTATGGGCAAAACACACATGGTCCCTGTTCTCTCTAGGAAGATTGGACTTACTCTTTGCATAAAAACTCATGTTTATGTATATGACCTTTTATTAATTTAAGATAATGTAGTTACTGTTAATTTAGCTGGTTGAATTACCTTGTATTCCATGTATTTTAATGATGAATCCTAATTCTCTTGAATTTTTTATTATAATGATTTTCTTTTTTACCTTTCTATGTGCTTTTTAATTTTTTAATTTTGCTTTGTTTTATAGGAATATGTGTATCATTTCTTGTTCTAGTATTTCAGCACCAAACAAACATAGAAATGGTAGTATTCTTGTTAGTATTGCATGCTTTTCTTTTTTTTCTTTTAATTTGAATTTGTTTGTTCTGTTTTGCTTTTTTTGCCCCTGAGGCAGGAATGTCATGGATCTACCACTGAGTAAACTGTGTAGCTTTGAGAAAGTTATTTGACTTCTTTGTGATTCTATTTCCTAAGCTATAAAAGGGTTATAAAAATAGTACCTTCCTTGTGTGGTGGTTATTAAAGTAAAATAAGATAAAAATCCGTACAATACTTAGAACAGTGACTGCAAAGCATTAGGTGTTCAATACATGATTGCTATTCTTTCCACCTCTACAATTTTATTTTAACTGTCTTTCTTGTAATCAACATTTAAACTTTAAAAAAAACCCTACAAATATATACAACTATTATGTACCCATAATAATTAAAAATAAAAAAATTTTTAAAAAGGCAGGTGGGAACAAATAGAAATCACTAAAAAAATTACTTGCAAACACTTGGTCCATTCCTTTATGGTTTTTGGTATGAAGCAGATCCCCTTCTATCTTTCTATGCTTTGGGTCATTTGAGTGGGAATTTGAGTAAGGAGTGTAGGTAAATGGGCAAGCTCAGACTGTCACTTTGGCCTGGAAACACACACTGTTTTTCTTTCAACAATGCTGGTATACTCTTTCTCTCTATTTCCTAAAGACAGCAAAGGCCATGTATACCAATACATGCTTTATATATTTTAGCTAATAAGCAATCTTTGTGCTTAGATGATTATAACAGAAAGCCAAACCTTTGTGTTCTCACAGCTCAGTCTCTCCTCTGTGTTAGCATATCTCTCATAAATAAATGTGGAAGTCAATACAGCTTTGACTCCAGAAAGGAAAAATCAAAACTTTGATTTCTTTAGATTAAATTCATTCTTTGGAACTGGAATCTGGTTTATCTTGATTGTGGGTTCCATAATAAAAAAAAAAGTCATTTATAATAAACTTCATTTTGCTCTTTCCTTGTGATGGATGCGACACTTTTGTGTGCATCCCTTCATCATGCCCTCTTTTAAATCTCTATACCTAGGGACCTACTGTTCTTCTTCCCTTATAAAATAAAAGGTAGAAGATATGTGCTTTTGGAAAGTCTTCAAAAGAAGGTAACTTTAGGAAAGTTATGGTAACAAGCATATAGGATTCTTCTACGTTCTCATAGAGACGAGAAGTTGCCCCAGACGAATGATCCTGTTTCTACTTCCTCATTTTGCCTTTTTTCCCCCCAAAGTAACACTCTCATCATTACATGTGTCAACAGGTTAATTCCTTTCATGAAATGTGAGTGTTGGAATATTTTACCCCTAAATCTGTCAGGATTACTCATCATAGGTAAAATCTGAAACAGGATCTTAGATCCTGACTAAAAACATGGGTGTGTTTTCCTTCTGGCTTCTTGTCTTCCCCAGCGCCCCCCCAACATGTGCAGGGGTGGCAATTGGGTTCTCTTCCTATCAACCTTCACGCCGAGTCTGTATTCATGACCACCCTCATTGCTGCTTCACCTTCTTAGAAAACTACATACTACTTTCCAAACAGGCAGGTTTGGGGAAGAGAAAACAAACTTATATCCTGTCCCTCTTCACTGTTATTATTACTGCCCCTGTGCATCTATCCCTGTCCCTGGTTGGAATGGGCCAGGGAGGATGTTCATACCAGAGACTGGCAAAATTTCTAGCTATTCATGCAAAATTTTCACCCTGGTAAAATGAGCCCTGGCATTTCCCAGACCTGATATATTGCTTCCTTAAAGCAATAGCCACTAATTTTCCAATATTTATTTTATGCATACTGACAACCACATCGACATGCATTCAGAACATAAAAATTCTTAAGTTTTTAGGATTAGAACAATCACTTGTATTTCCAACCCAAGACCCCCCTGCCCACTCCTCGTGATTTCGTTCTCTACGTGGTGCTGATATACCTCCCAAATTCCTCTCTGGACCATTCCCCAGAAGGCACTGGTTGCACCACATGTTATTGCATATGCCTTTTCTTATTACTGTGATATTTACATGAAGGGAGAGTCTGGTTGCTGAGGCCACCAGGGGTGGTGCAGGCGCCTTTGTTTTTTGTTGTAGTCCCCCATTCATTTGACTGAATTCCAACTGTGTTCTTGGTTCATCCAACTTCTGCAGTTGCAAGAATAGAAACACCATGAAGTCTTATCCATGTTTTCTTGGCTGTTTCCCTAAATATATGTTTGCCTGAATTCATCAGCTTAATGCTTTCTGTTGCTGTTAACTAAATTTGATATGCTGTCTCCAAAACTAATTATTCTGCTGATGTTTCTCCTTTTGAGCACCATCATCTCTCTCCCTAGCCCTTTCTCTCTTTCTCTAATTCTCTGGATTTTCTCTTCCTTTTTGGAATATCTGCTGGTTTTCATTAAGCTTTCTTTCTTCATTAATCCCACCAAATGTTTAATAATGGTGCCTTCATGCATTGACTAGTCTGTCCCCTAGCGGCAGGTTCCTGCGATTGTGCACATTTACGATCGGGTGACCTAAGGCAATAGAAGCAGCAGCAAATCGTCCCGATTTAGTTTCGAAGTCCTTCTTCTGAGCCTTATTTTAAAGATAACCAAATTAGGCTACAAGAATAGCAATAGCTTGGTGTCCCCTCCCCACCAAAAACACTTTGAAAGGACACATAAAATGCTGCTTAATTTCAGTAGCCTCCCAGCCATTCATAACAGCAGATAAATGAAGTAATCTATCATAGAGGAAAGAGTATCCTCTGAATTAACCAAGAAAAAAGGAAGCCTATTTCAATACTAATAACAGTTTAGGAATTCATGTAAAATTTAAATTCCTTTATTGTACAGTAAATAAACACAGTTCCATTTCTTCAGATATACAATGAGTGCTTGACAATTGGGAATTTAATATTATTCATGAGGGTGGTGGAGAGGAGTCTATGAACAAGGCAGCCATAAGAGATCCTTAGAAGAGCCACGTGCCCCAGTATCTCCACCACCACTGCATGCCTCAGAGATGGTAGTAAAACTCTTCTGTGGCATCGGTGTGAGGTATAATAAAGACAGAGAGTTGGGCACAATGGCACACACCTCTGATTCCAGCAACTTGGGAGGGTGAGGCAGGAGGATTGCTTGAGGCCAGTAGTTCAGGGCTGCAGTGAGCTATGATTGTGCCACTGTACTTCAGCCTGGACAACATAGCAAGACCCCTTCTCTAAAAAATAAAAAAAATGAAGACAGATTACTAGTTATATGGGCTCTTATCAGGCATCAGGCTTTCTTCTATGAGTCTCATCTATGTTATTTATTTTAATCTTTATAGATACCCCATAAGGTTGTAACTCATTAAGATTATAAACATCACAGCTGGGATGAAAACTAATTGGGTTGACTTTATACTCCGTAGATCACATTCCTGCATTGTACACAGGACCCGTGTGTCACAAAGAGAGAAGCTTCATCTCGTTGGAGGTTAGCGGGGTGTTCTTGTGCCCTGTTCTTACCAGTGCTGTCATGAAATGAAAGAGAGAGAGGAGGAGGAGGGAAAGGAGAGGAAGGAGGGAAAAAGGGGGAGAGAGAATATGCATTTGTTATTAAAATAATAACAGTAATATAATTTTTCCATCTTAAGAATGTAGGATTCTTTCTTGTGGCAGATGTTGCTTAATCCTTCTGTCCAAAAGACAGACAAATATGCAGGCAAAATGCAACCCAAACAAAAAAACTATGTTGGTCTTTTTCCCTTCTTTCTTTTTGTTGTACCATTTTGTTTTAAGGTGGTAATGAATTTCCAATTTGATTTAATTAAAAAATCTGCTTCATTTCTAAACTAACACTCAGGTAAGTGTCAAACTTCCAATTATACATATAAAAATATGTTTGGAACCTAAGTTAAAAACTCCATTTGCATTAGGCTTTAATCATCGTAAAGGGAAAATGTAAATGTTTCCAAGAGGTCCAGCTACATAAATAACCATTTCTTAAGTGTGCAGCAGAGTTTTCCCCTGAGAAAATTCTATAACTTTGAGAGTAATGTAATGGTAATTAATTACCAGAAAGAGATTAATATTGCATGCCAAGAATGATAAAGAAATGCACAGAGGGCCCTACAAATGCACTCTGCAGGCAGCACAGAGAGGGAAATGTATGAGCCTATTTAATTCAAACTTCAGGTTTATTTCACAAAAAGCTATTCTTCCCCCTCTTTTAAAATCAATAATTTCAGCTGAAGCCCTATTGCATATCACCTGCATACTTGCAATACCTTTTTATTGGCCTTCCTGTTCCTAATGTTATATCTCACCTAAACTCTTATCTTAGGAAATACACTTATGTTTTGCTGCTCCCAAATAGTCTCATAATGCCTCAATTGTCATAGTCCTCTGCTCAAAAATGTTCAATGACTCCCTGTTGCTTTCTGAATACATTCCAGTCTTTTAAGAAAGATTTTGAGGTTTTTTATCAGCATAGATTTGACCAAATTTGCTCCGTTCCTACCTTGCTTGCCCCCAACAGGCCTACCCTTTACCCTACCCACTGTTGCCAAAATTTGACTGCTAAAAAAAAAAAAAGGGACAGTTATGAGTTAAAAATGCAGATTTGTAGGCCTCTTCCAAGGAATCAGATTCTCTAGGAAAATGGACTTAGAATCTCTAAGAAACCCAAGTCTTTCAGGCAAGTTTGGAACTCTGTCCCAAGGAAACTACACCATTTGCCATCCCCTGACACGATCCATATTCCCCCTCCCCTACACTCTTTGCTTACCATAAACAATTATTGAATTCCTGCCTCAGTAGACAGTTTGATCATGTGTGATCTTAGTACAGTTTCTCCAAAAGTAGCACTTACAATAAGCACTTACACTTTGAATATAGGTAATTGATTTGGGAGGTGATCGTGGGAAACAGGAGTAAGGAAATATGAGAAGTGAACCAAGGAGGGGAAAATAGGGCCACATACAGACACCTTATCAAGGATACTGCTGGTGGCAATGGCAGCTCAATTCTGCTGGCTCACTGACAGCCTTTTAAGAAGTGTGCAGAGAGACTTCTAAAACTTTCTGTCTGAAGGGTGAAGCTTAGACTTTTGTCCATCTTCTTCCACCTTCTTCTGTGTGGGGACTCCACAGGCATTAAATTTCCAGCTTTTCTAGCCTAAGGATCCTGTGGTGGTGAAGGTGTCCCTGGCACAGAAGAAGCAGAAGGTGGGAAGAAGCACGGTTCATGTTCCACGTGGGACTCTGCCTCTAGAGATGAGTCTGAGCTCACGTGGGACCATTCACTGCAGCTGTAGCTGAAGTCAGAGGAAGGGACGAGACCCAGGCTGCAAATGCACTCACTACAGGAGCCCTCCATGTGCTGTATTAGGTGTCTATTGTTGTGTAACAAATTACCCCAATAACAAATCATGCAGCTGTGCCATACATGTTTATTACCTCACGGTTTCTGTGGGTCAGGACGCCAGGTGTGGCTTAGCTGGGTCTGTCAGCTCAGGGCTTCCTGCAAGGCTTACAGCATCTCAAGGCTTGACTGGAAAGGACATGTGCTATGGACTGAATGTTCGCGCCCCATGGTCTCTCACATCCATGTGAGGTCACAGCAAGAAGGCGGCCGTCTGCAAACTGGAAAGAGGGCCTTCACCAGGAACCAAATTGGCCAGCACTTTGATCTTGAACTTCCCAGCCTCCAGAACTTTGAGGAATAAATTTCTATTGTTTCAACTACCCAGTCTGTGATATTTTGTTATAGCAGCCTGAACTAAGACAGTGTGCTTCCTGGTTTCCTCATGTGGTTGTTGGCAGGATTCTATTCCTCAGGAGTGGTTGGACTGAGGGCCTCAGTTTCTTGCCAGCTGTTGGCCAGAGGCCTCCCTGGATTCCTGCCCACAACATGACAGCTGGGGCCCCATCAGAGTGAGTAAACATGAGTGCAAGAGAGAGCAGGAGCAAGACGGAGCCAGCGTTTTGTAACCTGCTCTAGAGGTGACAACTCTTCACTTCTGCTGTATCCTATTCATTAAAAGTGGGTCCTGAGGTCCAGCCCACACTCAAGGAGAGGGAACCCCATAGGGCTAACTACCAGATGGGGATCCCTGGGCCGTGCCAGAAGCTGCCCAACCCAGTGGTTTTTCCTAATCTTCTCAGGATGACTTAATTCCCATTTTTTCATACTTTGTTTGCAGCTGTCTGGCAGTATAGTTCCCATTCAGCTTTGTGGTATATGTGTTAGTTTGTACATCTTATCCAAAGACAGAATGGAATTATGATTAAAAGCTCAGGCTCTGCAGTCAAATGCTGGCTCTGTCCTGTGATGTCTTTGTGACATTTGGTGAATTGTTTAACCTCTCTGGCCTCAGCCTCCTCACCGACAGTGACTATAATAATAACCAAGAGTATATCCCCATGCCTGGAGCTTATTGTGTGCTCTATAAATGAGCCCTTGTTATTAGAACCTGCTATACTATAACTTCCTGGAGGGCCAGATTCATCACTTCCCAAACCTCTGTGATCCATTACCAACATTTGAGAAATCATCCATGAATTAATGTCATGATAAAACTTTATATCAAATGTCATTTTGTTGTTTTCCTTGTCAAATTTTAAATGTGCTTTTCCCTACATTTGAAACTTTTGTAAATTTAAGGTGGTGTAGGATATATGGAAAGAGAATTTAAATCATTTGACATCTTTCTCAAAGAATATTCTTTTAAAATTGATTCAAATGAAGTCCAGTTAAGATGTAATGAGTACTACAAAAATATAAGGTGCTGCTACCTTGTACTTAATTTATCATGCTACATAGCGTGAAAGACAATGTGAAAAACTGTAGTTAGATTTACTCAAAGCTTGCAGTTCTTTTGTATTAAACCCTTTGTTTATTAAACCATCTCCATGTTACATGGTGTAGAGAGCATTGGACTTACACCTCGAAGCCCTGGATCCAAATCTTATAAGTTCTTAAGTCATCTGTGCCTCAGTTTTGTGTCCTATTCAATGAGGGTCTAATTAGAACCTCAGGGAGTTTATCAAATACAGTAGTCCCCAGTGTATGATTTTTCAACTTTATAATGGTGCAAGAGTGATAAGCATTCGGGATGGTTCTCGACTTCTGATGGGGCTGGGCTATATCTGAATAAACCCATCATAAACTGGAAATACTGTAAGTCGAAAAAACACGTTAGACTTGGGATATTTTCAATTACGATGGGTTTATCCAGATATAACCCCATCATAAGTTCAGGAAGAGCATCTTTACTGATTAAGCACCTCCTGTGTGGTATGCTCTGAAAAACACTATTCAAGCTGCCCACATAGTGCCTGGCACACAGCAGGCATGCAATAGACACCAGCTGAACCCGACTTTGGGTCTAAGGGGACAGTTACATATCATTAAAGGGAGCCTCTGAAGATCTTCCCAGCCTAGAATAGGGGGTTGGGAAGCTGTGTTTATAGGTTAGATGACATTTATATAAGGCAGTTTGAAAGAATTTCCATGAGTGGGAAAGGTAGTTGCAAAAGTTTATACTTATTTGTAGTTTGAAGAACTAAAACAAGTTGGAGTTCTGAGCCTACTGTAGAGGCTCAGTTATTCAGCACGTATTTATGGAGCCTCTCCCATGTGGCAGGCCCTTCCGTGGTCCCTGGGGATACTTGGTTGAATGAGAGAGTCATGGCCCTGCCCCTGTGGGGCTTGCAGACAGCAGATTCACATGGGAGTAGTGAAATGCTGCCACACTGAGCCAGAAATAAAAGAGCAATTGTGTTTATGTGGGTGAGGTAGAAGGTAGAGATGTCGGGGGATGCCTGATGCTTGTGTTCACAGTGACACGCTTAGCCAGCCTTGGAGGGCTGACGGTAGCACACGTGGCATTGCTGGGGTGCCCCTTCCTATCACGGCACAGCAGCTGAAAGTGTATTCTCTGCTAGCCTGCCTGGGTTTGAATCACAGCTTCACCATTACCTCCCTGTGTGATCTTGGCTATGTTTCTTGATCTCTTTGAACTTCACCCAAAATGTGGGGATAATGATAGGACATATTTCATGAGTTATTGTAAGGATTAAAGGGATTGCTATATGTAAAGCATTTACGACAATCTGGCAGATAGTGTTTTCTACCTGCCACTGCTGCTGCTGCTGTTTTTGTTATACTTGTTATTTGCTCCTGTTATTATCGGTTTTGACTAGTCCAGTGGTAGTAAGCCTCAATGTTCCTTCTGTCTTTCTTGTCCATTATTCTTCACTGTTATATCTGATTTTCTTTGGTCTTCATCTTATTTCAGATATTCTCAAATTTATGATTCTTATTGAAGAATTACCTAGGCAGTTAAATGCCAGGTATTTAAGAATTATCTGGGAAGTATGTTAAAGTGAGGGCTTTAGGGGCCCAATATTTGGGTCAGTAGGTTGAGCACGGGGCCCAGGAATTGGTATTTTTAATAGGTACTCAAGCAGACTGTACTTTGAGAAAACTCTTCTTTCCTTAAGTGTTATAATTATGAAAGCCAGGATTTACGGAGACTCTGCTTTGCTTCAGATACCGGGCTAAGTGCTTTGTGTACATCATTTGTGATCCTTACAACCGCTCTCCTAGGTCAACATTATTATCTCTATTTAATGATGAACAAACCAAGGCTCAGAGAATTCAGATGTCTTACCCACGGTCACAAAGCTAGAAAGTTCTAGAGCCAGTCTGTGTTTAAAGCCTGTCCCCTTTCACCACGTCATGCTATGGTGCCACTCTGTTTGAAGACTCACTGATTCCTTTTAACCCATCTGTCCCGAGTGCGAAGTCCTTTAGCCAACCCGGGCAGGCTCAATTCTGGCCCAGGCTCTGGGTTCAGTCCAACCTCAGGCTGAAGAAATACAAGAACCTTTGGGTCTTTAACTTCAGATCTTCAAACTTGCCTGTCAAACCACCCTTGAGAGCTTTTCTCTGACTTCCGGCTCTGGTTCCAGGCGCAGTATATTTACCTTTTTCTTGCCTCACAAGTATCCTTGAAAGCCACCTTGTTTTTGAATGCCCTGTTCCCCATTGGGCCCTCCATTCTCCAATTACTCCGAGATGAAGGTCTTTTATAACACTTATTAATTTCTTCCTTAGACTAACAAGCCAAACCAAGGAGTCTGGAGACGTTGATCTCTGATTTTTGGGCTTAGGCTATGCCCATGGGAGTGTAAGACCAGTGCAGCCAAATCACGGAGAATGGGTTCCACAGGGAACAAGAAGGAAAAAGGAGTGCTTGGCAAACAAAAACAAGAGCTGTTTCCTGTGGTGAGATTGTACAGGAGGGGTGATATTGGAATGGCATTTTGAAAGCAAAAAGCATTTAAGAAAGGCATTGGTTTTGGGAGAGGGAATGGCAGAGGAAGGTGGAAAGGTCGTGGCCTGTCTGCAGGACTGTGAGGAGCTTCCTGGACAGAGTAAAGTGCGTGCAGAGACCTGGTGCCTGGCGTGACTGGGAGGGGGGAATGACCTCGGTAATGAATAATATGGCAAGTTGTGCTCAGGATTTGGCAGGAAGCTACTTGAGGAGTTTAAGCGCAAGTGGGACGTGATTTCTGCTCATATGAGCACCTACAGTGTGCCAGGTAGGAATGCTGATGCTAAGATTTACAAGATCTGGAAAACCAACATGACCTGACAGTGAAGTTTTACTTAGTCTGTGCGTATTTGTGTGTGTGCATACCTAAGTGCTCCCAAGGACCGATGTATTCTGTCGTGCAGACCTTTCCTTTATAGTTTTCACACGTTTCATATTTCTTTTGAAGTTTAACTATGAGAGAGAGGGAGAGAGAGATGAGCATATCAAAGCAAACTCAAAAGTTAACCAAGTATTTGAAGGCAAAATTAACATTTTGCTAATGGTTGAATCTTCTTTATAATTTTTTTTTTTATAAACGGCAGCTTTATAATTTTATCCAAAGTAATTCTCTGCATGCTTTTCCTTGACAAGGATATCATTTAAAGTCACAGTGGAGTAAATGCAAGTAATAAGCTCCTCATTCCCTCTCACTGACAGATTTTTAATATAAATGTCAGAGGATGAATCTTCAAAATCCATTCCACCACCTCTCCAGTCAACTTTCCCCGCTCCGGCACTTTCGAGGTGGTGTCAGGAACATCGGCAGAGGAAGAAATGTGTAACTTTTGATGTCCAGTTAAAACAATTTGGCAACTATGAATTGAAAGGTTTCCTGGACACCAAGGTCCATGCCAGAAAATAGGGGCTCTCAGATGAATTCAGCGTGGATTGCGCCTGTCCACTAAGCGTGTTGACGGAGGCATATTCAAGGTGGCAGTTTGGGAGGAAGAGATGTGCGTGGAGTGATGGAGTAATATGTTGGGTTGGGTACCTAAAAGTCAGCTTTATATGGCTGTAGCACGAATTGTGAGTGAATGCAAGAGGATGTGGTTGGCAAATGTCATAAAAGGCTTTATGAGCTATGTTAAGAAGCGTGGATTCTACTCACTTTATCCTGGGAGCAATGGTCTCAAGCCTTTGAAAGATTGTAAGCAAGGGGCTAACACCAAAGGATCATCTTACAAAAGTCACTTTGATAGAGGTGTAGTGAGTAGGGCTAACACTGGCACACATTGAGCAGCTAATAAATTTTTTTTAAAAATGTGCCTTTTCCTCTAGGGAGATGGCAGAGGCTGGTGCCTGGATTCATAATATGGTATGGGTGGAGGGCAAATGAAGCCACAGCTTGAGGGAAGCCTCTGCTCCTCCTTGGCAGACAAAACCAGCACAATAGCCAGCCCTGAGAGGTCCAATGGGGAATGCAGGTCGGAGGCTGCTGCACTAGTCCTAGGCAAGGAGTAATGAAGGCCTGAACCCAGACAGTCACATATAGAGGAGGAGGAGAAGACAGATTTGATAAAATCAGTGGGTCTCGGGCTTGATTGAATATCGGAGCGTGAGAAAAATAAAGATGCTCAGGCCCATGCGCAAATTTCTGACTTGGTTGTCTGAAGATGCCACACAAATATCTTCATAGGCGATTATGTTACCATTCAAAATAACATATGGTCTAAAATACAGACCAAGATGCATACATGTTGTTTAAAGATTATGATTTTTCATTATACACAGGAACATTTTCAGTACATCTCAAATTACTGCTAAAATACTCCCCAAGCAAAGTGAAAATTAATTTTCTTTGATTGTCCCCCCTCCTTTTGATGTTGAGGGATATTTTATCTGGAAGCCACAGGTTCATAATTTGTGAGCTCTTTATGCCACCCCACTTCATGGATGGCCCTGCGCCCATCCCAGCGGTCCTTAGATCCTTTGTCCTTACCTGAACCGCGTGCAGTAGATGAGCTAACCCTGTGAAGGCCGTATCCCCCTGCCAAACATCACACCGGTGATATTCGGTGCTAAGAGAAATTCGCCTTGTGGGTCAGCTCTTCGCCTTGCAAAGAGCAGGTGGATGAAGAAAAGGTCCCGCAGCAACAGCCGCCTCCTCTTCTGTGAACTGCCTGCTCGTCTTGCCTTACAGCCCATTATTTATCTGTTCTTGCCCGTACCATCGAGTCACTACAGACGTTTGGTGAAAAGGAAAAAAGTATCCAGCTACTCAGCATTTAAAAGACATGACATTTTAACCAATCCAACCATATAATGTAATGAAATACCTCAATGGTCAATTTTCACACAAAATTAACATCTGTTTCTCAAGGCCTTGATCACATTTCTTGTCTGGCCCAAATCTCACAGGTGTGCACCCCTGTTTTGCTTTCATTCTTTCCTATCTCTCTCTTTTTTTTTTTTTGGTAACAGTGATACATATGTGGACAACTACAAAAGCAAAAACAGAATAAAAATATCAAGAAGCTCGAGAAAGGAGCAGAGGAGGAGGAGAATCGGATGGTTGGAAAGCGTGTCAGGAGCAGGAATGGACAGCACTAGACAGAAGGAGAGACGTTTCAGGGTCACCCGCATGTCAAGTAGTATTACCTGTTTTTCCTTTTGTGATTATTTGAAGAGGTGGCACAGGCTGTGCCCATGCCATGTGATCCAGACGAGTCCGTCTCCACAAGTGGAGAAACAGGTCGTGACTGCTTCTATTTTATTATCATTGTAGTTGGCACTTGCAACTGACTAGTCATTTTGGTTCCACAAGGAAACAGAATGAAAAATGTTCAGCCTGATTGTATATCTGTCTAGCCTCCTGCATCTAAAATTGCCTTATTCTCTTTAAAACTGCCATTTCTGGATTTGATTTTATTTTCCTTTTCACTTCCATCATTTTTCTTCAACGTGGTTCTTAACTATTCAGTGGCCCTTGGGTCAGTTTTAATGGAACCCCTGGGACACTCCATGGACCATACACCAGAAGACCTTTGCATTAATGTTTTTAGCCCTGTGCCTTTGCTGTGTGGCATCCTCATGTCACTCTGTCTTATTTTAAATTTAAATAAATACCACACGACGATGGATTTAAAATGGGGAATTTTAAATCAGCCACTGGCATAAGCCGTGGTATGTGGCTTTGTGTTGTGGATAAATATATCTTTTTTTTTTCTTTCTGCATTATTTCTAAGGAAGATAAATATATCTTAAGTGAACTGTTGTGTCATTGTTTTTAGTAACAGACTGTTAGAACAAAAGACCAGGAGGAGGCTGTTTTAATTTCCCGCCCCTAGCCTTTTGCGTGAAGAATGATGAATCTAAGCGAAAAATCCTGATTAATTCAATAAGAGATATAGCTGAGTATACCCGTTATGAAGGTGAGAGTGTGTTTTAAGTGTGAGTTTTCTAAAGTAATACCGTTTACTGTGTTTCCAAAATTATCAAATCTTTTTTGTGTGTGTACCTACTATGAGCTAGGCACAGGCATGTTAATGTCAGACCAGTGTTCTATTGTCAAACTTAATCTAGGAAGCACAATTGTGATGGGACATCTTATTTTCTTGTTTAGAACAGTGGTTCTCATCAGAGTGTCACCAAAATCATTGAATAATGCTTGGGACATAAAATGAGAAATAAGTGAAATTAAATTTCTTTTCCTGTTTTCTACAAGTGGAGTGAGAAATTTTTTACCAATTTTGGAGGATATTTTTAGGATGAATTGCCTTTAAAACAGTCTAAGTGGTATAAATAAAATTCATTGTGGGTATCTGCATTTTGGAGGATTCCTCAATGAAGCTCTCATCCTCCAGAGACAGAAACCAAGACCAAGATGGGACAGGCCAATAAGTCTTCCAGTTAGAAAAGGCAGGTCATGCTTGTTAAGTGATTTTAGAAAAGGGAAAGAATCACTAGCATTTTTATGAAACTCAAATTACTAGTCATATGGGTGTTTGCTTCCTGCTTCAAGCACTGATTTGTTAATCAGCTGCTTCCTTTGTGGGCAACTCTATAGAGCTAACCAAGGGTAAATAGCAGCAAAAATTTATTTTTTTAATGTATTTAACAGTGGCTTTTAATTCTCCTGAGTACAGCAGTAGTCAGGAGGCCAACCATTTTGGCGATAATAGATAAGGTAGTAAATTCTGGAAATGATTTACTTTTGTCATTATAAATTATCCGCAACTCAAGATTCTACTTATAACTACAACACAGTGACAATTTCCTGTCTAACATGCTTTCTTGAGTGATAGGGGTGAAATTTCACCAGTGTCCCAGGAATTTGGGGCCTCGGGGCATGCTTCAGAATGTACTCCTTATGCACTGAACCATTGCTCTTTACCTGTGATGTGATAGAAGGCAGGCTGAGAGTGGTCCTGGTTCCTTGCTCCTGAAAGTGTGATCCTGGGACTATGGGCAGTATTGGCATCCTGGGAACTTATTAGAAATGCAGAATGTTGGGTTCTTCCCAACATTCAGAATCTGCATTTTAACAATACCCTTAGGTGATTCATATGTACATTAAAGTTTAAGGAGCACTGGTCTAGAAGGCTTTTATGTTTTTTACACTTTGACTTCTATTTACCAATTTCCCAATGCGATTATGGTGACAAAGTAGCATCTCCCCCCCCCCCCCCCAATATCAAAATAGTTTTTGAAGCAGAAATGATTTAGACCTTAAATGAGAGAGGGGAGGGGAGTGGTTGGATTTGAAACTCAGTGTTGGTTAACTATGATTTTAAAAAATCTTGAATTTGACCATTTAAAAAGTCGAAACAGAATCTGGTCCCTGGGTATTATAATTCAAACACATTACTTTATCTCTTTACCTATATTCTGGAGAAATAGATGTGTATTTTTAAATGCATGTGTACATGGCTTCCTTAATGAAAGTTTTACTGCAAAAACATTTTGTTCCTAATGCATCCTTAAGTGAAGTTTTGCATTCTTAATTTTCCACTCAAGTAATTTAGAAACCATTAGTTAAAGTGGAACTCCAAGATAAAGTAGGATCCTTGTAAGTTTAGATGGTTTCCTCTGAAGATTGCTCTTACAATTGTCAGAGAAAGATAAATTCTTAATTGCATTTCATTACATCTGGGTAGCGGGTGTATATTTGCTTTCCAGATACCTGTCTGGCAAGAGTGGGGGGGGGAATGGGAGATTGAGTGATACACTAACATCAAACTACCATATTCCAGAGTTCATCACCCATGCAGGTAGCGCCTGTGAGTTTCTCTGCTCACTCACTAGAAAAAAAGCATTTCCCTCCATCTATCTGCACCTTCTTTCTCAAGCAGCCAAATCAAAGACGTTCTGTTCCTCTTACTGGTATAGTTGCCTGTGTAGCTGGACGAGGGAACGATCGCTGCGCTGAAGGTTAGAGATTTGTGTTGTCGCCTTCTGAAATTGGCAATCACAGATGGTGTCAGCAGTAAAGTCAGGAGGAGGTGCCCTTTGGTTATTTCTCTCCTCAAAACTGTGACTCTGCCCTGTGGCTCTTTTCAAATCTTATCTCAGAAACTTTTTCTCTTGTGCCTGAATGGTTTGATTTTTCT
The DNA here is from genome assembly GCA_023783475.1 of Daubentonia madagascariensis. Classification (NCBI taxonomy): domain Eukaryota; kingdom Metazoa; phylum Chordata; class Mammalia; order Primates; family Daubentoniidae; genus Daubentonia; species Daubentonia madagascariensis. Next base: position 6,728,866 of record JAKFHU010001640.1, on the reverse strand, counting down.
TTCTAGTTAGAGGTCTCCTAGAGAAAGACTTTGAAGTACAATCAGATCCCAATTTCAAAAGTAAAGAGATGTGTTTTACTGATCTAAAGAAAGGAATTGCCTTTGCAAATACTAATATTTGCCTAGTGCCCTTTCCAAAATATAAGATTTGCCCACATAGATCAGTTTAAATGTGTGTTTTGCAGCTGTAATTTAATATTGAATTTATAAAATACTTCCTAATGTACAGATCCTATGTACACTGCTCATACATAGCATTGGACTTCTGACTTTTTCAAGTTCATAAGAAATGTTAGAAATTCGAACTAGAAATTCCACCATAATTTCTAGTTCTATGTTTTAAAAATTGCTAGCCTATATGATATTTCTGGGTGTATTTTATATATTTCAACACTAGAGAGTTGTAACAAGTAAAAGTCAGAGACTCAAACACGCAAATGAAATGATTTGTGTCGTAACCAATATTTTTTCTGGTAAATTTGACTCCATTTGGGAAGGGAAATTGAGGTTGAAGGAATGTACTTATAACACTTTTAGGTCAAGAGTTCCTAACCTTTGGGCGGGTCTGGGACAGACCATGTTCACGTACGTAGTTACGTGTGTATTCCATTTTTCTCTGGGCAAAAGGCGCATACCTTCATTAGATTGCAAAGGGGTCTGTGTTAAAAATAATTACAATTGATTGCTTGAGTTATTCATCACTCATTAGTCTCTAGGCCCCATTTCAAAAAAAATATTTGGGCATAATGCACACATATCATTTTCATATTGGTTTTCCATTTCTTGATTTTATTCTCTGCTCCAGCCAGGACAATACCTGCTTGATATAAAAGTATTTGGACTTGTGTTTTCAAGAGGGGAGAATTATTTCTTCTTCATGGGTTTTGTAAGCCATACTGGTTATGGTGAGCTTTGTATTACCTACATCTATGTGTGTACGTATGTGTAAGTGTGTTTACTCATACATATTTTACTGTACCTCTATACATAATATACAAATAAACACATACATATATATAGATGTATGTGTGTTATGGATGCCTTGGTGTATATAAGTATGTATGTACATATTTTGTATGCATGTAGTATGTGTGTGCATGCATGTGTTTATATATGTATTTATGTGTATATGTGCAATATGCATGCTCATTTATAGATATACATGTATATATACATATTCATGTCTATATATATTTGCATATATCCATGTACATGTGTGTATAGATATTCAGGTATATATGGTTTACATGTGCATTCATGTGTGTATGTATGTGTGCACATATACATGTGTATACATAGATGTGTGTCTATATGTATAGATGTGTGAATTTTTGCATTCACGCATGTGTCTGCACTTATTCCTTTTTAAGCTAGAACCTTGCGGTTATAAACTGAGCTTCGGCGATGCTGCAGGAACTTAAGGAGATGGGTTATAGTGCTCAGAGGAAAGCACTGGCTTCTTTCTGCTAAGCAAGGCTGAAAGAAGAGCCAGGTGGAGGAAGCCTTGTCAAATCCTACCTTGGAGTCTCTGGCTTCCCTAAGACCAAAGTTGCTTAGATGATTCTCCCATCAGCAACTGCCCAGGTACATGTGGATAGAGGTCAAATGATTTTTTTCTTAGTGATTTAAAGTGTATCGGCCCAGACTGTTTTCACTGTGTTAATTAGCAAGTGGAAACCAGTATTTGATTAGGGATGTCCCTTCTTCTTTTGCTGAGCCTGCTTGGAGTAGGAGTATGAAAGAGCAGAATTGGCAATGGCTTTGGATACTTGGTCAATTTTTCTTGCTAGAACATGATGTTCTATTTTCCTTGCCCAGACAGTCTCATTACTCAGAAACTTTGAGGAAACATGTTATTAAGCAGCTGTGAAATGTGCTGCTGCTTTCATTGGGAGCAGAAAAGAAAAGCAGTTAAAGCTCTCTTTTCCCTACCGGTTGGCTCATGGATGCTGATAAAAGAGATTGGTCAATTTCCTTCCTACATTGCTCTTTCTAACTCTTAATAAATTTACTTTTTAAAAAAATTTGAAAGTAAATATTTTCTTTTAAATTTCATACCTGAGTATACAATGAGCAATTTCCCTATTGCTTCGTGATGACTTTATTCTCAATCGTTAATTTGTGAATGACTTCATTTAATAGCTTGATAAGTTATTCATGACATTTTAAACAAACACTCTATAGGCCAGGTGGGACTATTTTTCTTTTTCTCCCATGTTTGCTTTTTGGCAATGTTAAAATTGTATTTATTCATAGTTGATCAGAGACAGATAATGTTTTACTGCTATCTAATCTCCCTAAAGCCATAGTAAAACTTATATACTTATATTTCCAAATAAAGTCTTCAATCAGTTTATTGTTTCAAGCAATATAATTTGAGGGGTGGGGAATTGAGACAGGAAGTGATATCTCAAATGTCCAAATAATAGTCTCACTGTGTCATTGCATAATATCAGAAGAATCCTGCCTCTGTGTTTTGTTACCTCTATGGCTTAAACAAGAGGAGAATAATTTTTAATGGAAATAATGTTGAAGGCTTTAAATTTTCAAACTTCGAGGACACAATGGGCAGGAATACATTTAGGTTTGAGAATAATCTAAAAAGTTTGAAAAACAGAGCTTTTTGTATACATTGTGTTTTTGGACAGGATAAACATTTGCTCTGATAGTATTGTTGTCTGTATTTAAGCTGATGTGAATTTTCATAGTGATTCCAAAAAACTAGGCATGGAATTATTAATATCATTAAAGAAATGATGATAATGCTGAAAATTGTCATAACCAATCACTCGTCACAAACCTCTCCTGTTGAGCCTCAATTGTGTTGACAGCATCACTACATCCTAATCCCCCTGGTCTCCATGACACCCTCTGCCTCTTTCCTCTAGTCCCCAAGCCCACTCTGTCATTGAGTTCAACTTTGCCTTGGCTTTGGTGTGTTGAATCCCTTGCCCATCATGCTAGTGTTGCATTCCGTATCACTTTACCAATTCTAGCATTTTCCTTCACCTCTGTGCTTTTCTGGGTTCTCTTCTCTTTATCAACCGCCCTGTAACCTACTCTGTTGAAAGTCTTCCTCATGCTCAAACCATCATCAGGTCACTCCCATGGACGGCCATTGTAACTGGTGCCCCGTAGTCATCTCTAATCAATTTATTTAGACAAATATTCATTAGCTGAGTGTTTGTCACATGCCAGTCACTATGCTGGGATTTGGGAAATATGCTGATGAATTAGATTTAATCCCTGCGTATGGGAAGCTTTTAGTCTAAAAAGGAGAATGAGAAGAAGACACCATATTAAAATAGAAAATATTGAAGATTACAAGAGAAGGAAGAATAAAAATTGCCCTGGCATATCAGGGGAGTTGCTGACCAACTCAGCTGGGTGCAGTGGTTTCATGGTTTCACTGAATCAGTAACAGCAGGGGTGGGTCTGGAAGATGAAGAATTCAATATCCACCTTTCTGTGCCTGCCATTCGAGTTTTTCCAAGAGCTGGCCCCATCCTTCTTTTGTTGCCATTCTCTACTAATAATGACTATTTTTAATTAATAGTCATTAATAATTAATAATATTAATAATTATAAAAACCATATGACTGTAAAAGAGTACATAACTATTTTTAAAGTCACCATTTGTTGAACAATTACTAGGCCAAACTTGTTACATGCATTATCTTCTTTAATCCTAACAAGTCCATTTTAAAGATGAACAAATAGAGGCATAGAACAGTCAATCGCCTATCAAGGTCACTCAGCTAGTAAGAGGCAGAGTTAAGCCCGAGTGCAGGTCTTTGAGACTCTTAGGCCCCCGCTTTTACCAGCATCCTCTGCTGTACTTCACTCCTGCCCTGTGTCTCAGGTAAGTTACCGGGTGACCCAAGCACTGCTATGCTTAAATGGCCACATGGTCTTGAAGATAGAAGACGAGCTTGCAAATCTTGTGTTTTGTTGCACAACTTACTATGACTATCTCTAAGCAATTTACCTAGCCTTTTTGAATCTCAAATTCTGCATTTGTGAAATAATAGGAATAACAATGCCTGCCTCTCAGGGTCATTCTAAGGATCAGGTGATGATATACAGAAAAGCACCTTATAAATGTGAAATATTCAATTTTTGTTCTTGTTGCTGTTATTGTTACTAGTACTACCATGTATGCTACTATGAGGGTAGCCATGACAATGAGTCATCAGAGAAGATGGAAACTGTTACCTAAAAATAATTAAGGATTTTTAACCATCCAGAAATCATTATTTGATTGAGTCGTTCCAGAGTAGCAGCTATTCAAGGACAGCTGTACTTTGCCTGGAAACCTTTGGCCACTAGCTGTTGCCTATCCTTTGTGTACAAGTGTTCTCCTCTCTTTCAGACACAATGAATGGAATTTTGGGTGTTACTTGTACTCTTAGATGGAAAATAAAAGCCTATATAGGAATAAATGGCCCAGGGATGAAGACCATTGACCTCTGTTTAATGTAATCCTCGGTTCATGTTGAAAGTCAAAGGACATATCAAGAGTGGGTATTCTAATCAATCAGGCTATTATGAAAAAGTAACTGGGTGTCAATGTGATTAGATTCAAAGGTACTGCAAAATGTTTTCTCCAGTCAAAAAACTACAGAATCATGCTACCTTAGAAGAAACAAATCGCTGGGACCCTTTATTGCAAGCTAATCATTTCACACTGCAGCACAGGAAGGGTGGTCCCCCTGACTGTTAGGAGTTTATGTAGATGATTAATTTAATTTCCAGTTGTGATAGGTCTTTATGGAATCTCATAGGGTGCCTAGAAACTCATTTTTTTCCCAGAGATTACCAGGTTCTGAAGTGATAAGAAATATCCAAATAAGTGTATTTTTAAGTACAACAGGGTTGGATGTGTAAATTATGTGCTGAAGTAAACGGGCACAGATATAGGTTCACAACATAGAGGAAAATCAAAGCTGCATTTGTTTTTAGGCTTAAAAGTGGGGCACTTCTTAATTTAGAATTGGGTTGGTTTCATTTCTTCTGGCGCTCTATAGAGTCCTTGGTAAGTGATGTTTGGATAACCAAAGTCATTTCGTCCAACTCTCCAGGGCAACTGATTTATGATAAGACAGAAAGAGAGCCTTCCTTTTTATTTCTCCAGACTTAATTGATTAGATGTTAATTACTCTACTTAAATTTTTCTTCTGATGCTGTGTGTTTGTTAAGGTGGATCGTTGGGGCAATTGATAAAAAAAAAAAAAACTTCCCGCTAAACCAGGATAATGAATATTGACGTTCTTTGCTTTTACAACCAATGGAAATCACACTTCCAAGTCCCCATTTGCATGGGCTTGCTTAATAAATAACTTTTCCAACCGCCTGCGTTAGGGGGACGCACTCTCAGGAGGTACAAAGTGAATAAAATTTAAAAGCTGTTTTTGGAATAACATCCGCATCTATTTGAATCTGCAGGACCAAGAGTGACAGGGTGAGCCTGTGGAGTCACTGCCTCCAAATCTCTTCCCCCCGCTGGGTTGGCTCCATTACAGTCAAGGAACATTACCCCATTAAATGTGGCCAGAGTTCCCGATAAAGATTCTAATTGAAAGGGAACTTTTTTAGCACCTTTTCGCTTTCTGTGACCCCCTCAAGCTTTATCTTAGTTTAGCAGAGGGGGAAAAATACCTGACAAGAGATGGTAGCATGAAGAGAAAGCTGCTTCTCCTTTTCTCTATGCCTCTTATGTAAACGTAGTCTTTTGCTAATATACATCTCTAAAAACTGAGAAGAAAAAAAATCCTTTAAAGCACTTAAAAAATAAAATGATACTCTTCCAAGGAATATTGTAAGTTTCAATCTACAGGCTTTGAAGCTCTCTTAAGGGGGCATTTGTCTATGAAGGTCTTTAGATAACGCCTCTCTAAAACTTATTAGCTGTCTCTCTTTGACAGTTCTGGTTTACCAATCCATGATTCCTTGTCATATCTTGTTTTTAGTGTTAATGTGTAAAATGATAGCACTTTTTTCTTTCTCATAGCTCTCATCTTAAAGAATTCCTTTCTGTCGGTGAGGTTCTGCGTATCTTTACAACCTTCCAGGATCCCACAGAATTATGGAATTTAAGAGCCAAGGTGGATCTTAGATATCACCTTTCATATAGCCCAAGTGAGGAAACTGAGTTCTGAGCTTGTCATGATTCACCTAAACTTACTCTTCGCTCTTGAGTGATTGTGCCAAGTTTAGAACTCAGGTTATTTGGCTGCCATCCTCTTTTGGGTACCACAGAGCTGACAGGCTGTTTTTCTAAATTCAGAAAATTAAAAAAGAAATCCCTTGACAGCTTGCTGTAGCTCTTGTTCATAAACGTCTGCTTTTCTTCAATAATTTTGCAAACCCAGTTTGAACAGATAAGAGTATCCCTTTATGAAATGCCCAGGTATAGGAGGCCTTTTGTATTCCTCTACACCTCTTGCCTTCCTACTGCATTTACTATGACATTTACTTTTTTTCAGTAGGAAGTATAGACATTTTGTCCACTTTTTCTCCTTTTGACCTGGGAAGAGGACTTGGTACTTGAAAGAGTGTTCTCATACTCTTGTCATAGGTGACTCCCCTGCAATCTCAAATACCCTTTGGGAGTCAGGATCACAAATTCATTGCAGATTCTGGGAGCTATTTGTGGCCATCGGAATAGGCTTTCCTGAGTTACTGAGGGTGAAATTACTGCATATGAGCATAGCATCGTAGGACTTCAAAGGAGATGCTTTTGTCTAACTCCTTCATTTTGCAGACAAAGAATCAATGGTTGTATTTGTCAGGGCTTTTTAATGGTTGAAATTGACAGAAAGCTGAATCAGACTCATACAAAAATATAAAAAGGGAATTTAAGAAATTGATTGGCTCACGTAAACCCAGGTGATAGATTAACAGATTCAGCGGCTCAAATAGTGCCATGGGTCTCCCCTTCTTTCCGTTGCTCTCCCCCCACCTTTTCATATCCATTCCCCTCCCCCACCTCTCTCCATTCTCTCTCTTTCTCTCTCTCCGTATTATCCGTCATCTTAAGGTCAGCTTTACTCACTGTTGGCCTCACTTAACTTGGAATAACTTGGCTCATACTGACACAACCTAGCCTTGTGCCCTTAGGAACAGAGCATGCGTATTTGACCCTCTTGGGGCTCCTGCCTCTTCTGAAGCTGGAGGAAGAGTTAGGCTACTGGCCCCACCTAAAACTCAGGGGGTACAAGGACAGGGGGAAAGAGGTGTTTTCCCCAAAGAAAAATTAAGTTGCAGCTCTTATCAGAACTAGGGAGATGGATACTTGGAAAATACTACTACTAATAATGACGTAACGACGATATCAATGTGTGACAATTATTGAAGTCTTACCATATGCCAGACGCTTTTCCAAGTGTTTAATGACTCATTTAATTTTCAAAACATCAATATAAGGTAGGTGTAAATACTACTTTCATTTTATAGAGGAAGAGACTGAGTCACAGAGAGATTAGTTTTCTATGCTCACGATTTCAAAGTCAAGTATATCTTAAAGCCCAGTAGTTCTTCAACCAGCATTCATTCAAACAATATTTGTTCAGCACCAACTATGACCTACATGCTTTTCCAGACATTGGGGAGCAAGAAATTACTATCCATATCTTTACGGCACATACAGTCTAGGGACGGGGAGACAAAGACATCCTGTATCTAAGTAGACATCCTATGTCTAAATAGTGACTGTATAGTGCTTAATAAATACCATAAAGTATTTATAGTGAGTGAAATATTGTGACATGGAAATAACTAATTTATTCTCTTTTGGTTGTTTAAATATGAAAAGAGATCTCAGTGAAGTGTATGAAAATGGCTTTGTCACAAGGAAAGTTAGTCCCAAATGCCAGTCATTGTTCAGCAAAGAAGGCCCAGTTGTTCTAAACATTAGACCTCTTTTCTTCCAGTTGAATTGGATCTTGCTAAGGCCGGGGGCGGGGTGAGGTGAGGTGGAAATTCTTAAAGAATAGACAAATAAATCTAATTTTAATGAAAAAAACATTTGGACTAGTTCATATTTTCATTTCTTCTAATTATAAAAAACAACTTAAAACACTAACTAAGAAAACATTAAGACTTGCTCATCATAAACTATAAATGATGATTCTTTGTTTCAGGCTGGCAAAGGTATACAGATGACATTTTCTTTAATTTTAAACTAGAACATTCCCAGCATGAAATTTGAGATTTAACTCCTGCTCCAAAGACTTCATTTAAAACCTTAATATTAGCCATCTCTCAATTAAAGTATTTGAACCCTTTGGTTAATTAACAAGATTCATAGCCCCGTAAGGTTCCATTTTTGCACCCATTGGCTATTTCACCCTTTTTAACTATTCTAAAAAAGTTAATGTGTATTAACAGCCGATTTCACAAGAGGGTAATTAGTAGATAACTCAAAAATGTGCTTTGATTCTGATTAAAAAAACCTATAGGGTGCTACTTAAAAGATACCTAGAGACCAGCAAAGTATTGGAAACCAAGACCACACCTGATGAATATCTGAAAATCAAAATGCATTTTAAAAGATCTTCCAAAGGATGAAAAATCCAGCTTATCCATTTTTTTAAGTCTTTCTTAATGTGTCTAGTAGTGCATCGCTTACCTCAACTACACAGACAGGTTTTTTTTTGTTTGTTTGTTTTTTGGCAGAAGAGAAGGCCGTTAAATATGACTCAGAGACCAGAAGAGACTACTTCAAATTTCTGGGAAAAACTGCCTGACATTAAAGGCCATTGAAGTCTACTGCATGTGAGTAATTATATTGGGGAGTTTACAAAATGGACTTTGGGTCTGCTAGATTGTAGTCATGCCTTCCCTGACTTGTCATTTTTCATAAATGATTATACTCTGTGTGGGTGGGTGTGTATATGTTTCTCATTTTATTCTTCCTGATGTATGGCTAGAGATGCAGGAAATAATTCCAGGAAGGTAGCAGTCACTTTGCTTTTGGCTCCATCTGCCGCATTAATTCTGATCAGATACTAACCCTCTGAATAGACAGCAGGTGTCAGATAGAAGTGAATGTATGGTGTGTTTGTTTTGCTTTTCTTTTCCCCAACATATTTCCAGGGTTACGAGTCTAAAGATAATGCACAATGGAATTACGGAAACGTGTTCCTATAAGAGAAGTTTAGAGCACGTTTTTTAGGGATTCAGATTCACTCATGTTTAGGACCCAAAGATGTAACTTTTGCATTCTGAAACATTGAGAGTGGGGACAGAAAAGTTCTGCAAGTTCTTAAGTTTTTTCTCCGTTTGCTTTTCTCTTGATGTGTGAGAAGGAATAATATGCAAGCTCTAGTCCTTTTTCTTCCTCATTTGAGCCTTGATTCCACCATGCAACCAAGGATACAATAAAAATAAAAAAATTAATTCAACATTCAAAAATCCTAAATTGTGAGTGCATGTCTAGAATTATAATGAATATACAAATATGTGTTGTATATTCACTGTTCTCTGAGAGGCAGTCTGTGCTTTCGAAATTGAGTATAGCTCTATGTGTCTATCTAGGGCAAGAATAAGACCATGTTCTTCTCCATATCCTAAGTGCCTAGAGCAGGGCCTACCACATTAAACAATATAACATGAGCTAAGAATATATGGTAGTTACTCTGTGCCATGCATTGTTTAAAGCTGTTTATTTTGTTGTTGTTGTTTTCTTTTTTTTTAAGAGATGGGGTCTGGCTCTGTCACCTGTGCTAGAGTGTAGTGGCACAATCATAGCTCACTGCAGCCTTGAACTCCTGGGCACAAGTGATCCTCCCGCCTCAGCCTCCCAAGTATCTGGGACTACAGGCATACACCACCATACCCGGCTACTTTTTTTCAATTTTTTTTGTTTGTTTTAGAGACAGGGTCTCACTATGTTGCCCAGCCTGGTCTTCAACTCTAGAGTCAAGCGATCCTCCTGCCTCAGCCTCCCAAGTAGCTGGAATCATAGGCAGGAGCCACTGGCCCTGGTTGTTTTAAACCTTTTAAATATAGGAATTCATTCACTCATAGTAGCAGTTGCTACATTATAGCCCTCCCCATAACTACTCACCTTAGTTCATTGGCAGCAGCAGTAGACAACTGCCCATCTTAGTCCCTGGCACCTGCAAATGTTTTTCTGTAAGTCTGGTTTCTCCAGCACTTTGGGAGCTTGCTGGGCCAGAAGCAGGCACAATCATGAATTGCAGTGGAGTTCAGGTCCCTGGGAGCAACCCTCAACTAATGGGGGGGGAATGGAAGATAGCAGATAAATGGCACAGCCCCTCCAACCCCCAGGGGGTGATGCTAAAGCTCTCCATGATTTCTCAGAGGGTCTCCGGGAAATTTAAACCCAGGCGCCCATAGCTGGAACCTGCACGTTGCTTTATGCTTTATTGATTTTTTTTTTTCCTTTTCCTGATTTTCTTTCTTCACTTTCCTCACTCCCCATTGTGCTTCTTAGGATTACCTCCCAAATATTCTACCTGTGCTCACATCCTTTCTTATCTCAGGGTCTACTTTTAGAGATACCAAAAGTTAGGCACTGTTGCTTATGTAATTTTTGTGGCATGAATGAACAAACAAACGAATGAATTTCAGAGGTACCTAACTTCCAGGCCAACCAGAAACTGTTCAATTTTTCATAGATTCTTCCATTAAGTTAATGTGCTTGGGCACTAATACAGCTGCAGTTGTTAATGAAGCAGTAGGGAGTTGCACGTAAGTAGAGACACAGGAAAGAACAAATTAACTGAATGCAAAACAATCATTGGAAGGGTCTGGGTTAGTTTAACATAATTTGGGTACTATTGAACTCCTGGTGAGCATCAGCTAGAGATACCTAGTAGCCACATTTTTCTGTACATTCGTATTAGCAAGAATTGAGGCAATTATTCAAGACAAAGTAAGATTTTCACATGAAATGACAGATAATTGAGAGAAAACAAGACACAATAATTGAGAAGACTATTTTTTATTTCTTGGAATTATATTTTAAAATGACTCATGAATTGCATATATTAATGAATAACATTTCTTTACCACTTACTTTTTGGTTTTGGCCAAATGAGTTCATTATTGATTTTACACGCTACACACACACACACACACACATATTTTGTTGTTGTGAAAGTAACCATAACCTCATTTATTTTATTCTGTTCTTGGAACTAAACTGATTATTCTAGCACTTATTTTGATTCTATTGTTAATAGTATATGAAAACAGCAATAACAGCCATCACCAATAATATAGGCTGACTGGTAATTGTCATTTATCGAGGATCTCTTATGTGTCAGGTATTATTCCAGTTCTTTACATATATTGCCTAATTTAATCACCATACTAACACAATGAGGAAAGATGAATTATCCTAATTTTACCTATAAGGAAAGTGAGCTCAGAAAGAGATAGGATAATGTTTCCAAGTTCATGCTGGAATTAGAATTCAAATTAATGTGTTCCTTCAGCTAAGTGTTAGGGCTTCCAATAATGGGAGGAGAATCTAGAAAGTGTTAAAGATTTCACTGGAGAGCACCAAAAAATCATTAGTGTTAAGAACAGGTAAGAATTCAGCGACGGGCATGGAGCTGAGGATTAGCAGAAGCAGGTAGCAGGGCGGTGTTACTAACCTGCTTGAAACCGTAATGTTCGTTCAGTTCTCTCACAATAAAATCAGCTTTCTTAAGTTTGTTCATGAGTCCTGCTGACCTCTGACCTTTGCTCACTTCTCTGGGATGATCCCCTGCTATCTTCATGGAAGAGAAAGTGAATTTATTTCAGTTCCCCAGACAGTGCTTTTCATCTCTGGTCTTTCTTTGGCTGAAACCTTCTTCCCTGTCCAATTCTTCTTTGCCTGTCTAACTCCGGTGTTGTATTCAGGTCTCCAAGTAGATTTCATTTTCTCTACATAGGTCCTCTGCCTCAAATCCCCACCCCCCACTCCTCAGTTGGGTTTAAATTATTAATCTACCTGACTTCAAATTATATTAATACTACCAGGCTATAATAACCAAAACAGCATGGTACTGGTACAAAAGTAGAGACATAGGCCAATGGAACAGAATGGAGAACCCAGAAATAAAACCATACAGTTACAACCAACTGATCGTTCACAAAACAGACAACAATATATACTGGGAAAAGGAAGCCCTATTCAATAAATGGTACTGGGGAAATTAGATAGCCACATTCAGAAGAATGAAACAGGGCCCCTATCTGTCACCATATACAAAAATTAATTCAACCCCTGTCCCCTTCTCCCCCCTCTCCCTGCTACTTGATTTCCACTGAGTTTTACTTCCCCCTGTGCACATGTGTGCTCATCGGTTAGTTCCAATTTAAAGCGAGTACAGGTGGTGTTTGTATTTCCGTTCTTTAGATATTTCACTCAGGATAATGGTCTCCACTTCCATCCAAATTGTTACAAAAGGCATTAATTCATCCTTTTTTATGGCTGAGTATTATTGCATGGTATACATATACCACATTTTGTTAATCCATTTATAAATTGATGGGCACTTAGGGTGATTCCACATCTTTGAAATTGTGAATTGTGCTGCAATAAAGATTTGAGTGCAGGTGGTGAAAACCTACTTAACAGGTACAATGAACACTCTCTGGGTGATGGGCACACTTACAGCCCTGACTCAAGCATTGCAAAAACGATCCATGTGACCAAAAGCATTTGTACCCCTGTACTATTTTGAAATAAAAAATACTGAAAAAAAATTAATTTAAGATGGATAAAAGACTTAAATAAATGTAAGGCATGAAACTATAAAAATTCTAGAAGAAAACATAGGAAAAACTCTTCTAGACATTGGCCTAGGCAAAGAATTTATGACTAAGATCCCAAAGGCAAATACAATAACAACAAAAATAAATAAATGGGACTATTAAATTAAAAACTTTCTGCACAGCAAAGGAAATAATCAACAGAATAAATAGACAACCTGCAGAATGGGAGAAAATATTCCCAAACTATACATTTGACAAAGGGATAATATCCAGAATCTACAAAGAACCCACATCAGCAAGAAAAAAACAACCTCAACAAAAAGTGGACAAAAGACATGAACAGAAGTTTTTATGAAAAAATCCTCAACATCACTAATTATCAGGGAAATGCACAATGAGATATCACCTTACCCCTATCAGAATGACCATAACTAAACAGTCAAAAAACATCAGATACTGGTGTGGATGCAGAGAGAAAGGAACGCTTATACACTGTTGGTGGTTCTGAAAATTAGTACAACCTCTATGGAAAACAGTATAAAGATTCCTCAAATAAGCAAATGTAGACTTATCATTCGATATAGCGATCCCACTACTGGGTATCTACCCAAAGGAAAGGAAGTCATTTTATCAAAAAGACACCTGCACTCAAATGTTTATTGTAGCACAATTCACAATTGCAAAGACATGGAATCAACCTAAGTGTCCATCAATTCATGAGTGGATAAAGAAAAATGTGGTGTATATATACGTACCATGGAGCACTACTCAGCCATACAAAGGAATGAAATAGTGTCTTTTGCAGCAACTTGGATGGAATTGGAGATCATTATCCTAATGAAGTATCTCAGGAATGGAAAAACAAACACCACATGTTCTCACGAATAATGGGGAGCTAAATGATGGGCACACACAGGCACAAAGAGATGTAGAGGACATTGGAAACAAGAAGGGGGGAGAGTAGGGAGGGGACGAGGGGTAAAAATATACCCGTTGCATTGGGTACAATGAATACTGTTCTGGTGACAGGCACACTAAAAGCCATGACTTAATCATTATACAAGTTGTCCATGTAACAAAAACATTTGTATCCCCTTAATATTTTGAAATAAAGGTTATTAATCTATGCATTTACATAGCTCACTAATTTCTCTGGGATATAAATGGATGGTTAGTCTGATGAAAAAACTGTTTTTCCTACTCTCACAAGCTATTCAATACAATACTTTGACACCAGAGTTGTAATAAGCAATTCTCCAGTGCATACCAACTGGGTGTCCTATAACTTAATTCTGACACTGTCTATGTGGAGGTAGTGTCAGATCCCACAGGTTGAAGGCTCAGTCCCACAGGACTTCCCCCAACCCCATTTCAGATGCTACTTGCAAGTCCTAGCTTGTGACCTGTACTTCTGACCAACCGGCTTGGGGGTTTCCATGACCTATTCTTAGGTTTGATTAATTTGCTAGGACGGCTCACAGAACTCAGGGAGATATTTACATTTGCTGGTTTAATATATTAATAAAATATAATAAAGGATACAAATGAACAGCTAGATGAAGAGATACATAGGGAAAAGTCTGGGAGGGTCCCAAGGTCAAGAGCTTCTGTCCCCGTGGAGTTGGGGTGCAACACCCTCTCAGCATGCAAACATGTTTGCCAACCCAGAAGGTCTCCAAACCTCAGAGTTCATGGATTTTTATGAAAGCTCATCACACAGGCGTGACAGATTACTAACCCGATCTCCAGCCCTTCCCTTCTTAGAGGGTGGTGGGGGCCAGCAGATGGAGCTGAAAGTTCCAAGCTTCTAATCGTGGCTTGCTCTTTCTGGTAATCAGTCCCCATCCACCAAGAGTTGCCTCATTATAACAAAAGGTACTCCTATCACCTAGAAAATTCCAAGGGATTTAGGAACTCTCTGTCAAATGCTTCTATTACTCAGAAAATTACAAGAGTTTTAGAAGCTCATGTCAGGAACAGGGGTCAGAGACCAATATATATGTTTCTTATCATCTCAGAGACCCAAGTCTCTGGCCACAAATCCCTTACGGCATTTACCAGTCTGAGCATTTACATTTAGTGTAGCATTTATAGGACACATATATCAATAGTACCAACCCAAATATGCCTAACATTTGAAGAAGCCAGCGTGAAGTAGAATAGATTTAAAGAAACAACTAATTTGTCCATAAATCCATTACAAACATTTTCTTATTCTTATTTGATTATTATTTTTCCTCCTTGATCTGCTGCTATTTGTACCTTATAACAAGGTCATGCAGAACTATTTAGCACAGAAATCATCTGATAGGCAGATGCATTTCCCCCTCAGACCAGTCATTTTCCACAGGTTTGACATCCCAGGAGGCTTTACCTCAGTCTCCCAATACATTTGGTCATCAATGTCAGTATTATTGTAAGACTCATTTACATGAGGTAGTTGAATCTTACCAGCAACACCAGTATCACACCACATTGCAGTATGATCATGGTACAATTCAGTTTCATTACAGAACAAATCAGTAAGAGTTATAGAGGGTATTTGCTTTGCCTTCCCAACAGAATCTGCCCTTGCTCTTATACCAGATATTATTAAGGACAGGTATCATTTCAAGTGGCCATGACGTGGTTATTTCTGGGTTTCCACATTAATTGGGGACAAAGCCAGCCACCCTGTCTCGTCTCACATGCCTATAGTGAGACTGGTTTCCATTGTCTGTTATTACATAGTAGGGGCTGCCTCCCTTCTACAGCAAGGACATGCATTTTTCTTTCACTAGACAGTGAACTTCATGAAGACAGACACCACTGTCTGTCCCCCAGCAGCTACCAGAGGTTTTAGCAGATAGTAAACTCTCAATAAGTATTTACTGAATAAATGTATGAATAAGTATAATGAGGAAATCTAAACAAGTAAATGGAATAGCAGGTCCTGTTGATAGAAAGCCATTTGTGGACGTCTTGGCTGGCCAGTGGAGAGTGCCAGTTCTGACACGTGGTAATGGTCAAGGAAACTATCTGTCTATGGAAAGTATGGTGAAAGCACAGCAGTCACCTTCAAACAAATAAGGCCATGGTATCTGCTCCGTACTTTTAGACACACAGGGAATAGATACGTGACCCAAAGCTAGACAATCCATTGGATAGTCAGTGATCAATTAGATTCCCCTGTTAAAGAATTTAAACTAAAGGATAATGAATTAGTAATCAAGTAAGTGAGAGTGAGCAGGATTGAAAAGATGTAGTGGCGTGGGCTGTGGGACTGTGTAGAACTATATACAAGATGTATAAACAGAGGCACTAGTGCAGAGACTGATGGAATAGACATATGAATGGGGCAGAGGTGAGAGATACTGTGCAAGCCCTAGAAAGATGGAGACGGTAACATTAACTTTTATACTATTCCATCTCTGTGGTGAGATCACTGTATTTTACTTTGTTGGATATCCATTGAACTATTGTGTACTTACAATTACCGTTCGACTCCTAGAGCTTGCTTAAGGAGATTTATATTCATTGCAATCAAAAGACCCTGAATTAGAACACCCGCATCCTTAATGAACCTGCCTGCTGGACTAGGGTATCTATACTGGGACTCTGGCCCTGGGAAATAAGACAAGGACCCACTTTTGGTCATGAGGAAGGAAACTGGAAATGGGATTCAAAGTCAGGTGAGCGATAAGGCTGATTTGATGTTGATTTAGGCAGGAATGAGGATGAGACAAACAGGGCGCCCAGGGAACAACACATAAGGGGGTCCTACTCTCAGGTGTAAGTGCCACCCATTGCCCTAGGTGCCTCACCCTACTCCTGGCCCTGCTAATTTACTTATGAGTTCAACAGATAAATAGTAAACTCCTGCTATATCTTAGGCAGTGCAATAGTACCTGGGTATGAAATGAGGTGAGATAGTCCTGGTTTTGAATCATGGAGCTTCAAGTCTAAAGAGGAAGACAAACAGAAAAAAAAAAAAGCCAGCAAAAACAAACTGTGGTTTGTGCTATAAATAAAACAAGAAACGGAGAATAACCTCTGGTTGAGGAGGGGAGTATTTTGATTTGGAATTTGGGGAATGGCCTCTCTGAGGAGGTCACATCTAAATGTAGCTTAGAAGAATCAGGTGAGCAAGGCTTAGGGAATATTCTAAGCAAAGAGAACAGAATACACAAAGGCCTCAGGCACATAGGACTTTGCCTAAGTTTTGGTGGAGAGAAGGTCAATGTGGCTGGTGCAGGCTGAGGGAGGAAAGGGGTGGGTCTGGATCATGCAGGCCTTGGATGCCACATGAGAGAGTTTGTGTTTATTTTAAGGCCACTGGAGTGTTAAGCATAGAAATGATACAATGGCCTTTTTGTGAAAAATAAATAATAGTAAAGGTCAATATGGCTACCTGTGGAAGAGAATAGATTGGGTTGGCGGGAGATTATGGCTGTAATCTGCATCAGAAATGATGTTGGCTTGAACTCAGATGATGCTGGCGGATATGTTAAGCATCTACTTTGATGAGATTAGATTTATTTATATAATCCAGTAGCACTGGCTGATGGGTTGGACACGGAATGGAGGGAAAGGGAAGAATCAAAGATGCTCCTGGTTTTTGACCTTGAGTAACTAACGGGGCCCTGGATGGATCCATTTACTGAGATTCACCCATCCGTTCGGCGAGAGTATATTGAACCTTCACTGTGTGTCAGCCGCTGTTCTGAGCTCTGGTTGGATAACCTGAGCACTAAACATATACAGTCCTGATCCTCATTGAGTTTTTATTCTTGATGGGGAGATAGGCACTACAATATATAAAATATGTAGCAAATTGGATGGTGGCAAGAGCAGCGAAGACAAAGCAGAGAAAGAGCACAGGGCAATGCAGGTGGTGGCAATTAAAGGTTTTAAGTGAAGGCTTCATTGTGAAGATGACATTTGAGCAAAGACTCGTAGGAGCTGAGAGAGAGACAGGGAAGAAAGCACTTAGTCCGGTGTTATGGAACTTGTCCGTTAGGCACAGACTGGGCCCTGGAACTAAAATCTGGCTCCCCTGTGGGGAAGTGGCTTGTCACTGGAAAATTCAGCCTGTAAATAGGGGGCATGTAAATAAGTTTCTGAGGTTTACCCTTAATCTACAGAATAAAGCACATTTGCTGGTATTTTCTGATGAGGCATAAAGCTTTATTCAGGATTTGAACCAGTGGCTCCAGGGACTTGCAATATCATTAAGACAGATTTAAATCTCCTTAAGCCAGATGCTTAATCCATTAAGTCCAGTCTTTAGTTTGCTAAGCTACCTTTCTGTGCCTGCTTAGGGAAATTGCGTCTGTTTGCTCCCAAAGGTTTTCTTGAAGTCAAAAGCAAATGTAAGTCAGATGCCATTGCAACCTCCTATAAAAAGAGCGTGAATTCTTTGGTTCTTCTGGCATTTAATTGTGACAAAAGCTTGATTTGTCACTATTTAGGCATGGGGGATTGCCTGGAGTTCAATTTGGTGGATATCGTTGTGATGTTTGTACTACAATGCAGAGGTATAATGTTCACTGGATATGGATTGGAAGGAAAAGGGAGAATCAAAGATACTCCTAGTTTTTGGTCTTTATAAATCATCATACAAACTCCTCTCCCCCAAGACTCTAGGCATTTTTTAATTAAAAAAAATTTTTTTTAACTATTATGTGTTGTATACATGTTTGGATGTTAGTACAGGGAAGGATCACAGACTCAAGCACTTTCAAGGGAGCCTACAGTTAACATACGTAAACAAAGAAGTCATCTAAAAGAAAACATATTCCAAATTACAAAGTGACGTTATCTTTTAAGCTCAGTGCCCTCATCCTCTGGCAATGCAAGCATGCTGGTCAATTTTGGGCTGAGGACCCTAAGGTTCTGGCTTTTGAGTCCTTGTTAACTATGTGAACTTGAGCTTTCCTAGGCCTTAGTTTCTTGTTCTTTTTTATTTATTTATTTATTTTATTTCATTTTATTTCATTTCATTTCATTTCAGAATATTATGGGGGTACAACACTTTGGCCATATATATTGCCCATGCACTGCCTGTGTCAGAGCTACAATCGTGGTCATCCCCCAAACTGTGCTCCCCACATCCATTCAGTGAGAGTTTTTCCATCCCTTCCTCCCCCCTCCCGCCTGCCCGACCCCTGATGAATATTATTGCCCTGTGTGATGTAGGTGTTGATCAGTTAGTACCAATTTGATGGTGAGTACCAGTGGTGCTTGTTTTTCCATTCCTGTGACACTTTGCTTCGAAGAATGGGCTCTAGCTCCAACCAGGATAATACCAGATGTGTTAATTCACTATTGTTCCTTATTGCTGAGTAATACTCCCTGGTATACATATACCACATTTTATTGATCCACTCGTGTATTGATGGGCACCTGGGTTGTTTCCACATCTTTGCAATTGTGAATTGTGCTGCTATAAACATTCGTGAGCAGATGTCTTTATTATAAAATGTCTTTTTTTCCTTTGGGTAAATACCCAGTAGTGGGATTGCTGGGTCAAATGGTAATTCTACTTGTAATTCTTTGAGGTATCTCCATATTACTTTCCATAGAGGTTGTACTAATTTGCAGTCCCACCAGCAGTGTATGAGTGTTCCTATCTGTCCACATCCCCACCAACATTTGTTGTTTGTGGATTTTTTGATATGAGCCAATCTCACTGGAGTTAAGTGATATCTCATTGTGGTTTTGATTTGCATTTCCCTGATGATTAGAGAAGTTGAGCAATTTTTTATATGTTTGCTGGCCATTTTTCTGTCTTCTTTGGAAAAGTTTCTGTTCATGTCCTTTGCCCATTTTTTAATAGAGTTGTTTGATTTTTTCTTGTTGATTTTCCTAAGTTCTGTATAGATTCTGGTTATCAGCCCTTTATCAGAGATGTAGCATGCAAATATTTTCTCCCATTCTGTAGGTTGTCTGTTCACTCTAGTGATAGTTTGCTTGGCTGTGCAGAAGCTTTTCAATTTGATCAGGTCCCATGTATTTATTTTGGTTGCTGCTGTGATTGCTTTGGGGGTCTTCTTCATAAACTCTTTGCCTAGGCCAATGTCCATAAGAGTTTTTCCAACGTTTTCTTCGAGAATTCTTATGGTTTCACGTCTTAGGTTTAGATCTGTTATCCATTGTGAGTTGATTTTTGTGAGAGGTGAGAGGTGTGGGTCCAGTTTCAGTCTTCTACATATGGCCATCCAGTTTTCCCAGCACCATTTGTTAAATAGGGAATCTTTTCCCCAGCGGACGTTTTTTTGGAACTTGTCAAAGATCAGGTGACTGTATGAGGTTGGTTTTATATTTGGGTTCTCAGTCCTGTTCCATTGGTCTATGTCTCTGTTCTTGTGCCAATACCATGCAGTTTTGGTTACTATAGCCTTGTAGTATAGTTTGAAGTCTGGTAGATAGATACCTCCCAGTTTGTTCTTTTTGCTTAAGATTGCTTTGGCTAGACGGGGTCTTCTCTGGTTCCACACAAAGCGTAGAATTATTTTTTCTAGATCAGCAAAAAATGATGTTGGTATTTTGATAGGGACTGCATTGATTCTGTAAATCATTTTAGGTAGCAAAGCCATTTTTACTACGTTGACTCTGCCTATCCAAGGGCATGCAGGGATGGTTCAACATACGCAAATCTATAAATGTAATTCACCATATAAATAAAAGCAAGAACAAAGATTATATGATCCTTTCAATAGATGCAGAAAAGGCTTTTGACAAAATCCAGCATCCTTTTATGATAAGAACTCTTAACAATATAGGCATAGATGGCTCATACCTCAAAACTATTAAAGCCATATACGATAAACCCACAGCTGATATCATACTGAATGGGGAAAAATTGAAAGCATTCCCCCTTAAAACTGGCACCAGACAAGTGTGCCCACTATCTCCACTTCTTTTCAACATAGTGCTGGAAGTCCTTGTCAGAGCAGTCAGACAAGAGGGAGGAATTAGGGGTGTCCAAATGGGGGCAGAAGAGATCAAACTTTCACTATTCGCAGACGATATGATATTATACATAGAAAACCCCAAAGATTCAACCAAGAGATTACTGGAATCGATAAATGAATTCAGCAAAGTCTCAGGATACAAAATTAATACACACAAATCCATAGCCTTCATATATGCTAATAACAGTCAAGCCGAGAAACAAATTAAAGATGCAATACCTTTCACAATAGCACCAAAGAAAATTAAATATTTAGGAACATACCTAACTAAGGAGGTCAAAGACCTATATAGAGAGAATTATGAAACACTGAGAAAAGAAATTGCAGAGGATGTAAATAGATGGAAAACCCTACCATGCTCTAAGCCTTAGTTTCTTTATCTGTGGAGATGTTAATTACTTTCTCATAGTGTAGTTGCATGGATTTAATGAGATAATGTTTGCCAAATGCTTAGCACAGGCCCCGGTCAATGATTGGCAATTAATAAATGGTGAATTTTATTATTTTCATCAAAATTCATATTGATCATTGTACTCTGTGTGTGTGTATATATGTGTGTGTGTGTGTATATACATATATATATATATATTTAAATTTTCTGTATATTATGATGTTTTGACATCTTATAAAACCTTCCTGGCTAGGGATAGACTGCCCCTCCTAGGCTGGCCAATTGTTAGAGATAGCAAAGGCTCAGCCAGGAATGTGCCTTTGATACATAATTAAACAATCCAGAGCCCTATCTCCTCCATCTGGGCTGTGCATTCCAGGAGGCGATATTCCTCTGACCTAATCTTCCCTGGGCCAGGTACCAGGCAACTAGGGGTCACCCCTATGGCTTAGAGACCACAGAAATTATTCAAACTAGACAGTCCAAAACTGGTCATCCTGCCCTGCCTTGCCTTTCCCACAGAAACCCCTGTAGAGGCTCTGGCCTAAATCTTCCCCTTACTGCTGTCTTCTGCCTCCCAGTTGCCATTCCTGTGGCCCCTGGATGGGGTGCGGCCCCTCCCTAGGGTCTCTAGGACCTGTGACTATAGTAAAATTTGTTTCCCTGAGCCTCTCCTGTGTTTCCTCTTGTGGCTGCACCTGACCAACCACCACATAAAAGAATACAAAACAATCATTGACTAAGTTCTGTAGGAAAACTTTGTGCTTCAGTAAAAATTGTGCATTATTTAGAGCACACTCTTTTAGATTAGCTGATTCTGATTCTATGGGAGCTATTCTACAATTCTGTAAGTTGTAGATAAACTGTTAGAAATGCAAAATAATTCTTGTCCATAGACATGCAAATAAATTCTCCTCTCTCCCCAACAAAAGCTAGTTTTGCTGCTCATTTGAATATTCATTTTGATATTTTACTTCATATATATGTGTGCTTTTTTGGCTTCTCCATTAAACCAGGTTATAATATTTGCCTGGTTTCCTCATTTAATCAACAAATATTAAATAAAATCTTTAATGTGGGTTAATACTGTACCTGTATGAAATTAATAATTTTACCCATTTTTGAAAATTTTCTTTTAATGGTAGAAAACACTATTCGATGGACTGTGAATAGGAAAAAGGAACCTAAAAGACCTGATGGAGATGTAGATGCACTTAGGCATGGACAGTGAAATCCCAGTAACAGATGCTGAATGATTAAATTCTAAGATTTGAGTTTAAGGGAAAACTCTGCTCTGGTGTTGATGGGGCATATTTCACTGAGGAGGTCATTGGGTAGGATTGGGGTTATTGTGATTTTTTTCTTACCTCTTTACTTTGTGAAAATAAATGAAGACCCCCCTCAAATAAGAAAAATTGTTCACAGATTGCTATAGCAAGGGAGTCAGCTACTATCACGTGTTTTGGCAGAAACTCAAATGCAGGCAGAGGAACAGGAAAGGAATAAAGGGAAGGCCTTAATTGGAGTATGTTTGCAAGGGGAACCTACCTGTTGGCCGGCTAACTAGTAGCATATTTGGCTTTCTCTGGTTTATCATAAATTGAAAGCAGGGGTGAATATTGGGTAATTTGGCAGTTATTCATCATGTCCTGGCCATTATGGGTTAATTACTAAAAGGGTTATTGTTCGGCTTCTTAGGCTGGTTGGTACATATAGAAGTCTGGCTTCCTGGAGTGGTCACTATAGATAGTAGATTGGTCTCCTGGGCTGGTTGTTGAAGGTTGTGGGTCAGAGTTCTATTTTTATATATAGTCTGGCCATTGTCAATTTGTATATTCAGTCTCTTAAAGTCAGAATACTAAGTCATGGAAATATGAGGGAAAAATTCATTATTCATAGTCTAATTCTTCCTGGTATGGACCTATAATATTAGCAGCACTTAACATATTGAGAGTGAGTATTTGTTGGTCTGTGTCCCCAGCAGTGGCCATATCTTATTACTCTTGTCATTCTTTGCCACATAGAGCCTAAAATATATTACAGTAGGGGCACAGTGTGTATTTATTGAATAATTAATGAAATACTCCTACTAAATTCTCTGATAGAAGCAAAATGATTTGCTAATTAGGACTCAGTTGCCAGTGTTATAAACACAACTTATAATGGCATAAAATAAGAGGGGAATTTGTGAGTTACATGGAACTTTAAAAATCTCTAGGCTCAAATCTATTCCAGGGCTCACATGATTTCATCTTGGCTGAATTGTCCTCTTTCCGTAATTTCCTCTGCATGTCATCACTCCTTTTTGCTCTGGAGTGATTTCATTTCCTTGTTGCAGCAAGATGGTTGCCCTGTCCCCAAAACTTGTGCTCTTGACTGCTGCTCTGTACTGCTTTCCTACCTGGGGCTTAATACAGTTTTGTGGAAGGAAGGAAATAGGTAGTGAGGAAGAAAGAAAGGGGAAATAGGAAAGAAGGAGGCAGATTGGAAGAATTTAACTCATGTTGAATTGTCTAATAGATGTAGAATACACAGTCTATGTACACCCATGGAAAACTCCAAAATTCAGCTGGCGACTGAGTGCTAAGGTGACTTTTAAAAAAAAATTTTTTTTTAAAGACTTGTGCCTAAAGGTAGAATTTTTCATTTTTCAAATTTCAGAAAAAAATATTATAAATATAGTCTAAAAGTGTTGATCTTGCATTTAAGGATTGGTTGGCATGTTGAGATTCTGGGATTAGCTTGGAATCTAATGGCCGTAGTGTGAAGTTCTGATCTCTCTGTTTAGGTTGGACAGTGCGATGAGACAGCATCTGAGAACGTCTCCTTCCAGGGGAAGGCTGTACTTGCACTTGAAGGGTGAAAGTTCTCCCCCAGGCTTTCAAAGACCATAAGGGCTTGTTTTCAAGCTGTGTCAATCTTTAGAATTCCAAACCATTTTCTACCCTCCTGCAAATACTTGGCAAAAATACCCTTTGGTGAATAATAATGCAATTCAAATGACAACTAATCAGACTATTGTTTTCATAATTGATCTGATATTTGCAGGGACTTTTCTTAATCTTCGAGGATGCTTTGTAGCAAGGACCCTGCATATCTGTTTGGATTAAATATGAGAAATGGAAATATCAGCTCTTAGATAACAATAGATTAAGAATCAGAAATTAGATAAAATGCAAATGATGGTTTCTTTTTAATTTGTTTCTTTGAGAAAAAGATTTTTATCATGGCGCAAGCAAATAAAACTCGCATAAGTAATTAAGTGCATTATGTAAAACTAGCCTATCTTTCGAAATTGTTTCCTCTTAATGAATTGCAAACGTGTGTATTTACTTAGGATATTTGGCCTGAGAAGTTTAAAATAGCAGTTGAGTGATTTTTACCCCCCAGTTCTTTAAAGTTCAGCTGAAGATTCTTATGGTAAACACACAAGAAGCTGTAGAAGCTTGGTTGTGATCTACCGTTTGTTTTATTAATTACTTCTTTTTTTTCTATGAAGTGGCAAAGATTTTTAACCCTCATTTATTTAACTCTAAGTTATAGGCATGAAGGCGTTTTTCTTTTAAATTGTTCTTTATTCCTCTCTGTGATATTGGAGATGAGGAGATGGAGCCCAAGGCTGCTCTGAGACAGCGGCTGTTACAGGGACACATCATGGACTATAGGGAGATGATAAACTCACGTCTGGTGCCTTGACCTTGTGTCGCTGTTTTTCTCTTCCATATTTAATGATGCCAAGAAGGGAGCAGGAGGGATTTCCAGGTGGAGGGAGAGTGAGATGGGCTGAGTGAGCTAGAGGGAGAAGGGAGGGCGTGGACTTGGGACAGGGGACAGAGAGAGACAGACAGACACAAAGAGAAAAGACAGAGCTTTTTTGAGGCCACTCAGGCTTGAAAGAGCCTTTGACAATCACCTTTCTGAAGAGAATAAACCCAGCTGTTCATTAAAAAATCAAACCAAAACTAGACAGAAACTTCTGTCCCTCTGACTGCCTATGAGCATTATAAACAGTGATGTACACACAGTGTGCGTGGATTTTCTTTCAGGGACAGGTTTAAGTAGAAGTAAATAGGGGACTGCCGTGGGCTTTAGCGGCTGGCGGTCCCAACACCTCGAGAGGGCCCCAACACCTCTCTCATCGTCTCCTTATTTTGGAAGACCTGACTTCCCTCATCTCCTCTCTCCCCTCGAGCTTCCAAATTGGAATCTTAGCTGGCTGAGGTTTGGCATGTAACTTCGGCTTCTCTAGGCATCACCTCTGTCATCTGCAAAGAGAAGTGACTTGATCTTCCACGTTGTGAATGTGAGGAGCCAATTAAGCACTGAGTGTGCCTACCTAGCTCATGGCTTTGGACACAGAAAAATTATTAATAAATGCTGGTTTCTTTCTCCAACTCACCTGTCTCTCCCCCTTCTCCTCCTACTACGTATATTACTCTCTCATGTAAATGTTCTGTAATACTTAGCACAGTTATAGAATGTTAATGATTTTAAGTTGCAGGGGGCTAATGTTCCAAAAGCTTAATAGTAATCTTAAAAGCATCTTATGCTCAAAGAGATTTGGAGAAAAGGCAGATAGCCTTTGAGCCTGCCTCCTTCCCTGTCACCTAACAATCTCCCCTCCATAGCTTCCGACGGCCATACATTTGGTGATGACTTCCCCGTTTATCTTTTGGTATTTCCATTACTCCAATTAACTGACTTTGATTATCTTCCGCATGTCCTACAGTTCCTCTTATAATAATTCAGTCCTAATTCTATATGAAGTTGAGAAAATTTAAAATCTCAAGGCACACTCTGAACTTACTCATAAAATGAGAAAGGGACAAGGTCCCCAGATGAGATAACTATGGCCCTTTCTGTTGTTGTCATAGAAAGGAGCCGGGCTTGAAGAAGACGCAATAAGCCACTTAAATATTGGGGCTTAGACAATCCCTGTGAAGTGCTCTGTCAAATCAGGTTTGAAGCAGATACCAGGCAGGCACTGCTGAATCCCATAACTTGCTTGATGATAAATTATTGATATAGCCTCCCAAACATCTTGCTGCCCCCACATGTTCTGTGTTATTTCAGGACCTTCATGAGCTGTAGCAACCAGAGTGATGAGCACTAGTGCTGATTACCTGATAATATGCAGCATTATTTATCGATTATTTTATGTCTTATCTTCCTCAACCAATTTATCACCTCTATGTGAGTAGATGCCATTTGTTTTTATTGTTCCTGAATTTTCCATAGAAACTAGAAGGTTTCTAAGCACATATTACAGATTCAATGTTGATTAACAGCTGATAACACCTCTGCTTTGAGGTCCAGAAGCAGCACATGCAAATAGGGTTTGACGTGATTTCTGCACCCTCCAAAAAAAAATTCATGTATCATATAAAAGGCTCTTAAGATTGAAGCTCTTTTAAAAAAGTGCAATTTTCACTTTGCCTTTCAAAGCCTCATGACAAGCCCATTATCTGTTTAGGCATCTATATTCAGGACACATAACATGAAAGTGGAGCAAAGGAGTTAGATTTTTGTTTCAACCGTGTATTTATTAATATCTATTTGAAGAAATGAGGGTGTAAATATCTACAGACTAAAGGTTGGTCCCACAATTCAGCACTATTAGGAAGAAATTAATGTCTGGTCTTGTTCATTCAGGTAATTTTCCAAGGATATTAAACTTGAAACAGTCTCTCTGAAGCTGCAAGTATCTAAGCTATTTGAAAGGAATTGATATGAGTGTGTTGGAGAGGGCAAGGTCTCCATTGTGCAGCCTGACTCTGTGTAATGAAAAATCAAATTTGAATATTAAAAAAAAACTTAATTCAGCTGTGGCAGAAAAGGGAACTCTCTCCTACTCAGCTGTGGTGTACTGCGAATGCATAGTGATAAGATTTGGTGATGAGAAATATTCTCTACCCTTATCGGGTAATTCTTTTGTTGATAAATAGAGACTTTGGAGAAGCAATACTTGTCTAAGCATTCTTAATACACAATGCATCTGATCCGATCCTGTCTAAATAAACAGTTTGGGTGCATGACTGGTGTCGTCCCAATCAGCTTTGTTTATGCAGCCAAGCCGTCTTACGATATACATTAACTCGGAAATTGAATTTTACAGCCTGCATCTTATACTTTGCCACATGGCAGTGACAAAGATCAGGGAATATTTTTCCATAAGGAGACTACCTCATCTGGGTTAAGCCATTATAATAAATATAGCAATTTGAGATGAATGAGAAAATCAGGGTTAATGAGGCTTAGAATCGTGTGAAGAAAATGCAATCACTGGTGTGGCAGGAAGCACTAATAGGCACACACACAAACTCTTATAACCCAGCCTACCTCTACTTTTTTGATTCACTATCAAAAGAGAAAATGATGCTATACATCCAGTCATATTTAATTTACATGGTCCTATTGTTTCAAGTCTTATTGTTTTTGCATCATCATAAAGTGTCTACCTTTAGAAAAGTCCTCTTTAGAAATGTTCATATAAATGTCCACATCCTATACAAACTGGAGTTCCAGGACAGAGCAAAAAGTTGAACTATACAAAAAAAAAAAAACTAATGAATCAATTTGCTTGATTTTGCATATAGGAGTACCAAAAACTGGTTTGATTTAAATTTAATATAAATTGACTTGTTGACATCATATACAATTTAAGTACTGACATGTGCTAAGAATCCTTTTCCAAAAAATTTCTGGATCTATTCTGTTATATGTCCATCTTGTGGTTATTTCAACAGTATTGGAGGTCTTCTGGGTTGCTAGATTACAATTGTTCAGGTGTTTTAGCAGCATCTGTAAAGGGGTAGTTGCTTTGATTACACCTACAACATGCCTATAAAGGGAATGACTTCAATGTCAACTTCTTATTGATGGTTTAATCTGCATTTTGAAATAGGGTACTGTCTTTGTTTGTTCTGCTATAACAAAATACCTTAGACTGTGTAATTTATAAAGAACAAAGATTTATTTCTTACAGTTCTGGAGGCTTGGAAGTCTAAGACGAAGGCACTAGTGTTGGCAGTGGCTGAGGGCTGCTGTCTGCTTCCAAAATGGCGCTTGTTACTGTGTCTTCACGTGGTGGAAGTAAAAGGGCAAGCGAACATTCCCCTTAATCTGAGCCCTTTCATAAGGGTGCTAATCCCATTCATGAGGGCTCTGCCCTCAGACCTTAACTGCCTTCCGAAGGCCACACCTCTTAATACTGTTGCTTTGGGGATTAACATGAATTTTGGAGGAGATACCATTCAGACCATAGCAGGTACCCAGTAGCATTTTTCAAAAGTACATATTTATAATTTTTAAAGATGATATTAGGTTTGTGTGAATAGAGTTTCCAATTTGGTGAGTGATCTCTATGAAGCATGGGCCCTCTTGCCAACGTAATTTTAAAGGATCACATGTTCAAAAGGCTCTTTCAGGAGGCTGGAACTTTGTGTGATGCTGCACAGGCCAAAGGAGTGGAGAGAGGGAGGGAAACTGGAGTAATGAATGGGAAAATGTCATAAAATAGACCATTTTTTTCATGTGAAATTACAAATTTAATCTTTTATTTCAGGATTTAATCCTCAGTCACATCACTGTTGACATTTTGGACCAGGTAATTCTTTGTTGTGGGACTGTCCTGTGCATTGTAGGATGTTTAGCAGCAATATGCCACGCCTCTGTCCATTAGATTCCATAGCAAGCCCTTCTCCACAGGTTGTGACAATCAAAAGTGTCTGCAGACAGTTTCAAGTGTTCCTCGGGAGGCAAAATCCACCCCTCCCCCCAACCCTGGTGAGAACCATTGCGCTGTGCAGTCAGCAGATGTAAATGCAGACTTAATTATTAAGACCAACCCAGCAACAATGCATTAAAAAAAAAAAAAGAAATTAGCACACCCCCCCTTTCTCCCACACTATATTGATGTGATATTTGGTGACCAAGGCTCATTTTTTTTTTTTTCAGTTTAGACATCTAGGGAATATGTGTTACAATTTCATCCATTTTATTAGGGTGTCAGTACGCCAGTGGGTCTCTAGGAAAAGGCGAGGATGGAGGTTTAGTGGGAGATAAATTAACCACGCCTTCTAAAACCTTTTAGACAAGATGAGTGTGATGGAAGGTTGGAATCTTAAGTTTAGAAAAATCTTTAATCTCCTGTGTAACAGAATTAGTTAGGATGGGTAAATCAAAACCAAAAAAAAAAAAACAACAAATAAAAATAAAAGCAACCTGGCAAGTTTGAACATCCACTTACCCATTTCCACCTTGAAGAAGAAAGACCAGGATTTTGTGTCGGAAGTTCCACTGAAGGGAAATTTTGCGGAATGGCCCTTCAGGAGAATTGGGGGCAGAGGAATTTTTTTGTGGGGGAGGTGGATAGAAGAACATTGAAATCAAGGTGTCTTGGGAAAATTCCATGTGACTGAGGGCAGGGAAGGGCAGGAGGAAGTTGGTTGTTCTTTTGTGTTGTGGGGTCTTATGCCCAGTGGTACACTTGGAAATGATTAACAATGCTTATTTGAAAAACCGTGTATGCAAATATATGGATAGATGAGATTATAATAAATTTTGCTGATATAAAGGATGTGCAGCACACCATATACTAATGACAAAAAACCCACAGTTCTCTTTATTGTGAATTTCATATAGCCAATTCTCACAGAATGCTTTCTTTACTTTTTGCTGAACTCTTATATCTGTAGCTAATTTATGGTTGTAATTGACCGAGAAATGTAGTCCCAATATGAATGTTGATTGATATTTTTTATAAAATGGAAGTGAAAAAACAAAGACATATTGTAACACCAATCATTATTCATCAATGATTTGAGAAACATTTTGCTATCTCAGATAATAGCTTTACAAACTAGAGGGGTAATTCCTCAATTTTTGTAGGGGTGTGTGTGTGCATGTGTGTTGTGTTTTTCATAATGTAATGGCTACAGGCATGGCACATTTTTAAGTTTAATATGCAATGCCCATATTTCCCCATCATTTTCGTAAGTCTAGAAATCCACAAGACAATAAATCAAGACCCAATTTGTAGTATTTATCTATTTCCATGTTGTGTATACTGCCACCATCACTGACTTTTAGCCACCAACGTGACAGCACTGAGCACACAAATGAGAAGGGATGTGAAGTGGACTCTATCATATAGTATTCCTCTCATACAGATGAAATAGCAATAAATAAACTCAGTGTAAATAATCATGAAATCTAGTAAAATAATTAGAAAATAATGAGTATTGAATATTTATTACCTTTGTTTTTGACATTTATTTCATAATAAGTTTATGTTATTTAGCTTTCAATTATAGATGTTTTTAACAACTATAACAACTGTTATAGTTGTTTTTAACAACAGCTTGCAAAATTCCAGAAAATGTAACAATCAGCTCTTGCTAGCTTGAGCAAGCCAGCTCTGATGCCCAGGCTCCTGTTTGGCACAGTTCCCGGTGGTCTTGCAAGGTCCTCCATGGGGAATGTCTGGGTGATACCTTCGAATTTGGTTCCCTGTGCTGGTGCTTAGTTCTCATGTAGCAGAGCTGCCTGCTACAACAGAGCATGGTGGCTTGGACAAATGAGCATAAAGATCAGAGACCAGAGTCGATGAAAACCAAAGATATTTCCTTAGGCTTAAATTTGAACTGTTTTTAGGTTATTGTCTCCTACCCTGAATAATCACAAGAATCTTTTGCTGAGAAGGATGGTGGAACCCCAGTAACTCTGACATTGAAGTATGTACCGGCCCCATCAGGGGATGCTTGGATTCAGACTGAATTCCATTTAGAAAAATAAAAATAATTTGACCTTTCTTACACTAAGTATAATAGAGTAGAATTCATACCCGCTAAACCCAGCACAATGTTTTAGGATCAGAACAGCCATCGAGTACAAAAGCAAGCTCCAAAAAAATGAGTAGAGTGTCACAGAACTTTAAATAAATCAACTGAGTTTTCAGGTCCCTCCACCCCGCTCTGAACGATTTCAGCTAAGTTGATTGTAAAAAGATTTCACTGGAGTTGTAATATTGTTTTTATGCCCTGCATATACCTGCCAGCCAATAAAGAAGAACAAAACCCTAAAGCTACACTGAAATACAATTCATTAGGAGAGTTATGGACAGAGGAAAGGGAGAAACGTAAAGGGAAAGTGGTTATTATTACTTTTTAGTAGGATGTGGCTCTCTTAAATCTAGGCAGGTAGACTGAATCACACTGAAGTATTTATTTTCCCTCCAACACTTCAAATTTTTCTAGTTAAAATGTCACAATTTTTCTTAAAAGGGTCTCAATTATCACAGTATATGAGGGCTTTAAATATAACTATTATTAAATAATATTCAAATAGCACTTCTAGTGTCATAAAAATTTTCCATGACTTTTGGGACTCTGTTCTTTCTACTAAAAGTTAGCACTGCTGGACACAGGGTGCTTTTTCATTTACCTTTAAATGGCTCCACTGTTCTATTAATGCACACCTTAGAATTCAGTCACAATTTTATATAAAAGGAGCATAAAGACTGTGGAAAATCATAATATAATGCTAAAACAAATTGAAAAACCAACTGAAGTGGATATTTCTTACCCAAAGCCCCAGATTATTTTTAAAAATAAAAATTGGCTAATTGAATTTAATACTAAAGATTTTTTTATTAAATCATTTATTCAAACTACAGTGTAGATGTAACCCAAATGCATTCAGGCATAAATAATACACCTTAATATTAATTATCTAGTTTTGCCCAATTTAGACATAGGATATTTAATAGTTTATCCTGATGGCACGCAGTCAAAACCTGATTGCAATATTAGCCAAACCTAGAAGGCTTTATTTTTTTATTATACTTTAAGCATTTATTTTTTGAGTAAACTTTTATATTTGGGAATATTTCTAGATTTGCAGAAAGGTGCAAAGACAGTAAAGAGAGTTCCAACTTCCCCTAATCTTAACATCTAACTATTGTTAACTATCTAGCTATTTTAACTTTGTCTACACTGAGAGATTACTTTTCATACATTGTTATTAACTAACTTCCAGACTTTATTCTGATTTCACCAATTTCTCCATTAATGTCCCTTTTTTGTTTGTTTGTCCCCGGATTCAATCCAGGATATCACACTGCATTTAATCATCATATCTCTTTAGTCTTCTTTGGTCTGGGCAGTTTTTCAGATTTTCGTTGTTTTTCATGACCTTGACAGTTTTGAAAAATATCAGTTAGGAATTTTGAAGAATGTTCCTCAGTTGGGCCTTTCTGATTTTTTTTAATGTTAGACAGAGGCTATGATGTTTCTAAATTCCAAATTCCATAAAGATGAAACATCCTCATCACATTATATCAGGGATACATGATATCAATGTGACTTATCACCAATGATGTTGCCCTTGGTCACTTGGTTTGCTGGATTTCTCCGACGTAAAATTCCTATTTTTCCCTTCCCACAGTCTGTTCTTTGGAAGTGACTCACTAAGTCTAACCCACACTGGAGATGGTGATGGTGGTGATGATGGAAGTGAATTAAGCTTAATCTCTGAGGAGAAGTGGTAACCTACACATATTTTTTAGAATCCTTGTGTAAGGAAAATTTGTCTCTTGCCCTTCTGGAAGAATTTTAAAAGTAAGATTTCATAAAGTCAGCTGTAAGCTGGTTAAAAGTGACTATGTTCATACTTAGTATTTAAACTATTCACAATTTATACATACTAATTCATTTTAGAAGTAACAGACTATAAAAAATACAGCAGGAAGGGCATAAATTTCCAGATACTTATGTCCCACTTGCTGTACCCGAGTATATTTATTTATAAATCATACATGTGCATCACTGACCTAATGTAGTATGTATCTTGAAAAACAAAAGTGAAACAAAATTTAAAGCTTGTGCTATGACTCTCAATATAAATAGGATAATGGTAATCACTAATATCTGTGTGCTTGTCATATTCCAAACATTGTCTTAAATTCTCTTGCATGTTTAATAAGTTTGATCCTAACAGAAAACCTATGAAGTCAGAGGTATTATTACTTACTTTTCACAGAAGAGGAAATTGAGATGACAAACATTGTGTGTTGCCCAAAGTCTCACAGTTAGCACGTGATGGAGGGAGGACCAACCCCAGACATCCAGCGCTCTTAATATTGAACTTTGCAACAAGTTCCTGCTTTTCTCTTCCCACCTCGCTGGACAGGTATGTAGTTTCTGCTCTGACTTGTATGCGACACACCATTGAGAACGGTATTTTGAAGGATGTTTCCAATGCATATTTCAGGGCCTGTTCTGATTTGCTTCTATGTGTCCTGTGCTGGTTTTATGTCTTGTGTGTTCTGTACCAATTTGCCCATTTTTCCATCGCGCCTCTGTGGAAATGAGGTTTAGTCTTTTCTTGTGCCTTTGATGGGGACACAGTCATTGAAGATTTAGCTCCTCTCTCTAAGTTCTGGGGACAGCTGTTTATTGCTGCTGCCCATCTCTCTAATATAACCTGTGGAGGGATGACTGCATTTATTTATGAGTGGCTACTAGGTGGCAGTGACTGACAGCTATTCTTCCACTGTGTGCTGGAAGGAAGGAGGGACTATCACTCTAGTGGGAAAAAATCTATTTCTGTTTGCAATGCCAATGTGAAAATGATTTCACTGAAACTCAGCACTATAGAGGTTCTTTCTATGTATTGCCTTTAAATATCCCCCAGACAACAGTTACCTGGATTATTATTGTTGAATTATTTCATGGACAACATTCTATGGGTTGCATAGACTCATATTATTTTTTCTTCTTCAAAAAATGTGTGTTGCTTTTGTTTGAAAAGATAAATGTAACCATTGGAGACCATTTAGAAAATGTAGAAAACCTTAAAAAATTTAAAAAATATTCTTTCCTCCAGATATAACCTTGTTGACTATTGGATGCATTTTTTCAGTCTTATTTCTGTGGGTATGAAGTATATATAAATATACATATATGCAAATATATGAATATGTTTATATATGCTTTCTAGTGTATAGTAAGGTAGATTATATTTTCTAGAATTTTAAAAAGAATCTGCCAAAACTTTTATGTTGATTAATTTTTGTCTGCTTTTGAATTGATTTATTAAATCAGTTTTTCCACTCAATTTATTTCCCTGTTATATGTTATATTTTTGCTACTTTTCTTGGTTCAAACAAAGCTATGTTTCGTATTTCTAATTTCTTGAGTTGGACTATCAGTTCATTTACATTCACTATTAGTTATTAATAATAGCATTTAGAGCCATGGCTTTTATCCAATTTCAGTTTTTGCAAAATGCCATATATTTTCATGTGCTTTATTTTTATTGTAATTTTAATAAGTGGTCTGCAATTACAGCTTTGATTTCCTCTTTCATGCAAGTATTTATTCTAGAATGAGGCTGTTGGTTTTTTAGATTTAAACTTAAAAAAATGAACTTTATATTTTAGCACAGTTTTAGACTTACTGAAAAAATTGTGAAGATAGTACAGAGTTCCCATATACCCCAGACACAGTTTTCCTATTGTTAATAGCTTATATTAGTACAGCACATTTGTCACAATTAATGAGCCAATATTGATACAGTACTATTAATTCAAGTCTCTATTCAGATTTCCTCATTTTTTTTACTAAATATCCCTTTTCTGTTCCAGGACACCAAATTAGATTGGGTAATTATGTTTCCTTAGGCTTCTTTTAGCTATGACAGTTTCTCATATTTTCCTTATTTTTAGTGTCTTCTAAAAATTTTGAGGACTACCTCAGGTGTTTTGAAGAATGTCCCTCAATTTGGATTTGTGTGATATTTGCTTTCACAATGAGACTGGGTTGATGGGTTATTGGGAGGAAGACCTCAGATGCAAAGTACCATTTTCATCATATCATATCAAGGGTACATACTACCAATATGATTTATGACTTTTGATGTTGCTTTAATCGTCTGGCTGAGGTAGCCTTTATCAGGTTTCTCCCTTGCAACATTACTCTCTTATCCGCCTTTCCATACTGTACCTTTTGGAGGGAAGTCACTATGTACAGGCAACACCTAAGTAGTGAGGAGATATGCTCTACCTCCTCGAGGGCAGTGCATCTGCATTAATTATTTGGAATTCTTCTGTATAGATTTGCCTATCACCCTCCATTTATTTATTCAGTCATTTCTTTATATCAGTATAAACACATGGGTATTTATTTTCTATAATGGGTAATATCGCATACTGCTTTATTTTTTTTTTCCCTCTCAAATTTTCCAGATTTGGCCATTGGGTGATCTTTCAGTTTGGTCTCGTGTCCCTTTGACATACATTCATTATTGTGTAAAAGCAAAAATGTTTGTCTGTTTTTAAGCATTTCCTAACTTTCTGGTACTATCTGATGCTCCAAGCTCATCTTGCATTTTTCCTGCCCCATTCCTAGAATCAGCAATTTCAACAAGGAGCACTGGTTCCTTTTATTGGAGATGGTGTTAGAAACCAAAGCGTGGGTGCCAGGTGTGCTCTTTGCTATTGGAGTATACTTGCTCCTAGGCCTTCTTAGCTGACTTAGCAAAGAAATATATGTATATGGACTAACTTGGTATATACACGTATCTATAAATATTTACAAATGCATCTGTCTGTATTTGCATTAAGTTAAACATGAATTCATACTGATGTCTACAATTCTAGTCCATTACTATTTGGATGGCTTTGTCCCCTCCCTTTTCAAATCTGTAATCTCCCCCTCTGATAGGGAGAAACCTAGCTCCCACCATCCACTCATTACAGACATTATTCATTTACAAAGTTACTTAAGTTTGCACATTTTCCCCACCCAAATCAGTGAGGTTGTTGCATAAATTTTCAGTACAGTTAGATTTTTTCCATACATTCTGCATTCCGTCCTTGGAACCTCTGATCTCCTAAATGATTTTTGTTTTAATTGCGTACGTTAAATTTTGCTCTTCGTGCTGTAAAGTTCTATGGGTTTTGAAAAATATCTAGGGCCAGGTATCCACCACTACAATATCGTAAAGAACAATTTCACTGCTCTAAAATATTTATTTGTGCTTCACCTATTTGACCCTCCCCTTCTCCAAATTTCTGGAAAGCACTGATATTTTTACTATCAGTATAGTTTTGCCTCTTCTAGAATGTCATATAAATGAAAGTATATAGTATGTAGTCCTGTCAGACTGGCTCTTTTTGCATGAAAAAAAATATACTTAAGAATCATCCAGAGTTTTGCACACTTTGATAGGTCATTCCCCTTTATCACTCAATAGTATTCCATCGTGTGGATGTACCACAGTCTATATCCATTCACTTACTGAAGGACGTCTTGGTTACTTCTAGTTTTTGGTAATTATGAGTAAAGCTGCCGTAAGCATTCACAGGCACGTTTTTTGGAGGGGCACTTGTTTTCAAATCATTTGGGAACAAGATTGGTGTATTTTATGTTAGGATTATGTTTAGCTTTGTAATAAATTGACAAATTGTCTTTTAAAATGAATGGGTGTGCCATTTTGCATTTCTACCAGCAAAGAATGAGAGTACTTGTTGTTCTACATCCTTGCCAGCTATTGGTGATGCCAGTTTATTTTTTTCAGCCATTCTGATAGGTTATGTGGTCACATCTAATTGTTGTTTGAATTTGCATTTTCCTAGTGACAAATGGCAAATGATATTGAACATCTTCACATATGCTTATTTGCCATCTATCTTTCTATCTATCTATCATCCCAATTCCATGCAGTACCTAGAATAGGCAAATTCATAGAGACAGAAAGAGTAGAGTATAGGTTACCAAGGGCTGGGAGAAGGGTAGTAAGGGGAGTTATTGTTTAATTCCTACAGAGTTTTTGTATGGAATGATGAAAACATCTTGAAGATGCATAGTGGTAATGGTTGCTCAACATTGTGAATGTACTTAATACCACTGAATTTGTACACTTAAAAATAGTTAATTGCTACTTTTATTGTGAGATAGTGTCTCATTCTGTTGTCCAGGCTGGAGTACAGTGGTATGAGCGTAGCTCACTGCAACCTCAAACTCCTAAGCTCAAGCGATCCTCCTGCCTCAGCCTCCCAAGTAGCTGGAACTACAGGCATGTGCCAGCACGCCTGGCTGATTGTTAAAAGTTTCTGTAGATACGGGGTCTCTCTGTTGCCCAGGCTGGTCTCAAACTTTTGCCCTCAAGCGATTCTCCCACCTCAGCCTTCCAAAGTGCTAGGATTACAAGCTTGAGCCACAGTGCCCAACTAAGTGGTATTTTATATCATGTATATTTTACCACAATAAAAAACAAGAATAAGGAAACAAAATGCTAAACATAGAGTTCCAATTATCATTTGGATGTTTCACTTTTCGTTCCTGACTCTGTATCACCCGCAGTTACTAAGTCTATATAAATTAATCCACCATCATGAAACTGACAATATGTTAAATGTTCTTTACATTTGATATCCTCATTATTTCATATATTTAGAGAGGCATTTATAATATATTAAACTAGATAATATAAGAGATAGGGAGGAAAGGGTTAGTGGTTGGCTCTGAACCGTGAAGGAACAATCCTGCCCCCTAAACTTCCAAAGAATTCACAAATTCTCACTTGTAAGAGCTCATGACAAAGTCTATCTCTATTAGGCGCTGCTTTCTTACTGATTTCTACAAGCAGAATTGTTGTACACTATGCATTAAAATGCACTAGTGTGGATCAAAGGAGGACATTTTACCCTTAATTAGTATGAAATGGACTTAACTTGAAACATCATAAAGCTGGCATGCTATATGTTCTGGGATTTAATCACATTTCCCCGTGTTTGGAGATTCAGAAATCAAAAATATTACGTTAATAGGATTCTGAAATTCAAGTCCACTGGGGTGACAGGGAAATATTCTGCAAGTAATGAACAAAAGGCAATGTTCATAAAATATTTCTTTAATATTGGGAATCATACTGGAGTGAAAAATGTATGATTATTCTGGGAAAGTGTATGGTAATGATTAAAAAACTTAAAAGGGAAAACAACGTAATTTTCTTTTGAAATATAAAGGAAGACATTTTATTTGAAAATACACTGCCAAATTTCCATTTTAACCATTAGAATTAGTTTTCCATAAATACTATTAAGGAAATAGAAATCCATCTTACAAACTGGATGGTTCAAGTATTTTAGTGGAAAAATCTCTGACTCAGTTGAATAATTTGCCACTTCAAGTTGAGGTAAAAGAAGGAGTCAAACTTTTACATTTCTCCATGAGTTGATATGCTTGGCCAATTTCTTGGGAGTCATGCAGACAACTAATACCCAAGTCAAATTCATACCTTTATTAGAGCCGGAGTTATGGTAAAAAAAAAAAATTTGTTATGGTGACACTATTTGCAAATCTGATAAAATGTCAGTGATCTCACATCGGTGCACAACCAATGGATGAATTCATGGCATTTCCTGTTTCTTTCATTTGTGGGTGGATGCTGATTTGATTTGAGTCCCTTAGACTGCTAGATTCAATTTATCTATATTGTCAAAAAAGGCTAAAAGGCAGGATGTTTAAAAATCTTTTCCCATTAGTAAACAGGCCAGAATGTCCAAGAAAAGATGAAAAGCAAAGTAAACTTTTCTATAAAATACCCTTAGGGTTTTTGCTAATGTAAACCCTTTCTAGGTTCTTGTCAGGTGGAACATGCCTGCTGATCTGAAACTTTTCACTTCTAAATACTGTACATAAATTATGTGATTGGGGAGTTTACTGACATTTATTTGGTCCAGTCTTTGCATGTAAAATAGTTGCTTTTCAAACTGCCAATTGCTAAACACGCATTGCTAGGTATAAAAAATCTTTGAATAACAGACCTCATAGGAAATCATGGCCAGAATGCTTCAGTTGATGAAACATTAGTTACATTTATTTTTTTAAAGAGGGCTTAGAAAAATTATGGGCAATGAGGTGCCATTCAAGTGCGGAAAGAGCCATGGGCTGAACTCATAAATGATTGATTCTCCTGTGGTCTTACCCGTTATGTAACTTTAAGGAAATGATTAGATATGTGCAAGAGAGCCAAAAACTATTCATGTGGCCAAAGCAAAAGGAGGGAAAGATTTTTCTGCATTGGAAAGGGTATTATATTGATCAGCTGACTTTCATGGGCATCTTTTATCAATCAACTCAATTTTAATGGGCAAATAGAAGCGGTGTATTATAAGAGAATAAAAGAAAAAGACACTGTTGAAATCATAAGTCTAGGTTTTAGAGGCAGTACTGAGCTGCAGTTAAGGGTTTAAAATGTACAGCTAAACTTCTTTGGTTTGAAATTCAACTCTGTTTCTCCCTGGCTATGTGATTCTGGTCAAGCTATTTAAAATTTCTGAGCTTCCATTTCTTCAACTGTAAAATGCAGATGATGATGAGTTTACTAGCCTACTCTAGAAAAAGAAATATCTTGTAGGGTTTTTATAAGGAATAAATAAGTTGATATATTGAAGCACCTTAGCATATGCTCTCACAGAGTAAGTACTCATTAAGTGTTAGATGTTATTAACACTACACTCATACCCATCATTTATGACAACATAGATGTTTACTTCCCTGGCTCCCAGTTTTCCCATCTAGCAAGTCAGAAGAGTGAAATGGATCTATAGGGTCCAAACATATTTTAGGTATGGATCCTTTTCCTGAACAGTTCTTATGTGCTCATCCAATATATATTAAATATTAATAAATCAGATGACATGTGGGCTACCCTGGTAGAAGCAGGCACGAGGGGGGCTGGAAAGGTGCTGATGGCTCCATACACTCCCTGTCAAAAGGTCACTGAGGGATTTCTAAAGAATTCAAGGGCCTCCAAGGAGTGTAGAATTGTTTCCAAACTCTGATTTTAAGGACATACTGAATGTTTAGCTTTTAGCTCCTGTGTGATCTTCAGTAACTTATACAGCTCTCTGAACCTCAGATTCTACATCTGTAAATCAAAGGAGGAAAGACTTGGGGAATGAACAAAGTAGAAAATGTGGAGTACTTAGCTCCCAGCCTGACACTGAGGACACCTTAGTTCAAAAAATGGAAGCTAAAAACACCTTATCACCACAATGAAGAAAATAGTGAATTTGATGATCAAGCATCTCTCTAAGCAGGTGAATTAATTTCAAGTGTGTTTCAGCCTGGTTCTTGTCTCAAATCCCCTTGAGAAAAGAGATCACAAAGTTTTGTGAAAGGTTGTCCTTGATTGGGAAAACATTCCATTTTTCTTTACAGTCAATAGGTCTATGTGACCTCAAGAAATTCAAGCTATTTTTTTCTTATCTTCCCTTTAACCTCTAAATTTCCATATCTTCCCCTTACATAGAATCTTGGAATAT
This sequence comes from Daubentonia madagascariensis, assembly GCA_023783475.1. Lineage (NCBI taxonomy): Eukaryota > Metazoa > Chordata > Mammalia > Primates > Daubentoniidae > Daubentonia > Daubentonia madagascariensis. Next base: position 6,688,452 of record JAKFHU010001640.1, on the reverse strand, counting down.
GTAATAGGGCAGAACTGGGTTAAATCATTGATTTCTAAGATTCTAGTTTTTTAGATTTGAAATTGAGCTCCTAAATTTAGTAACTCTACTGGTCCCTCTGCTTCCTCCAAAAGGTTTTAGGTTTCTGTGGTGGTGTTTGAAGGAAGCTGGGATCGAGAAATTATTGCATAGTATACTCTTAGGGGGACAATTTCCTTGGGAACTGTGAAAGTATTGGTAGGTTTGAGATAAGGCTACGTCATTGCCTTGCTTGTTTCTTATGGAAGTTGTTCTCTTTATGAGGATTAATAATCTCTCAATTTGCCATACCAATGCCATCGTTCTTCAAATGAACCCAGGACTCAGTGGTCACAATTACTAAAATGCAGGGTGCATTTTTATAGAAGTAATTGTATGGGTACATAGAGAGATGAATGAATATTCATATACAGTACAGAGGGAATAAAGCTAAATGCAAACTCACAGCTACTCTTCATAAATAGTTTGATTACAATTGTGTAGCAATAAAATGGAACCCAACTTTTTCATGTGAGCCTCCATTATTTTTCTCTTTAGATTATAAGTTCCTAGAGAAGAGCTATGATGTCTTATTCTTCTTCTCTATGCAAATCCAACCAATTTTTATTAAGCATCTCCTAAAATGCGTAGGGCTATGTATGGTGATAAATACTTGTTAAATACACAACTAAGATAAAAACAAAAATAACAAAAATGAAATAATATCTGAAAAAATATTGCCTATATTTTTTTACCTTTCAATTTTAAAATTTAAATGTAAAGTGTGTGTTTTCAGATCATTGCTGCAAAGATCAATGTAAACTACTAGTTAAGACTCAAATGACAGGTTTTACATAAGAACACAAAAATAAAAACCATTCATGTTGCCTTTTATTCCATGATTCAGTTCCATGAAAATCCTCCCTATAAATTTCAAATGTAAAGAGTTTAATTTCACATTGCTTCTGTATTCCCAGTAGTGGCTTTTCTCACTTGTAAATTGTTCTTCACGTTGGTATTCATGATCATTGTCTCAGGCATTAAAGATGAAGTGTGTTTGTGATGAGAAAAAACTTCTTTAAGCTATCTGAAAGTAGCGTCCGCTATTTATGCTTAAATACAAAGTGAGGGTTGATCTTCTCTTCAGTGGTGAAGTGTTTACCTTGGTGATTTGGAGATGCAAACTCCCCTAAGTGAGCACTCAGGTACTGAGGACAGGTCTGTCAGCATTGACACCACTTAGTGTAAAATTCAGATGAATTCAGTCAAGCTAATCAAAAAGTAGCATTTTTCTTTCTTCCTTTTTCGTCTTTCCTTTTTCTTTATTTGGAGACTCACAGTTAACTTTTGTTGAGGACAATATGAAATATTGAATGACTCATGTAAGTAACCCAATATAGGTATTTCATGGAAATTGTGTCATTTAATACTCACAGCAACATTAAAAGGTAGATAATAGTACTCCCATTTTATAAATGAGCAAACCAAGATTCAGAGACATTAAGGGATTTTCCTAAGGGCACACAGTATGAACACAGATCTGTCTGTTTACAACTATATAATAGCTAGGGATTTATGATTAGCTATTATAATAGATTTTGAAAATATTTATAAAATATCTTGTTTCTCAATAATGAAGTAGGTTTTTAAACAGAGGCTGTGATTTATTAAAACCAATAAATAATTAATTCAACAGATATTTAATGAATAACATTGAATTCCCATAACCTAATATGATGTTAGGTTCTGGGATAAAATGGTGGGAAAAGAAAAGACGTTCACAGAGGTTATAGTCTAGACCAGGAGGTGGCAAACTACGACCCAAAAGTCAAGTCTGGGCAACTACCTGTTTTTGTAAATAAAATTTTATTGGAACAAAGCCATACTCATTTGTTTACACATTGTCTATAGATGTTTTTGCACTATGAGAACAGAGTTCAGTAATTTTGACAGAGACTATATAGCCTGCAAAGCCAAAAATGTCTGCTGACCTCTGGTCTAGTAGCCAGGCAACTAGGGATAGATAGAGCTTTCTGGAGGAAATGGCATCTGAGATTTCATATTGATAGGAATTCTCCAGGAATACCTAGGATGGGAAGGAGGGGACAGCAAAGGGTTAAGTATATTTTAGGCTTTGGAGCGCCTTATAAAAATTCCAAGGGTGAAAGAGAATAGTTCTTTATGTAAACATAGGGTTGACAACTAATGTCTCAGCTCAGGAATCTCGATATTTTTATTTACTTCTAAGTATAGGTATAAGGGTTCCCACCACCACCAATCCCCAGATGTCCAGGACAAGCCCCATTTTGGACTTTCATGAGTCCTGGGGTGTTGTAAAGTATATCTTCAGGGCTGTCAGGCTGGTACTGATTGAAGGTAGGATGAATCTGGTGCTGGCAGAGTCTCCATCCTGATGCAACAGCAGGAGGAAGTGGGTCACGTGAGTGCAGCAGGTTATGAGAGGTTCTTGCACCAGTGAAGCTCCGGGGCATCCAGCAAACTGTCTCTAGATCACTTCTTGGGTGATGTGTGCTGCCCCCCTGGGAAAACATCCCGGAGTCCAATCCCAGTCCACTTAGTCTTCATCCACCCAAATCTGTGACTGTTTCCTTCCCACATCTTTCTAACTGTGCCACAAATCCTTATTCCTTTTTTCCTTTTAAAGAGACTTCAATTGTTTGTCAAGCAAGAGCTGGAATCATTGAGTGACAGTAGAGTAAAGTGAACACCAGTGTGAATTCTGATGCCAGATTCTTTAAGTTCAAATCTAAAAGCTATGTGACCTTGAGCAAGGTTAATGTGTTTCTCCAGGTTTAACCATTGTACACTTGAGGTTCCACCTCACTGAATTGGTTTCTTCATTGAGGAAAAATGATGTTTATGTACTTAGAGGTTTGCTCGCAACAACATATACAGAGGTTTGCTGTCTATGTATGCATTATGTTTATCCAGTTCCACTTTCCTAGAAAGCAGGGTTTTTAAATCTTTAAAGACTCCTAGAGGGGAAGGGAAACTATTGGGTGTAGGGGGATTTGTAAGGAGTGGGTAGAGCAGGGTCTAGGGCACCTCACTATCCTTGGGACCAAAATTTAAGGATGCACAAAAAATCAGCAATCAAGATGAACCATATTTAATGTGTTATTTAAAAATAAAAATTAATGCAAAAATCTATGATGAACAAAATATCAAAATTTTAAATCAAGAAATGCTGTTGCGCCACACTGGAACTTGAGGCAAAAGGAAAAATCAGTAATAGGACTGCAGGAGGAATATTCACTCTCCACCAATGCAGCATGAAGGGTGAAAAAACCTACAAAATAGCTAAGTGTTCAGAACACAGCGCATTGAATATCCATGACGTGATTCTGCCTAGAATGATGATCGTGAAGAAGTAAGTAGGGAGAGATAAAATTAGACGGGTAGCCGCTGTTTGATCTGGCTTGTTGAAGATTTTAAGCTTTATCCCCAAAGCAAAAGGGATCCTTGAAAGGTTTTAAGCTGGGAAGTTGCATAATCTGATCCTCGTGGCATATAAATCAGAGAAGTTCAAATCTGTAGATTCTAAACCATACAGTGTAAAAAATAGTTCTTTGAAATAAAAAAATAGCAAGCAGTTTTAAATAAAGTAAGTCAATCTATATGTATTGTCTAATGAATGAATTTTGAGATCAGACAGGCACAGATGTAATTCTGTTCAACATTAGCTGGAAAAAAAATGAAAGTTAATTCAAACAAGCTTTATTTTTGAAACTTCTCAACTTTGATAACTTCCAATTTTATGAGCACCACTGCTTGAATACTTGTGAATAAAATTGGGGGGAAAAAGGCTATTAAAAGTATTCTTGGATGATGCTAAGTCGATTTATATTACAAGATGATATTTTTGGCAAGAAGGGAATCCATGCTATGTAGTCACTTTTTGTTGTAGTTTGAAATTACCTGATGGTAATTCTTTAAATTTTTCATTTAAAATGAAAGGTTAATATCTATCCTGTACAGTTCTTGCAAAGTGAAAATGAGATTGGAAAGTTAAAATATAATTAATTTACTTTCCTATTATCCCTTTCACTGGAGGAATATTCATGCATTCTGAACAGATAAGTTTTAAAAGAGGCACTAAATTGCAAGTGTTCACACTTGGATTCAGTTTAAAAGTTAAAAGCTTTCAGACCAAATAAATTAGACAAGCATGCAAGATGAAGCTCCATTTCAATATTAATGAGTAAGTGGCTACTTTCCAAATCGTTGTGTTTGTAGTTTCAGTATTAGACCCAAAGATCTTCTTGAAAGTTGCTATGGGGTTATATTGATATTTACTTTGTGAATAAATCATTACAATTTGTAGCTGTCCAAAGTCAACTATGGTCTTTCAAAATGAAGAGAGGTCCAAATATGCTGTGGAGACTTGACTCAAAAGGTGATTCTGTGACTTATTTGTCATCTCTTCAGCTTGTTGTTGCATGATACATCACTTAAGCTTTTTCTGGTTGAAAGCAACAGAGATAATATGGAAGGACATGGATAAGTCCCCAGGATCCAAAGGAAAGACAAAAATAAACACTGACATTGTCTAGAAGGATCCAGTCAATGAAGTGATCACTGTGGTACCTGAAGAAAACTTTGCAGGATCCACGAGAAAAAAAAGGTGAGCTGAATTTAATTTGCCTTTGCTTTCTAATTCATTTGCAGGCTTTTACAGGTGACACTTACCGGTGAAATACAGTAGGATTTTTACTTGAAGACTCTATTCATAAATTCCTGATAATGGTTCTGCTATTTTTTTGTATTATCAGATTTTTTCTAGAGTTTAATAATAGACATGTTGCATTCAAAATACTGAAGGAATGGAAAAATGATTTACTGATTCATTTACTCATTCAAAAAATATTAATGGACAGCTTAACTGTGTGCCAGCTACTGTGCCTGAGAATACTACGTAAATCAGACAGATGTGGAAGGATGGGAAAATGCAGATGACAAACAGTAAAGAGACTTTAAGATAAAAGATACATTCAGAAGGTTATGTGCACTACAAAAAATGAAATAAAACAAATAATCAGGGTAATGACCCGGCAAGTGACACAAGTAAAGAAGTGACACTAATTTAGGAAGGTCCAAGAAGGTACTTTTGAGGAATTGGCATCTGAGTTGAGTCCTGAACAATATGAAGAAAGCAGTCATGCAAATACCTGAGAAAGAACTCCCTAGGCAAAGAAAACCACAAATATAAAGGTTGTGATGCATGAACATGCCTGGAGTGTTTGGGTGAGATCACTGGGGCTGGAGCATAGGGTAAAAGGAAAACAGCAATGGAAGATAACGTTGGAAAGGGAGGAAGAGGTAAGGTGTGTGCCACCCTACGAAGGAGCTAGGGGAGCAACCAGCATCCTTGGAGTCTTTCTCATCCTCTTGCTGAGTTCTCTGACCAACTAAGAACCCTCAGCCCTAGGCCAAAATCATGTCTTGAATCAAGTCTGAACAGTGGCTCGTGGAGGAAACAGAGGACAATTTAGGGAATCCTCCCAGGATACATGCAACTTTTACAACTCACAGATAACTCTCTATGTATTATCAATTAAATTAAAAACCATGAGGGCTTTAATTTGAAGTCTGGTGATTAATTCATTTAATCTTATTTTGGCAGGGTAGTAAAGCATGTTGTAATAATGTGAATGTCTTAATTTTTTTTCTGTGGATTTTTCTTCTCAAATATCATTGAATTTCTCTGATTATAATTATATTGTAACTTGAATCAGTGGAAAATTAATTTAGGGTACAATTAATCTTTCAAGTTCTAATTAAATTTGTACACCTTTAATAATTCATCATGAAGTCATAGCAATTGTTTTAAAACTTTTACATCTTGTTGCATTATCTGTACATATATATCTATTTAATATATTCGATGTGGATAAGGGACCGTGACGTGTTTTCATCATCCCTCCTAAACACCATATCACGCCCATTGCGTTTACATTCCAGGCAGCAGAAAAAGGAAAGAACAGAGAGGAAAAGGGACAAAGGATGAGTATCAGCTATCATTTAGAAAAAATTCCCCAAAGATGCTGCATGATACTTGCCCTGACGTGCCATTTATCCATAACTTGCTCACAAGGTCACAGCTAGCTACAAAGGAAGCATAAAAATTTATTTTTTATTATGGGTTATCATATGCCCAGCTTCAAAATTTAGGGGTTCATCTAATATGGAAGAAGCAAAGTGAATACTGGCAGGGCAGCAGCTAGTACCTGCAACACACGCACACACACACACACACACACATATGTGTATATATATGATTTCCAATTCTCTTAAAAATGTACCAATCCCAACCATAATAAGAAACCATGGATAAAGCTTTACATACTAACTTAATTATCTTAATAGCTCCTAAGTAGCTATATGTTATTTTATAATAAGTAGCAAAGTAAAGTAAATGGAAACATTAGGATTTTTTTTTCCAAGAAGGAAAACAAAGAGAGAAAGAGCGAGACTGTAAGAATTAATGATATGAAATGGAAAGAGTTTTGCTATCATAAATTTTGTCATTTTCCGGGATGGCTCTGTATTAGCAACCTGACAAGTCAATATTCTACTCTATTTGATTTGATGTCCTGGTGTTGCCCCTCACTAGCTGTGGTCTTAAGCAAATTACTGAATTGAGGAGTAGTAGTAACAGGAATTGTAGCAGCAGCAAAAGTATTGCTACTAGTAGGAATAATACTAATATTTTAATAAAAGTATTGACCTCCCCAGTTACTTTGAAAAGTAGATGAATTAATATGCATAAGAGTTTTGTAAGCTGCTGATACTGTGATTATTGTCATCATCCAGAGCATTTGAGGTTCAAAGGAAGTTCCTTCCATGGCTATTCCAGCTCAGGGAGTTGATTTTGCAATTAACACATGGATAAAGGTTGCAAAGATCCAAGATATATAAATCTCAGAAGTCTTGTCCGTAGAGACTTCTCGTGAATATAGCATCCACACATGGCACAGCAGGTTTCAAACGCCTATTGCAGACCTGCTGGCAGAATCTCCTCTACTTCTCCATCTATATCTAATTCCACTGTGTGGAACTCTCTATTTCCCTAATTGCAAACAATTAAATCGAACAAATATTTATTGAGCTATGAATAAGTTATTCTCATATGCACGGTGGCTGATACAGAGATGAGTAAGACAGTTCTTTGCTCTCAAGGTGTTTGTAGTCTAAGATGGAAAATAAAATATACAATACTCGTGATAATGCTCAATTTGGCAGTTCTATTCAAGGAAGATAATGGCGACAGTGACATAAAAATTCTGAAACCCAGGTCAACTTAGGTTACAAATAAAAACTTTATCTGTCTGACAGACTGCCAATATAGTGAAGAATATTATAAGTAGTTTTTCTGTATGTGATTTTGCTGATCTCCATGTGTCTCTATTTCTATTTTCTTTTCTGACTGCATCTATCTCCTGAAGGGAAAATATATGAGAGGAAGCTGAGAAGGAAAATAGACTGATTTATAGAACAATTAAAGTGTGAATCGGTGAATTGCCTATAAAAGGCAAAATTATCATTTAGAAAACTGTAACCATGTAGCTGTTTTTTGTTTTCTTCTGAGCTGTAACATCACTATAGATTATTTTATTCCTGTTTTATAATGTATAATGCAGTACAGTGACTATAAATTATTAGGATATTAATTATCTATGGATGTTGGTAGTTTGCATATAAATAAAAGTGGTTTTTACTATTAAAGCATGGTTATAAAATCTTAGTTTCCAGTGTCAGTGCAAAAAGAAAACACTAAAATAAGACTGAGTTAAAATTAATATACCAGTGGAGTTTGGAAAGTGTGTGGATTTGGAGCTTAATTAATTGTTAGACAAGTAGGCACATGGTTCAGACTTTTGGGGAGGAGAATTATGAACAGCATACTATCATTTGGGATAGGGCAGGGGTTGGTAAATTATGGTCCAAGGGACAAATAAGATTTATTGCCTGTTTTTATAAATAAAGTTTTATTGGAACACAGCCAAGCCCCTTCATTTACATATTGTCTATGGCTACTTTTGTATGACAATAGCAGAGTTGAGTTATCACAACAGAGATTTTATTGCATGCAAAGCCAAAAATATTTAATGATCCCTGCAATTGAGCCACATGTTTGGTTCAATTTAAGATTCTTAATTCCTTCTGTTCCCTGTCTCTGTAACACTCTTGTCCTATAGCTTCACTTAGCATAGTGGCTCTTTTTGTCATTCAGGTCCCAGATCAAAAGTCACCTCCTCAGGGCTCCTCCAAGAGCCCTGAACTCCAACCTCAATTAGCTCTTGAGCCTACTGCGGTGCTACCCTCCACTTCTCTGCCATATTGCCCCGTTGCGTTTTCTCAGAGTACTTTTCATTATGAAATTACATTGTTTGTGTTTTTGTTTACTATTTTCTTCCCACTAGAATATAGCCTTTATAAAAGTAGAGAGGCTGTCTACCTCTTTCTCCTCCTTATCAGTGGGGTCTGAAGAGCTGAACTCACCGTCTTCAATGGGTGTTGACAGAGTGAAGCAGAGTGTGGGCTCAGCCACTGTGGCAGCCATCCTGGATGTGTTTCTAAGGGCAATAGTGTTTGGGTCCCGACCACAGTCAGAATTACCCTGAAGTTCCTGGGAGTGGGTGGTGGTGGTGCTAGGCTGAATGGCTTCTTAGGAAGTGAATTTCTCAATCAATTTCCTGAGATGATTGCTTTGAAGATTTCTGTATATCAAGAGATTTGTAGAGAATCCCATTAGAGTTCTACATGAATCTTTCCTATGTCATTTCAGGGGTTACCTTACCTATCAGGGGTTTCTCACACGTCTTTGCAGAAGTGTACTTATGTGAGTGGGAATCATGGCTTACAATATAAACTGAATATAAGATATGGCTTTGTCCTATCATCAAAAAGTAACAAATTTGGAGAGTGTGGCTTCGTGCATCTCAGTTCATCCTACTGATTAACTGACCTGAAATTGTATCCATTTGTTTAATTTGATTGCCTTCAAAGGTATTTTTTCCAGACAATAGACACTATTAAATGTTTAATTTGGCAACTCGAGTTCTGGCTGTTTATAGAATATTCATTACATGCTTTTACTGAGGTTTTTTATCTTCAATTTTATCACTGATAAATCTTATGACAGAGATTTTCAAATAGGCTGTACTTTATGTCACCATCCTTTTGTGAGATGAAGCAAAATGTGATAGTGTTCATAAACTCAGCTGTGTAATTAGACAAGACTTTCTACTGTGTTCTTCTGAACTTTCATACTAATAACCCGACCTTCCTAACTGTCCTGGAAAAAAGTTGTTTTGTTTTGTTTATCAGACTTCTCAGGGAAAATAAAGTGGCCCACATGGCCTATTAGTTGGCAATACTTGTTTTTTAAATGTCTTGATAGATCATTTTGTTTGTTTGCAATTTAGGAAATATTTATTGAGCTTTTTCTATGTATCAGGCTGTTCTGGCATGGGATGAAGCCATGAGCTCAATCCCCCATGAGGGACATTCCTCAATCTGTCATGAAGCTCCCCTTTAGAACTCATTTTTTAATAAAGGGGTGATGCAAACAAAGCGAAATGAAGATTTGAAAACTATATATATAAAATAGGAATATAACATACAATTTTTCACATGAAAATTCCCATCTGGAACCTATAGACATCCTATTCCCCTCTTGAATTATCTAAACAAAAATACCTGAGTATGTGTGTGGGTAGAATGTGTAAAGCTAAAATAATAGCTGACTTTTCATGAGCATTTATCATGTGCTAGGTGTTTTATGAACATTATTTCTTGAAACATTGTTCTGATTTCCACAATGAGCAAACTGAGTTACCAAGGATATGTAGCTACTGGTTGACTGAGTCTGGTTTTAAGCCAAAGTCTTACTCCAGAGATCTTCTTGCCACCTCCAACTGCCTCTGGTACCCTCTAAAATGACAGAATGTATTAATAGTTTATTTTTCAATATTATAAGAAATATACAGGAGTCAAAACATGTTTGATTTTTCCTTACACTGATCGTTTCCTGGTATGAAGATGCATGTGTGTCGTGTAAACGGAAGGGAAAATCTAAACCAGTGGCTCTCAAACCCAGGAATGCCAATGACCACAAATGTGGCTCTTAGGATGGTGAACAAAAACAATTACGATGTGCATGCATGCTGACAAACACACACACCACATGCAGACAGACACACAGACGTACACGCACATCCCATACATCACGTCCTGGATTCAACTCAGGATATTTTGTTGCAGTGGTTCTAAAGTGAAACCTAGGACTGCGTATTTCGAGCGAGTTCAACAAGCTTCTGTTGTACTTTTAAATCTAAACATTCAGTCTGTCTTATCCAACTCTCTAAAGGTTTATGTTTTTGCCCTTCCGTTTTCTTTTTCTGGACTTATCTGTTCTTTTTCCCCCCATCACTGAATTTTTTCCTTCATCATCCTAGGGAATGAGGCGACTCCAGTACTTTCTGCCATGTGTGGTCAGGTGATTTCTCTCTCATTTATTTTTAAAGTTCTCTATTTCACGTGGATTGGAGACACCACCTCTGATGTTCTGCTTAATTAGAGCAGGAATTTTGCTGTCTTGAGCTTTTACCAGGGAGTTAGTTCTAAAAATCAACGCTTCACATATCCACCAGGAAATTTCTCCAGTTATATTCTGAAGTGGTCCAGGTTCTAACTGTCTGGCTACTTTTGAAGATGGTTGGTATATGTTGGTGAATTGTTCTTGGAACATTGAATTGGGATTTTTGCAAGTAATGCATGGTATAATCAGAGGTGGATGTTATTCTGACTTCGATTACCATAGATTGGCCTGGGGTTTTTTTTGTTTTTGTTTTTTTCCCTTCGCTATTAAGCAAAAGGTTGTAATCAGACAGTGCTTTAGGTGAAAATAATTAGCATTATAGGGACTTCACTTGAATCTTCAGGATTTTCAAATCAAAGACAAAATGATAAAATAATAGCCTTTTAAAAAAAAAAAAAAAACTGACCCAAACCACTGAGACGATAGAAACTATTCAGAAAAACTGTGGTCTTTCTTCCTACCTTTTGTTAATGCTAAGTGAACAAATTGAAAGTATTTTAGAAATAGCTAATTTGTTTTTAAAATATGATGAACTACTTGTTTGTTTGCTTTTTATCATATAGTTTATTTTTAATTATTTTTAATTGAAAAATTGCATATATTTATGATTTACAACATGATGTTTTGAATATGTGTACATTGTGGAATGGCTAAATCAAGTTAATTGATATATGCATTACCTCACATGTTTATCTATTTTCTGTGGTGAAAATACTCAAAATCTACCCTCTTAGCAATTTTGAAGTACAAAATACATTGCTGTTAACTATAGCCACATGTTGTGAAACAGATCTCTTCAAATCATTCTTCCTATCTAACAAGTGTTGTATCCTGTGACCAACACCTCCCCAAACCCACACGCCCTGCCCCTAGGGATCACTACAATTCTACTCTCCGCTTCCGTGAGTTTTTAGATTCCACACATAGGTGAGATCACGCAGTATTTGTCTTTCTGTGCCTGGCTTATTTCACTTAACATAAAATCCTCCTGGTTTATACATGTTGTCATAAATAACAGCATTTCCTTCCTTTTTAAGGCCAAATAAATATTTCATTGTGTATATATACCACGTTTTCTTTATCCATTCATACATCAATTGACACTTAGGTTGATTCCATGTTTTGGCTATCGTGAATAATGCTACAACAAACACAGGAGTGCAGATACCTCTTCAGACGGACGATTTCATTTTCTTTGGATATATACCCAGTAGTGTAATTGCTGGATCATATGGTGGTTCTATTGTTAATTTTTTGAGGAATATCCATAATATTTTCCATCATGGCTGTACTAATTTCCATTCCCACCAGCAGCGCATGAGGTTCTTTTTTCTCCCATCCTCGCCAACACTTGTGATCTTTAATTTTGATGACAGCCATTCTAGTGGATGTGAGGTGATATCTCATTGTGGTTTTAATATGCATTTCCCTGAACATGTTGAACATTTTAAAAAATATTGGTTATTTGTATGTCTTCTTTTCAGAACTGTCTATTCAGGTCCTTTGCCCATTTTTATTTGCGTTATTTGCTTTCTTGCTATTGAGTTGAGTTTTAACATGTTTTAAATATTAACACCTATCAGATATATGGTTTGCAAATATTTTTTCCAATTCCATAGGTTGTCTCTTCATTCTGTGGATTGTTTCCTTTGCTGTGCAGAAGGTTTTTAGTTTGATATAATTCTATTTGTGTACTTTTTGCTTTTGTTGCCCATGCTTTTGGGGTTATACCCAAAAAGTCATTACCCAGATCAATATACCAAATAGACTGGCTTACTTTTGAATTTTATAACAATTAAAGTATCACTATGTACTTGGTAGGTCTCTAGCTTCCTTTACTCATCATTATGTCTGTGAGAGTCATTCATCTTGTTGCATGGATCAGGGTTTTATTTTATTTCTGTATCGCATCCCACTGTAAGAATATACCATGATTTGTCCATTCTACTTTTAAGTTTATGGTTATTTAGGTTGTATCTAGATTTTTGCTTTTGTGAATAAAGCTGTTAGAAACATTCTTGTACGTATCTTTTGGTGGGCATAGACACTAATTTCCCCTGGGCATAAACCTGGGAGTGGAGTAGGCATATTGATATTGCCAAGGGATTTTCCAAAATGGTAATATGAAATACTCTCTCAACAGCAATGTTTAAGAGTTCTAGTTTTTTCACATTATTGTCAGCATTTGGTATTGTCAGTCATGTTACATTTTAGCTTTTCTGGTGACCATGTAGGGGTATCCAACTGTGGTTTTTATTTTCATTGCACAGATGCGGTCTCATGCATTGTAATGACTGCATGGTCCTCCAAATAAAAATGTCCTATGTTTTATTTAAATGTCCTATGTTTTATCATCTATTGATGGGCCACATTCTTACAGACAATATTTTTCTCGTACATGTACTGTGATAAAGCCTAGCACTTGAAACACTGGTTCAAAGTTGTTTATGTTAAAACTTTGATAGCTATAGTTTTTCCAAAGGAATTGTACCCATTGATACATCTATCATCAATGCATGAAAAAATTCCCTTCCCAATACCCTAGACAACACAATACATTATCAACTTTTAAAAATTTATGTCAGTATAATCAATGAAAAGTGGTAGCTCCTAGAAATTTTGTTTATTTATTTTTCTTTTTTAACTAAATGAGGTGGAATGACTTTGCATGTCTAGAAGCCATTTGAACTTCATTTCCTACAAGTGCCTGATTACATCATTTGCCTAATTTTTCTATAGGATTATATAGGTATTTTTATTATTGGTCATAGAAGCTTTTTATATATTTGAAATAGATATTTTTGTTTTATAAGTGGCAGACATTTTTTCTGATAAAGAGCATTTTAAAGAAAAAGAAACACAAAATTAAAATTAAAGAAAATCCTCTATCCTAACGCTATAAATCACAAAATAATACTTTGCTTGCTCAATACTTAACGATAGCAGTAGTTTGTATTTGCTCCATACTTCATAGTTTCTAAAGTGATTGCTTATATGCTCTTTCATTTAATCCTATGTTAATGCTCTTAATTTGTCTGTATTCTCTTTGTTGAAGAGATTAGGAAATTTAGATTCTAAGTGATTTGACCAAGATTGCATGCCAACATTAGGAAGAAGCTATGCAATATATCTAATTCCAAACGTGTTGTAATTTCCTGTAAACTCTTCGCTTTACGCTTTGGCGACCTGGTCCACCTTGGAGGCTCCCCCCCACCAATTATTCTTTATTGCTGACCCCATTAGTCTCATCTTATACAAACCCTTCTGTACAGTGATAAAGGAGGAAATGACTGAGGTAAATAAGAAAATGTGAATTAATTAGATGTATTATGATTTTTGATTATAGAGTAATTAGTAGGTTGTACATATTAAAAATCGAGATCAACTAAATATGAAAAAACAGGGAATTAAATGAGAACAGTAGAGTGTGTGTGTGTAATGGAGTACCACCTACACATTTAAAAGGTTGCAGAAATATATTAAATAAAGTTGGAAATTATTGATGATATATTTTTCTGAGGCAAATCATGTATGGTATGATTTGATTGTGTAAAGTATTAATATATAATAAGCAATACATTGAGTGCTTACTATTTGCTGGGCACTGTCCTGAGACTTATTTATGGTAACTTACTTAATCCCCAGAATAACTTTGTGAGATAGATACTTTTTAAAATTAATTAATTATATTTCAAAATATTATGGAGGTACAAATGTTTTTGATTACATGTTTGATTTTATTATGCTTGAGTCAAGGTTATAAGTGTACCCATCACCCAGATAGTGTTCATTGTACCTGTTAGATAGGTTTTTGCCCATCCCCTCCTCCCCCCTCCCCCCTGCTTGATTTCCACTGAGTTTTACTTCCCTCTGTGCATATGTGTGCTCATCGGTTAGTTCCAGTTTAATAGCAAGTACATGTGCTGTTTGTTTTTCTGTCTTTAGATACTTCACTTAGGATAATGGTCTCCAGTTCCATCCGAATTGTTGCAAAAGGCCTTAATTCATCCTTCTTTGTGGCAGAGTAGTACTCCATAGTATATATATACCACATTTTGTTAATCCACTCATGAATTGAAGGGCACTTGGGTTTATTCCACATCCAAGCAATTGTGAATAGTACTGTAAGAAACATTCAAAACATTCAAGTGCAGGTGTCTTTTTGATAAAATGACTTCTTTTCCTTTGGGTAAATACCCAGTACTGGGATTGCTGGATGAAATAGTAGGTCTACATTTAGTTCTTTGGGGAATCTCCATACTGTTTTCAGTAGAGGTTGTACTAATTTGCAGTCCCACCAACAGTGTATAAGTGCTCCTTTCTCTCTGCGTCCACACTGGCATCTATTGTTTTTGGACTTTTTAATAAAAGTCATTCTAACTGGGGTGAGGTGAGAGCTCATTGTGGTTTTCATTTGCATTTCCCTGGTAATTAGTGATGTTGAGCATTTTTAAAATATGTTTATTGGCTATTTGTCTATCTTCTTTTGAAAATCTGTTCACGTCTTTTGCCCACTTTTTAATGGAGTTGTTTGTTTTTTCCTTGCTGATTTGCTTGAGTTCTTTATAGATTCTGGTTATTAGCCCTTTATTGGATATGTAGCTTGAGAATATTTTCTCTCATTCTGTAGGTTAAGCAGACAACAACATACACTGGGGGAAAGAAGCCCTATTCAATAAATGGTGCTGGGAAAATTAGATAGCCACATGCAGAAGATTGAAACAGGATCCGTACCCCTTACCACTCACAAAAATTAATTCAAGATGGATAAAAGACTTAAATGTAAGGCATGAAACCATAAGAATTCTAGAAGAAAATGTTGGAAAAACTCTTCTAGATATTGGCCTAGACAAAGAATTTATAAAGACGACCCCAGTGGCAATCAGAAACAAAAATAAATAAATGGGACTTGATTAAATTAAAGAGCTTCTGCAGAGCTAAGGAAATAATCAACAGAGCAAGTGAGATAAGTGAGGTAGATACTTTCTGTATAGAGGAACATAAGTTGCTCAAGATCATGGTTTTTGAGCTCTGACTCTGATGCAGAGACAAATTATTAAAAGGAGAAGGGAGGGAGGAAGGAAGGAAATGAGGGAGCAAGGAAGGAAAGAAAGAATGAGCAGTGATTATCTCTGAGTTGTGATATTAAGGTAGAATTTTGTTTTCTTCTTCATGCTTCTCTGTATTTTCTTCTATTATTATTATTATTTATAATTTACCTGCATTTCTTAAAGTTAGAATTATAACATGTCTGGGAAAAGACTTGAAGGGAAAAAAATTCTTTTCTCATAAGTTTTTATTAGCTTAGTCCCCAAAAGTTACTGATGTGTTAGGGATACAGATATCTAACTAGAATTGACAAAATTCTGGTAAATTTTAAGTGGACACAATGTACAAAGCTTGAGGGATTTCATGGCTCATCAAGGGTCCCACAATAGAACTGTCTTGGAAAGAGGAGTCACACTCGTGGCCTCGTACAGGTCCTGATATTAAAATGGAAAAGATACTGTCTTATGATGCCCGCTCTGTATTTGCTCTATTGATCCACGTTTTATATTAGTCTCTAATTACATTGCAGAAATGACCCTTAAACAAAGTGTCCACGAGCGAGGACAAGTCTGCCTGATGCTGGATGCAAGGACTGCTGTTTATTGTTGGGAGGAGTCGAACATGACAATTGTGTGGTGGAGGAGAGAGGGAGCTCTGAGGGTCACCTTACAAATGGCGAGACTGGACATTTTCTCATTTTCTCCCATCAGATTCTTACTAGGTGGCTCATTATTGTTTTTTAATCAATCCCCAAGCCTTCAGAAATGTCTGTAATCAAAGGTGAATAGATGATGTATTCCAGAGGGAAATGGAGATGTTTGCTGAGTTACTCAGTGGTCATTTGAATGCCAGTGGTCCTATTTGGATGCTCTCTCTCAGATTTCTAAACTGACCAACCATTTTGGAGATTTTGTATTTTCAAGGAAGAATTTTAAGAAAAAGATTTTAAGATGCATCCTATTAATTTTAATTGAGAGTAAACAAATTGAATCTTCTCCACTATGGTTTTTAGCAAATAATAAATCATCAAGCTCATATGGTCCCATTCACCCGAGACAGATGAGTCTATATTTTAAAGGAAAACTGAGCTCGCCTTTAAAACGTATTAGCGATGAGACAAACATCTTGAAGTTTCTTAGAAAGTGTACATGAAGAAATAAGATATCTAGAGGCAATTACAAAGTTGGGCTTCAAAATTACTTTTATGAAAAGCAACATTTGTCATTTTTGCTTAAAATCTTGATTTATCACATGCTGTGCAGAACTTGAAATGTTGTGTTTTTATTTTACCTAACAGAATGCCTTGCCTGCAGGCAAACAGAATGTTGGATTAAAACTTTTAGTACTCTGGGGCAAAATCTGCTGGTTTTAATAAGAGACAAAGCCTCACTTGGATCTTTTCGTCATTACAAAAACAAGCCGAGCTTCTGTTTATCATGTTCATTGCTTTAATTCTGGGTGCACGGCATTGGGAAAGGAGATGGTTACCGGGGCATGCATGGCCTGCAATGAGCAATAAATTTGAGGATCTGTCAACAGATGCACTTGCTCTCACAGGTAATTGTCTAACTCTATCTTCTTTCATCTGTAGCCAAGAAAATTTCAAATGGATATTGTTGACAAACGTATCACTTTATGCAAATAGCTTGAAAGAAATGTGAAATAGAATTCCACACACATAGTATCAGTGAGGTCATCTGTCTTAAAAAAAAAAAATGGTTCACCTTGATTGTGTCCTTCTACAAGCCAGGCACTCTGCTAAGCATATGTATAAGTACATTTAATTCACATAATAACTTTTTGATTTAGATATGGTTACTATTCTGATCTATAGATAAGAAAACACTAAGTCCAGGGAGGACAGATGACTTGACTAAAGTAGCAGATTCTTGGTTTTATCGCAGGAATCAAACTTCGGAACCTGTGCTATCAACCAATACAGTATGCTGCTTTTTATTTATAACAGATACCAAGATGTGACCTTTTTCCTTCTGGCATGAAGATGGGATGGAGCAGATGAGAAGCTAGGTTCTGATATGGAATGTCACCAACACATATTCAGGCAGGAAGCAGGTTGGTGCAGGTGTGAGGGAGGTGGCAATCACAATACCATACAGATGTGAAAATGCTGCTGTTTATTTATATTCCTTACGCACATTTTATTAGTGTGTGGATTTCATCTCATCACCCTTTTCTGTATGTATTGTCTCATTTATCAGGGCATGATAGCATTAAGGTAAAGACTGAGAGCTGCAGCACAGATTGGTGTGAAATCTTGCCTCTGTGCATCGTCTTGGTAACTACCTATGTAAACTTGAGCAAACGATGGAACTTCTCTTAGTTTTCAGTCCTGTATCTCCAAAATAGGCGTAATTACCACCACCTTGTAGGGTTCTTGTGAGGATTTCAGTGAGATGATATTTGAAAAGAATTTTTCAAAGAGATCTAAGGTATTGATAAGTAGAAGTGCAGTCTTCATCGTTAGACTCATACTATCGTCGTCATGTCAGTCTGTAGCAGCACAGGGATGTTATGAGTTTGTTGCATAAATATGACTCTTTCACTATGACAGTGATTTCAGTCTGAAAAATGGGGATAATTATGATATGTAAGCTGCATATATTCATGCAGAGTGGAGAGTTGAACAACTTCTTTTTTAAATATAATTTAGACTTTGAAGTACAATAGTTCTGTTCCATTTGGTAAATGCTTATTGTACACCTACCACGAGCTAGGCACTGGTGCCCACTGGGATGAAGGGGAAGATGGTCTCTGTTCTCAGTGAGTTTACGTTAAAGGAGCGAAAGTATCCACACCAATCCATCCGTCATTCATCCATCCATCCATAAACTAATAAATAATATAAAACAAAATGCACATGGCAATGGACGTATTTGGCATCTGGTAAGACCTCAAAATGTCTGATTTAAACCTAAACAGAAGTTACTGAGGGGTTTTAGCTAGGGAGGAATAATATTCATTTGTACATTCAGTTATTATTTAGTAGATAATATTTAGCTATCTACTTTGTATTAGGCGTGGTGCTAGGTGTTCAGTGAGCAAACCCAGAGGTGAGTGTACTTGATCTCACAAAACTCCTGGTTGATTTGTAAAATACATCATGTCTGTATTTTAGATGATTTTATGGTGACAGTATAAACAACATAGTGGAGTAGAATAACTATGCAATGTCAGAAAGGAAAAGGTAATTGCAATAGCCCAGGTGCTATTTTATGAGGAGTTGAGGTAAGGCTGGGAGATATATTGGTCTGAATTATCCACAAAAATGGATCAGATTATGGCCTCATATTTTCCTATTAATCTATATGCTACGCAGATGGTATTCATTTAATAAGAAGATGGATAATGTAAGACAGTGTTTTCTTGCCTACCTTGAGTATTCAAATTTGTGGTTATTTCCAAATGATGTTGCTCAGAAGGATAGAAATGGAAATAGAACCAACTCTCAATAATATAGAGTGGATGGATCTTTAAAAATGAAACAGTGAATAATTGTCATGAAAATGACAGCTTGGGATGCACACAAAGGGAACAAATTCTAATTTCAGATTGTGCAGTCAGGCAACAGAGCTAAGCAGAAATGAAAGGCTTTGTAAAAATCTCATGTCATAGTCTAACTTTGCACGTAAAACATTCACCCACTCTAAGAACAGATAAAAAGTGCTTAACCTTAGCAAGTCTTTATCTGAAAACTTTCCTGTGAGGTTCTGATAAGATGAATGAGATTTGACTATTGGGTCATTGGAAATTAGCCTACTTGTCTGTGATGCTCAATATTTCTGAAACTGTACATTGAATTTAGCAAACATCTACTGAGAATCTAGATACCATGGACAAGACAGAGTTAAGGAAGACTTGCTTTATTTTCCGGAAGGTCTGAGAATCTCTGATAGGCAAATCACACAGTGATAAGGAGTATGGACTTTGAAGCAAGGCGTCCCTAGGTTCAAATCGCAGCCCTTCCACTTAACATGGGTATTAATAAGGACATTACAGGCTTCTCCAATAATTCTCAATTTTGCCATCTCTCAAATGAGAATAATATTAGCATTGTGTAGCTTTTTTATGCTACAGAACTAATAACCACAAACTTAATGGATTAAAACAACAACATATATTTAGTATCTCACAGTGTCAGTGGGTCAGATTTCTGGGCATATCTGGCTTTGCAGGGTCCTCTGCTCAGGCTCCCAAAAGGCTGAAATCCAGGTGCCAGTTGGGCCAGCTTCTCTTTGGAGCTTGGGGTCCTCTTTCAAGGTCATGTGGTTGTTGGCAGAACTTGTTTTGTTGGTGGTGGTGGTGGTGGTTGTATGACCGAGGGCCCCCTCTTTGTGGATGGCTGTCAGCAGGCTTGCACACATCCCCTGGAGGTCCCTCAACGTGGCAACTCACATCTTCACAGCCAGCAGAGGGAGGTGTCCGATGTCTAGGCCCACAAACAAGCCGAGCTTCCTGAGAATCTCTCTTTGGATGAACAAAAAGGCAACTGATTAGGGGTTTAAATTACATCTGTAAAATTCCTTCATCTTTGCTATATGCTGTTGTTTAGAGCAACTGACAGGTTTGGTGCACATTCAGAGAAAGGGGATTATCCTGAGGCAGGGAATCATTGCGTGCATCTTGGAATGCTGTCCACCGTAAATATTTACTGACAGTGGTTTCTTCAGAATTAAATAATGCAAACTGTGTATTATGATTTGGACAGGATGTATAGCTCCAAAACCCAAAATATCAGTGGCTTAAAAACACATTGTTGCGGTTACCAGCAGAGGCAGATGGAGCCCTACCCAAAATTTGGTTCAGATTTTGAGGTTAATGATGCCACACAGACATCAAAACGGTAAGGACATAAGTGACATAAGCCAGGCACAGAAAAACAGATACTGCATAATCTCACTTGTATGTGGAATTTCAAAAAGTCGAAATCCTAGAGGCAGAGAGTAGACTGGTGGGTGCCGGGGGATAAGAAGGGGGAAAGAGGAGGTGTTGTCAAAGAGTACAGAGGTCAAGTTGTGCAAAATGATTAGGTT
Organism: Daubentonia madagascariensis; assembly: GCA_023783475.1. NCBI lineage: Eukaryota > Metazoa > Chordata > Mammalia > Primates > Daubentoniidae > Daubentonia > Daubentonia madagascariensis. The sequence continues at coordinate 6,667,731 of JAKFHU010001640.1, read as the reverse complement.
CTGGAGCTCGAATGCACAGCATGGTGACTATATTTATTGTACACTTGAAACTTGCTCAGAGAGTTGATCTTAAGTATTCTCAGCACAAGAAAATAGGGTAACTTTGTGAGGTGTTGAATATGTTAATTAGATTGATTGTGGTAACCATTTCAACATGGATGCATATATCAAAACATCACATTGTACACCTTCAATATATACAATTTTTATTTGTCGAGAATCCCCCAATAAAGCTGGAGGAAAGGGTGTGTATGGAAAGGCTTATTACTTACGTACCTGAAGTCTCTGGGAGAGCAGCGCAGGCCCTTAAGCAGGTGGCAAATGGCTTGAAAGAGTCAGGGAAGGTGACCGGCCTGGGTTTCTCTTACGGCATAGGGTGGGGTTGGAGCGAAGCTTCCCTCACGGACAGGGGCTTGCACGCTGCAAATCTCCAGCCAGGGCTAAAGGGGAAGGAGGGCGGCTTTCCTGTCAGATTGCACAGATGTGGGCACGGGGAAAGTGGGAGAGATGAGGCTTAAAAGCTGTTGGCTGTCAGACATCAGAACATGGAGTCAGAGTCATCCTCACGCAGGTAAGAGCAACGGGGGCGGCCAGCGAGAGCAGGTGTGACAGCTCACACCGTCCCGCGTGGTCCAGCTTCCTTCTGTCTTCCTGCTGGTCTATTCTCAGTGTTGTTCTTCCTTCTCCAGGGTCACCGTATGATTCATGATGGCTCTGGAAACAAGCCTTTTTATTGAATAAAAAGGCTAGTTTCCATCCCAGGCAGCTGGAAAGAGAAATGTGAAAACGTATAAAAAGTGGCTTTTCCCAGCTGACTGTAACTCATTTAAAAAATGTCCTGGAAGTTTGTTCAAATAACATTGGCATACACCTCATTGCATGGCCATCAATTATGAGAGAGAGTGAGGAGCCTCAAGGGAGAGTGGGAAATGCAGTCTTTTAGCTAAGCACAGTGCTAACTCTAATAATATAGGCGTTTGGTCAGGAAAGGAAGTCTCTTCTTTAGAGGTCAATTACCTAGCCCAGTGACTGACTTTTTCTAGAAATGTTATTTATTTAAAATGTTCACGTCTAACAATGCACACTATCTGGGGCATGGGCACACTTACAACTTTGACTCAAACAGTCCAAAAGCAATTTATGTAACCAAAACATTTGTACCCCCATAATATTCTGAAATTTAAAAAAAGATCCACATCAGTATTGATAAGTCACTCTGATATCATGTATCCCATGATATGATGTGACAAGAATAGCACTTCACTGCTGTGATATGCTTCCACCAAATCCATAACTTCACTCTCATCATGAGAAAAAAAAAATCAGTTTGGAAAGGTCCAAATAAAGTCTTTAGTTTTCTTTTACACCAATATTAATTTTTACCATGATTTTGTAAGATTTTACCATTGTTGCAAGTTTGGTGAAGGACAACAAGGAATGCGCACTATTTTTGCAACTTTTCTATAAATCTAAAATTATTCCCAAATAAATTTAAAAATTAAAAAAGTACCTCCAAAAATAAAATAAAATGTTCACATTGACCTTTTTCAAATAAGAAATTTAGAAGAATTTTAAATTTAGGGAAAAATGGTTAAAGAGTATGGAGGGTTCTCATGTACCCTCACTCAATTTTGCTTCCTCTCATGTGAGGAGGGTACATGTGTCGACACTAAGAAACTGACTGTTAACTGAAATCTACACTTGTTTGGATTTTACCAGCTCTTCCACTAATGCCTTTCTTTGTATTCCCTGGATCTCATGATGTGTTGAATCGTCATGTCTCCTTAGTCTCCTCTGGTTTGTGAACACTTTCTCGGATTTCTCTTGTTTTTTAAGCCCTTGGCAGTTTTAAGTATGGCTGGCCAGTTATCCTGTGGACCATCTCTTAATTTAGATTTTTCTGATGTTTCTCATGATTAGAGTTTTGGGGAAGAACCGCACAGAAGTGCAAAGCCCTTGTCCCATTATAGGAGTAGGTCCATGACATCCACAAGACATTGCTGTAATGTTCACCTTGATCACTTACCTGGCAAGATGGTATTTTCAGGTTTCTAAAGTTACTTTGTTTTCCCCTATTAACACACCATTATTAGAAAGTGGGTCACTGAGTTTAGCCCATACTTAAATTATGTGTGTGGCAGGGAGGGGGATTAAGCTCTGTCTCCTACAGGGAAGATATCTACATATTATTACTTGGATCTTTTTATTAAAATGATTTGTCTCTTCTCCCCCAATTATGTATTCAATCATTTATTAATATTAGTATAAGCTCATGTGTTTTTATTTTATGCATTGGCTTATAATCAATACTATATTATTTATTGTGTTGGTCAAATTATTCCAGCTTTGGCCATTGAGAACTTTTTCAGCTGGCTCCTGTGACCTTTTGACATGCCCCCATCCTGTTATTTTTTGAGAACTTCCTTAATTTATGGCACTACAAGAGGCTGCTGGCTTGTCTTGAACTTTCTCTGCCCCAGCCCTAGAATCTGCTATTTCTCCAAGGAGCCCTGGTTTCTTTTATTGGAGAATGGTACAAAAAACCAAGATCTGGTCACTGGGTGCATATTGAGCTGATAAATTCCAGCTGAATACTGACATGACTGAGATACATAAAGTTCTATAAAAACTATGGATATGGTTATCAGTGGAGAATTGTAGTATAATAGCATGAAATGTGCTTTGTGAACGATGCCAACAAATTTGTCTATACACCGTCTCATTTTATTCTCCCATCAGCTCAACTAGGAGATATATTAAATACCACAATACCCAATTCATGCACAAGAAAGTGGAGATGCAGGTGGTCAAGTTCCTTGAGCACGTCACACAACTTATGAGTGGCAGAGGTGGCACCCGAAGCCACATTTCTCAGGTCTCCCTGTTTTTTGTCACAACATCTGCCTTCCCAAGGGACATTTTTAAAAGTCTTGCTTCCCAGTAGTAAAAGTTATTTTATTCATTAAATGAGTCAACAAACATGAGTTAGCCTCACCTATTTGCCAGACACTGCTGTAGGCACTGGGAATCAGGTAACAGGGTAGAAAATTTCCTGATATTCCTATAGTTTTCAGTCTCTCAGAGAAGAAGGTCAATAAACCAGTGAAGGAGTAAGTATGTAAGTAAGCAGTTTCCCAAAGTGTTAAGTACTGTGCGGAAAATAACATCTGCTAGGGGGTGAATGATGAAGAAACGGCACATAAAACGTGTGGCCAAAGAGGCTACGTGTGCCTTAGGACACAACGTGGCTGATACAAAGGAGCCAGATATAAAATGATACAAGAGCAGAAAAAGGGTCCTCTCCAAGGCCAGAGTGGGCCTGGCACATTCCATGAAATTGAATGAAGGTCAGTGTGGTAGAATCATGAAGACTGAGTGTCTGTGTGGACGAAGACAAAGTCAGGGAATTAGGCAGAGGCCAGATAATAAGGGGCCTCAAAGGACATGTGAAGGAGGTTATTTTTGTTTTATTTATTTATTACTTCTTTGCATAGAGCCCTGGGAAGCCATTGGGACAGTTTTGGTAGGAGAGTAACATGATCTGATTTGAGTTTTAAATATTTTATTCTTATGTTTATGTGGAAAATACATCCTGCATATTTCCTCAAAATTAAGACAGCATTGATTGTAATACCCACTCTTGTTTTTGAGATGTTAAAATTTGAAAGAAAAAAAGAAAAGAAAAAAGAACTAGTATGATTTTAAAGTGCCATCAACTGATTTGTAAGATGCATTCCAATTTCAGAGGTGTTAAATAAGAAAAAAATGTACATCTTAGAATACATGAAGTGCAAATATAGTTGACAAGAGTGCAGGCAGGGAGGCAAACGGGAGATTATTGCAGTTGTGCAGGTGGGATGTGTCAGTGCCGAGGCTGGCGTCACTGAGCTGGAGATAATTGAACAGATTTGGGGTACACGTAATTGGAGGCAGAATGGGCGGGGCTTACTGACAAATGAGATATGTTGGTGAAACCGAAAGAAGAATGACTTCCAGGTTTTTGGTTTGAATAATAGGGGGATGGTACCACCTTCACTGGGATAGAAAAAAATATTTTGAAAGGGTCCTGACTTCATTATTGATTCATCCATGACTTCGGTTTTGAAGCCATGACTTCATTTTTGGCTGTGTGAATGTTGGAATAGCTAACAGACTCCCAAGGAGATTGTTGAGCACGTGGCTGAATAAGAAAGTCTGTATGCAGTAGAGACAGGTGAGAGCTTATGATATCAACTGGGGAGTCATCCAATGTGGTAGTTAAAGTCATGAAACTGGATAAGCAATGAAAGACTGAAGGCAAAAAACCATTGAAAATCCTAGGAATAAGACTTGTGCATAGCAGAAGGAATCCTCAAAGGAATCTACAAAAGAGAAGCCAGCATGGTAACTGGCAGCAGGCCAAGGTTGGCATTACCAAGCAGAAGAGTGTGAAGAGGGAGGGGCATGCAGGTGAGAAGCTGAGTCTGATGGAGAAAGAGTGGTGACCCTGGGTTTTGCAACATGGAGATTATCAGTGACACTCGGGACTTGTGCCATGTGTTCATACGGTGATTTACACCTTGGATGATTTACACCTTTCAGAAAGTTAATGTTGAATATTAACTTTGACCATGTTGCCCTTTTCCTGTCTTTTATACCTCAAATGCTGCTATAAGACAAAGAATATTTGCAGCTTTACTTTTTTTTAAATACTGTAAATGGCATATTTTTAATTAATCCATTCTGGAATTATTTAGTAAAAATGAAAATAATTAAAGTATTGAAATTTGTACTTATATCAGAATGAATTATTAGTTTATATAGTCAATAACCTTTCTGTTTTGTCCTGAATATATTTACAGGAGTCTTCAAATGTCTGGAAGAATGATTTTCTTTTGAACATTAATCACACTCTAAGTGTTTTGAATTTGGCTAATTATGAGAAATTTCTTTATTGACCATCCTCTGAGTGTCTTAAATTTGTCTAATTATGAGATATTTCTTATTATGAATAACAAACATAGATACTGCTGTCAGGGAAAGAGAGTTTTATGAAAATTCTTTGTTTTGGGGAGATAGAAGCATTAGCCATGGTACTTCTCACTTCTTTGGAATATCAATCATGTCATGGGGTTATTTAGAGAGTAAAGAGCCTACTGTGCTGGGTTTACTAAAACTCTATATATTTTTGTAAATCATTTATTTTAGAATAGTTTTAGATTTACAGAAAAAAATGTGAGGATAGTACAGAAAGTTCCTATATACCCCAAATGCAGTTTGCTGTATTATTAACATTTTACAGTGGTGTGGTACATTTGTCACAATTAATAAACCAGTAATACTGACATGTTGTTATGACCTGAAGTCCATATTTGATTCTAATTTTCTTACTTTTTGCCTAAGGTCCTTTGTCTGTTCCAGAGTCCTATCCTGCGTGGCAAGTTACACTTAGTCATCGTTTCTCATCAGGCGCTCCTTGGCTGTGATAATTTCTCAGATTTTTTACGTTTTTGATAACATTGAGAGTTTTGAGGTACACTGCTCCAGCACTCGGTAGAATGTCCCTCAATTAGGGCTTGTATGAGGTTTCCCTCGTGTTTACACTGGGGTTTTGGATTTGGGGGAGGAAGAAATGTCACTTTCATCACATCATATTCAGGGTAACATACTATCCACGTGACTTACGACCGTTGATGCTAAGTTTGATCATCTGGCTGAGGCAGTGCTTGTCAGGTTTCTCTACTTTATAGTTATTCTATTTTTCCCTCCAAATCTTAATTGTAAATAGTGAAGCAGTCATTTCTTTGGGATTTGTGATTAGTGGAAGAAGGTTGCTTTGAAGTGCGGCCTAAAATTGAGTGTTATACAACATTCTTCTTTTGAGGATCATTCAGTCTCTTTCACAACCACCAATTTCTCCCTGACTCACCTTTTCCCAGTTTCCCTGTTCAACAACACGTGACTCAAGCTCCTTTTTCTGTATGAGCCCCTGTCATAAAATTCATTCTCTTCAACCACAGCCCTCAGCTGACTAAAAGTCTCAGATTTCTCCTTGTGGAATAGTTCTCACTTCTCTGTTTCCAGACCAGTCCATTGGAAGCCCCTATGATGGTTAATTTTTCGTGTCAACTTGACTAGGCCATGAGGTGCTCAGATATTTGTCAAGCATTATTCTGGGTGTTTCTGTGAGGTTGTTTTAAGACAAGATTAACATTCAAATCAGTAGATGTAAACAGTAAATTAGATTAACATTTTAATCAGTGCAGTAAAGCAGATTGCCCTCCATAATGTGGGTGGGCCTTATTCAGTCAGTTGAAGGTCTAAACAGAACAAAAAGACCAACTATTTCCTAGGTAAGAGAGATATTTCCAGCTGACTTCTTTTTGATTTTTTATGGATGCAATATGTGTATCCCCTCCCCTCAAATTCAAATATTATAACTCTACCCCTAATGTGATGGTATTAGGAGGAGTGGTCTTTAGGAGATAATTAGGATTAGGTGAGGTCATAAGGGTGGAGCCCTCATGAGTGAGATTAGTGTCCCATTAGAGTTCCTAGAGAGCTCGCTTCCTCTCTCCACCATGAGAAGGCATAGCGAGGAGACTGCCATCGATGAACCAGGAGTTGGGCTCTCACCAGACACCAAATCTGCGAGTGCCTTGTCTTGGACTTTCCAGCCTCTAGAAATATGGGGAATAAATATTTGTTGTTTAAGTCACCGAGTTTATGGTATTTTGTTATAGCAGCCTGAGCTAACCAAGACAGACTTCATTGGCAGCATTGGCTCTCCCTGGAACTTTTGCACCACTAACCCCTTGTGCAGATTTTGAATTTACCAGCCTCCATAATCCCAGGAGTCAATTCTTTGTATAATAATGAATCTCTCCTTCTCTGTCTGTCTCTATGTCTCTTTCTGTTTCTTCCCCCTTGCCCCCCAGTATATATTATTGGTTCTGTTTCTCTGGAGAGCCCCTGACTAATATAGTCTCTATTCCACAATACCCTCCTTGGACTCACCAAGCTACTTTGCTAAGAAAAGAGGCCATCTGCTATGGGATCTTAAATTTGCAGACTTTAACATTACCATAGTCTTACTTATGTACACCTCACCAATCTTTAAGGAGAAAGGGAGCCACATAGCCATTTATTCTCTCACTAATGTTAATTATGCTGACTCCCTTGTCATCCTCCTTGCCCCTGCCTCAGTCAAAAAATATTCCCATCAGAGTTTTTTTATTTACTGAGCTTAGTTTACTTGTTAGTTTTATTTTAAATAGCCCTTTTTTTCTATTATTACCTCATTCTTATGGAGTTGCCTTCTTGAAAAATGACCATATAATTTAACAGTTTAGATTTTACATATCTAATGAGAAAGTTGTGGGTACTGAAAACTTTAAAAAGTTGGTCATGATTTGTCAAATGCAATAGCATGTTCTACCATTCTCGGGTCCTCAGAATCAGGAGAAGATCAGTTTGTAAAATGATCAATTTGTATCACTCAGAAGACAATGTTGCTGGACCGTAGATGATCAGTTCCAGTAAATGCCTTCGCATTATCTCCTTCTAATATGGTGATGTAGAGCCAGCAGTATAGTATCAGAAAATAACTAGAAATATATTTTTAAACATATTTTGGGGGGATGATATGATCTGCTACAATTGTTAGTAGTACTTGAGAGTTTATCAGCCTCAGCATTGCTGAGCTTTTGGACTGAATAATTCCTTGTTGTGGGGGGAAAAGGAAGGAAGGAGGGAAGGAAAGAAGGTAGGAAGTGGGGGGGAGAGAGGGAAAGGTGGAAACAGAAGAAGTTAGTTGCAAAGGAACATGCAGGTAAAAGTTCACTTGACCCAGACACTTTACTTTGTGACATTGCTCTGGTTTTAATGTAATTATTATGGGGACATCTATCAGTTTAAAATTGTATGGAACTTTTAAGCTTAAATTACTTTTTTCAGAATTGGGTAATGACAACTAAAACATTTTCAGTACAATAGTCACCATTCCTTTGAGAGGTGAGTTTTCAAAAACACATTTGTGTATTTTTCCCACTTGCCTATTTTGGGGAGTAAGGCAACTACTGTAAGAATAGAAAAGATTATTTGTTACTTGAAAAAGTACTCCAGGTCCATTTTCCTGCAGGGAATTATGAGAGCTTATGACTAATTTCTGATTACTCAAGAAAAAGCCATTCCTTTAAATAACTTAGGATAAAGTCCTTAATAGTTTTCACAGGCAACTTCAAATTATGTTTTCTGAGAAGTCGAAGGTGACCTAATGTATTTTTCTTACTTTACATAGATTTATTTTTCCTGTTTGCCTCACATGGATAGTGTCATATTTCGTTCATAAGATATTTTAAATCTCTGAGCATTCCTTTGCAGATTTTAAGGGTCAAAAAATCAAATAAAATCAATAATTCATGTTATAATATGCAAGGATATATGCTGAATGCTGTAGATAATTGTGTAAGTCCTTGAAGAGCTTTCAATATAATCAGTAAGATGACATATTAAAGGCAAAGTTGGGAAAGTGATAGGGTGAAGGGTGGGGAACGTGGGGACAATATAGTAACAGCTAATTACAACATGATACCATGAGCTGGAGTAGTTGTGGTGGAAAATGATTATTGGCTAAATTCATAATTTTCTGCTATGAAATTCTGAGGAGGTTAAATTTAATTGAGATTTGAATATAATTAATATCTTATATCACCTTTGCCCTTTGGCTTCTAACTTCCAACCCGCTATGTCTGTAGTAAAATGTTCTTATCCAGAGTAATCTGTAGCTAAAAAAAAAAAAATAATAAGGGTTTCAACACTCAGGTTTAGTTAATATTGATGCAACACATTGAAAAGGGCAACCACCAAGTTCCCAGCCTGGGGATCCTACAATGCAAACATATCTGAAATGCATTTTGAAAGGAAGGAGTAACTGCTTGAATGTCTGAAATTTTGCATTTTTCCCCTCATTTTCATTAACTTGAAAAGAGTGGAAATATTTCTTGTCATCATATTGAATGCCGGTTTCTGGCATTCTCTTTAGTGTCCATTGTATAATAAGGTGTAATCATAGACCAATTCTTTCCCAAATCATAGGTTCTTCTGAAAATGTCCTTTCTGTGTTCTTCCCTAAAGTGAAATACTGGTTCTTTTTTTATTATTTGTCCTTCATTTGTCTTTCTTTTCTTTCTATGGGCTGAAGATTGGTCTTGTCTTTTCTCTCCCGCAACTGTGACTTTGTCTTCTCTTTTATTGTTAACTCAAAGTTAATTTTTCTTATCCTTTATTCCCAAAATGAATAATTCTCCCCGTAAGCCCCCAAGAAAGTGGATTTGTGTGTGTGTTCTCTGTAGTGCATTTCCTTTATTCCACACTTCTTGAAATATTTCTTTTCTGCTTTTTCACTCATAGGTAATATTTCTTCACTTTGCCTTTTCTACACCCCAAACTGATGACTTTTAAGTAGTGATTTATTTTTTCACTTCTCTGATAAGTTGAAGAAGCAATAACAGTACTTAAAGTTACAGTTGTGACACTCTAGCCACTATTTTCTTTTGCAAGTAATTACTTTTGTGAACTGTTACTGGGTTGTCCTATTCCTTCCCTCCTCAATGTGTATTTCTAAAGTATATATAAGTATATATTTAATAAACATAAAATAATTTTATTAAAACAGTGAAAATCTTCCCTATTCTGTATAATTTCTACACTTCCAATACATTACCAATGAGCTTGTAATGGCTGACTAAATGGTAAGCCTGTTTTTATGGCTTCCTCAGAGATTACAGTTCTATTTCTAAATTTTCTCTGGTTTACATGATAATGACTGGTCAGGACAACTCTTCTCCCTGGTCCTCTTATTCATACACATATATTTATTCATGCATCAAATAATTATTGAGAACATATTATGTGCCAGATACTGGGCTAGGGGCTGGGTATAAGTGGTTAATTATAGAGATCTGGGCCCACCCCCATGGGGTTAACAGTTTAATTTGGGAGACAGTGTTGAAATCAGTAAGCAAGTAAATGATCCATGCAACTGAATACACCTTGATTTTCCACTAGAGGGAGTTGCAATTTCTTTTTACCCCTTATAGTTACCTATTTTCCCCCATTTCTCACAAATAATAATTATAGCTGCCACTTACCGAGAGGTAACTATGTGCCAGGGACTTTTGTTAAGTCTTTTAATTACATTATTTTATCTGATCACCCAACACCCTATAAGATCTAACATTATCTTATGCAGTCTACACATGGGGAGACCGAGTCCCAGAGTGGAGACGTGTCATTGTGCAAGCAAACGGTGGAGCCAAAGTCAAGTCTAGGTTGTCTGATGCTGTGCCTGAGTGACTCACTGGGCTCTTCTACTTTACTACCAGGCAAATGGCCATTTCCTGTTTCTCACGGAGACCTTCTCTCTCCAATCAATTCAAGGATTTTTTTTTCCCCAAACCACTACTATGCATTTTGGAGAACTGCTCACTGGACAATCATTTATTTATTTTTTATTTACTCATGAGCTTGGGAGTTCAAAGACACAAATGAGAGGTTGTTCACCACAGAATCTTTCAGGTGGAGGCTCAGTAAATATTTGTTAAATCAAAAAACGAGAGAAACATCAATGATGAAGGAACATTTTCTACTTTAGAAGGACATCACCATCCAATAAAATCTAAGCTGTTATAATACAAAATGATGTGTCATTACAGGGATAAACACAGAGGGGTAAGAAGGAACTAATTACTGGATTTCTGGCTCAAAAGTTAGGGAGGAATCCCCCAAGGTGTGGAAATGTAAACTGAGTTCCAAAGTTTAATCAGATAGTCAGCATGGGAAGTTGTAGAGGCACATGTGATAAGAAGGTCACAGCCTAGTCTAGAGTGTCTCACCTTTGGAAGTACTGAGATTTGGGGTTAGAAAGTTCTTTGTTGTGGGGGTCTGTCCTCCGTATTGTAACCTAGAGCAGCATCCCTGGCCTCTGTCCACTCGATGCCAGTAGCCCACCTCATCCCCTAGAGGTAACAACCAAAAATGTCTCCAGACATTGCCACATGTTCCCTTGGGATTAAATCGCCCCTCATAGAGTACCACTGGCCTGATATTTAAACATACATTCAATATAGTTGTGGAGATTAGGGATAAGTGATAAGCTTGAGAATAGAGATCAAATGACAGCATTACCAAAAGGAAACTTGAATCAATTACAAGAAAATGTTTTGCTAAAGAAACCAAGGAATTTTACTAGTAGGATTCGACTCCTTGGACTGATTCCCAAAGGAGAGCAATTTCAGCCATGGTTTCATAAGAAAGAGCACTTAAGAGTATGTCTACATCAAGGTCATTTTTCTCATCCCACCTGCAAGAATTGTCAGTTGGTATCTATGTGCACGTGTACGTGTGTATGTATGCACACTTTATTAACTTGGAATAATAAGGCAGATTGTGTCAAACAATGCCAGTGCTAATAAGTCTGAGAAAGCTGTTACTGTAAGCACTTTTAGATGCCAAGCATGCCCGCTAATTATCAGATAGTAAATTTGAATGGGAACTCTCTCTTAGTGTTGGGAATCCATTCTTTTAATGCTTTGTATTGGACTCTATTTCTCCTGTGTTCACATTAATTATGATTCATTCAACCCCCTAATTACTGAGCGCCTACTACGTGAAGACATTGGGTGAGATTAGGTAAAACACAGTTCTCGACCTCAAGGAAGCAGTGTTGCACAAGCACATGGGGTGGGGAGTGACCTAAATTTGAGTCCCTATGTTGCTACTTGCTAGCCTTGTGACATTAAGGAGATTATTAAGCTTCTGTAGGCAATGGTTTTATTTTCTATACGATACTATTAATACTATTACTATTGATATTAACACCATCTCAGAGTAGTTAAGACCAAGGGAATGGGCTACCACAGTTGGCTGTACCTGTGTCCTGAGCCCCTCTTGTGGCTGGAGAAGTGAGCACTGTGACTTGTGGACTAGGAGATAGGTGCTGTCTACCATTATATGGTTGAAATAGGGTCAGAGAAGTCCCCTTAAAAATGTGAGGCATGGAGAAACGATGACTTAGCAGGAGGTGATCCCAGAAACACTGACAGGGGAGGGGAGGAGGGCAGGATAGGGAAGGGAAGGCAGCCGATGCAGGCAGCTGAAGAACTCTGGGGGCCAGTGCAAAGCACGTACCCTTGACTTACCCCACTCAAGGTTTGGGGCATTTATATAATAACTTCTGCCACTTTTTAGTTGAGGGTTTCTTCCAAGCAGTGACAATTATCTGGCACGTCTGGGTACCATGACAGACATGGTAGATAATGGCAGAGTGGATAGAGATGCCAGATTAATAGCATAGGATGCCCAGTTAAATTTGAATTTCAGATGAACTACCATTTTTTTCCTATTGTTATAGATATGGCCCATGCCATATTTGAGACATACTAACGAATTACTTATTACTTATCTACAATTCAAATTTAGCTGGGCATCCTGCATTTATCTGGCGACTCTAAGTGAACTCTGGCTGCCAGAGAAAGCTCTTAAGCAAAGATGGGCAGTCTCTGGTAGTGGAAACTCAGACCGGCATACATTGAAAAGATAAGGCCCCGGGGATATGGATGGGTAAGACCCCATCCACTCACATTGGGCATAAGCATACGTGCTGATGTCTGAATGGCATCCGTCATATCCATAACTGGCCGTGGATATCTTGGCTCACACTGACTAGCTCAGGGATGGGTGTATGACTCAAGACAGGACAGTCAGAACTAAGATGGTATTAGTCTTGGTTTTTCCCTGGAAATATTGACAACGATGTGTTCTCTTTCGACCACAATTTCCATGTTAAAATTATTTAAACATGAAACTAACTTTCCTGACTTCATGTAAGGAGTCTCATGAAATATAAGCATCTTGGAATTCTACCTACTGCACCATCCTAGAAAGGAGATGAAGAGAGGAGTTAGGATTACCAGAGACCACACAATTATCACCAAAGAGTGAGCATTACCTGTGCAACACTGAATTGTAGCAATTTACGACCTCACTAGGTAGTAGTTAAGTAACAGATTGACTCTCTTACTACATAGTTAGCACTTTATTGGCTTGAGAGCATTAGGCAGTCCCACTAGGTATGCAAACCATTTCTGTGTTAAAGCAGAGATGGCAGGCTGAGAGTGGGGGGTTGTTAAATGCTCAGTGTTGCTGGTAATAAAGAGGCAAAGGAAATTGGAGATGCAGAAAGGAGGCCTGTGATCGACAGCAGCTTCCCCCAGTTTTCCAGGGGCCCCCAGGAGTGATGCATAGATATGTGTGGCAATGAGGGCCTGTCACACTGTGTCAAAGGAAATGTCATCTGCAGCTCAGAGCGGAAGGTATTAGAGCTAAGGAAAACACACATGGGATGCAATATACATACTGAGGCTGGCATTAAATCAAAGCATATTAGAGGAGTTTTTGCAGAAGAGAGGCTGGTCTGAGCACTGTCAATTTCTCTGGGTTCCCAACCAGGTACGTTGCAGAAGAAATTCATCTCAGCTATGTGGAAAATTCATCTGTTGATCTTAAAGCAACTGCCAAGCTGTCTTTGGTACATGACAGCTGGAAGAAATTTCCCTTCTCACATCAATGTTTCAAATACAGATACTCACCAGGTTGGTTAAAGAGGAAGGGAGGATAAAGGAGATGAAGATGTGGACACGTGTGATATGAAAGGCAGGAGCTAAGGAAGATCTGATGAAGAAAATTTAATGAAGTTTAAGTGGCTTCTAAAGATACCTCTGCAGATTTCAGACAAGTCACCTGCCAAAAGTCATTTTCTTACGGGACATTGTTCACCCCTATTGATTATGACAGATTTACACTTGATCCCAAGCCATGTTCCCAAACTAGATTTTCACCTTTGTTTCTTAAAACAAAGCATTGGCTTATCTTGGATAAAGTTAGAGACTCTCAGCTATTGTAATACTTAACGTTAATGTTTTTCTGGCCACTGTGACACATAAAGTCACCCTTGCCAATTTACTCTTTAAAATCAGCTCGATGGAAATGTCCACTAAGAATATAGAGTCAAAGGGCAGAGCAATGGTAGGTCCGAGGGCTGTCACATTGTTACCACGTAATTACTGCTTGCTTAGAACTCCCTGCAGAGCACACGCAACCTGGAATGGGCTTGCTAAGTAAACAACACTTTTTGATGTAAAAAAAAAAATTTCTAAAATTTTCTGGTGTTGATAGACGAGTATTATCCAACTACGTTATCTTTTTTAACTCCCAATTTTGTTCTTTGTCCACTGTACTTTTTCTTTCAAAACAAAAAGCCATACTGCTTTTGTGATGTGAAAACATTATATATGTGTGTAGAGTTTAATTTAAAAGGAATGCATACTCTATATGCTACCTTATGTTAATTTTTTATGATATCTCTACTTCATGTTTCTATCTCTGTGAATATAGACCCATATAAATGACTGCATATCAGCCATTACGTTCATTTAAAATAATTATTTTCATAAATTTTATATTGATAGTATTTTTTCTCTTTTGAACAATAGCACAATAAAAATTTCCTCATATGTGCCTCTTTGTGCGCTGCCATTTTATTTCGTTAGAAAAGAAATCCTAAAAGTGGAATAGTTGGAAAAGAGGATGCATGTAAGTTACATTCTTGTACCTGTTGGGGAATAGGGCTACAGAGGGGTTGTTCCATCCACCAATAGCATATGGAGCCGCCTATTTCGTTTGAACCATCTGGGAAAGGCTAAAAATCACAATTCTGTCCCCCTCCCCTTAACTAGCTAGGTCAAGTGGTCAGGGAGCATAGAGAATTGCATAGTTATTACCCAAATTTTCCATAGATTATAGTTTCATTTCCAATGTTCTTCGGAAAAATGACTGGAGTGGGCGAGGCATAGGATGGGATGGTGATGGCGACTCTTAAAGTACAAAAATTATCTGCTTAAAATTAATCCAAGGCTTTATCTGAGAAGAAAACTATAACAGGGAAGTTAGGGAAACAAATTTTACTAGTTCTCAAGTTTATTCATTGTACTCCCATCAGTTTTCAAGAACATCCCAGTCACTGAAAAATTTTCAGAATTTATAACTCTTTTATTAGATTTCCTTCTGATATGTGCCTGATTATATAAATGTTTGGCCAGAATAGAAATCAAACTGATGCTGTTAGTGTCTATATAAGAACAATGTACACGTTCATAGTTTCAAGTTACTTGTGATACCTTCTGGAAATTGAGTGCATGTATCTATTGAATTAATATGTCATGTGATAAAATTTGCTTACAATGATATAATTACATTATAGTTAAATACTAAAAGATTATGCCTAAGAATGGCATTGCTGCATACTTTGGACTTTAATATATAAGAAATAAATATGTTTTTAAAATCAAATTTAAGTTAAAATTCTGAAACCGTATTGCTTAATTGTCAAAAATGGAGTCATAGACTGCCAAAAGTAGAAAAGTTTTAAAGTTTTATAAACATAGATGAAAATCTTCATAACATGTCACAAAACAAAATATATGAATTATCAATAAGCACATAACAGGATGCTCAGTATTTGTTATTAGGAGTATGCAAACTAAAATCACATTGAGACACCTCACTAGAATGGCTAACATTAAAAAAGACAGATGGTTATGCTAAGTATTGGCAATAACATAGAGCAACTGGAACTTTCATGTATTGCTAGTAGGAATGTAAAATGCCACACTCACTTTTGAAAGCAGTTTGCCAGTTGACTATAAAGTTAAATATACATTTACCATGTGTTCATAATTTTCTTCTACGTATCTACTCAAGAAAAATGAAAATATAGGTCCACCCAAAGATTTTTATCTGATTATTCATTACAGCCTTATGCATATCTAAAAATGGAAATAATGCAAATATTCACCAGTAGGAAATAGATAAAAGATTTTTGCTTCATCCATGCAATGAAAAAAGAATGAACTATTGATATATACAACCACTTGGATGGATCTCAAAACATTATTCTGAATGAAAGAAAGCAAACACAAAATAATACATACTGTATGATTTCATTTATATGAAATTCTAGAAAATAGAAGTCTTTTTCTACTTTGCCAGAAAACAGATTATAATAGGTAACTGCATAACAATTGACTGCGACCAGGAATGGTGGGGAGAATTGTTCAGGGAGGGACACAAAGGAAATTTTGAGGGTGATGAAATATCCTGAGTCTAGTAGGATTTACCCCCATTTTTTATTGGGTTAAAATACACATAATGCAAAATTTATATTAACTATTATGCAACCGCATGTAAGAGTATGATCTACATTAAGGCCATTTTTCTCATCCTATCTCTAAGAACGTTGTCCTTTTCCAGGATTGTTTTGGCTATTCAGAATCCCTTGAGAGTCAGTAAGAATTTTAGCATATGTTTTTCTATTTCTGCAAAAAACATCATTGGGATATTAATAAAAATTGTGTTGAATCTATAGATTACTTTGAGTCGTATTAACATTTTAGCAATATTAACTCTTCTTGTCCAGGGCATGGGATATCTTTCCATTTATTTATATCTTTTTTACTTTTTTCCAGCAACGTTTTGTAGTTTTTGTTGTACAAATCTTTCACCTCCTTAGTTAAATAAATTCCTAAATATTGTATCCTTTTTGACACTATTTTAATGAAATTGTTTTCTTAATTTCCTTTCCATATTGTTCATTGTTAACGTGTAGAAATGCAACTGACTTTTATGCATTGACTTTGTATCCTGCTACGTTGCTGAATTTGTTTATTAGTTCTAATAGTGTTTTGGTGTAATCTTCAGAGTTTTCTACATGTAAGATCGTATCATCTAAGATACTTTTTACTTTTTTCTTTGTAATTTTGATGCTTTTTATTTCTTTTTCTTGCCTAACTGCTCTCACGAGTACTTCTAGAACTATGCTGAATAGAACTGTGTGGCAAAATTGGCCTCGGTCCTGATCTTAGAGGAAAAGCTCTCAGTCTTTCACCATTGAGTATGTTTGCTTTGTGCACATACACACATACACACACACACACACACACACACACACACACCCCACCATAACAATTATCAAGAATTTGGTACCTTAAAACAACTATTATCTCAAGTTCTGCAGGTAAGATGTCTGGCTCAGCAGGTTCTCTCATACAGTCTCATGAGACCAAAATCAAGGTGTTGGCAGGGCTGTGATCTTGTCTGTAGGCTCTTGGAATAAATCTGATTTCCATCTCATTTATGTTGTTGGGAGAATTCAGTTCCAAGCAGTTGTAGGATTAAGGTCTTCATTTCCTTGCTGGCTGTCAGCTAGCGATTGTTCTCAGCTTCTGGAGGCTGCCTTCATTTCTTGGCTCAAGGCTCACTTTTCTCATCTTCAAAGCCAAAGCCAGAGAGGACAGGTAGAATCTTTCTCACAGTTTGAATCTCTCTGACCTCCTGTCTGTCTCTTCTCTGCTCTTGAACCCTGCCTGTCTATCTTCCCTTTCTGCTTTGTAAGACTCATGCGATTGCATCGGATACACTTGGATAATCTAATTTCATGAGTAGCGACCTTAATTTCACCTGCAAATTCCCTTCAGAGCAGGACTTAGTGTCTTCTAAAGGGTCTAAGTATAAAATCTAAAGGATACTCTTTTAATCTTTAAAATTTTAAATTTAAAAAAAAATCATGTTAGGATCTAATATAATGGGATTTAAATTGTATGCTATGGGTCTTACAAATATTTTTCTGCAATTAGTCCTAGAGAAACAGGATTATGAAATACATTTCTATTTTCTTCATTCAGAAAATATGGTATATTAAGCCCCTACCATGTATCAGATTCTTTTCTAAGGACTATATTAATTTAAAAAATTCCTGCCCTCATGGATTATGCATTTTAGTATGGCAAAAGGAAAATAGGCAGTGAAAATTTGTAAATAAATGTGTGTATTATATCAGAAAGTGATATGTATTATAAAAATTGTAAAGAGCAGATTGATGGGAATTGGAAGTTCTAGGTGGAAGATGGGGAGCTGTAATTTTAAATAAAATAGTCAGGAGAGACCTCATGGAGAAGGTGAACATTTGAACATAGACCGACCTGGGAGAGGTGAGGGGGAAGCTATGTCTCTATCTGCGAGAAAAGCATTCCAGGCAGAATGTCCCCACACACGTTTATCCTCCACCCGGTAGCTACTCACTCAGTCTTCAGCCATGAAGGCCATGAAGGCTTGTAAACATCAGTCACATTATGGGAGGCTTCATTGAGAAATATTTTGGAAATAATAGCGGAATTCTATCAGAAGGAGTTAGAGTGTTTCCTGTGAGGCACAGGAATACATGCCCACTTACAATGCATTGACATGTGTACTCAAATAGGTTTTTCATTCTCAGAGAAGAACTAATAGGAAATGTTACATATACATCAGCTCTCTTCACAAATATATTCAAGTTTCAAGTTGCTCATGTAAATTCTCAAGGAAATTGCCCCAGAAAATAAGCAAGGTGTTAAAGCTAAATAGCAACAAAGCAAGTATTAACACTGTGCTTGCTGTGGTTAAAGAAAGACCCCCCTTCCTGTCACAGAAATGGATAGCCTCCCTGATGAAGTTTTACATTTTTATTTGTATCGATTTCATTTTAGGTAAGGTGGGGTGGAAGAAGCGTACAGACCTATAGAAAAGGAAAAGGGCTTAGCTTAGAGGAATTTGTGATTTCAACATTTGAGAAATATATGGCTGCTGAGAAAAAAATAATGATGTTCACCAAAAGGCACCATAAAACAACATTATGGAAAGAATGTGCTTGTCTGCAATTCTATTTTGAGAATGAGTGATTAGCTTGTACTGCAATTCCACAACAGTCGCTCCCTATTTACTCTCCCGGAAATCATGATTGTATATGGAGGCTTCAGGTCTGTGTCCTTGCCTTTGAATTGAGCACATCACGTTAGGGTGAGGTGCCCAGAGAAAATAGGAAGAGAATTCAATTTCAAATATTAGTTGAGTCCAGTATAGATAGAAATTAGTTCCTCTGCTTAAAGTAGAAGATTCCCCTCCCAGCCCCACCAAAAGTGGAAATGCACACATGGCACACATGCACGAACAAACACGTGCACACACACATGCACACACAAGCACACACACCCTGGCTTAAACAGGACAGATATTTATTTCTCTCTTCTAAAAGACAGCGATTGGTATTAAGACAAGGCTACCGTGGTGTTCTGCTGTGCCAGGCACTGAGGCTGTTTCTACCTAGTTGCTTCTGTGACCCTCAGCACTGGTTTTCTAACTTACAGTCCAAGATGGCTGATTGAGTTCTGATCATCACATCTGCAGATCTGCTAGCAGAAGCACACCTCAAATTCACATATTTTTAAAATATTTTTGGAAAGTAATGTACAACATTTCCACTTATATCCTTTTGGTTAGGACTTAGTGACACAGACTTCAGTTTATATTTTAGGAAACTGTGTGCCCAAATCATACTGCAAATCAAGGTGTTTATGATGAAGGATGAATAGGACCATGACTGCTGGGGGGGGGCAGCTGGAAGCTGAGCTCTAAGAATATTCCCTATGTTATTGATAAGAGCTTTTTGTATGCTTGAAGCCTTGAACCACACTGTACTAGCTTATCTTGATAGTCTGTGCAAACAACATGGCTTATGGTGAATGTGTGGTCAGTTGTGAAGGTACTGTGTGCCTACATGACAGACCCCTATAAAAACTCTGGAGTTACAGGCTTAAACAACTTTCCCCAGCAGAAAACACTACATGTGTTGCCGCTGTTCATTGCTGGGGGATTGTGTGTGTCCTGTGCAATTCCGTTGGGAGACGACTCTTGGAAGCTCATACCTGGTATCCTCTAGACTCCACCATATGTGACTTTTTCTTTACTGATCCTATTATTTATCCTTTGGTTGTAATAAAGCATAACCACGAGCAAAACAATTTCTGAGAGCTATGGACAGGCTATGTGCTAAGCGCTTTATATGCATTTTAATGCATTGCTCTTTCTAATAGTCCTACAAAGTTATAATTACTATTATCTCCATTGTATAGATGAGGAGCAGTAGGCTTTGAAAGATTAAATACTTTGTCTAACATCTCACATCTTGCAGGCGGAAAAGCCAGGATGGGAACAAGCCTAAGTATATATACGAGGGCTGTCGGGAAAGTATCCAGCCATTGTTAATATCATTTTTCATATTATATGGCTGGATACTTTCCGGACAGCCCTCGTATATGTTCTTAACTATAATATAGACTCTGGTAGCTGATTGTTCAACTATGAGAAGAAAAGGTCTTAAGTTCAAGTGTATCTCATTTTCTGAAATAGTAAAATAGATAAACAAATAACAGATTGTTGGGTAGATTGTGTTATTTTTTAAAAGTTCTTTGTTACTTTTCCTTTTTCCTTTAACTTTGGGCTTATGCAGGTGACTTGTTTTGACCAATGGAATGTGCGCAGAAGTTACAGTGTGCAAATTTAAAGCAGATCCTTCAAAAGCCACCATGAGTTACCACTTCTCTTGAGCTCCCAGCTTCTGCAATGAGAACAAGAGACCTAGATAGCCATTGAATTTTCAGCTTGAGTTCTAGAATGAGAAGACATTTGGAATAGCCCAAACCTAACTCAAGCCTGGAGCAGAGCTGGCATAGACTATTCACCCCACCTATGAGAAATATAGATTTTTTTTGTAGCCACCGATGTTTTAGGATTTTGGTTTTTATGCAGCATTACCACAGCAAATGCTGACTAATACAGTTGCACAGCAACTATGTAAGTTTAAATGGAAACAATTTTAATAGACTTTCAAAATTCCCAAAATAGTCATTCTTATGATAAATCCTTTTATGTAGTGAAGGGTGTTTTTGCATCACTAATAACTTGATTTTCTATCAAGAGAAAATGATAATAACAATAATAATAATTATTAAGTGCTTACTATGTGGCAGGTACTTTTCTAAGCTCTTTACATGTATTAACTTAACACATGTAAGGATGTTATCTCATATTATAGAGTTCTAAATTAGGGAGGCCAAATAACTTCCCACATTTTACAAAATGATTTCAAATAATAAAACAGGGTTACATGCATGAGAAGCCTGAGTCCAGAGCCTATACATTCTCATCTGCTGTGTAATATTGCCAAATAATTTTGGATATTTAAACATAATTTACATGTGGATTTTAGTCCACTGCATAAATGAGTAAAGTTGCAGATTGATAGATTAAGGGGAAGGACCAACATTTAGTTTGTTTTCTTAGTCTCACTCACACACACGCACACATTTTAGTGGATGACGAGGTTCATGAATATTATTTTGACCTTTCTAGAGATAAATACATACATGAGTAATTTGAAGATGTTTTTCCCCAGGGACTTCCCATATTGAAAGAATTGCTCAAGGCCAACCTTGGAGGAGCACTTGCAACTTAAAATGTTTTATTTAATTTCTTTCTCAACATAGTGAATAGACACACATTTCGGTTAACATAATGAACACAATGCCAACTCCATAACAGCATTTTGAGTCTTGTTTTTATTTCATTCACCCCAGGAGCCCTATAATATATTTTCCTCTGGAAAAATAACCTATAAGTAAATTGGGATTTTGATATTTTGAGAATCCCTGTGGTTATAAATGTTGAGGAAGATGTTATGATATCTTGCATACTTCTACATATATAAAGAGATAGAGATTTGTACTTTCCTGGGAAATTTGGGGCCCATAAATAATCAATTTAAATAATTTAGAGCCTACTTGCTCCCACATGCGTGTATACCCACACCTAAAGGTGCACCAAATGTAATAAAAGCATGTTGTGCTGTATCTTATTCCATATATAATTATATGTAAATTTATAGTAGAATAATGAAACGGGTGGTAACTTGGAATATAGTCTGTCATCATCTTTGATTATTTAGTGAAGTAACATTTAGTAAAAATTCATTAGAATTTATACAAAGAATAAAAGGAAAATAATTTTGACTGTCAATACCTTGTCATTTTATTTCTTCAAAATTTGTTTTCTCGAGTGACATAAAGTCCAATGATAAGAAAAGCATTTTATTATTCTTTTCAATCCCTCCACATTGAATGTGCTTAAAAATTGAATCTTTCATAGCTCTCCTCTCTCCCCCTCTCTCTCTGTCTCCTTCTCTCTCTCCCTCCCTACCTCCCTTGTGCTCTCTCTTTCTGCTCTAATCTGCCTTAGACTTACTATGTATCCATCACTTTTACTGGGAACTTATTTTTCTTTGTCATTTTTGTTTTGAAAACTATAGAACTTAATTACAAATTTAGATCACCAAGGAAAGGGAATTGGTATTTTTAATGATTTCCATTGTTTGAAGAGAATTAACTAGATAAACTATAGTTAAACTATAGTTAAATTGCAGTGTTTATGACTTTCTGAATTCATCAGAGAAATATGTGTACCATTCATAGATAGAACTAGAAACTGCAGTTAAAGATAATTCATCACAGTAGAAGTGCCAAGCTACAATATTCACTACATTTACATATTATGCTATTCCTAAGTTATTGGTGACCATTTTTGATAGAAGCGTGTTGATTAGGTATAAATGTCTACAGTCCTGTCATGGGTAAACACACTGGTATTATGATCAAACGTCATCTATGTCAGGGTACGTAATTTGCAAAAGTGTTCATTCTTGATGCAAACATATTCCAGGTCAGTTAAGAAAACAGACATTGGCCTCAGCCATCTAGGGTTCAAATTACACCTTCACCATAAACTTGATGTCTGTGATCTTGGACATTTTATTTGTCTATGACTTAGTATGCCTATCATTAAAGTCATAATAATGGTTCCTCCTTCTTCAGGTAACTATTGCTATTAATGTGAGATAAAAGTATAGCACAAGTATACAACAATCTTTATTTCACATTATATATTGAAGAATCATTTATTAAATAAATGCTGTGTTTCAGATTTTGGCGTCACAATATTTTATATGAGCATACGTTTTCTAATGCGTATTCTAGTCTATATGAATATTTTCTTTAATAAGAATTGGCTAATCCTAAAATATATACTAAGTCCACAGTTAAACTATATATTTTGGTTTTTCCTACAAACTTGTTTCAATAAAATATTTACCAGAGAACTTCAACAGCCTGATCAGTTAAGCAAATTAATAATTGAAAAGATAGAAAATAAGCAAAAGAATGAACTTCATGAAAATGACAACCCTAAAAAAAATTGTTTTCTTATAGATCCAATCAGAGAATTCCCAAAGAAGCCACTAGGCCTTTCTCCTAAGACTCCACAAATTTCCTTAAAACCTATGCTTACCCTTTAAAAGATTTGACACTTGACATTTTCCTTGGTTATAAGTAATTTGGGTAATAAAGTTGTAGGGAAATTAAACTTGTCAGCATGTTAAACGCATTTGTCTCTCTGACTATAATAAACTATGCTGGTGGAATGGATGATAATTGCAGGCACAATTTTATAATTTATCATTAAGTTACTTAAATCTCTCTCTCTTTTTTGTACTTTTATTTACTTCCTTTATTTGTTGCCCTTGTGTCAAATTTAAAACATTACATAGGACAAAGCATATTTATTTATGGTATCTTTTACTAAAGCCTCAGAGTTATGCTATGAGAGTATTTTTTGTAGTCATTTCAATTGCAAGTTTGATTTTTTGCTGCCATGGATTTATTCAGTGTCTCTGGACGTTTATGATTTGGCATATCTTTTATTTGACATATTGTGATATATTTTGTTAACTGATACATTTTGTCCAAGTCATAGTTTTGAATCACATTCCCAGGTAAGGCACTTAAGGGTCAGATATATGAAGTAAGGTGAACCTTTGGAAAGCGTGTTGGTGAAAGCTTCTATTTCACCTTAACACCAGTGGAAAAGTAATGTGGGCTCCATGGGAAGAAGGGTAAACAAGCTCACTCACTGTGTGCCAGGCATTATTCAAAGTGCTTTGCATGTATGAATTTGTTTAATCCTCACAACTATCCTAGATACTAAGTACTACTATTGTCATTATTCCCATCTTAATGGTGAACAAACTGAGGCACAGAGGAGCCTAAGGTCACACAGCCAGGGAGTGGAAGTAAAAATTCAAATCCAGGATGGTGACACAAGAGTGAGACCCTTTACCTCTAACCTGTTCACTCCCAATTCGCATATCTTCCATATGTGAAGGGGTTTGCACAAAGGGGTTTGGCCTGTTTCTGTAATATATTATTTTAAAAAATGGAGGCAAACATTGTCCACTGCTAAGACATGTTCAACTGAGCAGAGGATAAATGAATGCTTGATATGTTATTTTCTATTACGATCTATTGTTTGAAATCTTTCATAATAAAAAATGTTAAGAAACAAAATTAAATTTCCTATACTGCGATGCAGACATGGAGTTGTCTATCACGAAGTCAGGGCCTGAGCCTAGTCAATTTCCTGGCATTGTCACTTCAACATGACATACTTGCTTCCTGTTATTACCTCGCATGCAGTAATGGCCATTAAGCATTACTATTTGAAATTATGGTGTTTATAGAGGAAGTCAAATGCAATGTGTGGAATAAAAGAAACTTGAGAAGGTCTACAAACATACCCTTTGAGAATGCCAAGGGTCTACTGTATTTTGCAACTACCCCAAAGATGGAGAATTGAGTTGAAAATTCTAAAAGGTCCACTCTGGTTGTTAATGAGATAGCAAATCTACTGCTTCATGCTGGCACATCTTGAGATAGATGATAAATAATAGTGCCTATTGTCTTAAGAAGAGACGAATAAAATAGACTAGGGGGAGTTTTTAGGAAAATCATGACTTCAAAAATCAGATGTTTATGCAGCACTATTCACAATAGCCAAGATATGGAAGCAACCTAAATGTCCATGGACAGATGAATAGATAATAAAAATGAAGTATATACATATAATAGAATACCAATTAGCCTTAAAAAGGAGATTCTGCAATATGCTACATGGATGAACCTCGATGACATCATGTGAAGCGAAATAAGCCAGACACAGAAAGACAAATATTACATGATTCCACTTATATGAGCTATCTAACACAGTAAAATTCATAAAATTATAGAGTGTAATTTGGATGCCATAGTCTGGTGGGAGGGGAAATGGTGTTACTAATCAACTGGCATAAAATTTTAGTTAAGCAAGATGAATAAGCTCTAGAGATCTGTACAACATTGTACTGATAGCCAACAATAACATATTTTACAATTAAAAATCTGTTAAGATAGTAGATCCCATGTTAAGTGTTTTTAACACAATAAAATCAAACATATCAAAAAAGAAAAAAATCCAGTCTTTAGATGCTACATCCTCTCTCTGAGTAGCTAAAATAAAAGTAGTTTAGAGATACAAGTAAAGTTGCTATTTAGCATATGAAAACATGAAAATTTGACATTTGGCATGAGAAGACAGTTAAATCTGACAGTTTTTTCTTTTTAATGTGAGATAATACAGGATGAACATGAATTATCTGCTATAGAAATTTAGATGTATATGCTATTAAGCTGGATTTGTTGTGACCTTAGCTGACAAAATAAACAGTTCTGTTGTGAATGAGTCTTAACTAAATAGCAACTGAAAATGCATTAAAGTGAATAAGTTTTAGAAGAATTACAAATTCAAGCTTCTCAAGAGTGCTTAACATTCAGGGGTTTAAGATAGCAGTTTTCAAATGTCTTCATCCAACAAATACTTCTTCCCATCTGCCCATCCTTATGGCACCTCTCTCCAATTTGTTTTTCCTTTTACTCCTGCTCTTTACAAATTAAGAAAATATTAGGCTTTTGCATTTAATGCCCCAAGTTTGCCATTTACTTATTTGATTGTCTTTGAGTGAATTAAAAGAGCAAGTGAATTAAAGAGCAATCCTTGCTGTTTAATTTCTTAATCGCTAAGATGACAGTATTTGCTCTAAATTCTAAAGGCTCATCCCATGCTAAACATCTATAATTCTCTGGATATTTTGGGGCCATGAAGGAAATTTTCTTGCAGTCAGCTATGCTGTAGTTATCATGAAATTAGCCATGGTCATTTGTTCTGGTTCTAAGGAGAAATCATTCTCCCTATGAAGTAGATACCTATTGTGTATTATTATTGTAATTAATTTAATAATTAATTAACTTAGTCTGCCCAGCATTCATTCCCCACTGGTTGATCTTCTATCCAGACCATTCAAAATTTCTTCTTATCAGCAAAAAAGGCTCTTTTGTGTCTTATCCTCCATGTGTTCCCTTTCAATTTCCTTCAAGAACTTTTCCTTTGTGTTCATTATTTGACTAACTGTGTAGTGCAAGAAGCCTAGCTTTTGGCCTATCTTGGCTTTCAGCACGCCTTCCTCACTAAGCTTATTTATTTCTAGCTTTTGATTTAAAATGAGAGACGTGCAACTCTTCCTTTTACTTGAACACTTAGAGACCATTGCAGGCAGGGTTGTTAAGTGGCATAATTTCAACATTGTGGTGTCTCAGAGAATAGAAAGTCCTGGGGAGAGGGATAGAGACCAGGGCACGGCTGGTCAGTGGAGCAGTCAGAACACCCATACAGCATCTGTGGATTAATTTTGCTGTCTTACACGAAAGTGGTTCATGGCATACCAAAACGACTGTACTAGTAATATCAAAGATCACTGATCATAGATCACCTCAACAGATATAATAGTGATGAAAAGGCTTGAAATATTGTGCAAATTACCAAAATGTGACACAGAGACATGGAGTGAACACATGCTGTTGGAATAATGGCACCAATAGACTTGCTAGACTCAGAGTTCCCACAAATCATCAATTTGTAAAAAAACACAAGATCTGTGAAGTGCAATAAAGTGAAGCAAAATAAAATGAAGTGTGTCCTCGTGAGTTAAAAAAGAATAGTAATGAAGCAAAACATGTGAATTCACTGTCCAACCTAAGCACTACCACACAATGAATGCTGGTCAGTTCATCAACTCTTTCCCACTCCTGTTCTCTGTCTCTCTCTCATTTGTGAGTTTATCACTCTTTTACATTATAAAAGGTACTTCTCCCACATAGAAATGTATCCTTAAATAACTTTTGTTTATTTTTGAGCTTTATTTTTGAGAATAGTTTTGTTTAGTATACATTCACTTGTGATGTGCTTTTCATTCAGCATGCTATTTCTAAGATTCATCTATGTCGTCTGTAGCTGTAGTTCATTCATTTTTACTGTTGTATGAAATTCCACTGGGGGATTATAGCACATTATTTTTGTCCAATGTCTTTTCAATAGATCTTAGAGTTGTTTCTACCTTTTTGCTTTTGGGGAAATGCTGTTGCAAATATGCTTATGCACGTACATCTCAGAGATTCTCCAGGGCAGTGGGTCTCAAAGTAGAGTCCCTGGACCAGCAGCAATATTAGCAACCCCTCAGAATTTGTTAGTGCTATGGTCCCAATGTTTGTGTTCCCCAAATTCATATGTTGAGATCCTAACCCCTAAGGTGATGGAATTAGGAGACAGTGCCTTTGGGGGGTGATTAGGTCATGAGGGTAGTGACTTCATGATTGGGATTAGTGTCCTTATGAAAGAGGCTCCAGAGAACTGCCCTGCCCCTTCTGCCATGTGAGGACACAATGAGAAGGCACCATCTATGACCAAGGACGTGGACCCTCACAAGGCACTGAATTTGCCAGTGCTTTGATCCTGGACTTTCTAGCCTCTAGTACTGTGAGAAATACATGTCTATTGTCTATAAGCCATCCAGTTTATGGTATGTTGTTATAGCAGCGCAAATAGACTACGATAGTTAGAAAGACAAATTATCAAGCTCCAAATCAGACTGACAAAATCAGAAACTCTTGGAGATGGGGCCCAGCTGTCTGGATTTTTAGGTTGTTCTGATGTTCTCTCAAGTTTAAGAACCACCTGTACTAGGAATTGGCTTGTTCATTCCTGACTCTGTTTACCTTACTGGTTATATCTTTTATCTAGACTATCTCTCATTTTTATACCTCTTCACTTCCAGGGTTTCATCTTTCATCTTATGTCTTCTGGGCCTCTTTAAATGTTCTTCTAAATAATTAATTTATTCTCTTAATCTCTAAATCCTAATCATAGACTTGAGGGTTTCTATCTCTAGGATTAATTTTGCTTCTCCCCATTGCTTTTACCCTTTTACATCTCTTGATTTAAATATTTCAGGTTTTCTCTCATATTTATTTTAATTTCTAATTTTCAGTCTTCTCTAACCTTCTTAAGCACCTATTATTTCTGTATTTTTCACCTTATCCTTCATTTTTCCCATTTTATTATTTTTTTTAATGTATTTCATTTTCATTCTTGGCAAGATATGAGTCTAGAAATTTGTGAACAGAGAGCTCACATTATAATTGCAAAATGACTGTGATTTTTTTACCTTAAGCTGGCTTAGCAACCCACTGCTTACCTCTCCAAAAGTCTCCAGTTAGAGCAACTAAAATATCTGAAAAATCATGGCCAGGGAGCTGTGGCAAGTTGAGATTCTCTCTCATTTGGATCACGTGGCCTACTGCCTGGTTGGCAACTTTGATTTACTGCAACAATGCTTCTTGCTAATAACCCACATTAATTTCCTTTGGATAGAATTCTCTTTTCAGCTCAGCTAATTTGACTCAGAGAAACAATAGCATCCCTCCCACCCGGAATAGATGAAGTAAGGGGGGGCTTTATCCCACGGAGTTCACTGAGGCCCTGTGTCAAACGTCCTGTGACATCAGAGTATCCCTATGGGTGAAAAGGTATCTAGAAGAAGCAAGAGATGGCACATTTTTAGAATCTGTAAATACCAATAGCTATAGAATTTATGATTCCAATGTGAAGAATGAAATATGGAACTGCTCGGTAGGTTTTTGCATGTAAGAACCCCTATTGGTCTTTGTTGATACAGGAATAGTAAGGGACTAGAGCACAAAGTGTAATGATGTTTACGGGTTGCTACTTAAAAAAAAACAAAGAGTTGAGCCAGATATCAGAGGCAGAATAGTGTAGGGATTAAAAGCATGAACTCCGGAGCCAGAATCGGCCAGCTGTGTGATCTTGTGCAGGGGTCTGAAAGCCGTGAAACCTGCTAATTGGGTGGCTTTGGGCAGGTTACTTAACTTCTCTGTGCCTCAATTTATTTAAGGATAAATGGGGATAATAACATAATTGTTCTAAAGATAAAATCAGTTAATATACGTAAAATCCTTAACATGGTACTAATAAGCACATAATAAACACTAAAAATATGTTATTGTTATTACTGTAATTACATAATTCATATTTTTATAAGGGGATCATACTATCTCCTCAAATTTGTAAGTCATGATCTAGACTTTGGAAAAATCCTAATTTATAGCCAATACCTTAATTTATTTTAATATTATATTTTATATTTAATGGGAAAAGATGTTGACTTCTCTGGAAAAAAAGCTTTTTAATAATCCATTAAATATTAACTTAGCTTTTTATTTATTTGAATACATTAAGAAGTACTGCAAATCTCCAGAAGTTATAGCTTAGAGTTTACTGCCAAAGTAAAAGCATATACACATACATACACATACACACAGAGTAAAATGACTTATGATTAGATGTGCTTGCTTTATAATTTAAATACTAACACAAAGGAAACACATGAAGTTGGAGTCCAGCCTTAATTTTTCTATGGATCTTCCGTTAATGGCTTGAAATCCGTTAATGAAGGATGTGTACTGAGCTGAGTTTTACACATTTGTGTTAGGGAATAATTAAGTTCATGAATAAGTAATACAAAATAATGAAGACATGAATTGATATGCATCACGAACACACTGATATTGTGGTTGCCCTTCTAGAATTGAAAATTGAGGGATTAGACATCCCCTTAAGATGTAGCCTTCTTGGGTCTAATGAAAATGTAAGAAATACTTTTTAAAGTATTTTTTTGGAAAAATTTTCTCCGTCTTTCTTAAAATTCTTAAGAAAGACTCAAAAGAGTCAACAAATAGAGACTGTGGAAAGCATCCACTTGGAGAGTATTTGAACATGCTCAAGAGCTGGGTAGAGCTGAGATTTGAGTGATTCGGCAGCATTGTGAAGTCATAACAGTTCATTCCAAAGTGATGTTCCAATCTGAACCTAAGAGACAGGAGGAAGCTAACACTTTGCTTCAAGCAATCGTCAGTTTGCACCATGGCTATTTTACATAGGTTTTTAAGGGCTGGAAAGGGGATGGGAAAACAGTTCCAGCTCTCATGCCAACTATGATCAGTGGGTAGTGAATAATTGCCTGGACTGTGTTGAAAAGGATTCAGAAGTTAATTCCCAGCTCAGGGAGGGCTGCAGTCAATCAATTAGGCCTGGCATTGGGAACAACGAGCACCCTCACCAGATATTGGCCATCTCAGGCTAGAGGCATATGTGGGAAAGAGAAAAAAATTCTCCTTTGTTCAGTTCTGAAATCACACTCATGGGCCTGGTTTAATTTTGTGTGTTGGTTCACAGAATAGAAATGCCAGACTTCTCAATAGTTTTTTGGACCAGATAGCCTAAAATAAATAGCAATGTGATTCTCAGTTTCTAGATGTTTCTAGTCTAAGTGAGTAGGACACGTGTCTGATTCATTTTCGTTTTCCTGTCAGTGCAATACCTGGCATATAGTAAGTGTTCCATAAATCCTCGTGAATTATATATTCATCAGCTATTGATTGAGCACCTGTTATGTGTCAGGCACTATCCTTGGACTTGATGGTGAACAAAAAGGAAATGTCATCTGCCTTAATAGAGCTTGTGCTTAGTGAGAGGGACAAGCATCAAATGAATGAATAGCCAAATTGTGGTCGGTGCTACTGGGTCAAGGTACTGAGCTCAGGGAGAAAGAATAATGGTGGAACCTGCATGAAGATAAGGATATGGGGAAAGGCACTTTGAGAGGAAGATTTTCATTTGAAACTGAAGGATGGGTAAGAATTTGCCAGCTAGAGATTATGATTTTGTTTGGAAGAGTATTCCAAAGAAAAGGACCAGCATGTGCAAAATTTGGGCATGGGAAAGAATTTGGTGTGTCATAAAAGGCTAGCTTGGCTATAGCACAGTGAGGGAGAGGAGAGTACTTTAGGATGAACTTGGAGACAGAGGCAAGGCCAGACTTTGCTGAACTTGAAGGTCGTCCTAAGTAAGGAACATGAAATGTACCTTCGAAGTAATGGGAAACCAGTATGTATCTGGATGCAGGTTGGGTTGTGGAAACTATATTTGATTAACACTTTTAAATGTTGTACTGGTTGCTGGGAGAAGAATAGGTTGTCTAAGGGAACTAGCCCAAGATTCAAGGGGCAGAGCTGGGTGGGCAGTCTGGCCTCAGAACCTGTGTAAATGTCTACTCTGCAATGCATGGCAATAAACACATAGTGGCTGCCACTTTAGACAAGACGTGAGCTCTTCAGGTTGCAAGAGTTCACTTCTACTCCTTTGGGCTACACTGTGACAGTGGCTATAGAGAGAAAGGGATGAGTTACTTTATACTTGGTCCAGTTCACTACCTAAAATGACCTGCCTTGCTACTGTAGGAATGTATCTGCCATCATTGGGTCACTATATTCATTTGAGTAACACCTGCTTACACTTTCTCTAAACACCCTTTTTCCAAACTAAAAGGTCAAAAAAGAAGTAGGCCTCATTATCCATCCTTCAAAGAGAAATATACTGGAGATTAGTTTAGAGATTAGAGGGGGAAAATTTCCTTGACTATTTATTTTCCTTTGTAGACTTGATCTATTACCTAGGAATGATAATTGCTCCTGTGAATTCTTAAAGGGGTTGCTTGAAGTCAAGTTTAACATATGCTATCCATGGTCTTCAGCAGAGAGGGAATATTTGAGTTGAATCAAAGTGTGATTTCCATTGTCTATTTTAGCATGATTTTCCTACTATATGATTGGCTACACTCTCTAAACTTGCTGCAAGAGTTCCCCACTGAGTAAATGGTGATCAATGGTGATCATCTTAGAATTGTTCTTAGGTGAGAGACAGCACAAAATGGGAAAATGATCTCCAAGCCCAAGTCCCTGGGCAGACTTTCTGTGAGGGTTTGGCCTGCTCTTCATCAATGCAACTTAATAATATTGTAACATTTTGTTAAGGGAGCATTGTGTTAATTAAATCGGCAAGAAGATATTGGGTAGCTAAATTGTAATCATTTGGTCTTTGATCAAGACTCAGGCATTCTCAAGTAAGTTGGTTAGAGAATAGAACTTTTGTTGGTCACATTGCCAGCAGCAAGAAAAATCCATTTTTCCCCAACTCAGAGATGTTTAAATACATCTTAATTGTCCTGATTACTCTGAGAGTTTTATTCTCAAGACTTGGCTCCATGTAAAGGGATGAGTACTTCTTGAGAGTTATAAAAAAAGCAAATCCGGCTGAATAAGGCCAGCTAAGATCAATGGTGTTTTTGTTTTGTATTGACTAGCTGTTTTCTTTTTTTTGTACTAAGAAATAATGCAGATGTATTATAAAACATTCTGACAATGCAAAAGGTTATCCTCTGAAAAATAAGACCCCTCTTGCTCTCAAACCTCTAGTTCCCCAGACTCCATCATCAGAACAATTTCGTGTGCCCCCTTCCAGAATTAGTCTATACGTGATATACAAGCATGTGTATAGACTATGTATACAAATGTGTACAGACTATGTTTAGACAGATGTTTAGCACATCTGACTTAGTTCGTTCAGGTTGCTATAATAAAATATCTCAAACTGAGTAATTTATAAATAACAGGAACTCATTGCCCACACTTTTGGAGGCTAGAGAAGTCCACGATAAGGTGCCAGCAGATTCGGTGTCTGCTGAGGGCTCATTCTCTGCATCATAGATGGTGCCTTCTGTGTGTCCTCACATGGCAGAAGAGGTGGACAGGCTGCCTCAGGCCTCTTTTCTATGGGCATTAATCCCATTTATGAGGGCTCCATCCTCAGGACCTAATCACTTCCTAAAGACCCCACCTCTTAATACTATTGCATTGGGAATTAAGTTTCAGCATATAAATTTTGTGGGGACACAAACATTCAGAACATAGCAACATCTGTCATTTTTTACCGAAATAAGGGCTTTCTATACTCATTTTTGTGCACCTTGATTTTTAAAACCATCTACCACCCAGAACTCTCAATGCCATGGACTCTTCTTCAGTGATTTTCAGCATCCTGTTTTCTTGATCATATTCCAATCTAGACTTGTCCTTACCAATAAAGAAAATAGCACTTTATTCTCTGTTTCATGAATCCCACTGCCCAGTCATCACCTCTACGTTCCCAACTCACTCCCTTTTATGCTTTGATCCCCACAATTCTTCAACCCCACTATGACCTACAAACCATTGAGCCCATCACTGCTAATGGTCTAGTAACCCCGCAAACCTTCTCTTCCTTCCTTACCCACCCAAGTTCCCAAAGTCTATTAAACACAGTCCACTCCCTGGCCTGACCTTAATGTTATATATAATCACTAACCTCAAGTGGGCCTACGTCTTGCTGACTTTCCCACAACTTTTCCTTAGCCCCTTCACTCTCCCATGCTCTTGGGACCTTTTCCTTTCTTCTTAAACCTGAAAAATCTCTTCCTCCAACTTGGCTAATGATGTTGCTTTTTATTTTGTTGATAAGGTAGTCATCATAAGAGATCTTCCACATGCCAACACCAGTCCTCTACCAACCGACAGGCTCCTCAACTTTATACTCTACCTTTCATCCGGGTACTGTTGATGAATGATTCTGCAAGCCTGCAGCTGACATTTGCAGGGCTTGGAAAATGAGAATAGTTGGAGGCCCCAGCTCATATCCAGACCTCTTTCTTTTTGAAGTTCCATTTCCCTCTCCTAAGCAAAGAGCAGCCCTTAGAAGTGTGGTCCTTCCTCAGGAAAGCTGACCAGGATCTTGTAGGTCCTGGAAGTGGTTTCAGGCCATTTGAGCATTATATATAATGCACGCTAG
Organism: Daubentonia madagascariensis; assembly: GCA_023783475.1. Taxonomy (NCBI): domain Eukaryota; kingdom Metazoa; phylum Chordata; class Mammalia; order Primates; family Daubentoniidae; genus Daubentonia; species Daubentonia madagascariensis. The sequence goes on along the minus strand of JAKFHU010001640.1, from coordinate 6,633,774 downwards.
AATTGGGGCACTGTTTTCTGGTAGGCACCTGTGGAGGAGCAAGACCCGGGAGGATGAGATGGAAGCTGTCTCAAACCATGAGGCCCATGCCAAGGGCTCAAGGTGCCCGGCCCTAAAAGCAGAGTGGCTGTCTTATCTAACATCTAAGAACATACCCCCCCACTTGCACAATTGTATTCCTCCTCTTGTTTTATCCCTTCTTTACTATGCAGCAAGTTTTCCCACTTTCTCCTGCATCAGTGGTTTTTATCCCTTCTCTGGACAGTTCTCCTTGGCATATATTAACACACATGCTGGAGTTTCTTCTACCTTCTAAAACAAAAACACTAAACCACTAACTTTTGGGGCAGTTTGTCATGTAACAAGAGATAAATGGAAAACTGTCTAACATGCAATCAGTTGTTTAAAATTACTCCTCATATGAATGAATGAATATATTTCTCCTTGACATATCATTTTATACTTTATAAAATCATTTTGTATTCTCTTCCTCCCCCTCCCCTATATCTTCCTTCAGCTTATATCTAATTTTTCTGCTCACCTGAAAATGAAATCTCTTTGAGGGCATAGTTTATACTTGCCACCATCAAATTTTCTATCCCGTGTTTCCCTGACTCCATTCCAGTTTGACATTTGTCACTGCTGCTACACAAAACAGCTCTGGTCAAGGTCACCGTGACCTCCATATTGTTAAAATGGGTAGTTAATTCTCAGTTCCCGTCTTACTCAACCAGCAACATTCTGGCCAGTTGTGCATTCCATCCTGGACTCATTTCTTCACTTGGCTTCCAGGTGATCACTGATTTGGGGGCTTTATGCATTTCATTGGTCGCCCTGGCTCACTTGCCAACCTCTCACAATGACAACGCCCCCAGATATTGCCTTCCCTACTAACACTCACTGTGAATGGTCTCTTTTATCCTGATGCATTAAATACTCTGTAAGTGCTGATGCCTCTCAAATGTGTATCTACGGCCTTGACCATACCCTAGAAATCGACACTCACTTTTTGTTGTTTGCACTTGCACATGTAATAGGCATCTCAAGTTTAACAGGTCCAAAGCTAACTTCTCACCCCTCCACTAACCTGCTCCAACTGTTGTGCTTCCTCATCTCATTAAATGGGAATTTCATCTTTTCCTTTGTTCAGGCTTAAAAACCGTGGAATAACTATGACTCCTCTATACCTCATCTCTAATATATCTACAGATACTTTTAGCTATATACTATGTATAAGCTTATACAGAGTAGGAAATTTGATACTCCCTTATTTTTTTATCACTCCCTCCCTCTCTATGGCAAAAGCCCTTCCAGTAACTACTGTGAAATGAAACAAAATAATGGCACAAAGAAATGCAGACAAGGAAACTTTTCTTTTATGTTTTCTTTATATGAACATACCAGCAAAAAAAAACATAGCTAAATATATGTATAGTAACAGATAACAACAACATAGCAATAGCTTTAATTACATTCATGCAATTTTTTTTAAAGGGGAAAACCTGTGCCTACATGTTTGTCTCTCAAAGTTACAAATACCATTAGGGCTTCTGTTTATTAAGCACATTATAAAAATTTTAAACACAAGAGCTCCAAGTGGTCACATAAAAAGACAGACTTGAAGTATGCCATGTTTTGCTTTTTCTTTATTATAATCTCTGGGCGATCTGTGTTTATTTTGCATCTACTGTTTAAATGCAAGACTGTGCTGGTTCACAGGGGTTGGGGAGACAAACTATGCCTGAAGCGAGCTTGAAGGCTTCCAAATATTTAAGAGTTTACTCTGGGAATAAATGCATGTGACAGAGTCTGCATGTGTCCAGGGCAAACTTATAACTGGGGAGTCTCCAAATAAACTTCCATGTACAAAACAGTGTTTATTAGAGGAAAAATAACTGGAATGTGCTTATTTGAAACTTTCTATCCATTATTAAATAAAACCCAGTGGTAACCACAGGAAATGATTAGAACTAAGATGAACAAAATATACTTTGGGAGGAGGAGGATTTTTATCACTAATATTATTTATAATTGTTAGTATGGTGATAATAAGAAGCAGACCAGATTTTAGTAATTTTGTTATCATTTTAAAATTCTCCATGGGCAGGGTGTACCCATATTGTCTACACCAAGGACAGACCCCTTCCACAGCCTGCCCTTGGTTCCTCATTCATGGGAAATACAGAGGTAAATAGCCTGTGACTTCAACAGCTGTTTAAAGTGTATCTATAATATCTATACTCTCAACAAAGTTTGCAAAATAGTGGCCTAAAAACTAGGTTGAGTTTTTACATTAATGGCCATCATTTAACAATGCAGAGAGTTCATATAAAAATCTCTATTGCTGGCCACTCTTAAAATACCCATAGCTGCAACAATATGGGTGAACCTTAAAAAAAAAAAAAAAAAAACCATTATGCTAAGGGAAAGAAGTCAGTCTCAGAAAAACACATATTGCCTGACTCCATTTATATGCAATGTTCAGAAGATTAGTGGTTTCCCCATGTTGGGTGGGGGGGTAATGAAAGTAGCTGCTAATGGAAATGGTATTTCTTTTTTATGATAGTGAAGATATTCTAAATTTGAGTTATGGTGATATTTGCACAACTTTATAAGTATACTAAAAGTTGTTGATTTTTATACTTTAAACCAGTAATTTTTATGCCATGTGAATTAAGTCTCAATCTTGCTGTCAAAAAAGATAAAAAGAAAAAAAGAAAAAGTAAAACAGTTGGAAGATCAGGTAATACTGATGCTACATTTCCCAGTGGCAAAAACTGCTGGTATTTTATTAGGGACTTTTCTATTTAAATGGATTCTATACCTTCCTGCTCACCACAGTCCCCGCTAATTCTTTAACTAACTTCCAACGCCGAGGCCAAGGTCCAGTTGCTATTTATCATTGTTCTTGCTCTGTCATTTTCCTCACAAAAAAGTTAAGAGAAAATTTTAAATATCTCGGTATCCACGTCTCTAGCAAATACCAGAAATCGAAAGATACAACTAAAGATGAATCATATGTTCCATGATTAATGGGAAACAGCCTTCTTTTTCTGTAGTCTCCAGTTGCTCTCAGTGATTTTGCATTGCCTGCCTTGCTCCAAAAGATGGCAAACTGTGTTTTAGAGTTCTCCCTGAGAAAGATGGGCAAGAAGGACCATAGGCATGTTCCACAGGCATGCCCTGGTTCCACTGCACCTGCTTTGCGTGGCCAGCATGCAGCCCGGGCAGTTGGAGGTCAGTCCTCATAATCTGATTCAGGTTATACATTTTAGACAAGAATGTCACAGAGATGATGGCTGTGTACTTGTCACTACACTTGTGGTGTAACGGCAAAAACTGGAGTCACGTTGCCGACAGAAACACTGAGAGGTACACGAGGACGCGGAGAGATCAGGTTTATTAACGTCGGCAGGCTCAGAGGGGATCCTCTGCCAAATTCTGAGCACCCCCGGTCAGGGGTACTTGTCTTTTATACTTCAAGAGCAAGGAGGTGGTACCGAGCTTATACCAGGAAGTGTATACATACGGAAGTTACTGTAATTTACAAGGGGGAGCTGTTTATGGGAGCATGAGCTGCAGGTGTTAGTCAATTTCAATTTCTTTCTTTATAACATCAGTTTCACAAACATTCCTGTGGGTGTGGCGATAAGCAGTCTTACAGAAGCAGATTAAGTAATTAACATACATAGGGCTATAGCTTGTCTGTTTCAGGGTAAAAGGTTTTTAGTGAATTTCTATTTTTTCCTCACAGTGGCACATGATTGTAATTTGCCCCGTTACTGTTGAAACTCAACTTTGATCACTTCCAGGTTTTTCCAATGGAAATTACTCCTTTTCCTTTGTAATGTACCATCTGGCTTGCTGGTATCCAGGCCGTGCCCACGTTAAACATTGTGAAGTTCACCTCTGATGTGTACCTCATGCATGGTAGAGTTGTGAGCACAGACCAGAAAGACCCCAGGACTTGATGTTCATACAGATAGGGACCAATTCTTCAGGGCTTTTCCTAACCTGCTTTTGAAGGATTTGGGGTTTTCTTGTGGAGGCCATGGCAGGAATACCACAGGCAGGTGCTGGATTCAGGCTGTGTGGGGACATTGGCACTGTTCCCACTCAGGACAGCCCCCCCCCCACAGGTCTGAGAACTTTCTTACTTTCTGAGCAAAGCTCATTCTCCAGCTTCAGCTGCATCTACAACACAGAACAGGGAGGGCTGCCTCAGGTCTCCTGAATATTACATCTTCTCTGTTCTAGTCTGAGAATTGAATCTCTTTGCCCTAACTCCAAATTCTCAGAGAAGTGACTGATAGATCTAGCCTAACCCAAGTGCACACTTGAGGTTCAGCCACCTATAACTTAAGGAGCAGAACTTTATATAGCAAATACGGTGGTGGGAACCTACCCCAGAATGTTGTAGATTGGTGGGGAGAAGGATGACATGGAGAAAAAGCAACCATTGTGAGCTGAACCCACATCCAAAAGATAATTACTAAAATGCAAATCTAAATTTAAAAAATAACTGTATTATTATTAGCTTTAAGGTGGCAAAACTGAAGGCAGTGAATTTAGGAACTGTCTAAAGACAAAGTAAGTTGACTTGAGAATTACTGTGATTCAAAATTCTGTGAAATGAGACCCAAAAGTTTTTTAAAAGTCCAGGAAGGAGACTTCTTATGAACTCAGATATGTTTGCTGTTTGATATTTATTTCATTTTAAAAATGGATCTGGTCAACAAAATTAAATTGTTTCCCACCCAAATATATCAATTCATGCCTTATAAACCTTTAAATATTGCTGTCATATATTTTTTTAAAAAATATATGTCAGTCAGTGCTTAACTGATGGTTTCTGTCTTTTTTTCACACCATTCCCTAAAACTCTTATAATCCTTGCCCCATACAGAATTCACCACCATGTCAAAGTTAGAATTGATCTCTCTCTAAGTCACATTTCTTTAAGTCTCTGTAGTAATTTTGGGACTAAACGTCCTTTCCATGACTTTATATTAGCTCAGTAAGAGAAAGGTAATAAGTAGACACTTTGATATTAGCCACAATTCCAAAATACTTAGATTTCACTTACTCTTTTCTTGTTATATAATATTAAAGTAGAGAAATAATTTTCACATAAAAATAAATCTACTCTATGGCTCAGTAGCACTATTTCAATAAATTTACCATAAAAATAATAAAATATGTTCTAAATTACTGTATATTTATTATAGCATTTGTAATGAGAAACCTTAAAGATGTTTTAATGTCCACAAAATAAGGGGTTAGTTAAAATAATTATGCTGTATCGATTCAATGAACTATTCTTTGTTTTAGTTCATTGCCAAACAGCACACATAAGAGTGTGATCATTACTTTATGAATTGAGTTTTACTTTAGACATACACACATATCCACCTACATGTATATATGTACACATATATATGATATATATGTGTGTGTGGCATATGCTTTTCTGTATGATTGGCAATTATACTCCAAAATACTAACACTGATCGAGTGATAAGGTAATATGGATGAATATTTTCTTTCTCTAAAATGGTTTTCTGTATTTTCCAAATTTTCTGCAATAAACATGCATTGTTTGTATAATCAGAAAAACAATGGATGTCAGATAAGTTAAAACCTAACAAAAGGAGGCCTAGTGCCTTTTTGGATATGGTACGCTTAGAATTTCCTTCTTATATGTAAGAGATAAAGACTTCGTATCATTTTATTCTAGCTTAAAAACAAAATAAAAGAGAAATTCTGGAATAAACTACATAAACGTGTATCATGACATGTGCAATCAGAATCATAAGGTGCATTACCCTCTGCATGGAGCTCAGAACAGACCACACGATTATGTAGCTCCATTTGTTACTTGTCATTCTTATGAACCTGTCATCTCCCGTCGCAGTGGAATTTCCAATCTGTAATATTACCTTTCCCATAATGCCTCGTGTCCAACAAAAACAGTAAGAGGGCATAGGGTCCATTCCCTTTGCTTTATATTCGCTCCTTACCTGAACAAAAAACTAATTAAATATGTTTTCCTCGATCTGATTCTTTTTTTCCCTAGGCATCCTGTAAAGTGGTCTCAGAGTCAGTTTTCTGGGATGACAATTTCTCTACTTAGGGAATTTCTCTAAACCCACCTAAAATGACCAAAGACTTATCCACATTTTTAAGAATCAAGAATGTGTCAGGCAATTTTTCCTTTACCTTTTGTATTCCTTTGTTGAAATTGTTGGGATGTTATTAACAGGACGTGAAGGTTGGTGACACATGAAAAGTGGGAATGGAGAGAGGGGAAAACATACCTCTTTTGCTCATTCATTTGTCATTTAAAATTATGTGTGACTTCTTCAAGAGGCCATCATAGTGCTCAGGTGCACACACACACACACGTGTCTGTACACACTCATGGAGAGAAATGTGTCCAATGTTTAACTTTCTAGCAAAAAGGCAAGCTTCATGCAAGCAGGAATTAGTTCATTTTGTTCACTCTGCTATCTCCTGTCTTGGGGACAGTGAGTGGTGCAAAGGACACGGTCCATAAATACTTGCTAAATGAGAGGAAGATTTTTTAAGGCAAAAAGAGAACTAACTAGTCAAGGAGGCTCTTATGCCCCTGTATCAAAACAATCCTACATTGTTTTAATTTGCTGTGATTTCTATGAACTGATATACTGGCTACATTGTTCAGACAATGTAGAACAGACCCAATATACCTTCTTTTTTTTAGAAATAATTTTAAACTTAGATGAAAGCCTAGTACAAGAAACTTTTTTCTCCTAAGTCCCTGGAGAGTAAGGAGCTCACATGCTACTCATCACCACCTAATATTTTAGTGTGTGTTCCCACAAATGAGGACATTGTTCCACATGACTGCAATAGAGCCATCAAATTCAGGTCATTAACACTGACATATTACTACTATCTAATCCATGCACCACATTCAAATTTCTCCAGTTGTTCCAATAATGTCATTTATAGCAAAATAATCCAATCCATGATCACATATTGCATTGAATTTAGTCTCCTTCAAACAGGAACAGTTCTTTGGTCTTTGCTTGACTTTCATGACGTTGATTTAACAGTTTAGAAATTTACACATGATTTATGTTTTAGAATATCTCCCAATTTGAGTCTGCCTGACATTTCCTCATAATTTGATTCAGGTTATACATTTTAGACAAGAATGTCACAGAGGTGATGGCTGTGTACTTGTCACTACACTCATGGTGCATGATTGTAATTTGCCCCATTACTGTTGAAACTCAACTTTGATCACTTCCAGGTTTTTCCAGTGTAAATTACTCATTTCCCTTTGTAATTAATTGGCATGTAGCAGGAAGGTAATTTGAGAATACATAAATATCCAATTCTTCATCAAACTTTTACTAATTAGTTCATATTCATTGATGTCCCTTGGCTCAATTATTACTCTGATGGTTGCCAAATGATGACTGTCTAATTCTGTCATGCTCTCTACTTTTATTAGTTGACATTCTACTATCAGAAGATTTCTACTTTCCCATTTATTTGTATTAGTGTGATCTCATAGGTTCATATTTTATTCAATGGATATCATTTGTTATTTTCATTGTTCATGTTGATGTTCAAATTGATTTGACCTGTGGGGGTCCTTTCAAGTTGACATCAGTTTCATTTGTCATGTCTACTATTCTCTGAGAACTTTCTTCCTTTCTGGCACAAGATGTTCTGTGCTCACCTAGTACTACTCCTGATCCAGCCCTGGGACCAGCCTTTGCTCCAAGAAACTTTATTTCCTTTTAATAGAGAATGGTACTTAGAAACCAAGATCTGGGCACTACATGTGCTGATTGCTTTTAGATTGTCAATACTCCCTGGCTCTCTCAGAGAACAGAACTTGGGTGTGTGTATATATGATTTAATCAAGTTTTCTCCCTTTTCATATGTGTAACCCTTTTCTCCAACAGTGAAAAACTTGGCTACTGTTATCCTTACTGTAGTTATTCATTGAATTAATATACCTTCTATGTAACTAATCTTCCATCACTGCCCCCCTTGTTTGGATGTCCATCCTTATCTCCCTTGATCTCTGAGTCTTTGTTCCAGGCCTCCACTGTTACCCTCACTTCTGAGCACCCTTTTCACCCATTTCACGCTCCCGTTTATCCAACATTTATGAGCCACATTTAATGTGGTACTCACTGTTCCAAAGACAGGAGGTAGTGGAGTGAACAAAATGAACTTGGTCTCTGCTCACATGGAGCCTGTCTTATACCTGGAAAGCACCAATATAGTTTTAAATTTTTAATTGTTTTCTAATAAGCATAAAACTTCAGCAAACAGTCGTATAAACCATAGTGGAGTTAAAGGACAACATATGCAGAAACACTATAAACACATTCAAAGTTAGGTTAACACTAGTAGAGATTTTCCAAGAATAATGGTTTTATTTTGAAAAAAGATTTAGAAAAGCTACAGGTCAGTTTGAACAATTGTGATCTATAAGTATCATTCATCACCACCTAGAGTGTTTATTAGCATTATCCACGCGCTAACTTTCTTTAATAATTTTACTTTTTTCAAGTTAAATCCTCATTGTCAAACTTCACTTAGATGTGAATTCTTTAAGTGAAATCTTTCCTCAAAGCCTAAATTATAAAAGACATATAAGAGGAGGCACAGTGTGTGAGGTGGAAATAGAATCTGGGAAACTTCACCCATTTTATTCCCCTTCTGGTGCAACCCATGGAACAACTCTGCAGAACACAGTGTGAAAATCCTGGTCTGCATAAATGCCATACTTTTCCTTAGCAAGCCTTCTTAATAAAACGCATTTTGTCATGGGGTCAACAGAAACAGATAATTACTGAGCATCTTTTCTGTGTCTAGTGCTATATTAGGTGTTAGAGAAAAAAATAACAGAAGATTGGAAGGGTCCACTGTCATCTCACGGAGTTTGCAGACTACTAGGGAATAGAGATAGCAAACAAGTAAACAAACACCAAGTAAACAAACACCAAGTGAATGAACACCAAGATATTTCCAGACTGTCATAAGAAATGTGAAGAAAACACACAAAGCTGCTAAGGAGCATTGTGGCAAACCTAAGCATTTTATAATAGTATGGTATGTAAAGTGGTAATATTGAAACTGAGCCCTAAATAATATATTAATAGACCTAGCCATGGGAATGGTGGGCAGAGTGATAAGATAATTTTAGACACAGGGAAAGGCACATGTAAAGGAGCTGAGATAGGAAAGACCTGGTACATTTTTAAGAACGTAAAGATGCCACCGTGGCTGGGAAATATTTACCAAGGAGGAGAGAAGAGGCTGCGGTCAGGAAGAGGCCAGTTCTTGCAGGGTTTGGTTAGGAGTTTAGATTTAATTCTCAAAGACACAGAAAATCCTTGAAGAATTTTACATAGACTGGTGATTGAAGAGATATTTGTCATGTTTTGGCTTCCCAGCCTCTTATCTTCTTCTTGTATTGGGGGGGTGGTTCTTCATTGTACAAGCCTTGGTGATCAGTGCTCACCACCTGCCTCCTTCCGCCAGTTGATGTCTTGCCCTCTCGTCCACTCTCAGCTAGCAGTGTGTGGCACAGGGTTATGGCTTGGTCAGTCACATGGTCTTTCCCAGAGCTTTGAACCTGGAGAAGGGGAAGGGGGCATGGGAGAGTAGAGAATTACTTCCCACAGCACAGTCCTCATTAGATGGCTGTTCCTGTGCCATGACCTTGGCAATGGGCCCAGTGGCTGGGCACCCCATGATTCTTCTCATTTCTCCACTCTGGCTCCCCAGAGGCTTTGTCCATCTGGCAAGCTCCTCAACATCCTTTTAATTAATTTTTCTGCTTAAGTCAGTATCTTGCATGCAACCAGGAACTATGGCTGATGTATTTTTGAAGACTATCTCTGGCTGCTGGTTGAGGGGTGGAGTAGAGAAGCCCAGGCCAGAGGAAAATGTGGCCTTGATTTGGATAATTAGGATGATAGTAATGGAAAAAATCAAGGATAGATATCAATACCCAGGAGTGGGTAAAAACACCTCTCTGGATGGGGAAGAAAATAGCTGTTACTAAGGCCATGAACTTTCCTTCACGTGAGAATTCTGAAGCCAGACTTTGGCTGCAACCCAAAGTATATTGTATTAAGATTTTGGTATTTAAAAATAAACCCACTGTTTAACAAGTTCCCTTACTTGCTTTTTCAGTTTACAAAATATATTAAGAAGCATCCAGGAAACAGGAGTGAGATGGGAAGAGGAGAGTTGTTGGAGAGGATTGGTTCTTTGCGCCTTTGCATCCCTTTTGAAAGCAATCTTGTAATTCAGCTCAGCACCAAGAAGCATGTTCAGAATGATAACTTAGGCCAGCAGTTGTAAATACTCCGAGAGATATGATTTGTTTTTTGTTTTGTTTTCTTTGTTTGGCTTGTGTAGCATTAAAAAATGAGTTAGTCATCAATATAAACAAATAAAAAAAACTGGATTTTATTGTGAAAATTTTCAGCTTTTCTATAAAAGAATTCTGAGCAGCTCCCCTTAAAAAGGAAACGTACACTCTCCCTTTTGCAGCAGTCACCACTACTCCCTGTCATCTCTCTCACTGGGAAAATATTTATGTTACTTGTTTACTTCCATGGGCATTTGATTTTAAGATTCCCCAAAGATAATCAACAAAAGTTGAAATTCTTTTCCATGGGTGTTTAAGAGATAAGAACATGATTGAAATATTTTCCATTAATGTCATTAAAGTACTTATATGGTAGGAATTAAACCTCTGTATCTTATTCTTTAATAATATATATGAAATAAAGGATTTCCCTGTTGATATATTCCCTGATAATTATTTAATGAGAAGGTAGTTTTTAATAGTCTAAAAAGATGAAGAAATGAACATGGTATTATGGAAGACAAATTTGAGGTCATGTAAACATAATCGGTTTTGTAATTTGGGAAGAAAATTATTTTATGAAAATAACCCAAGAGTTGCTCTGTTTTTTCCTTCTCTCACCAGTATTTAACTTCCATGGTACTTGGTACTTTCTTTTGATTTTTAATCTCTTTTTCTACATTTCCGTATTGTTAGACATGTTCAAAGTCATATGAATTGTACAGGTATAAGACAACCCTTAAAAAAATCAAACATTATGGAAAAGATGACATTGCTAGTAGATTTTGTGGCTAACTATAGAGTTTTAAGTTGGAAATAAATTAGAGACCTTTTTGATCAACTTCTTCACTAGGCATTGGGGAAACAGACATTAATTATTACTGGATTTTACTAAGACCAGAGATTACTGTCAGAGTCATGAGTGGTGCTGTTGTGGGTGATGGGGCAGCAGGAAGAGGGACCTGCTACTAGTTCCCAAGCTCAGTTAGGAAGAAATCTCTGTGCTGACTCCTGCTTAAAAGTCCCAAAATGATCTAGCTTTTGCCCTCTGACTCTTTTACCTTTTCCTGACATGGCTCACCAAATTCAACTTACACTTTTTTCTTCCTGCTTCTAGGGCACACTAATGTGTGAGGCTATGATTTGGGTGAGGCAAGTGAAGCACTGCCTTAAATTTTTGTCCCTCACCCCAACCTCCTGCCTTAATTCTGTACGCCAGTAAGACACTCACTTCAGGCACAAAATTTAATGGGACATAAAAACATAGTCATCAAGAGAAATTATAAAAATTAAGGCAAAAATATTCATGATGAACAAAATATCAGAATTTTAAATAAAGACCAGTGCCCTGCCAAGCAATGTTGGTGCCTGAGGCAAAAGAGAAAAAAAAGTGTACTAATATACAGATTTTTATGTATTTTTAATAGTTAATTTTTTCCAAAACATTAAAGTGGTGGAAAATATATCAAATTATTGAAAAGTGGGTGTTTTAAAACTCATAACATTAGTTTAGGCTTAGATAACTTATACCAACAACAGAATTTGTTATAATTTTAATTTCCAGGCTTTAATGGAAGCAAACTTGTCAATAATATTCTAAAATATATCTACGTATGTATCTCATTTTCAATTAAGAGAATGGCCATGTTTGGCAATTTCTCTTGCCCAAAGAGACTGTTTTAAATAATTTTCAATAAAGTTAGTTAAAAGTTCTTATGGTCTCTGAGAAAGAGCATACACTTGCCCACCTACGTTATGAACAAATTGAGGACAAAACGAAATGATGGAGTGACAATTAAAGGTCAAAATATCACTGTGATTCCTACAGAGGCCAGATTGGGGGACTTGCTTGAGCCTTGTTCAGTCAAAAAGGTTTATTGATTATGAATCCCAAGGTCGGGTAGGCCAAACCTGGCTGTTCACATGCAACGTTCTAGCAGGCAGGAAGGAGTCCCCCTTTTCCCACCCCTAATAGGGCTGAGCTGCCTCTGAAGAAGCAGAACAAAAGGCTGCTCCTTTAGGGCAGGCAGCTTGCTTCTGAGATAAAGGATGCAAATGAATTGAACATGAAAAATTATTCTGCCTAAATTTGCCACTCAGATGTGGCACTTACTCTGAGGCAAAGAGACTTGAGGATGGAGAGGTGCCAGAATTTATACCAAGTGAGTGGACTTCTCAGGAAGGAACATCAGAAATGGAGAAGGAAGATTCCCTACTAACACAAACAGAACATATTCTGCCCCAGGACATTTGCATGGTCTGCTCCCTCTGCCTGAAATACTCTTTTTCTGTGTTTCCACATGGTTGGATGCTTCTCACCATTTTAGTCAAAGCTTAGTTGTTGCTTCTCGAGAAGGCCTTTCCCTGACCACTCTACTAACATTGTTCACCTGTTCCCAGGCACTGTCCCATCACCCTATTTATTTTTCATTATGGAATATATATCTAAAACTATTTTGTCAATGGAATATAAGTTCTCTAATGGCAGTACCCTTGCCTGTCTTGTTGAGCACCTCACAGTGACCCCAGCACATTGGGAGTCAGGTGTTTGAGTTTGGGTTTTTCAAACGCAGAGCCCGAGATCAGTTTTCCCATGCAATGCTTTGTGGAGGCGGGATTCTCAAGAGAATTGAGAAATGTAGGACAGTGCAGGGGAAGAAGCTAATAAGAAAGATGTGGGTTTAGTTCTAGAGTGATCAGCCATCCCAGTTTGCCCACAACTCAGGTTTCCCAAAACTTCAGTGCTAAACCTGGAACAGCCCCAGGAAAACCAGAACTGTTGATCACCTAGCCTCAGCCTAATCCCATGGGGAGTTCTGAAGCATGAACTTCATCAGTCGTCCCACCTTGAAGCCAGTGAACCCCTCTACAGTATGAGTCAGTCATTGATGTGAGAGGTGATGCCCATCAACTGAGGGCAATTCTCAAGAAAGGTAGAGCTGTGAGCTATTAGCAGGCAATACTCACAGCACCTGGGGGATGGAGGCACCTCCTATAAAAGGGAATCTAGGTGAGACACCAACAGAGTCATGCATACATGATTACAGCATGCAATAAATATGCATTCAATGAATGAATGAAATTTAGAATCTCATCCCATGTTAATCAAAGTGACTCAACCGATGTCTCCCTTTTGCATTCCATACTTTTGTGAAACTGAGATGATACAAGTTCCTTAAGCTCTTTTATTGTATGTCTTAACTTTTTACAACTAGAGCACTCCGTGCCTCCAATTCTTCTTTCTTCTTTGTGTGTACTCAAAGTTTATGACTTGCTGACTCAGAGTCTCTCAGTCTGTTAATGCTCGCTGGGGGTGAGTTAGGGACTTGGAGAGAATTCACTAACTTCTTAATGAATCCATAATGCCTTGTAGGAAATGTTGGTACTATTCCAATGTGACAAATGGTATCCTAGTGGCGCAATAGAGACATTCTTTCCACAACTCCAAAACAATCGGTGTAAAAGTTGTAAAGAGGCAGGTAGTCAAATGGTCTTTTTCTATTTAGTTTCAAGTGACTTATTTTGGGCTCCTTCCACCTGCTACTTACATTCAACTTCCATTTAAATAACCAAGTAATTTGAGTATACTTCTCTGCATATGTGTGCTATTTGTAAGTATATATGAATATGTGAATGTGTATGTATATCAATATGTGTGTATGTGTGTGTATAAAGCTTCCCTTCTTTCTTTAGACAATATTAATGGCAGTTTAGAAGGATACATATAAAGCATCAGGATTATAAAGGACATAGGAAAAGAGAGACGAAACACCAACATCTGCCATCATCAACATAGAAGAAATAGAGGGAGCCGGTAATAAGTTTAATACAAAAATATGTTATCAAATCTCACACACTTGATAGGATGAGCCCCAAATTACACTTGATTGATATGCCATACTTATAATTAAAGACAAACTAATTCTTTATGAAAGATATTAGTATTCCTGCATTGAAGAACGGGCAAATGTCTCACGAGAGTCTTCATATAATCTATGTGCAAAACATATTGTTCATATAGTTTGCTATAATGCAATACATGTGCTCCTGAAAAACCTTGCAGAATTACGTGGTAAAAATAATGCGGCTTATGGGAAAAATAATGTTAGGCAAAGCACTCAAACCATGCAACTATGTAATCAGAAGGACCATAGAAATAATAATCATCCTAATAAAAATGCTAGCACAAATAAAGATGTTACTTTTTAATAAAGAAATAATATAGTAAGTATAGGAATTTATATCTTTTATAAAAGGTGAAAGGAACTTACTAGAAGAAGGTATAAGGAAGGGTTGATGGTGCAAAATTAATAGATGAGAAAATGCATAAAGAGTGGAGAGTACCAGGCACAAATCATTCCCAAGACAGACCCCCAAGTTCAATCAAGTGTAGAAAAGAGCTTGGAGTGAATGAGCATCTCATATTCCTCAGCAACTTGCCCTGTGCAGTTGCGTTAGTGTCAGTCACACCGATGCTGTGTTGACATTATGCCTTTATTTACTACCCTCATATAAGCTTATGTACATCACAAAGCAGGTATTAGAGAAGAACAGATTGTACTTTTTAATATGACATATGTGTGAGTGATTTAGGGCACTAACCCAACTTCATTTCCAAAAAAAAAAAACAACTTTGAATAAAGGTATTTTCCTTGCTTTTACATATATAACTCAAAATTTAAATTATTTTGCTATTGCCTTATATAATACTGAGTTTGCTATTCACAAATCTACATAGTAGTTATCCTTGTGAATGACAGGTTCAATGACGTTGGCAATTAGCAAAGACAGGCTGCTTTTCATAATGGAAAATCCTGTGTTTCCTGGTTTTAGAAAAATGCATTGATGTGATTTGGCTGTTCAAGTCTGAATATAAATTGGTAAATTGGGTCAGGAGTAGATTACCGTTTTTCTTAAAAACTGTACTATTTATAATGGGGTTTTTTGAGTGTTTCACATGCCACTCATATATTACAATATTGTTAGGGTAAATAACAGGAAATAAAACAGTTTCAACTTGTGTAGGTTTATCATGATATCTTTGATAATAATTTAAAATGCAGTAGGTTTTGGCAAGTTTTCTCCTTAACAAGTAAAGATTGATCCTCAGGAAAAATCAAAGTTTCTATATTATATGGGCTGTTCTGTTAACAGCACTTGAAGAAAAATGAAAATGGGCAGCTAGTCTAAATGTAAATGGCATATCCAATTTGGAAATAAATGGCGAAAGGACTGAAGAACTATTGAAATATATGCCAGCCTTTGCATTTGGCTGTTCAATCCAATATTATGAAGTAATGCTAGGATTTACCAGTGGCACTTAGCCCTTTATGAATATATGGGAGCTGTATGATTATTTTTTGTGTCCTTTCCCTTAGAGGGAGATAATGCACAGAACCTACAAAAATACAAATAAACGGATGTTAGAAAAATTAAAAGGGGCACATGATCATTGAGTAGTGGCATAACTTAGAGTGCCAGCATTTTCCTCTTGGAATCAAATTAGTTCTGCTAATTCTGCCATGCTGTATATGTTAAACTTATAAATCTGTAGGTTTAAGTTTCAGCAAAATTTTGTTTTTGTTTTTTTCTTTTTCCCTTGAATATATTTCTTCTGAGAATTTATTTCTAAGACTGCAGAGAAATAGGAATCTGGCAAGTCCTGGCTGACTTTGTTAGGATAGACAGCTGAGTAATTCAGGAAGTTTGTAATCCTCTCCTGGTTGGCCAACGGGGAGTTCTGGTTTAGAGCTAAATCCCATTTACTATGTCTTTTTTTAAAAAAATATATGCTGCCATGGTTTGCATGTCCCCTCCAAACTCATACTGAAATTTAGCTGCCATAGTAACAGTGTTGGAAGGCAGGATCTTTAAGAAGTGACTAGGTCCTGGGGGTCGTGGATTAACGTTATTGCAGAAATGGGCTAGTTGTCATGAGTGGGAGTTCCTGGTAAAAGGCTGAGTTTGGTTTGGTTTCCTTGCCATGTGATGCTTTCCACCATGTTCTGACATACCAAGAAGGCCCTTACCAGACGCAGCCCCTCAATCCTGGACTTCCCAGCCTCCAGAACTGTGAGCCAAATAAATATCATTTCTTTATAAATTACCTCGTCTATGGTATTCTGTTACAGTAGAAGAAAATGGACTAAGACTTGTGCCAATTAGAAAAATGATCTTGAGGTGTGACTTTTACCTATCTATTGGGGAGTGGGGTAGGGGCAAAACTGTGACTAACATCCTAGAGTCTGAAATTCAATTGCCTGAGTTCTAATCCTGGTTTCATTTCATATTAGTTTTGTCCTTTTAGGAACATTACTCAATCTCTACCAGCCTCAGCTTCCTCCATAGAATAACGATGACTCTCCTGTGAACCATAAAACATTCTTGTGAGTATTGACTGAGACCAGTCAATACTGGTCTGTGCCCCCAGTAGAGTACCTGGTACCTAGCAAGCACCCAATACATGTCAGTTTCCATCATCAACATTACTATCATTATGCCATGTGTAGGTCCAGGCTGTGGCAAGATGGATTTATTCTTCCAGGGAAGTGGAAGCGATTCTTTAGAATGTAGATACTGTGGATAACAAATTATCATCATTTATTTAAAACTTGGAATTTCTTCACCACTTATTTGTATGTAACCGACTGGGTTTGCAATTCCCTACAGTCAAACTGGGGGAGAGAACAATTTTCATGTGCGTTTCTGTTGTTAAAAACCATTTTGGTAGCAAATTATTCATGGAATCGTCATCATAATAATAGGTCAAACAGAAACGTACACAGGATATTAAAGAGCTTCTCAGCATTTGCTTAGATGATGCCCTTGTTGTGAATAGCACAGGTTACCTGTGCCTGTTCACGAATGGTTCTAAACAATTAGATGATTCAGTAGAGACGCTCGAGTGCTATTCTTTTTTAAAATTAAACTCTTCCCTTGCCTTCTGGTAGTATTGGTTTAGTCTAGATGGAGTTTAGAGCTTCTCTGTTATTAGGCTATAATATAGTGTAGAAAAATCCAGCCTTGGTCATAAAAAATAGTCTGTACCACCAAAAAGAGGAAAAAGTGGCAATTTGGAAAGAAATAAGTACTGTATTTCATTTTAATTAGTTAAAAGAAATCATAGCATGATGGCATATATTTTAATCTTTCAGAATGAATGAATTTAAAAATTCGTATACCTCTGTACTTGGTTGGATTGATCATTATTTTATTTTGGATGAAGATTATGTTCTGGAAGATTTATTGTTCTTTAAAAACTAGCAAATACTAGACATTACATATGCAAGTGAGTATATTTTTGTCCAAAGTAGAGGCATTAACTAAAAATTATCTATAAACTCTTCTCTGCAAATTGCTCTCAGCCCCTACAATATGTTTTACTTTTATTTTCAATATCCTCTGTAGTAGCCAATTTTATCCTTTTAGTGTAGATAATCACTCTCTTGCAGAGATCATGAATCGTTTCTCTCTCTTCTTCTATTAAATTAACTTTATAATCCCCCATGTAGTTGAACTCAAATATCCACTATCTTCATGTGCGGCAGACACAGCTATTTGTTTAAACACATATTCATTTTTTCATTCTGTTTTACTAACTGAACCATGGTTTTTCTCAGGGCAAAAATCTTCAGATACTCACTCCTCCTGGCTCCCTTGCAGCTAGTGTTGGCTGTGTGCCACAGGCCTAGCAACTAAGGTGTAAGTAGAAGTCTGGTGGATATTTCTTGGTAATCTTTTGTTTTCCTGAAAGGAAATTACTGAAGCTGGTGAAGCCCCTTCCTTTTTATTCTTGCCATGAATGCTCATGTAATGAGCATGAAAGCCAATATTCTGAGGATGGCAGCAAGAAAAGAGAGAAAAAGCCTGTATCCCGATGGTATTACTTAGCAGCTGAATCAATACCAGCAAGCACAGATCTCTCAACTTCCTGTTATGTGAGAGAAAAAGAAATCTCTATTTGTTTCACCTGCTGCATGTCAGTTACTCCATTTCTTGCAGCTAACTTAGCCAACCATATTCCTACAAGCACATTTATAGTTGAACATTGCTGGAGAAGATCAACCTTTGTGATCGGTCTCTACTTTAATTCATACTTAGAGAAAACATGATTTCAGCTTTCAATTTTATTATGCTTTCTTGGTAAGGGTGAGTTTCTTTATTGAATTGGTTTGGGTTGTCTCTTTAGTCTTTTCTCTCCTCTTAACAACCTGAAAAAAATCACTCAAACTTTGTTGAGAAAATGGAAGCCCCTGGGAATGTTCTCCCCTACTCTCCACCATCTCTGTCATCTTCCTGTATCACTGTCTATCACCCTTACCCGGCCAAGGAAAACTGTGCACCTGCTTCTCTTGAGGGCGAGTCTCAGGACCTGCATGGCCTCTGCCCTTCACCGTGATGTTGCTTATTTCTTTCCTCCTTCCTTCTGCGTCTTCAATTTATCTTTTGCTACTAGATCATCACATCAGAACATAAAAAGATTCTTGTACTTTTCATCTTTACAAAAACTTACTGACCTTCTCCCTACTTAAGCCTCTGACTCATTTCTCGTCTCCCTTCCCGAACAACTTGAAAATACTCTACACATGCTGTCTCCATTTTCTACAGTCCCTTTTCAGCCATTACAATTATGCGTATCTTCCTACCAGCTCACTAAAACCACTTCCCCCCCCCAAATCACCAACGTCTATGTAGATGAATTCACTGAACCATTTTTTTAACCTATTAGCAACATTTGGTACAGTTTACCAGCCTTTCCCTGACATGCCTTCTTCATTGGTTTTCATTTGTTTATTTTTAAAACTATGCTGTCAGTTTTTCTCCCTTCCTTTCTAGCTGCTTCTTTCTGGCTTTTCCTTTTCCGTAAGATCTCCAAAATATTAAAATTTCAAGGCTAAGTCTTAGACCCTCTTCATTGTTTATCTATATTTCTCCCTAAATGATACCGTTGTCCAAATAGCAAACACACGTATCTGCTGGTGCCTTCTTCTCTGAGCTCCAGGCTTTTATATTGAAACACCCTTTTGACAGTGAGTGGGTATCTGATAGACATCTCACACAGAAAATGTCCAAATAAACTGATGATCCCCCAACTTCAGCTCTTTTTAGTCCCAATCTTCTATGTGTCAGAAATGGCTTCATTGTCATCCAATTATCAAAACCAGAAATGTGGAAGTCGTACTTGGCATTTCCCTTTTAATTCCTCACATCTAATTCATCAACACGTCCTTAATTTCATCTTCAGAATCTATCCTACATGCTGATTTTACTCTGTTTCATCACATGACATCCATAATAACCTTTTAAAAAAATAAAATCACCTACCATAAGAGTCAAAATTGAAAAGAATGTCAGTATCAGTTGATGATGAATCTCTGGGCTATGAGATCTCGTACGTCGTTAGAGCAAATTTTAACCGGCAAAACCACTTTGAAAAGAAGAGGTACTGCCTATTAAAGTTGAAGATGCACAACTGTTCTATTCCCAGAGACATACCAACACGAATGAGTGAACAGATGCACCAGGAAGCACAAGAGTGCTCATGTCTGCAATGTTCACGATAGATGTAGGTGGGAACACCCCAACGTGTGTTGACAGTAGGATGATGACAAACAAAAAAATTGAGGGATAGATGCACTAGATACTATAGAGCCATGCAAATGAACAAATTGCAGGTATATGAAATAGAAATGAAACAACATGGATGAATTTCTAAAATGAATTGAAATTGTATCAGTAATATTTAGCAAAAGAAGCTCGACACAAAATGATAGAAAGAATAATTTCTTTATATAAAGTTTAAAAACCTTGAAAGCTAAGTTATAGTGTTTAGCAATTTATACTTGGGTGGGAAAAGTATAAATAAGAGCAAATAAATTATTACCATAAAATTCAAAATACCAGTTACCAATGGGGGAGAGGCAGTGCCAATCATAATCCTGAACATCACAATCCCAAATGTTGAAATCCCTTAAATCTAAAATCACTAAAGTCCCAAATCCCCAAAGTCAAAATCCCCAAAAATTAAAGTCCTAAATTGTTCAAATTCTGAAAGCTGACTTCTGGGGAAGGGATTGGTGTGTTTTTGGTTGTACACAGGATAGATGCATCATGTTAGTTGTATCATGTTAGGCAGAACTTATTACCTTACTATTATCTTTATTTATAAATTAAGTATGGTCTAAGGAGATGGGTATGGGTGCCAAGTTGACAAGGGGTGGACTTGTGGACTTAATTTTAGGTGTCAATTTGATTGAATTAAGGAATACCTAGAAACCTGCTCAAGCATTAGTTTGGGTTTGTCCGTGAGGGTGTTACCAGAGGAGATTAGTGTGCGAATCTGAGTGGGGAAGTGAAAACCTGTCCTCAGTGTTGGCGGCCACCCTCCAGTCAGTGGGGGCCATGGAGAGATCAAATGAAGGAGGGAAATTGATCTCTCTATGAGAGCTGAGACAGACGTTTCTTCTGCTGCCTTGGACATCAAAACTCCAGGCTTACACCAGCGGCCCCCAAGGCCGCTTTCTCAGACTAAGAGTTACAATATCAGCTTCTTTGATTCTCAACATGAAAACATTGAAACTTCCTCAATAAATGAAGAGATGATTGTTTTGTATATTCACATTTGTGAGAGATATTTCTGGAGTTCTCAGCTCTTTGGGCAACTGCATGTGCTGTGGTGACTCATCATGGTTTTTGATCCTAAAAAGATGTTGTCCATCGTGGTATTTCAGATGACCGCAGTTATAAAACTGGGTGCACACAATTACCAACCATAGTGATGTGTGTTTGTACATTTTGCTTTTTCACCTATCTCTTTATGAATATGATTCATCTCATAAATGTTAAGCCTGTGCAACTGTCATTAGTATACCTGGGTGTTCATGCTTGCAAATATATGTATGTTGTTATTGTCTATTTTATTGTATAAAATGGCCTAATGAAGTGTTACGTCATGTTTTATGTTTCCCAAATAATTTCCCCTTTAAAAATGTAACTAAATATCTTTTAAATATTTTTATTATTTTTTCCAGAATTATGTTTTTGGGATTTTGATCTTTCAGGATTGTGATTTTCAAGATTTTAGACTTTAAAGATTTTGATCTTTGGGATTTCTACATTTGGGATTATGGCATTCAGGGTTGTGTCTTTCAGGATTATGGCCCAAACCTGGGTGAGGTGAAGGTAGTTTTGATTTCTGGGATGCTGGCGAGGTTCTATTTCTTGCCTTACATTTGTTTTTACAACTACTTACTTTCTAACAATTAATCTATAATTTTATGCTTTGTGTACCTTTACATATAAATGCATTAAATATTTATCTCTGTATAAATATCTATGCATTATATTTCATAATAAAATACACAAATATTAAATATATAAATAACTTGCCTGAATAAAACCATTGTGCGTAGAATGAAATCCAAACATCATCTTGTGGGTGATGAGACTCTGCAGGAGCTGGCTGGGCTTCTTTGCAACCTCATCATCTTACAGCCCTTTTTGCTTATTAACTACTCTGACTCTCATTGCTTTCTGCCACTTCCTCAAATACACCAAGCTCTCGGCTGTTTCACAGCCTCTTTGCCTGCTATTCCTTCTTAAAGAAAGCCCTCCCCTGGATCTTTGGTGAGCTTCCTCTTATCCTAAGTCCTAGGTTAAAATGTTATTCCTTCTGAAAAGAGATCCTACACAAAAGTTTGACCTTTCATCTTCTGGCACATTGCCCTGCCTATTTTCTTCTTTGCACTTAAGATAATTTGTGATCTCTTTGGTGCTGCTTACTAATCTGATGCCTGTATTCCCGACTATACTGGAGATTCTGGGAAGGCGGAGATCTTTTTTGTTTGTTTGTGTTATTGTGACGCTAGTGCTTGGCATGAAGTAATGCTTGGCTAAATATCATTTCAGGAAGAAAATCAATAGACTGGGCTTAGAGTCATAAGAAGACAGCCTATTAGATGACACATTTGAGTAATGTTAACTATGATGGAGGAGGAGGAGGAAAATGAGAAAGAAGTAGAAGATAAACTAGAATCAAATTTTGTGCACTTGCTGTACACATACAGAGGGTGAAGGTAAAGACTGAGAAGTTGATTTGGCCAGTAGTCGGTGACCACAAGGTAGACTGTGTAGGGACTGCCAACTGGCTTTTCCTGTGTGTGTGTGTTTCCTATGGGTAATATATAGCTGTATATGGATGAGTTCAGCCATTTATTTCCAGATTATCATTATAAGAAGGTATTAACCTGAATTCCTTTCAATTTTTCACCACAAGACACCAACAGTGGTTCTTCTTTGCTCTATGAAAGACCACTGTCTGTCCTCATGATGACTTTAGGCAACTGACATCTGCCTTGGGCATTAGCTGCTCAGCACCCAGGAACTGAAATTCCCTGGGACCCTTTAAACCTTGGACCTTCAGACACTGACCTGGCCTCTTTGTGAAGGTGGCCATCTAAATGCTAATCCTCCAATAGATCATACAATTGCAGGAGCTTTGTCAATCTGCATAAAACATCTGAATGCTAATGAAATGGTCCAGCACATTAATTAGACTGTCAATAGATCATTCAGTCTTAAAAGCCCAGTTTCTCTTCTCTTCATTTATTTTCAAACAAAAGAGCAGCAGCACATTAAGAATAAAACCAGAATACTAATTAGTTTCAATTCAGTAAATTTCCAAACAAAGTCTTCATATCCATAAACCAGAAGTATTTTTAAAATAATTTCACAATATTAAACTTTACCTCTTTTTCTATTAATCATAATGAAGGAAAAACACTTTAAGGTGGGTAATATACACATGTGATCTAAAGAGATTTCAATAGCAATGTATTAATAACATTAACTCAGCCAATAAAATATTGGTCTTAAAGAGAATAAAATCATTTTTCCATGCTAATTAGTCATCAAAATTGATATCTAGTGTTAAGTCTATAAATTTAAATGTAGGGGACATCAATTTTGTTACAAAATAAGATTATAAAATTCAAACTGTCAAATTCTATAGTACTTATAGTACAGTACTTTCAGGCTGAGTAATGTAACCCAAAATTCATTAAGGAAATGTACTTTTTTAAAAACAGTTTAATTGGAAATATCAGAGTATAAGTTATTTAGCCATGATTAAAAAAAATTGAGCAATTGGGAAAACAGATCACTGATGTTAATAAATCAACTTGTAATCAACTGTCATTAAAAGAGAGTGTGAAGGACCAAATAAAACTAAGCAAAAACAACATGTAAGTCAAGATTTGGGGACAGTTTTGAGATTGCCACTTCATTTTATGGCTTTGCTGCTGCTGATAGGTAGTACTTTCTGGCTTTAAGAGGCATTCCCAAAGAAACTTGTATACTGAAACACCCCCAAAACAAAATTAACAAAAATTGTGGGCTTTATTTTCTAAACCATACACATTTGATCATTTAATTCCTTTTGAGACTCTGACAGCAATGCACATATTTTTCTTCATGGTATTATGATGTTGTCTTATATTGTTGGTAGATTATTTGAAAACTACGAAAAAGCACCAAGAAAAATAAACATCACCCATAAGTTTATCAGCAAAAATATTTTGTTGTATTTCCTTGAAGTCTATATATAGCATAT
Source organism: Daubentonia madagascariensis (assembly GCA_023783475.1). Taxonomy (NCBI): domain Eukaryota; kingdom Metazoa; phylum Chordata; class Mammalia; order Primates; family Daubentoniidae; genus Daubentonia; species Daubentonia madagascariensis. The sequence goes on along the minus strand of JAKFHU010001640.1, from coordinate 6,609,775 downwards.
AATTTTATTTTATATATACATAGCTGATATGATTATATGTTTAAATATTAGATCATGTCATACTTTTAAAATAACCCTTTTTATTGAGGTATAATTTACATGAAATAGAATTCACTCATTTTAATATTAAACTATTCATGATTCCTCAGAGTAGTCCTATATGGTTATGGTTTATTATCTTCTGATATACTACTAAATATAATTTGCCAAAGTTTTATCAGGATTTGAATCTCTATTTATGGCTGAGTTTGGTTTATACTTTTCTAATTTTTTTAATTTCAAAATATTAAGGGGGTACAAATGTTTTAGGTTACATGGATCATTTTTGTAATGCTTGAGTCCTGGCTATAGTTGTGCCCGTCACCCAAATAGTGTTCATAGTACCCATAAGTTTCGTTTATTCCCCTCCCTTCTTTTTCCCTCCCCCCTGGTTGCTTTCCACTGAGTTTTACTTCCCTCTGTGCACTTATGTGCTCATTGGTTAGTTCCAGTTTAGTAGTGAGTACATGTGGTGTTTATTTTTTTATTCTTGCAATTCTTCACTTAGAAGAATGGTCTCCAGTGCCATCCAGATTGTTGCAAAAGATATTAATTCATGTTTTTTTATGGCTGAGTAGTACTCCATGGTGGACATATACCACATTTTATTAATCCACTGTGAATTGATGGGCACTTGGGTTGATTCTGCATCTTTGCAATTGTGAATTGTGCTGCAATAAACATTTGAGTGCGGGTGTCTTTTAGATAAAATGACTTCTTTTCCTTTGGGTAAACATCCAGTAGTGGAATTGCTGGATCAAATGGTACATCTTTTAGTTCTCTGAGGAATCTCCATACTGTTTTCCATAGAGGTTGTACTAATTTGCAGTCCCACCAACAATGTATAAGTGTTCCTTTCTCTCTGCATCCATGCCGGCATCTATTGGTTTTGGACTTTTTAATAGAAGCCGTTCTAACTGGGGTAAGGTGATATCTCATTGTGGTTTTAATTTGCATTTTCCTGATGATTAGTGATGTGCATTTTTTCATATGTTTCTTGGCCATTTGTCTTTCTTCTTTTGAGAAGCATTTGTTCATGTCTTTTGCCCACTTTTTAATAGGATTGTTTGTTTTTTATTTCCTGCTGATTTGCTTGAGTTCATTGAAATGCTCAAAATTTTCCAGATTTGACATCAGGCTGATTTTTATGTCCTTTTGGCATGTCCTCATCAGTTTTTGAACACTTCCTTACTTCTTGGCACAGAAATGTGTTCAAAAATCACCTTATATTTTCTTTGTTCTAGCCACAGAATCAACCTTTTTTTGTGTGTACGGATATCTAGTTATATGTGAAATTGTCAGTTCATGCTAATATTTTCATTTCCAATCCAGAACCTCAAGGATCTTCAATGATCCAGGAAGGGGGAAGGGAATAGGTCAGGATGGGATCTGCCTTTTTATTTGGAAGGGATGCCATTGTAGGAGCTTCTGCTTATCCCATTGGGCAGAACTGTGATGCATGAAGACCTCAAGGAAAGATTAGGAAATGATTTTCTTTTGCAGATGAATACAATGTCTGCCTAAACAAGACTGGAGATCTGTTAGTAAAAAAAGAAGATAGAAATGAACATCAGGTTGGCAGCTAGGAGTATGACATATAGACACAATCATGACATATGTGAGGAAAACACACAGGTGGTTATGCTTTCTTAGTTCTTGAATAACTGCTATGTATAAGCCCTCATGCTTGAAGAGGAGCACAGGATGTTTCTTTAGTTCCAATTGCTAGTAGGCTAACATTCATTTTTTTTTTTAACTTTCAATAAATACAAATGCGGTGAAAATATTGAAAAGTCTGAACAGAATATTATAGTGTTTGTAAGGGAGCTAATAAGACAATTATTTATCCTAGCATATTCTCTTGCCTATACAAAAGATGAGGTCTAAACCTTATGTACATTTCACGTCCTATAAGATATTTTGGATAGTGTCGACATGACTTCTGATTCCTAGATCATCCTAATCCTTGTTCTCATCCACACCCAATGCTCATTTTCATACCTGCTTCTTCCCGGTGGCCTCGTTTTAACTCTTGCCTTCTTTCTCAAGCTTCAAATCATCACCTTCCAAATAAGACAATTATGCTGAAAGGCAACACATTTTTAGAAAGAATAGCTTCATTCTCAAAAGATCATATGGATGTTCTCAACCTAACCCATACTGTGAACAAAATGGATCACTGTACTCCTCTGAGGAGAAGAAGGTATTTTCTGCTTCCCCCTTATGAAATGGCCTCTGAGGGTCCACAATTGAGTCTTTAACTTATGGTTTGGAGAGTAAGATTCAAACACAAATGGGTCAATGAGGATACACAATAGACAGCTATTCTTCAATCTTTGTGAGTGTTGACTTACAAACTATTCCCTGATGGAACTCCATTTCTCTCTTAGAGAAAAATCACAACAATTTTCTGAGTCTTGGGGGAGAAGGAACCACAAGGAACTTGATACATTATCTGATGCAGACTAATCATTTGTATTCAGTCTCCAAGTCACCATTTGTCCAATTCTCTAAACACATCTATATTATAAGGAAGAGAATAGTATAAAATAATTTGAAATGGATGGGAAAACATTGCTCTGCTTTCTTTTCACCAGAAAAATAATTTCTTTTTGAGGTGATTTTGTTTTAAGATAATTTTGCATACATGAAATATTCCTTTGTTTGGTCTCAATAACTATATATTCAACTGTCCTGGAGCCTGGGACACTACCTTAAGGAATAATAACATTTTCTTTGGATTTTGGATTTGGCACTTTGGATTTGGCTATAATTTGACTGCCTTACATTCATGGTCATCTTAAGATGGATGCCACCAGATTTAAGCACTGAAACTCTAGTGTGTCTAGACATTTGCCATATGTCTAACTATTCTAGGAATGACTTCATTAAGGACAAAAAATTTAGTTCCACTACCCCATTATGACATTAAAAAAAATTGTGACCTCATAGTGGTCTGAGATTTTCTTGTTAGTCTTACTTGCCCAAAGATTCTTGATAAAATAGTATTTTCTAAATGCTGAAATTCTATATAATTTTCATATTTATTGTCATACATAGGAATGATAATATTCTAGAAGAGTGTTTTCCAAGGCATGTTTTGTGGAACACTACTCACACCAGATGCTTTATGGAAGGTGAGGATTCTGGGGACAAAGAAATTTTAGAAATGCCTCAAGCCATGTCCCTCCCTTGGATGTTCATAACGAATATAAAGTTTTGCAAAGTTTTAGTGAACCTTTTTTAAGTTTGAATGAATCTAGTATTTGACCACAGAGCTCTATGATCATAAAATATTTATTCACATCCTTTGGAGGTAGTATTTTGCAGAACAACCTTTGGAAAACACAGTCCTCAAATGTAAGTGAGGCACTGAAATTCATCTCAATGCACTGTTTTTAAAGATGGTTATTCCTACCTTGGCTCAAATAGAGACCAACTACATTTCTATAGCTAAATAGCTATCTAAAGAGTTTAGACATTTTAAAAATATGAGAGGGCTACTGAAAAGTCTCAATGGGATTTTGTAATGATAATTTGTAAGAGCCTCACAAGGGAGAGTAGATGTTACATGCTATCTCCTGCTTTCTCAAATGATAACAATAAAACGTTAAATACCCACCAAATTCCACAGACCGAGGAAGAGAATGATGGCGGATAGAGGGGGATGGAAATGTCATTTTCAGGCTTAGCTATCCTGCAGTTTCTCTTTTGTGTGTCTTTGGACCGTTAATACACAAAGGGCCTAAGGCAATTATCCAGATTTTCAGACTGAGGTGGGAAGAATGGATGGCAGTGACATGGAGAGCGGGTTTCTCAGCACCAAATCTACCCATCTCATCTGTGACATCTGGGCTGCCACCCTCTCCTGCTTCTTTGTGATGTGTCCTCCTGCCATCCTTCTTAAATTTCTCCATCGATCATCTGCCCACATAAGCTGAACTGCAAGAGCTTCCTCACCGCTGTGGACTCTGTCATAAAAACAACTTCGGCTTTCGATCCTGCCTCTCTCTTTTGTCTAAATCCATGGCTAAACTATATAGATGCCCCTTATAGCTAATTAAGTCCAAATTCCTCAACCCCGTGGTTATGTCCTGACGCTAATTAGTTCTCTCTCTTGCCCCACAGAGAATCAGCCTAATTCCTCATTATTTTCCCAAACAGATCATTTCAAGCTGCTCTATTCACCTTTTGCATATATACTGCTCATTCCTAACCCCCAGTGTTTATATTTGTTGTTCTTTCTACCTCGAATGTTCTGGTTTCTACTAACCACTAAGTTGTGCCTCTTGACCCATTCAGAGCTTTCTGCCTTATTTCAGCAGGCGTTGGGTAGCGGAGTCCTGCCCAACGTTCATCCTCTCTCTTCTGATCACAGCAGTCCAATTTTCCTTTGAGGCTGCCTCCCTTTCCTGCCCTTTGTCTGTAGTGTTTGGGAGAGTAATCAGTCCCCAGTTCTAGGAGTGGTCAGGGGATGAAGACTTGGCCAGTCAGAGTCATATTGATGGGTCCGGGTGAACATATATAATGCTCCTGTTCCAATGGGAATAGCCTCCAGACTTGTGCTGGAATTAAAGGAATCATATAGGTTTTGATAAACCCATAGGATGTGAGCCTACAGCTGTTGGTGAGCAACTTAACACCACACTAAGAGAATCTTCTAATAATGAAACCATCACAGAGTAAAAACAGAGTCAAGAGATGGAAAAATATCATCTGGACTCCTGTATCCAACTGTACCTGAAGGCACCCTGGGAACATTCCAGTAACTTGAAGGGATATTGATTAACCCCAACACCTACTTTGTAACAGACCCTATACTAGTTGTTTTCATATCAGCATCTCTCCCAAATGATGCATTATTTAGGCTTGGACAATAATTCTATAAGGTAGGCATGAGCACACATAGTTAGAAACTGAATGTTTCAAAGCCAGCACATACTATTTTTCCCTGTGCCTAGCTTTTCAATTTTTTTTCATTCATACATTCTATGTGTTTATTTTGAAATCCATTTTCCAGTTTTTCTATATATGCTTATATTTATCAGTAACATGAACCAACCCAGATGTGGAAAGAATATAAAAATGCATTGTATCATACACACAATCCTGCATAGAAATAATTTTGCTTCTGCACTGTCTAATGCATTTTGTTGTCCAAGTACATATACCAGAGCCTGATAACACTGTCAGCTCTGAGACTAACCAGGTCAGAGCACATCAGGGACATCACGAATAGAAAACCTACCATGCTGATGATTTTGGTCATTTTTAGCCCAGTGGAGGGAGCTGCGTTGACATCAGAGACACAGCTAACACCAGCAGGATACAGAACATAAAACTGCGTTTCTCCTCCTTCATACCTTATGCAAACCAGGGAAACTGGTTTTATTTCCAATTTGGTAACAAAAAAGAACAAGGTGCTAATCTTTCAAATGAAGATGGAAATATTTTTCCTACTGGCTGCCTTTTCAGCACTATTTCTAAGTGAACTGTCCTTAGGGAAGCAGCCCGGGATATAATTTTACTGTCACATAAAACATTGCATTATATTTTAGTCAAATACATTTTATGCTTTGTCAGTTCCCCCCTCGCGTGCTCTCTCCCTCTCTCCCTCTCCCCCCGCCCCCCACCTCAGCAATTTAGATGGAAGGGATTTCTTGGAGTGAAACTTTTAATCTCGATGTATGATGCCTGTGCTTGCTCTAACTGATGAGCAGATGCAATTTAATAGATATGGAATGAATTCTAAGGGCATTTGGCATACCCACCTCCTCCGGGCAAAGAGAGCTGCTGTCTGTTGTGAATGGAAAAAAAAAATTGGGGCAAGTTTAACAATAAGGAAAACACTTTCCTTTTTTCTTATTCCAGGAGATAAAGGAAACCACCTTATGATGAATACTAGCTTCCATAAGATAGAGGTGGAAGTGGGGAAAAAAGAGAGGAAAATCACTACCTTCTTTGAAGTCATTATGTATTTCATAACACAGGAAAATGATTTGTCTGGGTTATTTTTAAATGAGATGGGAGGGGGAAAAGAACTTTGATATAATATGTATTAAATACGATTTTCTCCATATTTGAAGCTTTTAGGTAGTTTTTTTCCTACTTGATCTGAGATAAAAGACCCAAATTGCTTTCCTTTCACGCTCACCTTTAATTTATGTCAACTTTTATTGGAACTGAACTCTCAGGGATGGTGAAATTTGCCTTCCCTCTCATCATCCCTATATCTAATTGTATAATAATTATTATATTATTTTGTCCTACAAATCCGGGTTCCTAGAAGTGATTACTGGATTACTGTCACCTTAAAAATGTAACTCTAAGTATGGAGGCTTATTTTTAGAGACAGAAAATCACTTCTCTATAAAACTGTAATATGAGTAGAGGTGTGGATGGGGAAATAATATTAAATGCATTATGGATAGGCTGGACTGTAATAAAACCAGGGAGCCTTGTTATTCTGAAAAACAGTGAGAAGTCCAGCATAGATCAAAGGCAGGGTAATAGCAAACCCATTAATAGAGAGAGTCACAGGATCACCGTGCGATGTAAGCTCCTACAAAGATGTCACTCAAAGCCTCGGTCTTGGCTTCCCACTGTCTCCATTAGCAAAAAATCAAAATGAGCTTTTCTCTTCCTTATATTTCCTTTTTTTTTTTTTTTTTTTTTTAAAGTAGATATGACATCTGAACTAAACTCAAGGGTCTTTCCACTGTTAACAAATGTGGCATGCATGCAGTTTATCCCCATTTTTACCTCTTTAAGGACTCAGAAACTATGGGCTGGGGAGGAGGTATTAGCCTCATTTGGAGTTGGACATTGGACATGGCACCTATTATCTGTGAAGGCTGCTCCCAGCCCAGGTGATGCTTTTCTGATTTCTTTTCCTGAGAAGAGTTTAGAGGCCTTGTTTTCTAAAATTTTAAAGCTTTGTGACACACAGGCTAACAAAATTAGCACAGATCATTGGAAGGAATTATCCAAAATAATCAGTTAGAAATTGACCTCCTGCAAAAATTTTCTCTTTTCTTCTACACCATGTTGATTGTAAGAAAGGGCAGAAAATACTTTCTAAGAAAATAACTTAATAATCACTGTTAAAAGACACGGAATGACCATTTTGTCAACTTCCAGGGACAAATATTAATATATTTTACTTGAGTGAAAATAACTATAATTTAGCTGGCAATGCCAATGTTAATGATAATAATGACAACAGCCAATACGTTCTGGGTGTTAACGATGATCTAGGTGTTGGGCTTTATAAGTATTATCTCCCATGCTTTTCCTAAAAACCCTATGAGGTAATCCTTCTGATTTTTCCCTGGAATAAGGAAAATGATGTCTGGAGAGGTTAAGTAACCAGCCCAAAGTCCCACAGCTGGTAAATGGCAGATATGATTGAAACCCAGATTGTCTGAGGATGCATCCATATGATTATTTCCTATGTCTTACTGCTTCACAATGTGGTTTCACCACAAAGATTAAAATATCTGTATGAATGTCAGACATTTTAAGGGAATGAAAACTTCCTGTATTTGCAAATGACAATATATTTTAACCTCCAACCTCCAGAGCTACTTATGGAATAATCAGCATTTCAGGAGGGGGATACAGGTTGTGTTCATTATGTCTTAAAGAATCATTATTCTAATTTCTGGCATAGGACTCAGACAGAATGTTTTATTATAATGAGATGGTAAATGGACCGATACTCCCAGAGATGCTGTTTGAATTGAAGGGGCAATTGAGTCCCCATTGTGGTTCTCAGCTGTGCTTTGTTTCAGAAACATCCAGGTTAAAAAAAAAATTGTTAAATTAGAGACAGGGTTGAGTTGGAGAGACTAGTCTGCCTGGACCTTGGGAAGCTGGAGGGGGACATATTGTTCTGGTTCAATTGGGCATAACTCTGTTGGGTCCCCCTTATGGTAAAGGTGGGCAAGAAGGAGACATGCGTGGAGACATTCCTCTGGCCCCATCAGTCTCCTGGAGGGCTGCTTTACATATTGTGACTGTATCCCACCCCCAAAGCTTCTGGCTTTGTAGGTTTGGGCTGTGTCCCTAGAATTTGCATTTCTAACAAGCCCCCAGGTGATGCTGATGCTGTTGGTCTAGAGACCACACTTTGAGGACCGCTGCTGTAGGAGATGTTGTAAGTGCTCTGTCCATAATCCTTTGGATTTCTTCACCAAATTTCTGCAGAACAGTTCCTGGTGTGCTTCTATTCTGATCACCAAGAACCTGCTCTGCCTGAACATGTGGTAAGCCGGAATCCCTCCTGTGGCTAACCATCAACCAGTGACTGATGGTGCAGAGGATGGGCTGCATCATCCCCACTGGAGTAACTCGGGTGTGACCTGCACCTAGTCTAGATTTCCCTGCAGGACTGAGTTACGGTTACCATCCATGGGGCATTGCTTGATGTTGCCCATTTTGTAGCCTCCTCCTGCTCCCAGTTCAGCTGCCTCAGCCCTCTCTCAGTTTTTCCAGGGACACATTTAATAGGTCACTTCCCCACAGATCTTTAGCAAACTCAGCAGGAGACTTAAGCACATTGACAGTTTTTCTGAATGGTGAAATAGTCCTGGGTATAAAAGGGAGAGGCACAGCAAGAATTACTCTCCCTCCCCAGCTCAGCCTAAGGGGTGGATGTCAGGGGCAGTGTGTGGGGGATTACTCGTGGGGCACCCAGAGCAATGGAAAAGTCACATAGGCTGCATCTGTCTGGCTTCCTTGCAGCTCAGCTCTGCATCCTCCTGTGCACATATGTGGCTCACATTTGCCAATCTTCCAACAATTCCATTTTGTTGTGTCAGAATATGAACTCCTTGAGTTCAGGAATTCTTTTTCACTGCTTGTTAACTGTTATAAGACCTTAGAAAGGTCCAGCGCATAGAAGATGCTCAAATATCTGTTGCATGAATGCATTCTGGGATATCAAATAATGAAAAGTAGTTTCAAAACAAAAGCAATATTTTGTGGTGAATGGGCGAGGGCTGGAAAGTTGCATCACTGGGAATTAATATCAAGTGTGCGTGGGGCCTCTTCAGCTCGTTTCTAGTCAACGTTAGCACTGTAGTTGCATCAGAAATGGGATCTGAAACCCAACATGTAACTAAACGAAGCTTACAGCTCTTTTTTATCCTCTTTTTTTCCCTTTGTCAATTAAACACTTTTGAGCATGTACAACAAAATGAGGTTTTAGTTTCTTAACCACAATATTTGATACTTAAAAGCTATTCAATTAGTACATATTTGAATAGCCACTATGTGCTGAGCACTTCTAAATTCTGGGAATATAGCAGTTAACAAAATAGTAAAAAAGAAAAAAAGAATCTCTGTCTTCAAGGAGTTTACTTTAGTTAGTCATTTAATTGAAAACTAAAAAATTATATATATTTATAGTATACAACATGATGTTTTGAAATTTGTCTACATCATGGAATGGCTAAATCAAGCTAAGTAATATATCTATTACCTCACATAGTTATAATTTTTGTGGTGTGAACGCTTAAAATATACTAGGAGTTTATATTCTGATGCAAAAATGAAACCATTTACAGACTGGCCAATGTGACCCACATGTGTTCAAAGAAAAGCACAAAACTCACTTGTACATTTATGTAAAGAAATCCATTAAGATGTTTCTTATGATTTCAAAATAAAAGTGATTAACAAAATAAAATGCATTTATTTCCTTCAACATGCCTCCCAGGCCTTGGCACTTGCTCATCCCTCTTCTTAAAAAAATTTGCCCTGAAACTTCTTGGGGGTTTGCTCTTCCCTTTAATTCTAATCATCCCCTTGAAGAGGAAGAACCTGTTTTTATTCACCAATTTTGCAATTAGGTAATCTCCCCCCCATACCTACACCCGCACACACTACCCCTCTTTCACACTAGCCTGTGCTTTGTTCTTCAGGGTGCTATTGCTATCTGAAGTTACTGTGTTACTTATTTGGTTATTGACTTATCTTGTGTTTCCTCGCACCGGTGCAAACCCATGTAGCAAGTGTATTTGTCTTAAATTGCTAGGGCTTCAGTGCCTGGTGCACAGTGGGCACTGATTAAATCATGATTGACTACATGATAGTATAGATTTAAAAATCTGAAAAAGATAATGTATATTAACTTTTTTGGAGTTAATGTTATTGCACACAATTATTTTATAAAACTGTTGCTTTCAGTCTGAAAACTCTTTTCTCTTTTCTTTATACATGCATAGGGCCATCTGTTAATTTACAGTTGTAATTGTTTCTGCAGATGGGTGTTAAATTATAGACATGACCAAGAAGACATGGCAGAACTTGTTACCATCCTTTGCCAATGCCCTTCTTGTGTGTTCATTTTAGAGACTGGGCCAATTATTCAGCTCAGAAACCTCCACATAAATCAAATGAATTGTTCACAACGGCCTTTTCAAAGCAATTTTGTCATGCTATGGAGGAATCTTGAAGCCAAGCACTAGAGATTACAAAAGAGTATCTCTGGATAGGGAATTTATGCGCTTACTATGGACACCGTGGCTGTGTTCTAGCCACATAGCTGCAATTTCAGAAAATTCATTTCACTTCCCCCCCGCCCATAGAATGGTTCCTCAAGCACATCACAGATTTTGATCAAATTGTTTTTCACACCGCCAATCAAATGGGTGACAGAAATCGGTTTAAGTAATTTGTCCACTTTTTGGCATTTCATATATTGGCAATAAAAATCATGCCAGCCTACACTTAATAGAATTCACCATCTGTGATAAATGTCTACCAATTATTTTCCTTAATTTGGTGTTTGTCATTACTTTTGATAACAGGGATGGCATCACAAAATTTTTAGATCTAATGAGGAATATAAAATACACTTTATATTTTAGAAATTGCACAATAGAATTTTTGGTTGGTGGGCAACGTAGTGGACATCTGTTGTTTTTTCCTGCTCAGATGTTGTTCCCCATCATAAAACATCCCTTCAATTTTTTCTCTGGGGACCCATACCTGCCCCCAGTCCCAGTGCGTGTGATTCAGATGTGACTGACTTTATCATTCTCTCCTCTGTCTTAGGGTGGGAACAGGATCATCAGCAATGTCCTAGGCCTATATGATTGGGTTCAGGAAAAGGCAAGTAACTCAAGCTGGTCCAGTGAGCCTAGGCCTTATGGTGTTCACTAAAGCTACCAGGAAGGAAGCTGCTAATTCCACCAGACTAAGTGCCGTGAGGATATAACTCTGAAGCATCAGCATCCATAGGACAGGAAGAGCCCGCATGAAAGCAAATGCAACTCAACCGAAAGTAGAGTTGACAGACCGAGGGAGAGAGAGAAAGAAAGGAAAGGATCTGAGACAGACTTCTGTAAGAGCGTTTGACTCCTAGATCTAGCCATATTGAAGGGGAGGCCCACCTTCCTAGACTTCTTCAACTATTTCAATTATTTTATTTTTATTTTTTTTGCTCAATATAGTTTGACTCATGCTTCTGTTATTTGAACCTGAAAAATTGCTGATGGCTAGAGTTGGGATTACTAAAAGCAAAGATAGCTATCCAATTCTTTATAAATTTGGCATGATTTATTCTTGGAATTCATATTTCCCAAAGACCCAAGGTTTTTAGTCTAATTACAAATTTTGTATTAACAATGTACAAATACGGTTTCTTAAAGCTAAGCACGCCCATTCTTTCTAAAGAAGATTCTGTGAACCACATTTGCCAGTAGCTTTGTGACATTTCTTGTTCAAAGATGGGGGTGAAACCAATATTAGGGAAGCTCAAACCAAAAAGAAGTTTGTATCTTCACCTTATTTCCAATTTATTTCAAGCCTAACGCAGAAGGAGAGAAGAAGCAGATCACCATATAATCTATTCAATTTCAATTTCAAAAGATGCAGCGGCTGATCAAAGGATACTTGGGAGCCGCACATTTCCATAAAATGAATTTTGACAACTTTCCCCCAAATGTGTGTCTTACTTTAGCTTTTGATTTGAAAGGAGAAATGGAGGTTGGCAGGAAAGATAAATGAACGTGATACTGACAGTGTTCGGGGCTGCCAAGTAGCCTGCATCTTGGAATTTCTGTAGTTTTCTACGGCAGGTCTTAACCTAGTAGTTTTAATCTAGTGTGTGCACTGCTGCTTCCCAACTTGTGGTTTCTCTAGATAAGCCTTCGTATTTTCCCAGGGTGATGGATGTCTTAAAGCAACACCTCCCTTTCACCAGCCCCAGTTCAGTCTCAGACAGGTCAAGCCTTCTGATCTCATTGTCTGGGAATCTTTTATATACGTACTAAAATACCTAAAATGCTCTTAAATATTTTTACCTATAATTCTACATGACTATGTGCTTCAGACCAACAGTCTTGAGGGGAACTGGATTTAGTAATCCACTGGGTCAATATTGTTGTGCAGGCACCATGGTTTGCCTTCCTTTTTTTTAAGCTAACCCTCCAAGTAGTAACATATTAAGTAATATCTGAGTATTTTCAAAATTTAGATCTCAGTTGCCTCTTTGACACCACCTGAAACACACTCTTGTTAAGCTGCTTATTACTTGCTACTTTCTCTCAGAGTTAGCAAACTTGGTCCTTATGATGTGAAAAGTCTGACTACTTTGGGATCCGGCTTGCACAGACACTTCGATTGCAAAGTAGGACGGGACCACAGTCATAAATTAAGAATAAATAAGTAAATGCACAGTGAATCAAATATAATTTTAATTTTTGAATAGTTTACTTCTGGCTTTATATTGAGCAAATAGTAAATTATTTATGGTGGATTTACTCAATAAATACAAAGAGTTAGTTACATAACATAGAATCTATCTTGCAGTAGTTCAAATCAATTTGTTTTTTTTAATCTTTTGAAAGTTTCTTAAAAATCAAGGAAGCTATGCAGAAAACAATTTTTTCTTTTCTTTTTTTTATTTCAAAGTACTATAGGGGTATAAATGTTTTGGTTTATAAGCATCACTTTTGTAATGCTTGAGTCAGGGTTATAAGTGTGCCCGTCACCCCAATGGTGTTCATTGTACCCGTTAGATAGGTTTTTGCCCATCCCCTCCCCGCCTCACCTCTGATTGATTTCCATTGAGTTATACTTCCCTCTATGCACATGTGTGCTCATTGGTTAGTTCCAATTTAAAAATGAATACATGTGGTGTTTGTTTTTCCATTCTTTAGATATTCCACTTAGGATAACAGTCTCCAGGTCCATCCATATTGTTGCAAAAGGCATTAAGTCATCCTTTTTATTGGCTAAGTAGTATTCCATAGCATACATATATTACATTTTGTGAATCCACTAATGAATTGATGGGCAAATCAATTTATTAACTTTAAACATCCTGCTCTTTGACACCTCTTCTCCAAAATTCAGAACTTCTATTCTCTGAGGCTAAATTCAGCTAATTTGTAGAATTGATTAACATGACTTACCCAAAGCTTTAATTCCTCCAGAGGTATAAGAATTCTAACAGAAAACTAGTGAACACAAATGAATACACAATATTCATGTATTCATTTCATTATTGGGTGTTTGGGTCTTTAAAAGCCAGACTTGTTCCAGAATTTAATGCAGAGCCTGAAGTAGAAGAGTCGGACACTTTCTGGAATACATTGCCTATCCCACCTCTGTCCTTCACCCAACTACCCCACATATATTATCTATTTATTAGTGTGCAAAAAATTCCTCTGAGAGGTAGAAGCTCAACATCACAAACATCTATCATCTCACAGCCTCTCTGGGTCAGGAGTCCAGGCAGAACTTAGCTGGGTGTCTCTGCTTCAGGGTGTCTCATATGGCAACAACGAAGGTGTTGGTTGGGGCTGCAGATTTCTTAAGGCTCAACTTGAGGAAGACCTGCTTCCAAGCTCACTCACTTGGAAGGTCTTAGAAAATTCATTTTCAAACTGACTCATGTAGCTCTCGGCAGGTCTCAGGTTCTTTTTTTCTGTTAGCTGGACTCATCTCCTAGCCACGTGAGCTCCTCAAAAGAGCAAGGGCTTGGAGAGAGAGAGGATGAGGGAAGGCAAGCAAGAAGAAAGTCATAGTCTTTTTGTAAGCTGATCTCTGCAGTGACATCCCCTAACTTTTACTATATTCAATTCATTAGAAGTGAATCCTAGGTCCAACCCACACTCAAAATGAGGGGATTACACAAGGGTGTGAGTACTTGGAGATGAGGAGTCTCTGTGGGCCATATCAGAGGCTGACTATCCCACATACTAGTCTACCTCGGATTAAAATGTGAGGGTGGAATCAGACAGACCTGGGTTTGCGTTCCATACCTAATACTTATTAGCTATGTGATGTGGTCAAATTTCTTAACCAGGGGTAGGGAACCTATGGCCTTGGGGCCACATGTGGCCTTCTGGATCCTTGAATGTGGCCTTTTGACTGAATCCAAATTTTACGGAATTTGTTCTGTGAAGTTTAGATTCGGTCGAGGGGCCACACTTGGGGATCTGGAAGGCCACATGTGACCTTGAGGCTGCAGGTTCCATTTCTCAGCCTTGGTTTTCTCATGTATTAAAATTAACACAATAATTCCTCTCTCCCAGGCTTGTGGTATTCCACATAGTAATATCACAACAGAAGTCCCTTGTGCAATGCCTGAAACATAGTAAGAGCTCAGTAAAAAACATATTTTTTCCTGCTTCCCTCTCTTCCTTAAACTCACACAGCACATGCAAACCTTTTCACCTTGCCAGGCCTTCTGCATCCCATTGGTAAGAACACTGATGTTTGGGTAATGCTTTCTGAGTTCGAATCCAGTTGCTACCATCTCCTAGCTGCATGAACAAGGGCAAATTTTTGCCTATCAGATGCAGTTTTCCCAGTTATTACATGTGGAAAGCAATGATCATAGTATGTATGTGAGGAGTAAATAAAATAAAACATATAAGGGGTTTAACATATGCCTGGGAGATTGATATATGGCAACTCATTTATATGAAAACTATTTATATTAAATTATATATTATGCATACTATATGGGTGATAGACAAACTTATAACTTTGACTTAAATTGTACAAAAGCAATTCATGTAACCAAAACGTTTGTACCCCCATGATACTCTGAAATAAAAATAAATAAATAAATAAATAATATATTACAATATAATATTTATAATATATATTAGATGACAAAAATATATATTTATACTCTATATTATATTTTTATTAAAATTATTTAATATTTATATTAAAATTTTTACCCAAGGAAAATTATTAAAGAAATCAGCCATTATTATAAGTGTGGGCCCTAGCAAAAGAATATTGAAAACTGCTTTGAGGAACTCCCCCATACCCAGGGTTTTTTCCGTTCTTTTCTGTCTCTCCCCCAAGTGCCAGCTCGGGCAGTTCTCTGCCTATAGCAGAGGGCTCCTATTAAGAAGGCAGTAATTTGGCTAATTTGGGGGGAAAATATGGCCATGAAAAGCAGACTTGGATCACAGAGCTTACACGTATTCAATAAGCCATGAGGCAGAAGGAAGTAGAGAGAAATAGTGATGTTTGCTGGGGAAATACCAAGATAATAGAAGAGGGAAATAATGTGACTAAAAAGGGGTGCCCAAGACCACACAGTGCTAGAGACACTGTGGGCTGGCTAGAGAGAGGGCAGGTGGAAAAGCCATCAGCTAGTCACCATAGTTAATCTCCAGTTTTGTCTGAATTTTATAATATGTTTACTTATGGGGTAAAAAACCCAAACCAAACAAAGAAACAAAAAAATCTGCAATGGGGACACTATTCATGTCATCCAAGGCAAAGAACGTGAAATGGTGATTTGAGGAAAAAAAGAATCGTAAACTGTGTTCCTGGTTTCTTGTTTATTCTTTTCCTCTACGCTTTCTGAACCCTCGACCTTTTGCCCCACCCCCTCTAAACCACTACCTGTGAAAACATGCTTGTCCTAGAGAACATATTGATGAATTCACATTCGTCTTTGAAAACAATTTTCCCACTCGTAGTACCCTGTCAGGCTTGTCCAAGATCAAAACAAGACCTCGTGGTGCTCTGAAAATGAACTCGGTTAAGCAGCACTGTTTCAACTCCACCTCCTATAATGATCACCCAGAAGGCAGTGTGGCAAGGGATGGTCTGGAATTTTAAGGAAGCTGCTTCCAAGACTGTGTCTGTGTTCGCCCTGCCTTGGTGACCAGGATGGGGTCACCTTTCAATTCTCCAAATGTTTACTATCTTTTCCTACATGGCAGGGGCTGAGCTATTGAAAATGGGGCTCAGGAGGAAAGAGAGAGAGGTAAAGTGGATTTCACACAGGGGAACCACCATTAAACACAGAAAAATACTGGTTAACGTTGATACTCGTGATGGTTTGCAAGCAACTCACACTTCTGTCGTACATCATACAACAACACTGGGCACAGCGGTAGGCACAAGCGTGCGCACCGTTTATTTTATTGGGGCATCTTAGTGTGCATGCTTCTTTGAGTCTCTTTTTCTGTGCAGAGCTTCTGAATTGAATCAGGAAGGGTGGTTTCTGATCCAGTCCCACCATCCTTCCCTGTGTGTATGGGATGGCTTTGAAATTTCAGCAACGTACATATAATAAAAATGGAGGCAGTTGAGCAGAATGGGTTCAGGTGCAGTCTCTGGGGTCAGACTGCATGTGCTTAAAACTCTCTCCTCCTCTCCCAACTGCCTCAGTTGTCTCATCTGTAATATGGAAATGCTAGTCAGAGGGTCGTGAGCAGTAAAGTTTGAATTGAGCAGAAAGTACATTGCCTACTCCATCAAAAAAGGTCCAATCAATATTACTTTTTGCTGTTTGGAATGGGAACCATAATTTGCATTTTGTGTCATCAAGAAACGTTTCAAATGAATTTCTCCTTAAATATCAGGAATCATGGGAAAAGTTGAGTTTTAATAATAGCTATGTAGTGTTTTTAGCATTTACACTATTTCCTGTATATTCTGGTACATATTAGTATATTTAGACTGGTTTCTGTCATAGTGATTTTTAGTATCTCTGGCCCCAATTTTTATAAATTTCCTTTTTTTTTTTTTTTTTGCCTTGTTCCAACCATTCCCAAAAGGCATCAGTGCTTCTTCATGTTCTTGTTGCAGTGTTTTTTCTTTTCTATCATATTGGATATTATTTGTTCGATTCTTTGTTCTAAATTTAATATCTTAGTTCTTCCCAAATGATTAAAGGAATTTACAATATTTAAACTCTAATTACACCTTCACAAAAATACCTTTTTCAGCATATTACTTTCATCGTTTTAACCCAGTAAATTAGACATTATTATTTTATATTGACCATGTTTGTTTAGTTATATCTGCCTGTATTATTTTTTTCATGAATTCTGCTTGCTTCTCACATTTTCCTTCTGGGGGGTAATTTAAAGCACAATATTTTAAAGTATACTTTTAAAAAATTCCTTTAATAAGAACCTGTTCATAATAAAAGTTTCTTGTTTATTGAGATTTTTAAAAAAATTTTATTGATACATAATAGATGTACATATTTCTGGGGTACATGTGATAATTTAGCACATTCATATAATGTGTAAAGATCAAATCAGGGTAATTGGTATATCCATCACCCTAAAGAGTTATCTTTTCTTTATGCTAGAAACTTTTAATTTATTCCTTTCCAGCTATTTTGAAATGTAAAATTATTATCAACTATAGTCACCCTACTGATCTATCAAACACTGAATCTTATTTCTTCTATCAACTGTATGAAACTGCATAAAAATGGCTTTATTTCACTTCTGTTCTTGAAATATAGTTTTATTAATAATAGCTATCTCAGTGGATAGTTATTTCCTTCTAGTTCACTGGAGGATTCTTGATGCTGTAAGGAGGAAATCTCTGAGGACAGTTCTTTCCTTGATCGAGATCTGTCTTTTCATTCTGTTACTAAGATATTCCCTGCATCTGCAGTCTTCTCTGGGTCTCCTACCATGTGTCTGCGTGAAATTTCTTTTTTACATATTTTGCTCCATCTTGCATTGGTACTAGGATATAGTCATTACCTCTCAGAACAGTTTTACATACTTCTCTCTGTTCTGTCCTTTTGGTACTCTGATTAAATGTATATTAGACTCTCTCCTCCCCGTCTCTTCACACTTTTTCATAGTTTCCTCCTCTGGCCTGCATTTTGAGTAATTTTTTTCAGATTTCCCTGTTCACTAATCCTTTTTTCATTTATGTGTGATTTTGCTCTGTAACTAACCACGATTTTTCCCTAAATTTCAATAATTATTTTTTAAAAAGTCTAATAGTCCTATTTTCTTCATTTCTATTCTGCACAGCTGTTTGATTCTCTTCCTGAATGCTTTTTTCCTTTCTATCATTCCATACCTTTAATTTAAATTTTTTTAATAAGTAGTTAGTTTTATGGTATTTTTCATAACTCTATTATGTGAAATTTTTAGAACTGTTTATTGCTTGTACTGTCATTTACTTGTGTGGTTTCCTTTCTTTTTCTTTTTTTTTTACTTCAATAGATTTAGTTGGTACAAGTGGTTTTTTGATACATAGATGAATTACATAGTGGTGAAGTCAGGGCTTTTAATGTGTCCATCACCCAAACAGTATACATTGTACCTCATAGGTCATTTTTGATACCTCCTTCTCTCCTTGCTTCTGAATCTCCAAAGTCCATTATACCACCTTATATGACCATGTGTACCATCACTCAGCTCTCACTTATAAGTGAGTACATGCGGTATTTGTTTTTCCATTCCTGAGACACTTCACTTAGGATTATGGCTTCCAGTGCCATCCAAGTTGCTGAGAAAGACATTATTTTATTATTTTTTATGGCTCAGTAATATGCTGTGGTATATATGTCTTATATAATATATACCACATTTTCTTTATCCACTCATCAGCTGATGGGCACTTAGGTTGATTCCACATCTTTGCGATTATGAATTGTCCTGTGATAAACATATGAGTGCATGTCTTTTTGATATAATGACTTCCTTTCCTTTGGGTAGATAGCCAGTAGTGGGACTGTAGGATCGAATGGTAGGTCTACCTTCAGTTCTTTGAGGAACTTCCATGCTGTTTTTGATAGAGGTTGTACTACTTTGCATTGCCACCAACAGTGTATAAGCGTTCCCTTTTCACTGCATCCACACTAGCATGTATAGTTTTTTTTGACTTTTTAAAAACGGCAATTCTGATAGGGGTAAGGTGGTATCTCATTGTGGTTTTAATTTGCATTTCCCTGATGATTAGTGATGTTGAGCATTTTTTCATATGCTTGTTGGCCATTTGTATATCTTCTTTTGAAAAATGTCTGTTTATGTCATTGCCCACTTTTTAATGGGGTTATTTTTTTTTCTTATTGATTTGAGTTCTTTGCAGATTCTGGATGTTAGTCCTTTGTCGGATGTATAGTTTATGAATATTTTCTCCCATTCTGTAGGCTGTCTATTTACTGTGTTGGTTATTTCTTTTGATGTGCAGAAACTTTTTAGTTTAGTTAAGTCCCATTTATTTATTTTTGATTTTGTTGTATTTGCTTTTGAGGTCTTAGTCATAAATTCTTTGCCTATACCAATGTCCAGAAGAGTTTTTTCTAAGTTTCCTTCTAGAATTTTTATAGTGTCAGGTCTTATATTTAAGTCTTTCATCCATCATGGTTTAAATTTTGTGTATGATGAGAGATAGGGGTCTAGATTCATTCTTCTGCATGTGGCTCTCCAATTTCCCTAGCACCATTTATTGAATAGGGCATCCTTTCCCCAGTGGATGTTTGTGGCTGCTTTGTCAAAGATCAGTTGGTTGTAGGTGTATGGTTTTATTTCTGGGTTCTCTTTTCTGTTCAATTGATCTACATGTCTACTTTTATGCCAGTACCATGCTGTTTGGTGACAATAGCCTGGTAGTATAACTTGAAGTAGGGTAACGTGATGCCTCCAGATTTGTTCTTTTTGCTAAGGGTTGCTTTGACTGTTCAGGCTTTTTTTTTTAAATTCCATATGTAATGATATTTGATTCTAACCTCTTACGTATTTGATCTTAAACTGTGGGAAACTTTGGGCTTACATTGAGAATGTATTTTTCCAGAGAGGTTTTGCATTTGTTCTTAATGGAGAACAGGAGGCTTTACACAGGTAGACTTAAAAAACAAAACAAGAAGAAAAAAAACTTCCTCAATGTTCCCAGCTTAATCTTGAAGTCCTGTGTGTGGTTCCGTCACTTGCCAGATTCCCAGTCCCCAATTATGGCATTTATTTTCAGATTTCCCTTACTCCACAGTGTCCTTTGCATGTTTTATTTATGACATTTTTTGTTTCAGCTTACAGTTTTTGTTCTCTGAGAACATATAGCCCACCATGCTGCTCTCAGCGCCTCCATGGTCTTCCCAGTCAATAAGTCTCTACATCATCATTTTTGTTTGTTTGTTTGTTTCTTTCTTTCTCTTTTAAAACCTGAAAATGGAAAGAGATTTAAGAAAAAAAATAGAAGCAATTTATGCTAAAGTGAATATGGCTAATAACTTAAATATTTGCTACTCATCCATTCTTTTTTTCATCCACACTTTCAGTAAATATTTACTAAGTCTCTCTTATATTACAGATGCTAGACCCAGTACAGGACACACAATGGCCAACAAAATAGATGTGTCTTATTGTACAAGAAGACAACCACAGGCCGTAATCTAAAAGAGTGGCCCTTTAGGGCATGAGGAAGGTTTAATTTGCAATTTCATTATATAAAGAATTCTAAGTCACTGTGATTTAGAAATCTTATCTTCCTATTTTCAGAGCAGTCTGATCCATTTGAAATTATAAACTGAGTAGGAAAAGGAGAGGGAGCACAAAAGATGTGTGGACAAGTTTTAGAAAACTTAGGCTGGAGATATAATCATTTAAATCTGGTTTTCACCATTTGTCTTTCTTCTTTCCACCAAAACAACAACAACAACAGCAAAGCAAAAGAAGTAACATAGCAAATAATGTGAGACTAATGGAATAAGACAGGTAAACATAACAGAAGGAAAAAATATAAATAAAACCCAGGGATTTTTTGCTTGTTTGTTTTAATTTCCAACACCTAGCTTAGAGTCTGGCATATCATAGTCACACAATATATAGTTATCAAGTAGAGTGGAAGCAAAGCAAATGAAAACCATTTCCAGTGAGCAGCATTTGTCTTACTTTATTATTATTATTATTACTATTATTTTTATTTTAAGGAGCCAATATAATGTGCAATTTTGTTAAAAACCTGGGCTTTGGACCCAAAACTCACTTAGATAAAAGATTGGCTGCGTGAATTAGTACAAGGGAGTTTGTTTCTCTAAGCCTTAATTTCACCCTCGGTAAAGTGGATAGGCAACGATACATACTCATTCGTTGTGGTGAAGTTTGAGGGAGAGAGAGCCTGTATCGTGTTTAGCTTCTTGGTCTTCCTGTGTTTTTCCTTCTTTACCACCATCACTGCAGCACAGTCATCATTGCCATTGTCATTGTTACCAAGACCACGTTGTGTGGAACTAATAACTTTCCTCTCTGTGCAAGTGGGCAGTCAAGTATTTGTGAGTATAAGTCATTTTTTTAATATTCAAATTTTTGTGAATAAGGGAAAGGAGACTTAGGATGAATTTTCTTTAAGAGGAAAGAATAAAGAATAAAAACATGTTATTTCTACACCCTGAAGTAGTTAGAAAGACAGCAATGCTTATCATTATCATGGTGGTTGGAACCCCAAATCATTATGCTCCAGGGGAAAAAAATGACATGCTTCTACCCAATTATCAAACTTTGTTTTGCTGAATGGGGATCTGAAGGGCTGAAATTAAGAAATGGATTTTTTTTTTTTTTTTTTTTTTTTACCAGATCATGTTAGGAAAGCAAAGGAGAGAGATGAAGCTGTTAAAGAGAGGAAAACCTTTAGGGAAAAAAAACACAATTTTAAAAATGAGGAATTCAATACTATTTTTTGCCTTGTAGTATGTATTGTAATTATATTCCCATCCTCCTCATCAAATCTTAAGTAAAATATCCGTTTTTGGCACCTTATAGATTTTGTACACCTTGATCTCATTAATTTTTTGTCTTTCCTATAATACTTCAATAAAGAGTATGACATTTTGAAATTACAGCAATTTCAAATGATATTAAAATTGAGACTATAATGAACTTGTAAGAGGAGGGAATGGGGAGAGGAAGGGGAGCCCTTGAGAATTCACAGAATCCCTGTGCTCAAAGGAGATTAAACTCTGCTGCTAAAATCCTAACGATGTTCTAGTAAAATTTCCAAACTCTCAACCTGAAATTTTAGTGTTAAAAGCTGTGTTGACATCCTATCACCCCTCTCTTCTCCCATGCCCCAAATAAAAGATCATTTTAAGACATTAAGTAAAATTTGATTAAAATAATGATGATATCAAACTTATCTCTTGCCAGATGCCAGAAAATGTTATTTTACATGTATTACCTCTTTGTATTTTCAAAGCTATTATTAGCCCCATGTTACAGATGAACAAAGAAAGTGAGTCTCAGAGAAGATACGTGATTTTGTCAAATGTAGAGCTGAGATCAAGCCAGGTCAGTCTGTTCTAAACCCCTTTAGTACCGTATTTTAGTGTTCTTTGGTTTCCCCATTCAAAAACAAGAGGAAAGGTTGAATTTTAAAGCAAACAGAAGACAGGAATTTTAAATGCCTGTGGAAAAGGAGTAGGCGCAAATGTCTGACTTTGTGGAAATAGATGGAATTTGAAAGGCAGTTAAAGGAATCCGTGAGCAAAGGGAGAAGAGAGTTGTAAAATGGCACCTTCTGCAGAAACACCAGTTGTGCATAACAATGTTATGGTAAATGCCCATCTGATAAAGAGGTTTTAATTAAACTAAATAATTTATTATCCATTATACTGCAACGAACTAAAAAGGATATAATCTAAGATGCTTTATTTCTCTGAAACGGGATTGCATACCATAAATTCAGCACATCATGTGTTCTCAAGCGAGAAAATGTCCAGATTAATAAAATGTAGGGGAGATAATCATTAATTTCCATAATATTTTAACCCTTAGCACGTTCATCCAAATGCTTTTCCCCATGCAGAGCTAAACATTGCTTTTTGTTGGATGGGGACTGCATGAAAACTAGTTTTTCATAGGGAAAATTTTTTAATTAAATATGAACAGGTGATATAATTAATTCAATGATAGCTATCCACTGTGTATTTCATATGTATGCGTATGCACACACCCTTTTATGTGTATGTACCTGTACATAATTTTCATATATATTTATCCATGTACATATATATGCAAACATATATTACTCATATATTTATGTAGGTAAATGAGTGTATATTCAATACACTCATCAATGCCACATGCTCCCTCAATTTTATCATCTTTATTTTTAAATTTATAAATATTTGTAGTTATTAGATGTTAGATTAAAAAACACATGCCAAAAACCATAAATAAAATATAAAGTGTTGATTAAAATTTAAAAAATACTAAAATGTATCATCCTGACTCCTTTTTTCTCTATTCTTCCCCATAAAGAAAACTGCTCTTAATAATTTCTTGGGATTCATTTCAGGAAAAAAAGTGCTCAGGCCACTATGTAGTGTTATATGTATTTTTATCTCTATATATTCCATTTCTTGTAAATACTTGTAAGTGAGGTCATATAGTAACATTATTTTGAATTGTTTTCACTTAAGCCTTTCCCATATAGGCACTCATAAATATAGCTTGTTCTTTTTAACAACTTCTTACTATTTTTATATAAACTCCAGTTTACATCTTCTATATTGATGACTATGCTATTTCAACTAATTTCAAGATATTTGCTATTAAAATAATGCTGTAAAGTACATCCATGTGAGATTTATTAATGCTAATTTGAGGCAGTAGAATTGTTGAATGACAAGAGAATTTGAAATTTTAATTACTCTTGCCAACTTGCTATCCAGAAAGGGTTTACTGATTAACACCCCACTAAAAATGTTTCCCTGTACCTTAATAAATACTGAGTACATCATCACTGATTTAATGAGACAATTATTTAATCAAGTTGAGCATTTGTGTTGCCAAATTTTATAAGAATATTCATAACTGTTTTTCTTAAAAAGATAGCCACTTTTGAGTACTTGAGAGAAATAAAATTTTAAGATATTGTTTTTCATACAGTTTGTCAGGATTATAGGATTCTTGTGAATATAAACATGGATACAAAGTCTGATTATTTAGTATCCAAACTAGAAAAATGGCTAATTGAAGAAAAGATAATTTTCTAAGGTATATAAAGTATGTTTTCTGACAATAAAACTCACCATAGTTCATTATTAAAATTTGGAAAACACAAAAAAAACCAACAAAAGTAAAAAGCACCTATAATCCTATTTTTGAGGAATATATATTTCTGAAAGAATGAAAATATATCCTTTCCTCGAGTAATCTTTAACTCTTAATTTTGGAAATATTTCTTTATTCTCTTTCCCTGTATCAGACCCTGTCTATGTATCTACCCATCTAGACAGCATAGACACATCTAAGCATATGTATGTATACACACAATATCCATTTCCATTTGCCTCGCTTGAAGGTTACATAAGACAGAAAGATTTGATTTTTGTCTTGCATCATCATTTCTAAGTGTTCTTTGTTTATCCTCTTTTCCTCCGGTAGATACACACACCCAAATGTTTCAAGTGTGTCTTAGAATTTTAAATCCAATTCAAGTGAAATATAGGAAAACAAGATTACTTCTGAGAGGTTCTCTGTGGACTTGTGTCCCTTCCTTCTCAGCCTTTATTTTAGGAACATGCTCTTCTGCAGTTGCTGCTGAACGTTCCTCAGGAGTCCTAGGACATCTTCTTAAAGGAAAAAGGATCCGCTCAAATCGGAATCCCAGAAGGTATAACTATTGATGTCAGTTAAAATGGCAGTTTATTGCCTTAAAAACATCTAAAACCACATTCCTTAAAATGCAGTATCTTTTTCAACTCTATTCCCTCTTCTTTCCTTGAATAGGAGATATATCATAAAGAAGGATCTCAAACTTTTAATGTTTATTTATCACTTTTCTACACAATTTGAAGGTTTTTCTATTATTTCACAATTGCATGTGTTTTCATTGTAATTAAACCAGTTTTAACCTCTGTTCAAAAGTCTTTTGTTTAACTTTCTTCAAAATGTTCTTCTCTGGGAGGCAGTGTCTCTCAGAAAAATCTCAAGACTATTTCCAAGATAACCTACTGGTTTGATCTGTTACATTCACTGTAAATTTATTGTAGATATACCCCACTGAGAAAGAACTAAAGAAAGAGTAACTATTTCATATTTCTTTATGGAAAGTAAATTTGTAGTTTGTGAGTTGGGACAATGCATAGGGAGGGACAGGGGACTCACAGATGAGTGGCAAAAATTTGTAAACAGGAGCAGTTATTTCTGAAGAGTGAATGAAAGCCCCCCCAAGATGGTATAATAACAAAATGCAACTTTGTTACTGAAGGAACTGGGTCACATGAGTTCCATGTTTATGTGCACCACCCCGTTTTGTTCTAACTCACAGAAGTAATGACAAGAGGTGAATGAAGTACTATGCCTGCCTTGTTTTCTTCATGTCTCAGTTGCTCACAAAGTCACAGAGCTTACTTCAAAGACTTACAACAAAAATACTGAGGGGTTCTAGATTTTAAGCTAAGAAGAACAGATTGTGCCATCAATGTGCGATCTATTCAATATCTTTGTAAAAAGTAGATTTAGGCTTAAAGAGTAAGATATATGGAAAAGACACCAGAATGTAACTTAGATTTGTTTTGCTTTACTTTTCATCTTAATTTTTAAAAAATATATAAGTAATATACAAATGCTTTTTTTTGGTTAACGATTCAACTGTTGCTATATATAAACACAGGCAAATGTGATCTAACATCCAAACTCCACATTTCTGAAACTCTCCATCCACATCCCCCCCATCCAGAGGTAACCACTGTTATGTTTCTGACGTGCCTATGACCCCATAACTCTTCTTTTATCAATATATACAGAGGAGGAAATTTGAGACAGCAACACACACACACACAGGTTGTAAATAGGATGACATTATAAACATTTTTCTGCAACCTGTTTTGTTTGGAAGTCTGTTCAAGTCAGTACATATAGGGCAGTCTCAACAATCTTAAAAGCTTTGTAGAATTCTAGAGTAGAGACATTCTATAGTTTATTTAACCACTTTGTAAATGGCCATTTAACCTGTCTCTAGCATTTCACTGTTTTAAATGGTGCTATAGTAGTAACTTTGAAACCTTGAAACAATTCACTTAATTTCTCTGTCTCAGCATCCTTATCTATAAAATGAAGAAATTGTGGTGCCTACCTTAAAGTGTAACACATATAATACAGTTCTATAGTTAGTGCTCACGGTGTTGTGTTTTCTCTTTTTCTTTTTAGGATGCTGATAATGGCGGTCCTTCTTTGCACACTTATGCTATATGCCTTACGAGAGGTTTTTAGGAGCAGTTATTGTCAGGGGAAAAACTTGCATAAAAATTTTGTTGGAGACTTCCCCATTGCCTTTCAAAATGGCTTTACTGTTTACAGTGACTCATTTATATCAGAATGAGTGTCCCCATATTTTTGCCAATGTTGAGCATTTTCAATAATTTACTTTTTGCCAACATGATAGCAAAAATATCCCAGTTGTTGCTTTATTTTATATATTTTTAAATCACATGTGGAAGTTTTTCTTTTCTTTTTCTTCTATGTTTTTCTTGGTATTTTCCATTTCTTCAGTGAATAAATATTAAGTCAGAGTCAGGTAGTGAATGTGTGGAAATAGATCCTTGCTAAAGTGAAAACATGGAGGTAGAACTACTCTTCAAGGGCATCTGTGTCCTGAGTCTGTCTGCTTTCCACCAGACGAGCATATGGGCTTGTTGCATTTGCTTCAAGAACAAGGAAAGCTGAAGTTAGTAGAAATCTGTTTCTGGACTCTTTTATCTATTCAGTTGATGTATTTATCTGTTCTTTCATCAATGTTACACTGCTTGATTTTAAACTACTTTGTAAGACATGAAGATATCTGATAGGATGAGTCTTTCTCTGTTTTTCAAATTATATTTCCAGTTCTTTACATTTTGAACTTTGTGATCAGCTTAAATGTTCAAAAATAATCTATTGTGATATTTATTGGAATGACTTTGAGTTAATAGTTTGATGAGATAGATCATTGACACTGATAAAAGAGTGAGCCTTCCCACTTAGAGACATGATTTTTTTTTCTGTTTATTTTGGTCTCTTCTAGTAAATTTCCATAGTTTTCTTCTCATTGGTATAGCATACTGCATTGCTTGATGGAGTTTATATATGTATTTAATATGTTTATTTTCTCTGGTGGTTATTTTCATTGCCTTTTCTAATTGCTTGTTGCTGATGCACAGGAAAATTTACAAGTGTCACATATTCATTAATCTTATATCTGGACACCTTGTTGAACTTATCAATTTGAAGAATCTTTCAATTATTTCTATTTAATGTCAAATCAATCCATCATCTCCTCTGTAAAAGTGATATCTTTGTCTTTTATTTTTCAAAATTTGTCTTTTTAGTTACTTTTTTTTGTCTTGTTGCATTTACTTCAGGTCTTTGAAAAACTGATTTCTATAATGATATGGAATACTCATGGGAAAATCTGTGTAACTAAAGCTCTAGCTAATAAGCCCAGTGAGTTCCAGCATCTGAGAAGATCCAAATATTCCTAACCCCAATAACTGCCCTTTCCTGACTAAAGGTAACCATTATTGCAACTTCTATCACAGTGGTGTGCTGGTAAAACAACCCTTTCTCTGGGGGGGAAAAAAAACCAACCCTCAGATTTGTAGTGCTTGCTGACTTGTGTGACGTAAATATCCCGACCACGGCTGACTTTGAGCTACTGGACCTGAGCTGGGATGTGCAGTCAGCCCTCCTGACACGGCACGGTCCTGCTCCTGCAGAGTCCTGCCCTTATGTTAATTACCTCCTTTCTTTCCTCCATGCCTCTACTGTCTAAATATACAGCCCGGAAAACCTAAAGCTTTGTTGAGTCCCCTTTTCTTTATGTAATGGGATAATATTGAGCTGCTTTTGCTCAATATCATGGGTATGGATTTCATCACTGTTGTTTAGGGTAACTATAGTATAATTGTTTTTATGGATGTTTAGGGTGCCCATGTGTAATTACACCACAGTTCACCTGGACATTTGGATTGTCTCCTATTTGAGGCTGTTAAAAATAATCATAAATATTCTGTTGGGTCTGTACTTCTGATTGGAATTTCTGGGTACTATGATGCATGTTTCTTCAACTTTAGTGGATTATGGGAAATTTTCTAGGATAGTTTACCAAATTATATTCCCCTCTGCTGTGCACGACATTTTGCTTCACTCCGTGTTGTCGGTTGCTATCGTCAGTGTATTTAATATTAGCCTTTGTAGAGAATGTGTGGTGATATTTCATTGTGTTTTAAAGTCCATTTTCCAGATTACTAATTAGCGTGTTTTCATGTTTTATTTTGCCACTTGGATTCCTTTGTGTTGGAACTGCTTGTCCCTCTCTCTGTTTCTACTGCTTTTTCTTTTTACTTATTGGTTTGCAGGAGGTATTTTCACATAACTTGGATGAGTCCTTTGCCAGTTATATAAATGGCCAATTATCTTCTCCCTTTCAATGGCTTGACTTTTTAAATGCTGAGTATTTTCATAAATATACATTCTTAACTTTCCTTTTATGGCTAGGGACTTTTTATTTTCCTTTGAAAACATCTATTTTCTATTGCTGAAACAGGAGAACTCAGAGTGGATGCTAGAAATTACTATTGGAGACTGGAGAAAAGGATTACTGTCTTATGCAGCAGGGGAACCTTTGGCAATAATGTGGAAGAAAATATTTACCTAATCAACTTGTGGATCCTGCTAATAATATTTCTAGCAAAATATTGAAAAAGTGCCAGTTGGCTTCTTTTAACTGTATATGATAAAGTATGAGAAGCAAGATATAAAGTAAAGAAGAAATGTCTTAAATTTTGAGCAGAATTAGAGGCAGCATAGAGGTCTTGAGGCAGTCTCTAGTCTCTCCAGCAGGCAAAGCATCCTCAAAGTAACTGATAGACTCAAAGTATAAATCAAATCAAGAGTTTAGTTCTAAGACCCTATCTTAAGTTCTCAGAAAGATTTAAAATGGTACGTAATCAACCCTCTCAGTTTGACAAAATGGCTGTATAAAACCTCAAGGAATTTATCTCATAGAAGCCTGACGTAACCAAAACAGAGAGATCTATCTTAAAAATTGGCTGTTGTTTGGGGCCTTAAGTGGACCCCAGTAGGATTTCCCTACAAAAATCCCACCAAGTTTTGAAGTAGCTTAGAAGATGGAGCCAAAATCTTTGGTTAAAAAAAAAATTGGGGAACCCCTTTCAGGGAGCAGAAATGGGCCCTAATTGTAGAATACAATTGACCTTAAAGTTTGGGAAACTTGTGGCATATGCCTAGTGGATTTCAAAATTGTTGTGGGTTAGTTACTATTATTTATTTTTCATTATTTTTCATTTTGAAAAAGAACGTGTATTGTTGTTATTTTCTCTTGTCACACCATTGTATCGGGTATGCAAGACACAAATAACTTTTAAAAAGTCTCTGGATCAAGAGGTGCTACACCTAAGGAAAATTAATTACACCTGTGCTTAAATTAGATGACATCCTGAACATCAAGACTGAGGCTGAGCCTGATTCTGTAATACATATGAGGCTACTGGAAGTCCTGGATATAAGCATATTTTGCATATGAGAGGAATGTGAATCATTTTTGGCTGGAATGAACAATATGGTAAACTGTTTAATGGCCATAAGTTCTTCCTCAGTATCCATGCTCATTTTCAACATGACCCCAACATTCTCCCACCCGGAAGTTGTCTCTTTGTCCATCACCTTAACTTGGAATTTAGACATGCAACATGATTTTGCCAATGAGATATCAGCTGGTGTGGCACAGACACAAGGTTCTGTGCATTAGGGCTTGTCTTCTTGAAAGCCAACTATAACAGAGTATATGCTACTTTATTGGTGAAGGCATATGAGGAAAAGGCTGGGGGGATGAGAGACCACCTGGAAAAGGACCAGGAGACTAGCTGCTATCCAACATTAATGGCAGACATGAGAATGATGCCAAGGTTTCTGCTGAATGCAGCCTATGAGAAATCCCAAAAGATCCCATGTAGAATAAAATAATCACCCAGCTGTGCTCATCCAACTCACAGAGTCATGAGAAATAATGCATTGTTATTATTGCTTAAGTCACTAATTTTGGGTTGGTCTGTTACACAGCAATACATACTAATGCACATACCATTTTTGAAGTTAAGAACATCCAATATCATTGAATAATAATTCTCTTTAATCAATTTGCAAATTGATTTCAATTCAAAACATCCTTTCAAATGAATTTTTTGGCACTCAAGAAAATTATTCTAAAGTTCGTCTGAAAAAATAGATGTGAGAATATCCATATGTGGGAAATAATAGCCTAAAAGTACATTGCATAATGTTGTTCTCAAGTTCTTTCTAATAATATTTAGGAAGCCATATTTATTATATCCTAAAATTATAAGCTTTGACCATATGAAAAAGAAGAACTTTTCAATTTCAAAATTGAATCATAAATCATATTCAACATTAAACAATTCATTCAACAAATATATATTGAATAACTTCTAATGCAATACAAGCTTTTTCTTTTTTGCAGCTTTATTTTTTATACTTGGCCAATAAAAATTGTATATATTTAAGGTGTACAACATGATGTTTTGATATACATATACATTGTGAAATGTATATTATGTATCACCTCATATAGTTGCTTTTTTGTGTGTGGAGAACACTTAAGATCAACTCTTTTATCAAACTTCAAGTATACAATACAGTTATTAACTATAATCACCATGCTGTACGTTAAGTCTCCAGAACTTAGTCATCCCACATAACTGAGCCTTTATATCCTTTGACTAACATCTCCTTATTTCCCCCACACCTTAGCCTCTGGTAACCACCACTCTACTCTTTGCTTCTATGAGTTTGGCTTTTTTAGATTTTACACATAGGTGAGATCATGCAGTATTTGTCTTTTTGTATCTGGCTTATTTCTCTTATCATAATGTCTTCTAGTTTCATCTATGTTGTTGTAAATGTCAGGGTGTCTTTTTTTTAAGGCTTAATAATATTCCAATGCATGTATGTGTGTGTCTGTGTGTATATCTCTCTATCTATATATATCACATTTTCTTCATCCACACATCAAAACCACAATGAGATATCACCTTACACCCGTTAGAATGGCTATCACCAAAAAGACAAAAAATAACAAGTGTTGGCAAGTATGTAAAGAAAAGGGAACCCTTGCACACTGTTGGTGGGAATGTAAATTGGTGCGGACACTGTGGAAAATAGTATGGAGGCTCCTCACAAAACTAAAAATAGAGGTACCAGCAATCCCACTTCTGAGTATATACCCAAAGGAAATGCAATCAATATCTTGGAGAGATATTTGTACCCCCTTGTACATTGCAGCATTATTCACAATAACCAGGATATGAAAACAACCTAAGTGTCAGTTGTCAAATGTAACATAGCTTTTTTTAAGTGCTTTCTTAACCCAGTTTTGAGGCTCTGGCTACAGGCTGGTCAGATCCCTTTCTTGAGCAGCTGATTAGGTCCACACTACACAAATTTCTCATATTGGACTCTCACACTATGGGAGCAGCAGCCCTTATTGCCCTTGTCTCAGGTACCAGACAACTAGGGACAGTCCCTGTGTTCCCCAAACCCTCTAAATTATTCAAATTAGCCAGTCCACAGGGAACCTACAAAACCTAGCTAAGCCCACCCTGCTTGCCATAAACAAGCTGCCTCCAGCACTACAGCTTGGCATTACCAGGCCCCCATGTGCGTGCCCCTAAGTGCTCCAGCCTGGAAGCCTTCTCTCCTTTGGAGTTATAAGTAACAAAGAGTTCTGCTTTTCATCAATCCAAGTGTCAGTTTGTTAATGTGCCCCACTGTCAACAAAATCTTGAAACCTTATAAAACAACTACTTGCCAGGAATTTTTTATGTGCTGAAAGTATAACATGGAATAAGTTATCCAAAAGCCCTTCCCTCAAATAGTTTTTCTCCTCATGGATTTTGAGGCAAACAAAAACTGGGGAGAATATTTGTATCATATCTTGCAGAAAAAAGTTCTCTATCATTAATATATACAAATACAAATTAATAAAAAATATAAACACTCCAAAAGGAAACTGAAAATGGCAATAAAATGTTAATTGACAAAGTAAAATTTAAGAAGTCAAAAATCACAGGAAAAATGTCAATGAAAACATTGCAAATGGAAATTTTCATGTCTAACTTTTTTCTATTAAATTGATCATTATTATAAAAATAATACAAGCTATCTGTAATTGTTTTTAATTAAAAAATTCAAAGCATAAAACAAGGGCAAATTTTAGGTCAACTAAGCCCTTTTTACTATCAGTGCAATGATGATAAAAATTAGATAAAGGAGAATTAGTACTTCCAGCTCATAAAAGTTAAGACATACAGGACTGATGAGGTAAAATGTTCTGTCTGCATTTTCTTTGACAGTTGAATAGATGTAGCTCTGAGCTGTACTGTGAAACTTAACTCAAATTGATGTGTACCAAGTGATATTCTTTTTTTTCACTGTTCATTATCCTGGTAATTATAGAATTGACTGAAAGCTTAGTTTAATTTGTATCAATAATCCAAAAACCATTTCAATACATGTATTTTTTTTTTTTTTTTTTGCCTCCTTGATCAAAGCTTGCCTGAGAGCAGTTTAAGTGTATTTATGCCCTTGAACATCATCTGGTAAACCCACTGTGAGCTGGGTGTCCAGTGAATCCTGCTGATGTGATGATGGTCCTTGGCTTTCTATGTAAATATTATATTAATATTTCCCAAGCCTCTAATTTTTTTCTCTTTTGCTCAGAATAACTTATTTTTTCAGAATTTAGTTGATACTATGAATGCAAGTCATTATCTTAGTAGATATATTTGGAACAATAAACTACATTTTTCTCTATTAAGGACTGTGAATATTCAAAAAACCCTAGTTTGTTTAATTCTAAAAAGAAAGGGATGAGTCAATACAACCAACAATTTTATTGAGTACCTACTATCCATCCATCAGTCGCATAACCCTTTCACTTACATTTTGTATTTAGCCCTTATGGTAAACTTGAAGGAATTGCCCCCATTTTATGAATGTGGAAACTAAAGCTCAGATTGGTTAAGCGACTTACCCCTGGTCACTGAGTAAGTGATGGATGAAGAATTGTATCTGGCTCCCAAGCCTATACTCCTTCCATTTTTTCATACCGTTCATCATTTACTTTGGGTGGTATTGGAAGCACTCAGACAACCAGTTAGGAGGCAGGAGATAACCTCAAGGATTCTAGACAATGAGCCAGACTCTTCAGAATAAGGCAAGTCTTAGCTGTGATCTGGTGAGATCAGCCCAAATGCATCTGGATTGAATCCACTGAATGGAGTGAGCATAAAGATGAAATTTAGTCTAACATGTTAGTGTTATGAAGGACAATCAGGCCTAGGCTAATTTAGCTATGTCTCTAAGAAGAAAATCCTGGGTGTGCTTGGCAGAATCACTCAGAAATAGAAATAGACTCCAGTTAGTGATTCAGTCTTGAACCGGAGTCATAGGTCATAGTTTCTGTGGGTCAAGAGAGTCTGGGTACAGTTTAGATGTGTACCCTGATCTCTACATCAGGATCTCACCAGGTTACAATCAAAGTGTCAACTGGGCTGTCTTCTCATCTGGAGGCTTGACTGGAGAAGTGGCCACTTCCTGACTCACTCAAGTTGCTGCAGAATAAATTTTTTTGGCATTGTAGGACTGAAAGTCTCAGATATTTTCTGGTTATTGTCCAGATTCCACCTCAGCTCTGAGAGGAGACCCACAGTTCCTCACCCTGAGGCCCTGTCCGTGTGAGTTTGCTACGTGACAGCTTGCTTCTGCAAGGCCAGCAGCACAGGAGTGACTGTTATAGCAAGAGATCATAGGTTGTAGGTCCTATATACACTCAAGGGGGGAAGATTACTGTGTTGAATGAGAAGTATGAATATCAGGGCCAGCGGTCATGGGAGCTGTATTAAAATCTGTCTCCCGTAGACAGTGAAACAGGTTAGTTTCCACCTGTTTAGTACTGTGATAAGAGAAATGCCTCATCAGGTTTTCAATACTTTGGATGGTATGTGTGGAATAAAAAGTGATCACTTTCAATTCCTTGCCACGTTTTTGAAAATTTGGCTACAGGGATGGTATACTCTCCTTTTTTCTTTCCTTTGTCACTGGCTACACCTCTTTGCATGTTGGAGGTCTCAAGGGTTACTTACCAGTTCATACCCCGGAGGCACCTCCCTGTTTCAATTTATCAGAGCCACAGTGCAGCTCATTTCTCTGTCTCCTGTGCTTGTTTCTCTCATCCAATGTCTATGAATATTCACTACATAAATTATTTCATTTGGTTTCATAGCTTTAAATACCATCTATACATTGAATGCTACCAAATTTATATCCCAAATCAAACTTCTCCTCTATTTTTAAATATCCAGCAGCCTACTTAACATCTCCAGCTAAGTCTTTCAAATGCCTCTGAAAGTTACATCCAAAAATGAACTCTTGGTCTTCCCTGAAAATCCGTTAATCCTTCCCTATTTCAGTGAATAAGAAATCGCTTCTTTCAGATGTTCAGACCAAACCAAACCAAACAAAACAAAACCCCTTTTCTTATTCTTGAATTTTTTCTCTTTCTATCATAACTTGCAAATACTTTGCTGGCTCTACCTTCAAAACCCATTTAAAATCTGACCACATCTTACTATTCCTGCTGCAGAGACTCTGATGCAAGCTACAGACATCTCCTATTTGGACTCTTATGGTATCTCTCAGGGAGTTTTCCTGATTTTCTACCCTTAGCCTACAGTCTTTTCTCAATGCAACAGGAAAATGATGACTTTGTAATGCTCATCAGATCCTGCCAGTCCTTTGTTCAACATATTTCCCAGGCTTACAACTTAAGAGAAAGAGTCAAAATTCATAGTTTTGCCTACACTAGCTTAAATGATTTCATTCTCCACTGTTTATCTAATATCATCTCTCTCAATTAGTCTTTTATTGACTCACTCTACTTTAGCAAAACTGGACAGAATAATATTTCTGATTAAGAGATTTTTCATTTGCTGTCTCTTCTACCTATAATGCACTTTCCCAGATATCCACGCGACCTGCTTCCATGTCTCTTAAAATCTTTCAAATATCACCTCCTCTGTGAAGCTGTTCTTGTCTACTCTCTCTAAATGAACAACCACCCCACTCATCTCCCACCCTTGTCATATTTATATCCGTAGCACATACCATCTGACAGTCCATTTCTCTTGTTAGTGTATTTCTGACTCCATTATAGTTTGACCTCTGAAAGGGTATACATTTTTGTAATTTTTTGAACTGCTACATCTCCAGAGTCTACTCTAGTTTCAGACATAAGTCAGTATTTGTTGAATAAATGAATGGACCAGTTAATTACATTCATTGATTTCAAATGTAAACCAACTATGCATTTTTGGGTTCAATTCCACTTGGACATGATGCATTATCCTTTTTATATATTTTTGTATTTGATTTGCTAACATTTTATTTAGAAGTTTTGCATCTAAGTTCATGAGGAACTAGAACTCTTATACACTGTTCATGAGAACATCAAATAGTACAATGGCTTTGGAAAACATCTATCTCATAGCCTAGCCATTCTACTCCCATGTATTAACCAAAAAAAAAAAATGAAAGCATAGGATGGTACAAGTACTTGTACATAAATGTACATAGCAGCTTTATTTGTAATTGTGCAAAACTGGAAACAACACAAATGCCCATCAATTAGTGTGAATAGCTAAACAAATTTTGGTATATCCATATAATGGAATATTAGTCAGCAATAAAAAGGAATGTATTATTGATATGTCCTATAACCAGAATACATCTTAAATAATAATTCTAAGCTAAAGAAGCCAGACCAAAAAAATACATACTGAATGATTCCATTTACATCAAATATTAGAAAATGTAACATAATTCATAATGACGTGATGTAAATTTGTGGTTGCCTGGGGACGTAGTGGTAAAAAGGGTGGGAGAGAGGAATTAAAAAGTGGTACAAATTAATTTTTAAACATGATGAAAATGTTCACTATCTGGACTTACAGTTGTGTAAACATGTCAAAATGTATCAATTTATACACTTTAAATATGTGTGTCTTATTGTATGTTAATAATCATACCTCAGTAAAGCTGTTTTTTAAAAAGGAAATAACAAGGTAATTGCTGCAGTACACTTGTATCATGTCCCAAATCACAAACTGCCATTATCTACCCAACAACTTTTCTGTTTAGAGATACATTCAAAATACCATAATTTTTATATTCCATATAAGTTATATTCTGCTTTTTAGTTCAATTCAGCTATAATGATGGTTAGGAATATATATTAGCTAATTCAAAAATATCTGTCATCTTCCTGAAGGGGTCATTTTGAAATGATTAAAGTGAGTTAGAAACTTTCATGTTACCTCAGTATTGAATTTTTCTAGCTCACATTAGTGCAATATCTAAGGAGGAACAGATAGGATAATGAAATCTTATTTATTGTAGCTGGCTTTTCCCACTACTTCTTTATTAGCCCAGTGAAATTGATACATATAGAATAATATTGAACCTGAATTGTCAGTGAGTATACAAACTACTGTTTGAAAAGCTCTTTCCCCATATTTATTGATCATAGAAAATGCATGCTTTCTGCCAGGATGTGTACATATATGCATGGTATGTGGAAGTGTGTGCAATAAATTAGTTATAATCTATGATTTATCACTCTTTTTATATGGTCAAGGATATTGTCAACAAAAAGTGCATCTGAAAGGATATCTTTTCTCCTTCAGGAGGGACATTTCATGATGCTTTCCAATTTGTGTGATGAGACCCATCCTCCAATTCTCCCTTGTCTTTGACTTCTGATTTTATTACTTGAGCACAAAATATATTTTAGGAACAAAGTGAAAATAGACATTGTAATAAGAAGTGAAGTTTTCAGAAAAAAATCAATGAGCAAATAGATCTTTGGGTGGAATCCAAAAATAATTTATCTGCTTCGAATAATCTTGGCTCAAGCTCTCTTAAATCAAAACGTCTGCATGCACAATTCACAACTGCAAAGATTTGGAATCAACCTAAGTGGCCATAAATTCATGCATGGATAAAGAAAATTGTGTGTGTGTGTGTGTGTCTGTGTATACATTTGTATATACATTATATATATGTCATTTGCAGCAATTTGGATGGAACTAGAGAAGATCCTCAGTGAAGTATCTTAGGAGTGGAAAAACAACCACCACATGTTCTCACTAGTAAGTGGGAAGTTAATGATGGGTAGACATGGTCATGAAGTGGTGTAAAGGACACTGGAAACTAAGAAGAGGGGAGGGATAAAAACTTACCTGTTGGGTACAATGTACGCTATTCTGGTAACAGGAACACTAAAAGCCCTGACTTCAGCATTATACAATTCATCCACGTAATAAGAACACTTGTACCCCCTAATATTTTGAAATAAAATTATTTGAAAAACCCTACGTATAGAACTACCTAGGAAGCCTCCCAGAACCCTGCCAGATTAGGTTAAATACCCCTATCACTCTTCTAGCAACCAATAATTTTTGGTAACATTTATTAAAGTCAAAATTAAATAATAATTATTTTAAAAATTTTCTACTTTATTAATTATCCTCTCTTCTGGAAATAGAGAAAGGGTTTAATCATTTAGGGCCTTA
Organism: Daubentonia madagascariensis; assembly: GCA_023783475.1. Lineage (NCBI taxonomy): Eukaryota > Metazoa > Chordata > Mammalia > Primates > Daubentoniidae > Daubentonia > Daubentonia madagascariensis. The sequence continues at coordinate 6,571,845 of JAKFHU010001640.1, read as the reverse complement.
TGATCTATGTGTGAGAAACTGGACTTTTTCTGAGGACAAAAGGAAGCTAGGAAAGGAAAATACACATGAGAAAGAGAAATGGTCACATTCACATTTACAACATATGACTTAGCCTGAGTGTGGGGAGTGGAAAGGAGAGGCAAGCAGGAAGAGTGTGGCAGACAGGGAGGCCAGTTAGGAAGTCTGTGCAGAAGACAGTCTGGTGGTGTCCCGGCGTAGCAGTGAGGGAGATGGGAAGAGGGAGACAGGCTAAGATCATAAAATGGATGGGCTTGGGGAAGGGGGAGGAGGGATCAAAGATTTTGGATTGGAGACCGAGGTAGAATCATATGTTCAGAAATGGAATGCAGGGGAGGGGCTGATTTCTGGGACAGTGATGCATTTGGCAGTAAGCACTGCACCATCATATGCTTAATTCAAATGTTTAATTCAGTTTTAATTAAGTATATGATGGTGCAGGGCTTCTGAACATGTGGTATCTTGACCAGCTGAATCAGCACCTCCTGGGAACTTGCTAGAAATGCAAATTATCAGGCCCCCACCCCAGACCTGCTGAATTAGAAACACAGGGGGCTGAGAGAGTCCCAGCCATATGAGTTTTAACAAGATTTCCAAGTGATTCTGAAACACGTTGCAGTTTAAAAACAACTACCATAAGTGCATCAGTGTTTGGATATAAGTAACAGCCTCTGAGACATGGGCCAGGTTATTTGATCTTTCTAAATATCCTTTTCCCGCCTATGTAGAATCAAGATTGCAAGGCTTGAGTTAGATAAACCATGTAGCATTGTAATTAGCACACAGTAATAGTGCTTGATAATTTTGGCATTAAAAATGTACCTAGGCCACAGGCTTTGGTAACAAATAGAACTGACTTCCTTGCTGTCTGTCAGAAGGACAAATTACATGTAGAAAACCAAATTAAGGCTCCAGCAGGAAAAGAGCTACACATTTATCCTTTTATGTTCTAATCATAGCAGCAAAGACCAAAGTAACTTTTTGGTAAGGTAAAGGATTAGAAGAATGCATAATTATTTTTCATGAAAGTGCAGGAAAGTTGATATTAAAGGCCTTTAAAGGGACAAATCTCAGCACGTTGCACTTTCATATATGAAAGTGATAGACTGGTGCAGAGCTAGAAAAAGCGATGATCTATAAGGCTGGTACTTTGATTAGAGGAAGGGCTACTGGAATCTAGTTAGGCATCTGTTCTTTTTTCTTTCAATCTATCCTTAAAAGTTGTCCAGATCAGGCCAGCCCTGTTCACCAGTTCTCGACTACAAAGAATTGGAAGACGGTACCTCAAGACAGCCCATCTTCTTCAATCATTTTAAAAGAAACTTTGGTGATAAAAGTAGTGCTGTGAGCAGGTATGTTTTAATGCATAGTTAACAAAAGAAACCATCTTCACTATGCATGGCCAAATACCAGGCCATTAAAAAAAAAATAGTATCAGTGTGATAGGGGATGCTAAGCATGGCTGCATGGGTGTGCATAACTGACTGGTAAAAAATAAATTGAACACGAAAATACTAATGCTTTGCAAAAGTGGAACAAAAATGAGGAAAGAATACAAATGGTTGGAGATAATGGTTGCCATGGTAATTGTTCGTCCAGACCCAAACTGTGGTAACTCAGGTAAGAGTAATTGAAAATGAAAGCCCTTAGTAGAACTTCCCCACTATGATTTCACTGCTGCTGCAGGCTTCCTTAGTATGACTCAATATCCCTTCCTGGTCCTATGGAAGCTGCAACACAATTATAAATTGCTAAATAAAGAAAAGAGGGATTTGCTTAAGTCCCACTGGGAGCAGCAGGCAGTTTCTGAAATCGTCACTGTTTGCTAAATATACCAGACATTTCAATATGGAGTGATGTGGGTTGGCACAATTGTTCTGTTGCCCTACTCCCCACAATAACAAGTGTTTTGCTTCTACTGAAAGTACATTAATCAGGGTTGCAAAATGCTGGATTAGGACAGGCAGGTCACCAGCAGCTTGGTTTTCTTTCCTATGCGTGGCTATCGGTAGCCATATCCCCCACGTAATCACCCATCTGTTTGGGAGGGAATGGATGCTTACAGCATCATTGAAATGAAATGCACCTGTTTGTAGAAAGGCAAGAATAATCTAGTTTGCAAGTGTTCTTGGCTCTCAAACTTGCCTTTACTGATTCAATGTGTGTGTGTTTCTTTCATAATCAAATTACTCTGACTCTAGGCTTTCCAAATTCATCTTTTCAACTTTCACATATTCTTTGGATAATCTTTGCAGTATGAAAGGTATTTGGGGGAGGAAAACTAAAGAAAATAAAAGGATCATATAGGAAGAGAAAGGGATTTTGAGACAGGAAAGGTGCAGAAAATGAAGTTGCTCACTCTCTTAAATTTTGTAAACATATTTTCATCTTGCATGGTTGGTCGGTGAGAAATGTTAACATTTACATTTCAAGGTAGACAAAGGCTTTTACTGACGGCCAGTTACAAGGGAAACTTAATGAGAAGTTCCAGCCGTTGGATTTGTAGCAACTTGTTTTCTGTAGTAGCCAGGCAGCAGAAGGCTTCGTGCACACAAATACAGAATTGCACTGCTTGTTAGGTATCATATCTAATTAGCTAGAACCCAAAAAACTGCTAATAGTATTTTTATGCCAGGAGAGTTTGAGAAATTTCACTTCAGTTTGGATGTTTGTAAACAATAGGAATTGCCAGAAGTTATACACACAAATAAAACAGTTAACAGGGGTTGATACTTAGAACTATACCCTGGCCTGTTTTATCATTGAATTCTTACCACCACACCATGAGGTGGTGTATCAGTTTTCTATTGCTGTTGCAACAAATTACTACAAACTTTGGCTTGAAACCCATTTATCGTCTCGCATTTCTGTGAGCCTGATGTCCAACGCAAGTCTCAAGGGGCTAAAATCAAGGTGTGCCGTGTTTTGTTCCTGACTGGAAAGTCTGCGGAAGAAATCTGAATCCAGCCTATTGAGGATGTTGATAGACTCTAGTTCTTTGTGGTTATGGGATTGAGGTCCAGGTTCCTCCCTGGCTGCCATCTGGCACCACGTTTAACTAAGTGTCTGAGCTAGCAACAGAGTATCAAATCCTTTTCCTACTTGGAATCTTTCTGACTTCTTCTGCCACATCTCTTTGCCTCCAGCTGTCAACAAGTCTCTGCATTTAAGGGCTCATGATTAGACCAACTCAGATAATCCAGATAATCTTTGTTTTTAAAGGTCATTGATTAGTATACTTAATTATATCTGGGAAGCCCATTTGCCATGTAGTATCACATATGCACAGATTCCAGGGATTAGGAGGTGGAGATTTTGGGGGGGCCATTATTCTGCCCATGAAAGGTGGGGTAATATCGTTACCTCCATTTTGCAAAAAGAAGGCACTAGTTAAAGGTGGGTAAGTAACCTGCTGGAGGTAATACAACTAGTAAGTGGCAGAGGCAGCATTTGAGTGCTGTTGTGATTCCGGAAACCAATCTATCAACCAAAGCCTGCCTTGCTTGCTCGCTTCCTTCCTTTCTTTAACATCTCGGTACTGAAAACTTAAAATCATTGAGAGGCACAGAAATAAGTCATGGCTAGATAACTGGGCTAATGAACAATTGTAATTTTCATTTTGAAAGGAGGAGGGATGGGACGTGTGTTACATCTTTTATAGATGAGAATAAACTTTGTATTTGGTTAAATGTTAATATACACCTTTTTATCTCAATGAGAAAATGCATTCAGGTCAACAAACAATGGCCATCATTGTATGATAGACAGACTTCAAGAACGGGAGCCAATAGTTATGATTTCTTTACGGTCAATAGTTCTTAATTGTAGTCTAAGGACTCAGAGGAGTTTAACAAGTCGGCTTTAGGGATCCATTACTTCTGATTTTGTATTCAGATTTTAATATGTGTACATTTGTTGTCTGGGAAGGATATCCATAGATTTCATCAGGTTTTCAATAATCTTAATCTAACTTTTAAGCTTTAGATGATCTTAATATTAAAAAAAAGATTACGGACCACTGTTCTAGTCTTTGCTGATGAGTAACTGTGGAATCTTCTATAATCCACTCGATCTTTACATATCTCAGTTTGCATATCTGTGCAATGGGATTATTGTTCTTTAACTTAGAAAATTGTGAGAAAATGATGAGATAGGACATTTGGAAAAATGTGTAAAATTTAAACTACACAAAGAGAGAGGTTTCATGAAATCTCTGCTTTTCCATATCATGACCAGGCAGTCTAAATTTAACTGTATGTCAGTCTCTACTTCTACTAGTTAAGTGTTGATAAGTTTCCAACGCAGAACATTCAGAGCCCAGCAAGCCTGTGGTTTGCAGTGCCTTAAATGTTCAATAATCACAGTATGATTTGATTTCTCCCCACTGGGTCTCTTTAGAGTTAGAAAGGTAAATATCCTGGGCTACTTTTTAATCTCAGCTTAAACCTAAGGGGTCCAGAGCCATCTCATTTTTGTATGAGATTGGTTGTACAATGATGAGTTTTTTTTCCTTAGGAACTCATTTTTAATGATTTATACAAGATAATTACTGTTGATAGATATCCAAATTCTTAGAACAAGGAAATATCTATTTCCATGTCCAGTTTTACGTCTTCTATTGATTGAACTTTTGCAAATGATCAGATGTCACAGACTGAGAATTGTCAAGGAGAGTGGGAGGAGAATAGACAGAGAGTAGAGAATTAAACATCAAGCAGATAAAGCATTCTTTAAAAAATAAATTTGTACATGAAAGCAAACATAATCTGAGTGTGTTGTCCAAGTCCAAGATTCTTGGTTGAAAAGAAACTGAATTCATAATGACTTAAGCAAAGAAGGGATTTATTAATCCACATGACCTGACGGTCCAAAGTGGCTTATGCTTCAGGTATGGCTGGTTCCAGGGGATCTAAGGATTTTGAGAAAGTGTCTCTTTTGCTGTCTCTTAACTTTGCCTATCTGTTGCCCCCTTCCAGCTCTCTCCACATGGTAGCTACAGATTTATATTATCTTGTAGTTCATAAATCTGGTATAAAGTAAGCTCTCTTTTTTTTATTGTTTTCTCTGAAGTCCTAGAATTAAGTCTCATTGGCTGTCTTGGATATTATATCCATAAAAGACCCAATTAATATGCTTAAAAGATGAAACCCTCTAATCAGATGTAGTTTATAGTTTATGTGCCCGCAACCAGAGGTAGGGGGTAAGATTAACCCATAGGAATTGCATACTACCACATAGGAAAATCAAGGTTCTATTTCCAGATAAACAGAACAGCCAAGAACAAGAACTGTGTACTGCATTGTACTTAAAAATTAGCCTATAAAAATCATGCTGAGTTTTTATTGAATCATCAAATATTAAAAATCATAGGGGCTTTTAATCTTCTATTTCAAATTTCTCTTTTCACAGATGTGAATTCTGAAGCAGAAAGGACTTTAGTGGCTTGTCTAATTAGACATCGAGTAATAGAGCCAGAAAAGGAATCTGGGACTCTAAACTCTTTTACCATATTGTCTAGAGATAATGTATGAATTTGTAGACAAAGACATAGCTATTATGTTTTATCTTGAAGGAGATTTGTTCCTTTTCTTTCTGTCCTCCATTCGATACATATTTATTGGAGAGCTGCTATAATCCAACCTTCCATCCCAAGCTCTTTATTAAACGCTTACACTGTGCTAGCCTTGATTCAACATATATTTTGGTAAGCAGCTCACACGCTAACTATGTTGCTGGGATTGGAAATGAAATTACAGATAACATATTCTAAAGCGGGAGAAAGACAATTAATTAAAAAAGGGAAATTTTGACAAGGGCTTTGAGGCAAATGACAGGCATGGCCTAATTTAGGAAAGATGTGGATATTAAAAATAAACCTGAAGAATAAGAAGAAATTAGCCACACAGAAAACCAGGAGAAAAGAGTATTTCAGGGGAAAGGATTCTGAGAAGGACTGAGTCTAGGTGTCCATGAAACTAAAGTTTGGTTAGATCTTAGGGAAGGAGCTAAAAACTTTTGTAAATATTCATGGGCAGTAGGCCCCATGGTCTCTGCTGTTCAGCTCTGCTGTTGTAACATGAAAGCAGTTATGGGCAATGTGTAAACAAATGAGCATGGCTGTGTTACAATAAAATTTTATTTATAAAACCAGGTGGTAGCAGAATTTGTGGACCCCTGGCATAGAGAGGGAGAGGCAAGAGATGACATGGGAGGAGAGGCAGGAAACTGGAAGACTAGAAGGAACATCATGCAGTATAGAATTAACTTCAGGTCTCAAAGTATCCAGATTTTTGCTTAAGAATATTATGATTTTAAGAGAGTTTCTGTTTCTTTTTTCTTCATTTTAAAAATTTATCATTAACATTTAAATAGCAGGTCATGCTGGAGGCTGTCTCCATGGTACGGTTTGGGGATGACAAAAGATGCCTCCTCTTTGGTTCTAGTCATATTCCCCATATACCTGCTTTGTGCCAGGTACTCTCACTTGGTCCTAGATTCTATCACTTTTTAGGGTTGAATAACAAGAATGGAGAATTATGGACAAATAAATAAGATGACAATAAAAAACTAACCATGAAAATATATGACTGCTCTCAGTGTATCAGCATGGTGACTCAGGGAAAGCTCTGTGTATGTCCCTTCCTTGAGATTTCCCTGAAGTAAAATGTTGAATAAATTCAAGACTACTTCTATTTTTCAGTTAAGAAGGTTTCATTTGACTTACATTTCAGTTGTATGGTGATATTTTTCTGACCATAGTCATATCACATTGGAGAGATAAATCAAATACAACGGGTTTTTTTTTTGAGATTTTAAGTTTGAAGCAGAAAAATATTCCAATTTACTAATGGAACGTAGGAAGGATGAAATCAAAGAACCAGAAAAAACTCTGATGCATTGTAATCAAAAAAGAAAGTAGATTTAAAACAATTAGGGACACATAGTTCATTCGGGAGGCTTCCCACAGGCAACAAATTGCTGGTCCACATTTCCAAGATTCTTCAATCATGTCAAAATATATCCTGATTATCAGTAGTTGAGGTTGATTGGTACACTTTGCCACTCTCCTGTTTAGCAGTTTTAGGAGAAAATGAAACAATATCGATGTAAAAACCTAGAACATTCATCAGCCGAAAATTGTTCATCAAAAGCATTGTTGTTCTAATGATATTGTTGAAATGGATTTATTTGTCAAAAAGGAATATCTTCCTCTGAGGCAGGAAAGTTTGAGTCCTTCATTGAGAAAGTTTCAGCAGGGAGACGCAGTGGAGTCCTGTTTGCCTACCCCAATTCTGTCATTTTAAAGGCCTTTCAGTTCTATCTGTTCAACCACATTCTGTAAAGTTCAAGAGGAATTTAATTTCAGTTTTCTCTCAAGCCTAAAATGTATGATTATAATTCATCATGAAATATCAATGGATGCTTGATTAATAGAAAATTGAACTCATGTTGTTTTTGGTTGTGTGGGTTTTCAAGTATAGTGCACCTCAGTAATATTTTATTTAGTAATATTTTAAAGTAACTCCCCACCCCCCATTTAACAGTAATACATATTTATTGATTTGGAGAATAAAATGGAAAGATTAGATGAATATAAAACAGTACATAACATTTTCTTCAGTCAACTCTTGTAACATTTGATGTAGATTCTTCTAGCCTTTTTTCCCTCTTTATGTGCTTTTATGAATATGTATGTATACAAAATTTTTCTCAGGTTTGCATAATACACATTATATTTTACATACACTTGTGAACTATATTAGCAACTGTATTTTTCATTAACATTTTATAACATTTCTTTTTGTCAATAGTGGCAGTGTCAATAGTGTCAGTATTCTGGTTGATAGATGAAACAATATTTTATTAGAGTTGTTTATTATTTTCAATGTTTTGATATTTTAAGGCACTTCAAAAAATGTTACATGATATTTTCTTCAATTGACATTATCTTAATTAACCCAAAAATGTTATCTCTTCTTAAATCTTTAAAAAAATTAAATTTAAACTTAAGAATTTTTTTTGAATGAAAATACATAGTTATTTGGAAAGGCTGTTTATGAAAGAGAAAACACAAATAATAAAAGAAAATTTGGAAAATTAAAAACAAAGTTATAATTATTCCTTAGTTATGTAGTTATCTTAATTTCTCAATTTAAGTATAGTTCATTTTATAAAACTTTATTTAAATATTGCTTTTTCCCTGCAACACATAGTGAAAAGAGTTATGAATAGCTAGAGATAAATGGTTAGAATATCATGAAAATTTGTCAAGGGCTTCATTTATAGAAGAAGCTCATCTCTTTGGAAAATTTATGGAAGGAAAATGGAAGGTGTATACTATAGGATGTTAGGACTCATGAGTTAGAGTGTCAGTTTTGCCTTCTAGCACCTTGAGTGACCTTGAGTGAGTCACTTAAATCTCCTGGGTTATAGTTTCCAAATGTATATAATAGCATGGTTATGCTGAATCCCAACTTGGAGAGATACAGAAGGGCTCTAGAAAATAGTAAGCATAAAAATGTTGTGTAAACAGTTAAGCAGTGGGTATATTTTTAAAGACTCTTTTATTTATTCACTTATTTATTATAACTTAAACTTTTGATTTTAATATAATTAGGTATTATTTTGCAATTTTAAGATATATTAATAATACAGAGAGATCTCATGTACCCTCCGATTTCCTCCAATAGTAATGTCTTGCAAAACTATAGTGCAATATCATAACCAGGATATTGACATGAATAGAATCAAGATTCAAAATATTTCTGTCACTACAGGGATCCCTCCTGTTGCCCTATTATAACCATGCACACTTTCTTCCCACCCACATTTCAAGGCATCCCTAACCTCTGGCAACCATTGATCTGTTCTCCATTTCAATAATTGTGTTATGTCAAGACTGATTTATAGTTGGAATTATATAGTATGTAATCTTTTGGAATCAGCTTTTATACTTACCATAACTCTACGCAGAGTTGTCAAAGTTGTTGTGTCTATCAATCTTGGTTCTTTTTCAGTGCTGAATGGTATTCCATCATTTGGATATATCACAGATTGTTTAACTATTCACCTTTGAAGGACATCTAGGTTGTTTTGAGTTTGGGGCTGATACAAATAAATCATTTATGAACATCGTTGTACAGGTTTTTGTATAAACATCAATTTTCATTTTTTTCTGGGATAAATATCTAAGAATGCAAGCACTGACTCATATACTCGTTACGTGTTTTTCAAAGTAACTACCAAACTATTTTCCAGAGTGGTTGTACCATTTTACAATCCTACATCAATAATAATTTTTACATAGGTATGAGACTTAGGTTGCTGTTCACTTTTTGCCTATGGATATCCGATTACCCCAGGACCATTTATGGAAAACACAATAGTATTTATCATTGAAGCACCTTTGTAAAAAATCAGTTGAGCATATTTGTATGGGTCTATTTCTTGCTTTTTGTTCTGTTGCATTGATCTACGTGTCCACCTTTTGCCAACAACACCCAGTCTTGATTCCTGTAACTATACAGTATGTTTTGAAACTGGGTGGATTCATTCTTCCCACTTTTTGTTATTTTTCATGATAGCTTTATTTATTTTTGTTCCTTTGCCTTTCTACATGAATTTTATAATAATCTTGTACATACCTATAAAAAATCATGCTGAGGTTTTGATAGGACTTGTGTCTATCTTATGTTTGGAAAGAATTGACATCGCTATTCTGTTGAGTCTTTCAATCCATGAATGTGGGGGGTCTCTCTTTAGATAGTGTCTGATATTTTTAAAATTAGTTGTGTACTTTCCATATATAAGTCTCATTATACATGGTTTGTTAGATTTACACTTATTTATCTGACATTTTTTAGTGATTTTAAGTGGTATTGAATTTTCAATTTTGGTGTTAATGTGTTCATTTCTAATATGTAGAAATAATTTTTGAATGTATATCTTGTACCCTGCAACCTTACTGAACTCACTTATTAAGTGTAAATTTTTTTTTTTGAAATCTCATGTAGACAGTCATGTCATCTGCATATAGGTACCTTTTTACCTCTTCCTTTCTGATGTGTATCTATTTTATTTCATTTCATTGTCTTATTGCAATGGCTGGAACTGCCAGCACTTTGTTGAATAACATGATGGGAATGAACGGTCTTGCCTTGTTTCTGATCAAAAAGATTTTTTTTTGTTTTTTGGTCCTTAAGTGTAATGTTTTGTATAGGTTTTTTAAGATGCCATTTATCAGGTGGAGGAAGTTCTCATTTATTTCTATTTTTCTGAGAGCTTTTACCATAAATAGGTGTTAAATTTTGTCAAATTCATTTCCTGCGTTGATTGATACAATCATGTGGTTTTTCTTCTTTAGTATGTTAATATGGTGAATGAAATGTATTAATTATTGAGTAAACTAGAACTTGCATCCTTGAAATAAACCCCACCTTGTCAAAATATATATATACACACACACATATGTATATTACACGTACATATAAACGTGGGTGTGTATATTCTTAAGAGGACATAGATATCTGACTGTTTTATTTACAAAAATAAATAAATAAATAAAACTTGGGCAGGGGGGCATTGGAGGGAGGGTTGGAGAACTTCACAACCTGTTTCCTATGCTTTGCTAGGAATATCTTCTGGTTGGTGTGACTTTGAGGAGCCTGCCAGTGTATAGCATTGTGTATATAGTAACGTATTATATATATGTATGAGTGTGGATTCCAGTATCCACCCATCTACCACAGCCTTCTCTCTTAAATAGCAGATCTTTGACATTCACCAGTAACAGTCCCCAAGGGCATCTCTTACCCATCAAACTGATAAATACAGAAGTGACCGTGGAGTTTCTTATGTTTGTTCCAAAATTTTCTGTGCACCAAATATCATGTTCTTCCATAACGCGGCACCATTTCACAAGTTAATCAATCAACTTTTAAACTGTGGTTATAATTTTATATCTCACTCAAAGATCATTTTTCACAAGAAAAAAATCAAACTTATTATGAATAGTGATTTAAAAGACTTGCTATACATATAATGCAAAAAAGAAGAAAAAAACAAAACTAACAAAATCAACGGGAGTTTCATCAGGAAAAGAAGGTTTTTCCCACTGCGTTTTTACCAAGACATGAATTTGTATCTTGGTAAAATTATGAAGAACTGGGACATGCATATTCAGGTCATTTATAAATGACTGAAATAGAAAACATGATAATCTTAGCTACCTACTATGTGCTGAATGGAAAAAAAAATTCCTTAATCACTTATTCCTTATGTTTGGTACTACTGATATTTGAAAACCAGAAAAATTGGAAACAAGAGAATGGATTTCTGACTTTTCCGGGCTCCTGTGTACCAAGAGATGCTCATGGTATTTTATTAAATGGGAAAAAGGCAAACTACTGTAATCTTAGAAATGACCAAATTCATCTTTGGAACAAAGTTCGTGTTGGAATTTAAGTTGTGAATTATAAAAGTTTAATATAAGGAATAACTATTTAAGGGACCTGAACTATTAGGACCTGGATATTAACTCGTCCTATAAATTTTCCCCATGAAGTTAGTTGCCATTTCAAGTCGTGTTTTCTGTAATTTTATTGAAATTGAGACATTTTTGTAATAAACATGTATTTATGTGGCATTTGCAAAACTTCAATTATTGGACATTGCCCACACTATAGTCAGTACAGATATCTGTGAAACTGAGCATTTTAAAGCAGTCTAAAGAATGCCGGGTAATCCGTTTGTGCATTGTTAAATGTAACCACCACACACCATTTACTTGAGATTTGGTGGACTTGAGTTTCCTTGCTTACGTGAGTTGTCTCTGTCAACCACTGCACGTTTTCATCTGACTGCCAACGATTTTTCTTGACACACGATGTCCGCAGTTCCCATTGACGTTAATGTTACTTTAAAAGCTGCCCCGTAGGTACTGCTTGGAAAATTTAGGGACTGTGCTCTCTACCAGAGCAATATTTCTTCAGGATGAAATCGAAATCTGGTTTGATACCGAGAAGGACATTTCAGTTTAATGCCCATGGAAAATTCAGTGGACACATCTGTAACAGAATCTGCAGTTCATTTTCAGATCAGCTGGAGAAGTGGAATGGTGTTGCCACCCAAGGTTAGCAGAGACTGAATGTCTATGTGTGAGTCACACCATATTTAAAAGAAATTGGAAAAAGTAAATAGATGAGCCCTTAAGTTATGACCTCTGGGCCAAATCCAGCTTACTACCTGTTTTTGCTGGTGAGCTAAGAATAGTTTTTGTACATTTTTAATGATTGAAAAAAATTTAAACAATATTAATGACATGAAAATTATATGATATTCAAATTTCTGTGTCCATAAATAAAGGTTTATTGTAGCACAGCAGTCTATGGCTGCTTTTGTGTGGTAGCTGAGTTGTGTAGTGGAAGAGAGACCATGTGACCCTCAAATCATAAAATATATACTATCTGACCTTTTACAGAAAAGTGTTGGGACCCCTGATATATATTACAAATATGTATGTTTATGCTGTTTCCATCATATAAGCACCTTTGCATAATATATTGTAAAGTTTTTTGCAACTAGTTGCAATTTTATAGGTGAATAGATGTGTATGTGTTTATATATATTTCAGTATTAATTTTGGTCATCATCAGAGATAATTTTAATTGTTTCTTATATTTTCAGCATTTTAAAACACTTCCATAAATACAAATTTTCTTTATAAAATGAGACAAAATATTTAAAATTTTTCTATCATAAAATGTATTTATTTTTAAATTATATAAAAATAGATGATCAAACAAGAAAGCTGAAGTCATTCATAGTCTCATAATTTAGAGAAAACAATTTCAACACACACAAATATACATGCTTAGTGTCTAGAAAGGAATAAGAAAATATACATATAATTTCTTTTAAAAGTGGAATCACTTATGTCCTATTTTTTAATCTGCTTTTCTCTCCTTTAAAAAGTTATTTTTTGTTATATGTTTTATATTTCCATTTTAGAAAATTCAAAATATACAAAAAAAAGAAGATACATTTGTATGGCCACCAGTCAGAGATAAGCAATATTACAATTTTAGGTTAATATTTTGTTGTTTGTCCCATCCATAAGTTACTTTTTATTATAAATGCACATTTTTACATATCTATTTTCACAAACATTCAGTCTGGTTGTACACGGTACTTGATAACTTTTTAAGAATTTAACATTCCATTATGAACATCTTTCTACAAAAGAACATAAAATATTTTGTCATTTTTAATGTTTGCATGTGCATATAAATTTATCTTATAAAGCATGAATATCTTTTTATATCAATAAATATAAACTAAAAAAATTAGAGCAACTGAAATATTTCACAATATCTATTATGACTTCCATATAATGGTACAGTACGTAGTTAATAATAAAACTCTTCATAGATGACTATTGCCATGTTATTGAAAGGTTAATGCATACTGCTCCCACACTTGCCGGCATTCTCTTCCATTTCTTTCAATGACTGGCTCCTTCTTATCATTCAGCTTTCAACTCAGGTGTCACCTCCTCTGAGAAACTGTCCCTGACCAACCAAGCCACAACTTCTACCCCCAGTCGCTCTCTATCTTGTCACCTTGTTTTATTGCAAATTGATCTTCTTTCTTCATTGATGTTATATGTCCTGTCCTCCCTTATTAGAATATAATCACCTCCAGGACAAGAAGCTGTCTTATCTACTACTCTTCAGTATGTGGAATAATGCTTGACATATACTGGGTTCAAAAAAATATTTGTTGAGTAAGTCAATGGAATAAATGGATAAACAAACATATTCTTAAGTTTAAAAAGGGTATAAAATGGTATGAATCGTATGCTACCATTAATGAAATATATACATATAATTATGTGTGTATAATGTAGGGCACATAGATGGCTGAACAGATGGATGGCTGGATAGATAGACAAATATTAGGTTATTAAGTATGAAATGTCCGATTTCCTTAAGTACTAAGTTTGACAGTTGATATCTCTGACATTTCACTTTGAAACTTCTTGTTTTATTTTTATTGTGAAGGTACATCCTCAGTCTTTCAAACACATGTTTTGGCTTGTGAGTATCTTTCAAATTTTTTTTAGAGCAATTTTTGTGAAACCACGGATAAGTCAAAAATTCATGTTACTTTTGAGTATGAGTCCCTTTGTGGAGCCAATGCAGCGCAGACAGCTCGAAATGTCAATGAAGTGTTTGGGAAGGATGTGGCTAATGAACACAGTATGATGATGATTTGAGAAGTTCCATTCCGGTGATTTTATTCTTGAAAATGAGCCACGTGGGCGACCTGAGACCAAGGTGGATAATGATGAGCTGAAAGCTGTAGTGGAAGTGAATCCATCTCAGCCGATGCATGAATTAGCAGCAAGGTTTGCCATTACTACTATTCCAACAATATTGGACCATTTGAAACAAATCAGCAAGGTAAAGAAGCTGGATGGATGGGTACCTCATGAATTAAATGAGCATCAGAAGATAAATCATCTCAAAGCTTGCCTTTCTTTGCTGTCATGACATAAAGGCAAACCACTTCCATACCATATTGTTACATGTGATGAAAAATGGATTCTTTTTGGCAATCTGAAGTGTTTGGCACAATAGTTGGATAAAGATGAAGTGCCGAAACATAGTCCAAACCCGAATATTCATCAAAAAAAAACTAATGGTGTCTGTTTGGTGGCCCAGCACTGGTATTATCCACTACAGTTTCATGAAACCTGGTCAATTGATTACAGCGATGTCCACTGCTAACCAACTGGACAAAATGGTGAGGATGCTTGCCATTAAGCAGCTGAGATTGGTCAACAGAGACAGGCCAGTCCTCTTGGAAGACAACTCTCGACCACATGTCGCACAAGCAACGCTGCTTAAACTACAGAGACTGGACTTGGAAACTCTCTGTCGTCCACTATATTCACCAGATCTTGCACCAACTGACTATGACTTCTTCCAGGCTTTGGATCACTTCTTGCAGGGAAAAATATTCAATTCTCAACAAGCTGTGGAAAACGCCTTTCGAGATTTCATCACCACTCACTCTCCAGCTTCTTCGCAGCTGGCATGAACAAGCTACCGTTAGGATGACAAAACTGTCGATAGTTTAGGTGCATACTTTGATTAATTGTACTGCTTCTTGTTTGAGAGATAATAAACTACAATTTTGATTTGAAATCGAACATTTCATATTTAATGGCCTAATAGCATTTGAGAGTGTAGAGAAGAAAGGGAGCCAGCAAAGCTAAGAGAGATTCAGGTGGAGGATGTCATTTTTTTTTAGGAAAGAAAGAGGCAGTGTGTTTGAAGAACAGAGAACAGAAAGAAAATCAAGTGTGGCAGGACCTTGAAGAGTGATAGAGAGGGTCATAAAGGGTTAGGTAGCAGAGAGATTCCAGATGCTCTAAAACCATGGTAAAGACTGAATTTTACTCTCAGTGCAGTGGGAAGTACATGCTTGTCATAAAAGGACTCTGATATGACACCAAGAGACACAAATAGAGGTCGTGAACTTCCTTTACCAGCAGTGAATATGTAAGATTTCAGAATTCCATGAAGCAGAAGTTAATGATTGATGTCTCTTGTCACAGGGGGATGGCTTCTGGGGATTCCAGTTTTCTATGGGGATAAGAGTTTATCAGCTGTTCTAACAACACAGATTGTATCTTCATGGTTTTTGCCAGCTTGTCTGGAGGTTAATTTTCTTTATAACAGTTATGCCGCTTGAAATATTGACTTTATATCTTGATGGGGGTCTCTTGTTGTCCTGGTATGGAGGAGATATTCTGAGCTCAACTACTTCTAGCATTTTCTGTTTAAAGGTGTGATGTATATTTCCTGGATCAAATTGAAACAGAGACAAGTAAATATCACCTGTAATCTCAACTCTGATAATATAGTTAGTTGAAATATATATATCTTTCTATTGCCATATCCCTGTAATTATTATTATTATTAAATCAGGTGTATGATGCAACTACCACTTTAAAGACCTGATTTACTCATTTTGTGATGTAACCTGAATGCAGATGGGCCGTGTTGCACTCATCTTCAAGCCATATTTAGTATTTTATTGCATCTGCCACCCACAAACACACTTCAATTCAAATACATTAAACAGTGATACATATCTTCACTGAAGATTCCTTGGAATATAAAGGAAGAGGTTTTATTGCATCTAATCACAGAACTTAATGTTAAGCATTTTAAATCCTTTCTTTTGTTCCCCTAAAGAAAAGGAATTACTCCTGATGTCTTCCTTGTCTTTGTTTTCTTCTTGCCTTTAGCGCTTGTGTTCTCCCCTTCTCTCCTTTTCCTCTGGCTTCTTTCTCCCTTATGAATATGTAACAGAGGTAACAGACCTCCTCAGGTTTGCCAAATCTTCGGAATTGTGAAAAAATTGAAAAGATATATTATGCAAAATACAGACTTTAAGTTTTTGTAGCTTGCTTCTAAATCTTCAATTATTGCTCTTGTGTGCTCCATGCTCTTCATCTCCACTGCATAGCATACGTTTCTTGAAATTCTTGCTTCTCTCCTTTAACGTCGTCGATTTCCTCATTTCAATCTTTCTTCTTCTCTGTATTATAGATTTTGAGCTCACTTACTCTATGATAAAATTGAATTATTTTTCGCATTTCATCTCCTGTTCTTGTCTCCATTTGGCCTTTCTAAAATAAACCTGTAAATTTTTGAATAGATGTAGATTTGCAGAAAAATTGTGAAGATAGTACAGAGAGTTCCCACACACCCCATACCCACTTTCTCCTATTATTAAGATCTTAAGTTGGGATGGTACATTTATCACAATTGATGAATCAATAGTGGTCATTATTATTAACTAACGTCCATACGTCATTGAGATTCTTTATTATTTTACATGATGCTCTGTTCCATTATCCAAAATACTACATTGCATGTGGTCCTTGTGTCTCCTTAGGTTCCTCTTTCTTGTGACAGTTTCTCAGCCTTTCCTTGATTGTGATGACCTTGACAGTTTTGAGGTTTACTGATTTGGAATTTCTTAGAATACCCCTCAGTTAGAATTTGTCTGATGTTTTTCCCATGATTAGACTGGGATTATATTTTTTTTTGGGGGGGTGGGAAGGCCACAAAGGTAAAGCATATCATTTTCATCACATCATATCAAGGGTAGATATTATCAACATGATTTATTACAGTTGATGTTAAGCTTGATTGCCTTGCTGGGATAGTGTTTGTCAGGTTTCTCCACTGCCAAGTCATTCATACTTGACTCTTTGTCAAAAGTATGACCCTGTTCATACTTTACTCTTTGGAAGAAACACATTATGCATAGCCCACCCTTAAGGAGTCGGGAGTTATGCTCTAGCATCTCGAAAATGAAGTGTTATAATTATTGATAATTCTTTTGCATGGGAGACTTATCTATTCTTACCCCATTTTCAATTATTTTATTCTCCCCCATATTTATATTAAATAATTTATTTATATTAGTATGGACTCATGAATATTATTTTATACTTTGAGTTATAACTCAGTGCTAATTTATTTTGTTGCTCAAATTTTTCCAGCTTTTGTCTGTTGGACACTCTTTCAGCAGACTCTTGTGTCCTGTTTTTAGTTCCCCATAAATGTAATTTCTTTTTCTTTCTTTTACTTTTTTTAAAGCATTTCTTTATTTGTTGGCACTACAGGATGCTCCAGGCTCATCTTGGGTATTTCCTGTCCCATTCCTAGTATCACCCATTTTTCCATGAAACCCTGGTTCCTTTCACTGGAGAACGGTATATAAACAAAGCATGGGTGCTTGGTGTGCTTGTTCTTACTGAGGTGTTGTTGTTTCTAGACCCTCTCAACAGCAAGGAAATATATATATAAGCACTAACTCGCATATATACACATATCTATAAATGTTTCTGTATGTAACCATCAGTACCTGTATTAAGCTAAACATGAGTTTATTCTGATGTCTGCAATTGTAATCCCTTACCACATGGATCATTCTAGCTTCCTCCCCTTGCTTATCTGGAATCTCCCTCTCCCACAGTGAGAAAACTGTTCCCTACCATCTGATACCCATTTTTTTAATTGTTCATTTCCTATACACATATATAGTGGCTTCAGAATTGTTTACCTATACCTCGGGGAAGACAATGTTATCAACTAGAGTACAGGGATATGTACAGTTTGTTTTGCCTTTAGTCTTACAGATTCCACTCATTTCCAAAGTTACTTAGGTCAACACCTTTTCTCCTGCTCATTTAAGTCGGGCTGTTTTATATGTTGTAGCACAGACTGTTTTGTCACATTCTATATTCTATTCTGGGACCCTTCAACTTCCTAAATTATTATTTTTAGAAATTTACATATGTTAAGGTTCACCCTTTTTGTTAAAAATTTCTATGGGTTTTGACAACTACATAGTGTCCTGTACCCAAAATTACAGTATTATACAAAATAATTTCATGACCATAAAGAATCCTTGTGCTTCACCTCTTCAATCCCTCTTCCCTCCACCCAAACCCCCCCCCCCGCCCCCGTATGCACTGACCTTTGTTCCATCACAATAGTACACCTTTTACAGAATGCCGTGTAAATGGGATCATGTAGTTAGGTAGCCTTTTCAGACCGACTTCTTTCACTTACCAGTATGCATTTAAGATTAATCTATATCTTTATGTGCCTTTTTTGCTGAATAGTATTGCATTGTGTGGAGAAACCATGGTCTGTTTATTCACTCACTTAGTGAAGGGCTTTTGCCATTTTTTATTTGACAATTTGCGTTTTATTAATTTTTTTCCCATGGAATCTTTCCTGGCTCCTGTTTCCTTTTTGTAAGTACATTCTTCTTTAAACTTTTTTCAAATATGAGTTAATAATTATCTATTTTTTTCTCTTATAAATTAACTGTTAATTGAATAACACTTTCTTTTAACTTTTTAAAACAGTAATTTTCATTTACCTGATGATTTTTGATTATATAATTCAATAATTTGTAGTAACTTTATAGACTAGTACAACCATCATCAAAATAAAACTTTTTTTTAAATTCCATAATCCCAAAAATATCCTTCAGACCCATTTGCAATCATTTCCCATCCATGCCAACCTCCAGCCCCAGTCAACCATGGATATACATTCTATGCCTGTAGATTTGCCTCCTCTTATCATTTCATATAAATGATATAAAACGTGTGGTCTTTTGCATCTGGTTTCTTTTACTTATATTAGTGTTTTTGAGGTTCATCCCTGTTGCAGCAGGTATTGGTAGTTAGTTTCTTTATCTTGCTGAATAGTGTTTTGTTTTATGGATATATCACATTTTGTTTATCCACTCACCAGTTGCTGGACATTAGGTTCTTTCCACTTTGGAATAATTTTATAAGTAATAATGCTACGAACATTCATATACAAGTTTTTGTATGATCTTTCCGTTTCTTCATTTTTGCATGGGGGAGGCTTATATATTTCCAGCATTTGCTGTTGAGATGGAGTCTCTCGGTGGTTACATGGGCCCTATCTTAATTTTTTTTTTTTTTAAGTTTAGGTAGAGGAAAATGGGAAAGTATTTTGCCTATTTAGAATTTCTAACAGCCCGGGGAGAGTGTAGGGGTAACGGTGGGGGCACAGCCGGAAGCAGTCTTTGGGACTTTCCTACAATTCAGGAAAGTTTCTTTCAACATGTACTGTGGTAGGACATCCTCTCTAGTACTTTTGCAAAGATGACTGAATTTAACTGCTTCTCTCCATCTGTCATACTGATCAAGCCAATGTCATCTTTTGCCTAGATCATTGCAATAAATATCTTTTAGATCTTTGTCCATATTTACACAATAGATAGATTTCTTATAAAAATAAATGAAATTATTTTACTCACCAGCTTGAAATCATCTAGTGGCTTCCCAACGTACTGATATAAAATCCAAATTCCTTACCATTGCTTAAGAGGCTCTGTATGGTATCACCCTTAGTTATCTCAGTATCTTCATAACCCACTACTCTCCTTTGCTTCCTTTATGTAAGCCAAAGTGGCTTTCTTTCTTACCAGGGTTGTTCTTGCCTCCTGTACTCTGGAAATGCCCTCTGCCTAAAACACCCTTTTCTCAGAAACTCTTAGAAAGCTGAAAGACAGCAGCTACCGTTGAGTTGCCACACTGGGTCTCATTGGATTCTCCTCATCGATACACACTGAGAGTAAGTGCTGTCTTTCATAAGCTTCCTACTCAATTTAGCTGAACTCACCTGATTTAGCCTACAACTTCAGAAATGTGGAGGTGACCATGATAGCAAACATAATCATGACCACCATCCCTCCAGGTTATACCTTTTGAGTTAGGAGGTGTTAGTATATTATTCCTTCTCATGATTTACTTTTCTGGGTCATAGTGGGTCATTTCTCAATGCAGGTATGGCTGCATATCTAGTAGACTAAGTCTTCCTATGGGTGAACTGACCTCCGATGGTATACACTGATGATACAGGTTTTTCCCTATTTTTAAATTTGTTGTTCTTTATAAGTTGATAAAAATATCAGTGTATGTGTGTATGAATGTATATGTGCTCACATTTACACTTATAGATGTCAGATACTGTGGTAGGCAGATTTCTTAATGGCCCCAGTGTCCTTTGCTCCCTGGTGTTACTCTGGTGATTATTTTATGTTATATGATGAAAGGAATTTTGCAACTGTGATTAATCAATTGAGTTTAAGATAGAATATCAATGCAGGCTCAATTTACTCACAAAAACCCTGTAAAAGCAGAGTATTTTCTCCAGCTGGTAGCACAAAAAAAATTTAAAAAGATTCAAAGCATCAGAAGAATTCAGCAGGAAGGAGATTCTCCACTGCTGACCTAGAAGGATAGTGGCCTCTAAGAACTGATAATGGTCTCTGGCCTACAGCCAGCAAG
The DNA here is from genome assembly GCA_023783475.1 of Daubentonia madagascariensis. Classification (NCBI taxonomy): domain Eukaryota; kingdom Metazoa; phylum Chordata; class Mammalia; order Primates; family Daubentoniidae; genus Daubentonia; species Daubentonia madagascariensis. The sequence continues at coordinate 6,550,904 of JAKFHU010001640.1, read as the reverse complement.
AAAACAGAGACCTCAGTCCTATGACTGAAAGGAATCGAATTCTACCAACAACCCAAATGAACTTGAAATCAGATTCTTCCATAGACTCTCCAGAGAAGAACACAACTCTGTTGATACCTTGATTTTGGCCTTGGGAGACCCTACCCAGAGGGCCGCTCAAAGCCACCTGGACTTCTGACCTACAGAATGTGAGATGATAAGTGGGTATTGGTTCAGGCCACTAAGTGTGTTGTGATTTTTCACACAGCTATAGAAAACTAGTTCAGATATGTTTTTTAAGCCATCATACCACTTAGATAAAATTTTTATGTTCACCATATTTCAATTATGTTTATTGTTCTTAGTGAAGCTGATGCTTTGCTTTTGTGTTTTTGAAGAAGTGAGCTCCCATTTCCCACACCAATTATAGGGTATAGTTGCCTAGTTTAACTTTCTGTCAGCTTTCCACTTTTTGAAACTATTTTTGCAATAGTGTTAATTATTTGCAGGCCAGGGGACACTGTAAAATGTTTGAATCTCACATCCTGCTCATTCAACAACAGCAGCTTTAGGTTTACATTTGTCTCTCAATAGCTGCACTTTATTGTTCACTTGAGCCATGAGTTGTTTATTTCTGACAAGGGTGTCTTTGGGTTCCGCTTCTTTGGGTCAGTTATTACATATAGGTGCCAGAATAAGGGGTCAAGAAATGCTTGCCCTTTGATGTAACACTGCTTTGGTTTTATTGAACGAAAGGTTGCTTAAAAAGTTTTATAGAGGAAGGAAAGTTTAGCAGCTATATTGCTTGCTGCCACCAAGAGAGAAGAAAATTGCAGTCTGTAATTCTGTCACTATAAAAAATCTAGTCTCAATTTGGTGTTCTGAAAATCTTAACATAAGGCAAGATGCATAGGATCAAAATAACTTTTAGTCATTGACTAGCTGTTCATCATAGGTAAATTATTTATTCTGTCTGTGATTTAGTGTTTACATCTATAAAAATGACATAACAATACATTAATTACCTAGAAAACAGTAGCGGTTCTCAAAGTGTACTCCCTGGAGCAGCAGCAGCATTACCTGGGAACTTAGAAATGAAAATTCTCAGTTCCCAACACAGACTTAATAAATCAGAAACTCTGAGGGTGGAGCTCAACAATCCATGTCTTAACAAAACCTCCAGGTGATTCCATGGGAAAGTTCTACAACCACTGCCACTGTCCTGCCTAACAGAGTCTTAGCACTGGGCCTAGCATATACATGATAAATGTTAGTTGACTTAAGTAATGTACATATGAATAAGAGAAGGATTATATAAATGACATAAATGGCAGAAATGCAAGGACAGGACATTGAACAAAGGAGTTCTTTGAAATATGTAATTTTTTAAAAAAATCCGAGATAAGCTTTTTTGTATCTTTGCTTTTTTTAATCTAAAAATATTTCTAAAATTACTTTAAAAATGAAAGAAAATGGTTTTCTATTTCAAATCATTAAATAAACTTAAGTAAGATGAAAGCTCCAAAAAGAAATATCAGGGGGCTCCTACAGCTTTGAAGGCCCCCCAGCCCACCTCTGGTTGCCCCCGGAGTATAACTTGAGTTTGAGATGCATGGCTATGACCAGTGTGACCAGTGGGATCATTTGGGGCTGACCAAATTTGGTTTCCCTTCTGGGTGCAATATGGTGTTCATTTCCCATGTGCCTGATAGGTTGATTCTGTTTCAGAGCCTTCACTGGTCATCACAGACAGTGATGTTGATCTTTCTGTGGGGTTTTTAGGAATGGCTACACAATGCTGCAACTCCTGTTCTCCATTGCTGTCTGCAGTGTTACCATGGGAAGCAGTGGTCAGCTACACTGCTGGCTGCACTTTCTCTGTTGTCTCTGTTGAGCAGAAAACTAAGGGAGACCCTTTGGTGGAAAGAGTCTCTTCCTTCTTGAAGTCAAACTAAAAACTGATACTGCCTATTCATATTAATAGTTCATTTGCTGTATAATACCATATATATACACACACATTTATCCACATATATATGAATATATGATTTTATATATATATACACACACATATATATATAAGCTAGAGAGTGTTTGGTCATAGGAATTTTTTTTTTGGAAGTCATTTTGGCTAGTAACTCATGTATAGTGATCCATTGGAGTCTTGTCAAAAAAGTCGGCTTAGGTTAAACTTTGGAAGCAAGATCATCGTCTCTTTTTTCTTTGAACCAAAGTACTAGAATTGTAATGGCTTAGTAGGGAACTTAAGGGAGGGCCTCCAGATCTTGATGTTAGGTAGTTCCTTATATGGTATACATTTTCCCCCAATATATCATGGGCTTTCATATCAAAGAGCCATGGATTTGAATCCTTGCTTGACCATTTACTAGCTAAATAATCTTGGCCAAGTTACATAAGTTTTTTTAGCCTCATCTGGTCTGTAAAATGTGACCCAGACAGATAAGAATACCTATGCATCAAGGAGTAATAGGAAGACACCTGGTATATGGTAAAGGTTCACTAAATTTTAACTACTTCCCATGCAGCAGATAATGAAATTGGGACAAATATTTGCTAAGTGACTTTAGTTTTCACACACAGCAGGGCCAGATAAGAACCCAGGGAGTTTGGCTTCTTTCCTACCACTCTGATCCAACTTGTTCCTGTCCAGCCACATTATTCTTCACATTGTTTATCAAACATGTCAACATCATTCCCACAATTGAACTGCTGTTTTTCTTCCCCCCTGGCATATTTTCCTCCTAAACTGTGCATCGTCTAGGTGCTTCATTTAGGTCTTTGTGTAAAGGCTACCTCACCAGAAGACCCTTCTCTCACCAGCCCCTATACGGTAGTCCTCCTACTCAGTCTCTCTATAATATTTATTTCGCTGGATTTTTTCTTATAGGAATTATCTACATCCAAATTTATATATTGATTTTTTTACTCATTTTGTTTTTATTTTTCTTTCCCTTTGGACAAGATAATGTGTTCCATGAGGGCAAGAACGTGTTTGTCGTCTTACTACATTATTTGCAATCAAATAAGACATTACCTGGCAGAAAATAGGAATCTAATTAAATTTGTTAATGAATAAAGTATTTGATGAATAAATGAATGAATGAATGAATGAAGTTTATTCAACATGCCGTGACAGTTGAGGTAGAAGGGAGATACATCATGCCAGGTACCTGCTGTTACTACGGATCATGTTTAGTACGTGGAAGTATCACCATTGTAGTGTCTTAAAGTATAAATAAATTTCTATTTTTTTCATATATTTAAACATATACTCAATAAGTTGGAAGCTGAAGATAGTGTCTATAAAATTATTAAAATGTTGCATTTTGGAAAAGAATAAAGCAAAGTTTTAATTGAAGAAAAATTCTGTTGTACATTTCAAGGAAAAAAAAAACACTTTCAATGCAAAACATTCAGATATTGGCAATGGTAGCACCATGACAACGTTCCCTGTACATCTGCAGATTTAAGCCATTGATTTCTTATTATTGGCTGTCCAGGTGAGTAGCCTTGCTCTAGATTGTTTAAGGGAGGTAGAATCTCCAGCATAGATGACCTGTTCTAAGGTTGATAATGGTCTCTAAATGACTCTTTAGGTCTTTTTCAAAGTTCCCAGGGCTTATGGAGGCCATTATACTGGGTGATTTTGTTAATTGGGAATTATCTCGAAGGGTTGTTAATAGTACAAGCCATTATTGAATCTGCCAGATGACACAGGGGGTGTTTCTTTTCTCTTTGTCTTTCTATTCCCCCTGTTTGGCTGTGACCTTAACTGTAGGTTGTCTTGTTAATGTCTCCAGTTTCAGTATCAGGGGTAGTTGCTAATTGACAGGGATAAGCGGGGAGGTGGGATATGGTGTACATAAGCACTCCATTAGGCGTCCCAGCCATACTTCCAAAATGTACCAAAGCAGGACAGAAATTTGTCAGCCATCTGCTGAAATGACAGGGTTCCTTGCAACCCCTTTCAAGTTGAGGGAAACAGATAGAACAGTTTCTCCTGAGCAGCAAGAATGTGAACAGTATGGGCAGTCCCTCTAATGACGATAGGTCTGAATAATTATATTTGGTAAGACCGAAATTTTAATCATGAAAGATGAGAGAGAAGTAGATTTCATACGTCTTCTGTGTAACTCTGGCTTCAAATTCTAGCTCTAATATTGAGTAACTTTGTGACATTAGGAAAATCTCTTACAATCGTTCAGTGACCACATTTCTTCATCTGTAAAATGGGAACATAATAGTAACTACTTTGGGGAGTCATGATGATTAAATAAGTGACTATATACAGGATATTTAGAATAGGACATCACATACAAGTGTTAAATAAGTTGAATTAGTTATCGATTGCCATATAACTAATTACTTCAGAAGTCAGTGGCTTGAAACAACCATATATATAGTTGTATAACTATATACTCGTATATATATATTTTTATATATATATTGTGTACTACGTAAGTACATAAGGACATAAAAATATATAAATATAAATATATATAAAAATATATATTTTGTGTGTATATATATATATATACACATACACACACATATATATAAAGTCTCACAGTGCCTGGAGGTCAGGAGTTCAAGGAGGGCTCAGATGAATGATTTTGATTCAGGGTTTCTCAAAACATTACACTCGAGATGCCAGCTGGGCTGCAGTCATCTGAATAGTTGACTGGGGTGGGAAGATCCTCTTTCAATATAGCTCTCACACACGGCTGGCAAATTGGCACTGGCTGTTGGCAGGCGGCCTTAGTACCTCATAACATGGTGGCTGGTATCCCTCAGAGCAAAAAATGCAAGAAAACAAGTAGGAAGTGACAATACAGTTTACGTCCTACCCTCAAAATCACACCATCCTTCCCACTATATCCTATTGGTCAGCTAGGCCAAACCTAATACAGTGTGGCAGGGAACTACATAAGGACACAAATACCAGGAGGCAAAGATTTTTGGGGGCCATCTTAGAGACTGGCTACCCTGAAAGTGTTGGCTATTACAATATATTTTTTTAAGAACTAATAATAATCAGTCTAGTTATTTTCATAGAATCTGAAGAAAACAGAGATGGGCTGGAAAGATAGGTCAGATCCCCAAGAATCTTGTGAGCTGTGCCGAAGAGCTTAGACTCTCATTCTAAGGGCAATGGGAAACCACTGAAGGGATTTTTGCTTGAGGGTGAAAGTCCGATTTGCTTTTGGTAAAAGTCATTGTGACTGCTACATAGATACCAGCCTAAAAAGCCTGGGTCATACTGATGGTTTGGAATGGAAAGAAATGTAGGTGGCAGACTCAACAAACTTCAGTGATTGATCGGATGTGGAGATAAACCAAAGACAATGGTTCCCAGAATTCTTGCAGGTATGAGAAGGTTGTGAATGAAGAATAAAAACTGGTTGGAAAGTAGAAGATGAATTTTTTTAGCTTGGATCCTGTGACATTTGAGAAAAATGGAAAGAGGTCCAAATGAGAAGGTCATCTGCTGACGTGCATAATGAGGTTTACAACTGTGTCTCTTAAAATTTTCCTTACCAAGAACAATCTCCAAAATTAGCTAATAAAATGGAACTCGCCAATGACAACAGTCTTGGCAAAACTGAAATATGAATCCTTCCTTTACTGATGTTGGGAAGTGTTTTGAATGTCCACTGTTTTCATGGTGTCTGGTTCCTGGAGCTTCCAGCTGGTTCTTAAGTCTAGTGGTGACTCCCCCCAGGAGATCTACATTAGATGAAGCATGCCTTGCCTTCAACCCTGTGACCACCAAGGCAAGGCCAGGAACCCCACCATAAGGAATCAAGAAGGGCAGAACATGGCTGGTGACTTCTTCTGCATCAGGGGGGTCACGGAGGTGTGGTGAGTTGCCCCCACCATCTGGCTGGGGCCTCCGCAGGGCAGCAATGAGGATCTCTCACAGCTGGGGCCCTAAGACAGCTGAGCAAATGATCTTGCTGCGTGGACAAAATGTGTGAAAGATTTCACTGGTGCATCTCTCTGACAGCTCCTGGCATTAAAAGACACAGCTTTCTATACTCAGCTATTTTAAAAAAATTTTTAGTTGTTGGTGTTCTTATTTTTCCCCAACAGGACACCACTCCCCCACTGTAGAGGTGAAGAGATGCTTTATCTCTCTGTTCTTGAGACCTGGGAGAACTGCTTCCTAGGTGAAGATTTCAATGGTGTAGCTGGATGGCTTATCAGAGGGCATATAAAAACAACCAAGTGCCATAAATCTTTCCTGGGTATAAATAAAATAGAATAAAATAGAACTAGTTTTCTAATGGGTTTCTAGGGACAAACAACCAATTGAACAAGTATTTATTGGCATGCTATGTGCCCAGCAATGTCACATGGACTCTTGACAGTGGTGAAAGGAATACATAAAAAATACAAGGAATGAACCATCTTTTTAAAAATCTATCAATACTATTTCTAATATCATTAAATGTATTTCTTTTTGGTTCTGTCTATCATTGCTGCTATTATTACTACCACAGTAATAGGTGCTTCGATAGCTACTACTATTATCACCACCAAAATTACTCACAGTACTTTTCTCATAGAGTTTCTGTAAAGATTATTGAGCATTCAATACATTGTCACTATTATTATTTCTACTATGATCATGACAGTAATGACAAATACTATACTCATTTTATTAATTATTGCTGTTTATTTAGTATTTTCTATATGTTAGCTATTGTACTCAGCTTTTATGTATGTATCTTTACTTAATCCTTGTTTTTACCCTGTGACCTTGATTAAATGAATTATCCCTACTTTTTAGATGAGAAAATTCAACCAGAAAAACATTGAACATTTTGCCCAAGTGGTTAAGACAAGGGGTCCAGTTTCTGGAAAAAAATATTTGCCCATCGACTTATTCACCCAAAAGCTTATACTTCATTACATAGTCTTCTAACCAAAATACAGGCTCGTTAGCCAACATTTTTATAGACATTTTATTTGGACTACACAAGATTATTTTTAATACAAATTAGGGGACATCATTTTAAATTGGGAGAAGTCATAAGGCACACCCACATAATCTGAATTTATGGACTTCTTTTGGGGAAAAAAATAAGAGTGGCCATAATTGTCCCATAGTTATTTTTCTTTTTTTTTTAAGTTGACACATTGTAATTGTCCATATTTTTGGGGTACAATTTGATGTCTTGATACATATATATGTTGTGTAATGATCAAATGAGGGTATTTAGTATATCTAGCACCTCATGTATTTATCATTTCTCTGTGGTGAGAATAGTCGAATAGTCAAAAGCCTCTCTTCTAGCAATTGTGTAATATACCATACTTTACTGTTAACCATCATCACCCTGCTGTGCAATAGAACACCAGAGCACATTCCTCCTATCTACTTCTAACTTTGAACCTGTTGACCTCTCCCCATCTTCCCTTCCCCTCCCCAGTCACTGGTAACAACTCTTCCACTCTCTGCTTCTATGATGTCAACTCTATTTCTTTTTCTTTTAGTTTCCACATATGAGTGAGATCCTCTTGTCTCATATTTTGACCTGGAAATAATTTCCTGGTGCTGAGTCTCATTCAGTGCCAGGTAGCCACAGTTTTGCCCAGCCTGCTTTACCTGCTCAAAGCCTGTAACCATTGCAGTTTGAGGCCTTGGAAGAAATGCACCGTAGCTTCACAAGTTTAATTAATGAATTTGATGACTCAGAAGTGAATCAACTCAAGAATACAGATCAGAGCAGGATGCAATAGTGTTATACTGTGGTGCACATAATAAGTGATATAAAAATTTGAGAACTGAAATAAACCAATGTTCTAGAATAAACAGGGATGATTTCATGGGAGCAGTTGAACTTTGGCTATGATTGAGTAATGGGCACCCTTCAGAAAAATAGAGAGGAGAAAAAACACAAACATTTTGTATAATGTTTATAAATAATAAAAGACAAAACAATCTGTTTCTCCTTAAGTTATAGGTACAGCAACTTCTAGCAAGGGCACTGACTTGGAGATTAGCATTCACCAGAATTATATTTTTGAAACTCTTGAAATGGTTTGAGAATAGGTAGGTAAAACTAAGCAAGACCTAAGTTTCTGGAAATATGCTGGAGACTTATTAACACCATGGAGATTCATGAGAAAATTTTTGTGGTGCCACTTTCCCCTTCACAGCACGGATGTCACTTGCTGAGCCACAGACCCTCTCTTTTCTCCCTTCTGGTTCCTGATACTGTCGGGAGAGAGACAGACAGCAGCATTAACATGGGAAGCCCACAGATGGCACCAGTTATGATCAGCTCCATAAATGACACAGGGAAGACACAGAACCACCCAGATCTCCAAGACAGCAATCTCTCTGGGCTCTTGGTGTCAAGGCCGAAGTTGCCTAGCCTCAAATTCCCAAGGTCACAAAAGCCTTAATTTGCCAATTTCACTAGCCTATGGTTTCTAACTTTAGAGCTACCAATACCAAGTGTACTGTCTTGTTTGCTTCTACCAGCAAGAATATTTTCCTCCTTCCTGCTCTACCAATGCAATGTGAACAAATATACCATGCTTAGTAAAATACTATTTGGCATCAAGTAGACTTGCATTTGAGTCCTTGGCATGATCTTGGGCTTGTTTCCTAACCATCTAATTCTTGGTTTCTTGTCTATAAAATGTAGAAAATAGTTGTTATGAGAATTAAATTGGATCTGCCATGTAAGGCAGTGCCTAGCACATATTGAGCACTCAAAATTCATTCTTTCATGAATGTCATTATTGATATTGTTGTTATTGCCACACGGAGGTAATACAAGGCAAGAGAAAAGCAAGAAATAACATGAGAGTTCCAATAAGAACTTGGTAAATTAGTGTACTTTCCAGCGGATAATTGCAATTCAGAGTATGGGTGAGAGGTCCAAGGAGACTCCTATGTCGGAGGCAGGGGAGGAAGTTGTATCTGTGTCTTTTAGAGAAATGTGAGAGGTAATATTCTATTCTGTGCCTCAGCAAGTCACAGGTAAAAATGCTAGTGACAAGTGCAAATGGTTTGCTCAGCACCTGGAAAGCACATGGTGTGAACTTGTTCCACAGCTAGGTGGAGGCTCCTAGGGGTGAGCAGAGGTGTGAATGAAACAAGAGACCCATTAATTCAGTAGCAGTAGGAGCAATAGAGGGCTAATTGCATTTCAAGTGGAGCCGTAATCCACCCACCTTCTTTCTGCTTGTCCACACTGATAGCATCAACCTGCTTTGCATGCACTCCAAAGGCACCTGGTGGCAGGCAGGACTCTAAGTCATCCAGCTTCATGTGACATGTCTATCAGCTTGGTAATCATTTCCAACACAGCGTCTCATTAAATCAGCCTGCCAGAGCTTGGATGCTTCGAATCATGGTAGATTCACAGAGACACCGAAATGCTCAGGGCTGTCCATCAACACAGGCTTCATTAGCAAATACTGAAAACGAAAGAACTTTTCCTAGGCTCTACTCTTCAACAATCAGATGATGACTGGAATCACCACAGATTCTTGAAAAGTTTGCATGATTTACAATCTTGGCAAGTGGTTTATTTTGTATGATTGTTGGAGGAAGGAGGGAGACAGGAAGAGAGCAGAAGAAGAGCTTCAGGTTTTTCTTTTCTTGTCTTTATTTACAGATTCAAACCATCCTGTCCCTGTTTTTTGACAGTCTGCACTAGCAGAAACCATCACAATGATGGTATCAAAAGTAAGTGGTTTTCCTTGTACTCTCCCAATAATAGGCATAGGCTGCATCATTGTAAAGCATAAAACGTTCAAGATGGATAGGCATTCAGCAATCAAATGACCTGTCCTCTCAGAGGCCTAGGAAGTTTAGGTGGGATATGTAAAGCCACACAGTCCTGTTGATATGTACTGTTTCTGCCTCATCCCTAATATGGTAACAGCACCTCAGTTTTCCTTTTAGGAAATAGTCCTCCTAATTCTCAGTACATATGGTTCAGGCAAGACCCACCAGCACATGCCCAGGGCCTGCCATCAAGGTCCAATGGTTGGCACAGAACCCAGATTTGGCCAATTAGTGATTGGATTAGTTATGTTCTAGTGATCCCAGCCAGGCCAATGACATGTAGTTCCTGGAATTGACCTAGAGATATTAGTAAAGGGAAGTTCTCTTTCCCACTAGGGTTGCTGAGTTGGTAGAGTATAGTCCTGGAACTGCCAGAGACTATTTGCTAAGAATTCACTTACTAATGAAGCCAATATAGCAATCAAAAAAGAAGAGAAACAAAGAAATACTGATTTCTAGTGATATTGTTGAGGCCTTGGAGCAATCTCCTGGAATTTTCAGTAGCCTGAGACAGCACTATTATTTATTTACTTACTTGCTTGTTTTTAATTCAAGCCATTTTGAGTTAGACCTCTTCCCTTGTAAACAAACAAAAAATTTCTGACCACATTAGAGCTACCTAGATCAAAGGTCATCTGAGGCCTGGACCAGAGCTCTCTTGACATTCTTATAAAGAATAAAGAAAAAGAACACACAATGAGAGCTACCAAAGAACATTAATGAATTCAGCTATTTTAACTGTAACCAAGAGATTGAACTTGCAGAATCTTAAGCAGAGATGTCCCTAATATACTTAGAGGCATTGGGGAAGGCCAACTAGCAGCAATATTATGCTTAATTGTAATCTCCAACCAAAAATGATCAGGTGTGTAAAATGCATCTTCCCCTTGCAACTTGGCCCTGCCTCACGAATGTGACCTTGAACTTGTTGTATGTCTTATCTTGTGTCCTGGATATCTATTTCTGCATAACAAACCACCACCAAATGATGGCTTAAAAAAATTACAACAGTTTATCTTGCTTACAGTTTTGAGGGTTGACTGAGCTCAGGTAGTCTCAGGAGCTCTCGTGTGGTTGCAGCCAGAGGTTGTCTACGTCTGAGGTCATCTCAAAGGCTTTTCACCAAAATATGTGGTACCGGGGCTGGAAAAAATTAAACACCTGGGGCTCCTTCAGCATCTCCTTCTCCTCTACATGGTCCTCCAAGTGAGCTTTACATGTGGTGGCCCTAGGATTGTTAGGCTTCCTACATGGCAGCTGAAAGCACCCAGATCAGGTGTTCTGGGAGTAATCGTCATAAGCCGCGTGGCCTTTTCTAAGGTAGCTTCAAAAGTCATGCAGCATCACTTCTGCCATCTTTTAGTCATCACTGTAGTCACAGAGACTCACCAGGATCAAAAGTAGGGACAAAGACACTTCTCTTGTTAGGAGAAATGTCAACAAATTTTCAGACAAGCTTTTTTTTATTATTATTTTTATTTTTAAAAAACTATAGAGCCAAGAAATTGTAAAAATATTACAGAGTCCCATGTAACTTTTATCCTGTCATCCCAATTGTGACATCTTATGTAACTACGGTGCAATATAAAAACCAGGAAATTGGTATTTGTATATTATTGTTACCTGGAGTACAGACCTTTTTAGTTTTTACCAAACCTGCATTCATTTGGGGTGCGTGTGTTTCTATGCAATTTTATCCCTTGTATACATTTGTGTAACTACCACTGCTATCAATATACAGAACTATTCTGTCAGTGACCAAAGAACTACCTCATGCCATCTCTTTGTACTTGCACCCCTCAGTCTTACTCTCTGCATCTCTGTCCCTGTTCAGCCATTAATCTACAGTTTTATTATTTTGAGACTATTATATGTATGGTGTCATACAGTATATAACCTCAAGATTGACTTTTTTCAGTGAGTATGTTGCCATTGAAGTCTATCAAGGTTCTTACATATCTCAATAGTTCATTCCTTTTTTGTTGAGTTTTATTCCACTATATGGATGTATCTGCCACCTACCTATACATTACATTTGAAATGACCCTCTTTATTAAGACCATTTATATTTAAAGTAATTATTGATATTCTAGTGCTTAAATTTTCCATATTATTGTTTTTGGTTTGTTCTTTTTCTTGTTCCTCTGTTTGCATTTTCTTACCATCTTATGTGTTACTTGAACATGTTTTAGAATTCTATTTTTATTTATCTCCTATTTTTTTAATATATCTCTTTGCATAGTTTTTGTAGTGGTTGTTACATTTGTTTTAAAATCTATGAAGTTTCTTATAGACTTTAGCTAAGTCTCCCAATACTTAAATTGGCTCTGCTATCCAATTTCTGTGGGTTTGTGCTAAAGATGAGAGTCTAATATCAAATCTAATTTAATTCTGCATAGCTGTGTGCTAAGTCAAAAAAGGTCTACACTGCAGGTACTCCATCTTACCTCCACCTTCCACTCTGACATTGGAATCCACAGTCTACTAATAGTAAGTAGCTCGATGACCCAAAGGTATGAGAGCCATAGTGGATCCTTGGGACTAATTCAGATATTGCCCTTGAAAAGACAGGAATCAAGTGACCATGTTCTCCCCTACAACTTACAAAGAACAAAGGTTATATAAGCATGATGAAATAAAATACAAATTCAACTTCAATAAATATATGCTGAATGGCTACTGTGTGCCAGGCTCTAGACGTTTACTTAAATGATAACTTTTAATCACAGCAGCTAGAAGATCTATTAACATGAATTAATCTAATAGAGATTTAATAGCAAACCAAAGTGGGATAAAACATAATGGTGGGCAGGAAGCCATTAGAAACAACCCCATACCAGATTTACCACTACGGACTTTGAGAACACCCAAACTATATAAAATTCTGTTGTTGTTGCTTACTTTTCTTAAATGTCAGTGAACATAATATAATAATCCTGAATAAAATAATTGTGTGTACATGCATGTGTATACACATATGTGTATGTACATATTTATGTGTATATATATAGTCCTTAGTGGACCACTTAAAGTGTTTTTAACATTTTGAATATATAAACTTTCAAATATATGTAAAGGTAGAGAGAATATTATAATAAATCCCTTCATATCCATTACTCAGCTTCAATAATTATCAATATCAATATTTTTTTATCTTGGCTTACTTGCCCACCACACTTTTAATTTTTACTCTATTACTTTAAATCACATCCCAGACATTGTGTCATTTTGTGCATAAGTCCTTCAGTATGTATCTCTAACTGATAAAAAGACTTTTCTTTCTCCATAGCCACCATTCCTATATCAAATATAACAACATTTATAATAAATCCTTAATATCCCATAATATTAAGGGGGTTTTAAAAGTGATTTTGATTATACATGATTTTTATCGTAGTTAATCATCTTACCTAATACCCAGGTGTATAAGAGATGATCAAAATCTAGTAAGGAAAATAACAGCAATACGTATGAAAGCTTCAGAGGAAAAAAGTACCTATCAAGAGTTATAGGTGAGGCTGTGCGGTAGAGACTAGAGGCATTTTAAAAATTGTGAGCATTCTCAGAAGTGAGAAACCTGAGTGGGCTGTCTTGGTGGGCACAGAAGAGTTCTCTGCCCTGTCAAGCTGCCACACACAGCTCTTGCTGTGCGTGCTCCCTAATAGCAGGCACAGTGATGCTCGCATCCACAGTGGAGTCCTAGAAAATGGTGCTTTCTATATCACTGGGAGACTGATGGTGCTTTATAAATGAAACAAGATGCCTGCCAAAGAAAGTAGGATTTTTGCCTCTAATTGTAACAGCTTAATAACATAAGGGATAGTCCGCAAAACTTTTTAAAATTCTGGGCTGATGCAAACTTGCTGCTGGGTCGCTGCCAGCCTACTGCACCTGCAGCATTTCCCCACTAATATTTCAAAGTGTCAGCTTAAGTGGCCTGAGAGCTGCCTGCAGAACTATGGTAATTGCTGAGCTATGCCTAGACCAGCTGAGATAATAGGGTGCCAAGAAGCAGGGGAAAATGTCAACAGCTGGGGTTCATGCTACTAATTTTGTTTTCTTTAAACTTCATGGAATGACAAATCCCACTAAGAGCTGATCTGGAATTATACAATTTACCAGTTCCTTTGTTTATTTTTGAGTCCATGCAGTCAGTCAATAAATACATAGCAAAAATGTATCAAAGGCATGGACACTTTCTCCTCCTGCACCTGCAGTGGCATTGTGAGCACAGCCCCTCTCTCAGGCTGAATCTGAGCACGACCACTGCTCATTCTTCTCAACACCATCTCCAGGTAGCAGCGATCGAGCATAGTGAGCAGGGGATACAAAGTACGAAGTCCATTTCCTTTTTCTGTCATATGCTCAACACTCTATCAGTCTCTCTGGAAAAAGGAAACAACGTGCTGACCCCTCTATGTGACTGCACTGTCTCATTGTAAACAAACTAACAATAGCACAAAGGTCTGAACAGGGCAGTGAGCAGATCTGTCTTTATTTTTAGAAACAAGCATCATGCCAGGAACAAGGAAGTTGCCTCAAAAGTATTTAAAGATGCAGTGAGCAAATGAACAAAAGCTTCACACACGTGCTGTCTGAATCCAGAAATCTAGATTGATGTATATGCAAAATGTGAATAACAATAGTAATGGTAATATAAAACAATTAATATGACAGCTGACATTTATCGAATGATTTTGTTGTGCCAGGCACTGTGCTAAAGTATATTCATGGACAATGTTTCACTTCTCACAACCATTAGTGATAGATTTTGTTACTGGCTCCATGTTTCCAATGGGGAAACTGAGGCTTAAAGCAGTTCGGCAAGTTTCCCATAGTATAGTTAGGCAGTTTGAGTACACTGCCTATGTTATTATCCTATCCACTGCAGCATGCTGATTCTTTTGTATAAAAAGGTTGGCCAATTTTAGGTGAACATTATCCTATCTTGATATCTTTGTAACATGTATCTTACATGGTTATTTCCTCTTGGGTTTAAGAGCATGCCATGTAATTTCACTACTTATATTTTAAATTCAGGGCTTTGGGGAAAATTAGAGGACTTCCACAGAAAAGATAGCAGATGTGTCCCAGGAAGAAACTTCAGAGAAACCAGAATTGGCTGGCAAGGAAAAGGAAGACATTCTGGCAGGTGGTATCCCTTGGGGGTAATTCAGGTGCCATGCATGAGTACAGGCGTGAGAAAGTAATAAAAGCATATGACCAGAAATAGACGTGCAAAGAAGCATGGATTAGTGCTTTAAGAGAGCTAGTTCCAGAAATAACTTGGTAAATGACAGCAGATCTATATTTTATGGGTATTTCTTCAAGAGCCCTCTGTGTTTTGCTTGAATTACTAATCATAATTAGAAATAGAATTTGGGGATGGGGGTCCTGAAAGTTTAAACTCCATATGATCCTAAGATTTCAGATCTTTTATTAAATTTAATTGAACAATTTAACAGTGGCAGTTTTCTTCTATCTGTTCTATATTTGAAAATACACATACTCATATATATTTATATACACACACATATATGTTATATATATGCACACTTTTATATTTGGGTATATAATGTGTGTGTATATATATATATAAAAGTACATATTTTTTAAAATAAAAATTAAGTATTATCCCTTTGTACTACCTGGCTAAAATTACAAGAGGAGAAATTTTTTAATGCTTTTATTAATATATTTGAATTTATGAGACTAGCAGATATTAAGTGACTTCCATTCTTGAAAATATGGTAACAATCAAGATAGCTTTCCCTTTTTCAAATGATTGTCATTAAAGATGATATAATGGCCTATCAGAGAATGTTAACTTTTGTTTATTTATCAATCTACCTACCTACTTGCTTTTGGTGTGAAAACATGCTACTTCCTTTCTGTATACTCATACATAAGTGGTTAAATTGGATAAATAGAGCCTATGCAGTCTTTTAATTATATGTACCTAACACAAACCTTTTTGACCAGGAAAAATGTTTCATAAGACTTTGGTCATTTTCATCTCTTTTGACTCTTAATTTTTATTATTTCTTTTCTTCTGTTTGCTTTAGGTTTATATTGTTCTTCTTTCTCTACTATCCTAAGGTGGAAGCTTAGATTATTGATTTTAGATCTTTCTTTTTTTCCAATATATTCATTCAATGTTATGAATTTCCCTCTAAGCACTGCTTTTTTTTTTTTTGCGTGACACACATTATGGTTAGATGCATTTTTATTTTTGTTTAGTTCAAAATATATTTTTATATTTGCCTTGAGACTCTTATTTGACTCATGTGTTGTTATTTAGAAATTGTTTGATCTCTAATTATTTGCAATTTTCCAGTTGTCTTTGTTTTACGATATATAGTTTAATTCCATTGTTGTCTGAGGACATATGTAGTGTAGTTTCCATTTTTAAAAAATCTGGGTGTATTTCATGGCCTGAACATGGTATATTTTGGTGAAAGTTTCATGTTAGCTGGAGAAGAACATGTATTCTGCTGTGGTTGGATGAAGTTATCTATGTGTCCATTTAATCCAGTTTACTGATGATGCTGCTCAGTTCAACTATGCCCTTACTGATTTTCTGCCTGATTGATCTATCCATTACTAATAGGGGAATGCTGAAGTCTCCAACTATAACAGTGGACTTATCTGTTTCTCCTTGCAGTTCTATCAGGTGCTTATCTCACATATTTTGATGTTCTTTTGTTAGGCACATACACATTAAGGATTATTATGTTTGGGAAAATTAGCCCCCTTATTAACTAATACCCCTCTTTATCCCTGATAAGTTTCCTTGTTCTGAATTCTGCTTTGTCCAAAATCAATATAGCTGCTCCAGCTTTCTTTCGATTAGTGTTAACATGGTATGTTGTCTTCAGTTCTTTACTTTTAATCTATAGACATCTTTCCAGATACAGTGGGTTTCTTGTAGACAACTAGACAACACATAGTTGGGTCTTATCTACCCATTCTGATGGTCTTTAATTGGTATATTTAGACCACTGTCATTTAAAGTGATTATTGATATTGTTGAGTTAATATCTGCCATGTTTGTAAATGTTTTCTATTTGTCGCCTTTGTTCTTTTTTTAATCTTCCCCTTTTTTCTGCTTTCTCCAGTTTTGAGTGAACATTTTACATGATTCTATTTTATCTCCTCTGTGTATTGATTACACTATTTTAAAAATCATTGGTTTTCTTACAGTTTGGAATATATGTTTACATCTAATCTACGTCCATTTTCAAATGACACAATTTTGCTTCATGGGTGATGCAGGTACCTTATAATAGAGTGTTCCTATCCCTTCCTTTCACTCCTGTGACATTGTTGTCCTTTATTTTATTTACCCATAAACTATAATCACCCAATTCATTGTTGCTGTTATTTACTTTGAACAGTTATCTATTTGAGCCATTAAGGATGAGACAAATTAAAGATTTTATCTTACCTTCATTTATTCCTTTTTTTAATCATTCTTAACTTTCTTTTTGTTCACTCAAGTTTCTGACATATACTTTTCCTTTGCCCTGAAGAACTTCTTTTTCGAAAGATAGATCTACTGTTTACAAAGTCTCTCAGTTGTTTCCTTTCTGAGAAAATATTTCTCCTTCACTTTTGAAAGATAACTTCACTGGATACAGTATTCTGAGTTGGTGTTTTTCTCTTTTTTCCTCAACACTTTTAGTATTTCACGCCACGCTCCTCTTACTTGTTTAGTTCCTGACAAGAATTCCAATGTATGTTGCTGCCTTGTTCCTCTATAGGTAAGGTATTTTTCTCTCTGATTTCTTTCAAAAATTTCTCTGTCCTTGGCTTTCTGGAGTTTAAATATGATCTGCCCAGGTGTAGCTATTTTTGTATTCATCCTGCCTGGTGCTCTCTGGCTACATGGAGATGTGATTTGGTGTCTGTCATTAATTTTGGAAAATTCCCAGCCATTATTACTTTAAATATTTCTTCTATTTCTTTATCATTTTCTTCTCTTTCCAGTATTCCCATTACACTTATGTTACCTCTTTCTTTAATTGGTCCGAATTATTGGACATGCTGTTCCAATTTTTTTACTGTAGTTGTTTATTTTCATTTTTGTGTTAGCTTTGTTTTTCAGTTTAGAAAGTTTCTATCAATATATCTTCAGGTTCATTTTTTCTACTCTTGCATGTGTCAAGTCTAGTGATGAGCCTATCAAAGCCAGTGTTAATTTCTGTGATGGTATTTTTTACTTCTAGCATTTTCTTTTCATTTTTTCTTAGAGTTTCCATCTCTCTGCTTCCATTACCATCTGTCCTTGCATGTTGCCTACTTTTTTCCATTAGAACTCTTAGCACTTTTATCATAGTTACTTTAAATTCTCTAATAAAATTCTAAAATATGTGTCATATATAAGACTCATTTTGAGGCTTGCATTGTTTTTTTAGATTGCGTTTTTTTTTTCCCTTGCATTTTAGGATGCCTTATACCTGGTTTTTTTCCTTGGTAAAAGCTACGCATAATGCATACAGCAATGAGAAATGAACTAATCAGGATTTTAGTGTGAGATGTTATTTTAATCTGGCCAGGAGCTGATGCTTTCTCTAGCTGTACATACCAAAGTCTTCAGTTTCCTCTAGTTTTTAATTTTTTTTCCCTCTTCTGATGTATTTGGATTTCCCTAAGAATACCTTCTTAAATCGAGCCTTTGTCTTGCAACTCTTTCAGTTATACTATTGTTATACTGGAGCCCTGTTGATGTGGTGGAAAGGCATTGGGAAGAGTAGAATTTTATAACCCTATGCCTAAATCTTGTATTTTTCAGTGGCCTGAATCACTGGGCTGTGATATCTAAAGTATTTTTTAAGTTTTTTTCATTCTTCCCTTTCATGACCCAGGGAAGGTTGAGGGCCTTGGGGTGCTTTGTCCTTCCCTGAATTCAGATGAGGCTCTGGCAGAGTAGTTTTCCTTGAGGGAAGCCTGAATATGGTGCTCTGAGAATATTTCACATGGTCACTTTTCCTTTCTCTCTGCCTGAAGCATGGGGAGATTTTTCTGTGATCTTCACCTGTTGGTGGGGTTCCTGAAAGCAAAAACATGTGAGATGCGGGGGCCCTCCTAAGTCTGGGCCCTGAGGAGTTATTAATTCTCAAGCCAGTCCATACCCAGCCTGCAGTAATTTGTCAATTACCTTTGAAGTGTTTCTACTAATTACTGAATCTGCCACTTTGCTCCCGGTAAGATGTTGATCCCTGTATTCACTGGTGTCCTCAAGTGTTTGGCTGGCAGTTTGTTTTGTGACCTCAGTTATCTGATAGATCTAAGAAAAGCTGTTGACTTTCAGGTTTTTTCCAGCATTTTTTTCTTATAGTCAGAACAGAAGTTATGATTTCCAAGCTCTTTGTATATTGGAGCTTGAAACCATGGCTTGCCTTTTCATTCTCTTATTTATGTCTTTGATAAACAGATATTTCTAATTTCAATTAATTTTAGGTCATCAACTTTTTCCTTTATGAGTAATACTTTTTAGGTTCTGTTTAATTTCATGAAGATATTCCTCCCTGTACTATTTTCTAGCAAACCTCTTGATTTTACCTTTCACGTTTATATCTATAATCCTCTTGAAATATCTGTATATGTAATGAGGTAGGGATGCAAGATATACTTTTATTTCCATATAGATATCTAATTTTCCCATGTTGATTTACTGCAAAAAAAAAAAAAGACCTTTCATACTTCTCTGCTTTGTTACTTTCGTCTGTACATGTATATGTTTGATTATGGATTACCTATTTCATTGTTCTATTTGTCTATTTTTTTTAAATTTCAGAATATTATGGGGGTACAAACACTTTGATTACATATATTGTCCATGCACTGCCCAATCAGAGCTACAATTGTGCCCATCACCCAGACAGTGCTCCCCACACCCATTAGGTGAGAGTTTTCCCATCCCCTCCACCCCCCTCCCACCTGCCTGCCCCCTGATGAATATTATTTCCATGTGTGACATAAGTATCGATCAGTTAGTACCAATTTGATGGTGAGTACTGGTGGTGCTTGTTTTTCCATTCTTGTGATACTTCGCTTCAGAGAATGGGCTCTAGCTCCATCCAGGATAATAGCAGAGGTATTAATTCACCATTGTTTCTTATGGCTGAGTAGTACTCCTTGGTATACATATACCACATTTTATTAATCCACTCATGTATTGGTGGGCACCTGGGTTGTTTCCACATCTTTGCAATTGTGAATTGTGCTGCTATAAACATTGCTATAGACATCGAGTGCAGATGTCTTTATTATAGAATGTCTTTTTTTCCTTTGGGCAGATACCCAGTAGTGGGATTGCTGGGTCAAATGGTAATTCTACTTTTAGTTCTTTGAGGTATCTCCGTACTGCTTTCCATAGAGGTTGTACTAATTTGCAGTCCCACCAGCAGTGTGTGAGTGTTCCTATCTGTCCACATCCCTGCCAACATTTCTCGTTTTGGACTTTTTGATATAAGCCAATCTCACTGTAGTTAAGTGATATCTCATTGTTGTTTTGATTTATATTTCCCTGATGATTAAAGAAGTTGAGCAATTTTTATATGTTTTTTTGCCATTATTCTGTCTTCTTTTAAAAAGTTTCTGTTCATATCCTTTGCCTACTTTTTAATGGGGTTGTTTGATTTTTTCTTGTTGATTTTCCTAAGTTCTGTATAGATTTTGGTTATCTGCCCTTTATCAGATGTGTAGCATGCAAATATTTTCTCCCATTCTGTAGGTTGTCTATTCACTCTAATGATAGTTTCCTTGGCTCTGTGGAAGTTTTTTAATTTGATCAGGTCCTGTTTATTTATTTTTGCTGCTGCTGTGATGGCTTTGGGGTCTTCTTCATAAATTCTTGGTCTAGGCCAATGTGTATAAGAGTTTTTCCAATATATCCTTCTAGAATTCTTATCGTTTCATGTCTTAGGTTTAAGTCTGTTATCCATCGTGAGTTGATTTTTGTGAGAGGTGAGAGGTATGGATCTAGTTTCAGTCTTCTACATGTGGCTATCCAATTTTCCCAGCACCATTTATTGACAAAGTAGACAAAAATTTACACTGGGAAAAAGAATCTCTATTTGTCAGTTTTTAAGCCTGATACCATACCACATGTTTTTAATAACTGTAGCTTTGGAGTAGGTCCATATACATGGTAGTATCAATTCTCTACCTTTATTATGCCTTTCAAAGATTATCTTGAATGTTTTTGACTCTTTGGATTTATCTATAAATTTTAGATTCAGCTTGTAAATTTCTCCAAAAAAGACCTGCTCAAATTTTGATTGGGATTGCAGGAGAAAATTATACGTAATTTCTAATCGACATTCTTAAGGATTAGCAAGGACATTGCACTATACAAAAGTGAAATTCAAGACTGTTAAATTTAAAACATCAATGAATACATGAAATTCTAGGGTAAGTATTACAAAACATCAAACCAATGGAGTAGAAAATAAACTTAAGAAGCTGAAAGGCAAAAAGATAAAACATAATGATAGGAAAAATGAGATATATGAGGATGGATCCAACAGTTAAAAAATACACAGCAATATCTGATGGAAAAATCAGAGCTGATGGAGAAGTGTTATGAAATAAAAGCAGAGGAAGAGAGGCTTTCCTAAACTATTGAAAAATCAAGTACACAATACATGAGTCTGTAAGTTACTTGGGAAAAATGTAATAAATAAGGGTATTTTTGTGAAAGTAATACCAAATTTTTACCCTATCCTTTGCAAGAATCCATGGACTATCTTTTAAATTGCTCTTATCATAGATTCAAAGAAATGCCAGTAGATCCACAAAAATAAACATTCTAAAGGCCACCCTTAATAGTCATAATGCAATCTAACTTAAGGAAAAAATTAATGTATAAACAAAATATCTAACCAGAAAGAAAAAATTCTTCTCAACTATCTTTGGCTTGAAGAATAAATAAATAATATAATAATCAACTATTAGGAAGGTAATAATGAGAACAGTACATATTAAAATATTGAATGTAGCAAAAATTGTGATCATAGGAATATTTATAACCTTAAACATTTGTATTACTACACAAGTAACAATTACAATAAGTAAAGTTAATAAAAAGACCAACAAAAGGGAAGAAATAGTGATGAAATATAAAATTAGAAAGTGATGAGGTACATAGGTTAAAAAATTTTCAATACATGATAAAAAGAAATAAAAGTGAAGAAAAATGGTCAGGTATGCTAAGATGAATAAAATAATTTCTAAATAGGTGATAAAATGATGCAGTATAGTATAAAATTATGATTAAATACCTATAAATCTCTATGTAGAGAAATGTAAAAATATCAATGTAGAGATTATTTTTCTTAAATGATTTATCTCTACAACTAAAGGAAATGACTCAAAGTATTAATATTAGAAAACTAACAGACATTTATGGGAGATATTAAAATTATCAAACTTCAACTATTCTTCAGAGCCACATGATTTTAGAGTTGCATTTTAAAATCTGTCAGGTATCACATAGTTTATATAAAATTCTCTAAAACATAGATAAAAGAGGAGATATTTGTGGTAGAAATTAATCAGGTTAAGCTACTTAAACTGAAGTATACTATAATGTGCCAAATAAAATATTATACGTAAAACATTAAAATTGTTTAATAACAAACTTGCAGGGTAGAGTATAGAAGATTAATATTCAAAGTAGGGTATCTTCTGTTTGTAATTCAGATGATATGGGATGTTCAATATTAAACTTATTAGCAGAACTTTGGCACTTGAAGTAAAACTGGCTGCATAGATTTTGTGAAATCATTAAATTTAAAAGATACCCTATATTCTTTGTTTCCCTGCTATCAGACTTGTTATCACTGCTCACTTCTGGATTTGACTTTCTGTAATCTGACTGTTCCTTGGTTTCTTCTTGGGTCTTGTTAAATAATTGACCAAATAATCATTCAGGTAACATAATGTGTGAAAAAACATATGTTGTGTAGCTCTACTTAGTAAATTAAGCGTCATCAATCATGTTGATTTGAATTAAGACTTTCAAGGACTGTTTCCCTGATGTTGACCTGGGGAGAGCATGCTTGCCCTTCATAACACTACCTCTGTAAGGACTATTTCACCTGCTCCTTGACTCTTGATTCAGGCTCGTACTCACCTAAACCAAATATAGATGAGGCCTCACTGCCAGTCTACTCCATGCAAGGCAGGTCCAGGCTTTGTGGGACATGAATGTTATATAATTTTGCTCTCCCTCTTTGAGAAAAAAATTATAAAATTAGAAACCTAGGCACAAGAATAAAAAGATTTATTCATGGTAATAAAAGAAATTATATTGAATTGTAATTGTAAAAAGCTGACAAATACTACAAACATCCCAAATAGCTTTTGGCTTGTATTGAATCAGTTTCGCTAGACTTCAAGACTAGGTTTTTCATATAAGGGGTTTAAATGAGGAAATCCTCCCAAGAAAGAGGAGAAAGCTAAGGGTGTGTGGGATATCAGGCAAAGTCCCCAAAAGGTAGCTGCCCTGATCTCAGTAGTGTCCTGGATAGGTGTAGAGGGAGTTGGATCTCCGTACTCCCAGGCCCATCAGGAATTGGCTATAATCCCAGTCCAGGAACGACTGGCTCTCCACACCAAAGGAGACAGAACACAAAATGATTAAACGGCATACAAAGAGATCAGGGGACACATTAACATGATCTGCTACTGGATTCCCTACATTGTAAACATTGTTTCTCCTGCATTGCCCAAATGATTTTTGTGCCAGGTGTCATTATGTTGCAAGAATGTTCTCGTTTCTGCACCAGATGAGATGGCACAGTGGTAGGAAAGGATGTTTCTTGAAGCCATTGACAAACTTTGGAGATGTTGCAATGCTTTAACCATACATAGAAATGGTTGTAAACCTAACTAAATGCATTCCTAGCAGCATTTCTACTTAGCAGGGATTCCAAAGATAAAGCCACTCCAAATCTACCCTACACAAGGGGAACTGTCATGAAAAGAAAGTCAGAATATAAAACGATGGTAGTCAATAGATTTTAGTTCAAAGAGCTGACTTCTACAAATCTCACAAAAGCGTATGATAATGTGAATGTCTTTATGGGACCCTTCCCAGATTCTTAGAGAAGCCCATGAAAGTGAGGGGTTCTGAAACTTAGGCTTCATCAGAAAACTACCTATGATTCCATGCTATTTTTTCTAGACCCTCTTGGAAAATTTTTTTTTTCTAACTTAAAATGGACACCAAAGAGATTTATTTGGCTGGGATGAGATTAATGAGAAAACAAGATGATGCAAATGATCACGTCTCAACACAAGACACTGGATTCTTCCCCTTCCTGAGGACTACTTTGTGAAGATCCTTTTGTTCCCTTGTAACTAACTGATTATGGCCAAAATTGTCAAGGGATCTTTCTTTACCTGTTGGTCTCTCTCAACTCAGCTTTGCAGTCTGACATATCCTAAAGTCAGATTTTTCTGATCTGAAGTTGAAGGTACATCTTCTGTTTAATTGCCTGTATGGGTATATCATATCCTATTATATGGCAACCTCAGCTCTATTCTGGTGAAGATATGTCTCAGGCCCCCAACTATAAAATGTGGTGTGCTCATTCTTAAACATCCCTCCATGCCTAAGAAAAAAATCAGGATTACTGGGATGACAGGAACTGGGTGGTGTGTCCATTGCCCACTATGACCACAGTCTGATGCCTGAGCCTCTGACCACCCACCCAATCATTTAGGCCTGGACGATCTCTAATGTGAATAACCAGTCAAGGGTCCCCACAGTATGTGAGGTTAACAATGTGATATAATCTATTCTTAGGATTTGGGATGAGAGCAACAGAGCTGAGGTACACCTATGTGTATTTGTCATTGTAAACAGCCTCTAGAATGCCTTTGAAAAGTCTGAGCAACTACCTAATTCACCCAGATAGCAACTCTCCATTTTTGATGTTCTGGAAACAATAAAGAAATCCAGTCTTAATAGATGGTGGGGATTTTCAGAGTGTGGGGCAGTACTGGAACATTCTATGACTTCTTAGTAAGCCTATGCACAGCTTTCAGAATAATTCTAATGATGTCTGTTTTCTTACTAGGCTGCAAGCTCATGTAGGTAAGGGCTGTGTTCTGTTTGTATCTCTAGACCTTAATATCATGTCCAGTACCTACTATTAGCTAAAAAATTGTTACTACTAATTTTTTTGTACTTGCAATTTTCTTATAAGACTAAATATTCCCAGAGGTCAGAGATTATACTTCAGATATCTCCTTCCTGAGAAGATCATCTGGCACATGGCAAGCTTCTAATATATTTGCTCATTTGAATCAAATTTTAAAAATTATATTAGTATTAAATGTATCAGCAAAATCACAGGGCAGAGAATTGGGTTTTCATCCATCTTCCTCTTCCCTTCTTATAACCTGGGCCAGCAGAATATATAGAGAGTCAGTATATTCTAAAATATTAAATAAAATTTAATTTGTTTGTGGTCTACATGTTTATGAAGAACACTGTGAGCACCTAAATGTACTACAAAGGGAAGACAGGGCTTCCTTAAGTAAGATAGCTTGACCCATCCTTTGGTTTTTGAAACAATTCATTTAAATTGGCTATTTTATGTGATTCACATTTCAAAAATGAGATGTGATGTTTTTACTTGCCACGTGGTACTTGCTAGCTTTCCATTCATCTTTTATTCTATTACCCATGTACCATAGGCTTCAGAGTAATTTCTATGTGAATGAAAGTATCCAGCCTCAACTTCCAGCATGCCCCTCTCCATTTTAATATGCAGCTCTCTTCTCACAACATGCCATGGTCTTTCATTAAACCATGCCTTTCTATATTCCTTGAAATGGCTTTATGAAGATTTTTCATCAAGCTAAATATTATCCATTCTTCAGGACTCAGTTAATTTGCATTTTCCCTTAGCAGACCTTCCCTGATTCTTTAGTGAAGTAAACACCATGTGCACTTACTAATACATATCCATTTTTTGATTATCTGTTTATGTCTCTAGAAGTTGACCTCCTTGAAGTCAAGACTGCATTTTATTTGCTCTACCTTCTGCACTCAGCATAGTGCCAGACACAAAGTAAAATCTCAAAATGTCTAGGAACTGACTGATGGACTAACTCAGTGGTTGTCAGCTGCGAGTGATTTTACTCCCTGCTGCAGGCACATTTGGCAATATTTAAATACTTTTTGTTTGTTAGAACTGAGGGGTGCTACTGGCATCTAGTGGGTAGAGGCCAGGGATGTTGATAAATAACATAAAATGCACAGGACAGCCCTCCAACAGAATATTAGTAGTGTGGAAGCTGAGAATCCTTAGACTAATGGAATGAATAAATACTCTCCACTGTATCTTTATATAATAAGACAAAATGTAAAATGTAGTTTTAGTACATAGAACTCAAGGTTACAATTTGTCTCATCCCCCCTCCTTTTTTTGTTTCTAAACTATTGGTTTGTTTTTCAAGAAAGAAAACTCAGAGTGACTCCATAATTTGGGAATTTCAGAATCTTTAACACCATAAAAGGCTTCATGTCATTTAAAGTGCATTAAAATATAAAGGAGACAAATAGAGTGGTGCTATTTGCAGAAATTATTTTTATCAATATTGTCTAATGTGGTAGAATTGAGGATGCCATTATTTCTCAAGTGAGACCATTGTGTCTCATTTTAATAGATGTACCATATATTCATTTTCTACAGCCAAAAACAGGCTTAAAGCCTGACTCATGAAAGGAAGAGTGCATTTCACACTTTCCTTGCATTTGAATTTGTTGCATTGGCCATGCAAATCTCGAAAATCTCTTCATTTTGGCTCTCCTCATTCCTTTGCTTTGGACTTATTTAATATATGCCCCTCATTAATTGGTCTTCTTGAGTCCTTACTGACTTGTTATAGCTGGTAGGAAGACAAATGCAAAGCTTTTATTCTTGAATTAATGAAAATGTAATGCCTTCCAACTAAGTTTTCTGGTTAAAATTGTGAACACAGAAAAAAGAAAATTCAACACAAAGTGCACAAAATGTAGTTAAAATTAGCTATCAATTTCAAGTCACATTACAGAATAAATTAATTAGAGTCCAGTGCTTGCCCGTGTACATGTTGCTATTAATTACCCAGTAGTACTCCCAAAACTGTTTTTGTTTTAGAAATAATTGACTTTTTAAAAATATTCTTGAAACACAAGGATATTTCCTTTCAAAGAATGTGCAAACAAACAAAAAGCAAAAACGAAACCTCCCAAACTCAAGAGATTTTATTTAGGATCCTAAATAAATACATACCGATTTTGTAACCAAGAAGAAAAATGGCCATTAAGTATGGTCTCTAGCACAGAAAATATGGAGTGTGTGCACATGTGTATGTGCATGTGTTCATCTTCTGCAGCTCATAGAGAAAGAGAGAAAGGTAGCAGGAGATGAATATAAATAAAATATATATGTGTATATATAAAGAAATATTCTGAAGGGTACACACACACACACGTACACACACACACTCATAAACAAATGTGACATATATAGCCTATTCTCCTGGTCATTAAGCTGATACATGCTCGTTGCCAAAATTTTAAAAGACACAGAAAGAATAGAATACAAAATCCAATACAAAAAAACTTGCCTATGAAATTAATTTAACCACTGGTCCAGAACCATTGTTGTCCATTTATTTGTTTAGTATTAATTCAGTTGCACTTATTCCTGCAGTAAAATGAAGGAAACATATATGCATGTGTACATATATTTAGTGTTATTAGAAGCATTCTCTATATAGCATTTATTATCCTGATCTTTTCCACTTAATATATTATGAACAATTTTCCAATTCATTAGATCTTCTTTTAATGTGATTTTAAGTGGATACATAATGTTACATTCTATGGTTATGTCATAATACAATCTATTTATTTAAAATTTAGGGTTTTTTTTCATTTTTATATTGCAAACAGTACTCTAATTACTGTTGTACATAAAATTTCTTTATATTTAAATATATTTTGAAAGTAAAATCATACTGAAGTTATTTATCCTGATTTTTATGAACACCTTATATTGATCATATATATTATACCCATTCATAAAATATAAAAGTAGCATTTAATGAACACTTAATATTTCATGATATGAATATGCCAAAATTTATACTAAATTTTTTATGTTTTTAAATAATTTTTTAAATTTATATATCATAGTTGTACATATTTGGGGGGAATGTGATAATTTGATATATGTATATAATGTGTAATGGTCAAATCCGGGTAATTGGGATACCCATCACCTCAAATATTTATCTTTTCTTTGTTTTGGAAACATTACAATCCTTCTCTTCTATCTATTTTGAAATATACAATAAATTATTGGTAACTATAATTTCCCTACTATATTATTGAATACTAGAACTTATTCTTTCTGTCTAAGTTTATTTTTTTTTACCCATTAACCAACTTCTCTTCATCACCCCCCCAGCCTCTGGTAACCACTGCTCTACTCTCTACCTACATGAGATCCACTTTTTTAGCTCCCACTCCTGAATGAGAACATGTGATATTTGTCTTTCAGTGCCTTACTTATTTCACATAACATAATAACCTCCAGTTCCATCCATGTTGCTTCAAATGACAGGATTTGATTTGTTTTTGTGGCTGAATAATGGTCCATTGTATATATATACCACATTTTCCTTATCCATTTATTCATCGATAGGCATATCTTGGCTATTGTGAATAGTGCTGCTGCAATAAACATGGGGGTGTAGATATCTCTTCAATATACCGATGTCCTTTCTTTGGCAATACACTCAGCTGTGGGATTGCTAGATCATATGGTAGTTCTATTTTTAGTTTTTTGAGGAACAGCTGTACTAATTTACATTTCTACCAAGAATATATGAGTTTCCCCTTTCTCTGCATCCTCACCAGAATTTGTTATTTTTTGTCTTTTTAATAATAGCCATTCTGAGATGAGATGATATCTCATTGTGGTTTTGATTTGCATTTCCCTGATGACAGGTGATGTTGAGTATTCATTAAATTCTTACACATTTGAAAATCTACATTGATAATATATATAAATATTTACATACTTCTTTGATAATTATCTCAGTTCATAATTGATATTACTGGCCAAAGGTATAACCATGTATAAGGCTCTGTGTATAGTAGGCTGGATAATTTCCCATTAACTGAGATGTTTTTCGACTTTCACCATTAACAATTAAAACCCTGTCATATGTACTATTGCAAACACTCTGTTTTACTCTAAAAATAAATTGACAGCTTGATAGGTAAAACAAAATGTGTTTATTTTCATTTCTTTGAATACCAATGAGATTTGACCTGTTTTCAACTTTAAAAACCATTTTAACAGTTTTCTGTTGTAATTATGTTCTAACCTACTTTCGTCAGTGGAGGGCTTATTTTTGTTCTTACAGATTTCTGAAAACCTTGGACTTTATTTGTTTCTTTTAATGTATGAAGGGTTTTCTTCCTGCAGAGGTCAGAGCGGTATTTATTTCCCATATTTTCTCTTTTCCTTCTCTTTACTCACCTATGAGGAAGGAAAATTTTGCCAGGATTCAATGTGTATAAGATGATTGGATTAGCCTTGACTATATTCATTGTATACAGTGCAGGATACAAGCAAGTCTGGGCAGGATGATTTTTGCTGCACTATCCAAGCAACAGAGTGGCAGAGTAGCATCTAGTACTTACCTAGAGTGAGTAATCACATTGTCACTTTAGGCCCTTTATGCTTCTTTTCTCATCAGAAATTGCATAAACTAGGATGCCTGAGCAGCAGGTAGACAAGCAATATTCAAACAGTGGTGTTGGTTTTCTTTTTTATCTCTACAATTCTGTTGATGGGCCCACATCAGAAACAGTTGTCAGTGTCTTCCAGAGGCATGTCTAGATCCACTTGTATGGATTGAGGCAAAATTTTCACCAAGTTCCATTGACTCTAATATTTTTTAAAATTTTTAATTATTATGGGTACATAATAGTTGTATATATTTATAGGGTACATGATAGTTGTATATATTTATAGGGTATATATTTATAGTTGTATATATGTGATGTTTTGTTACAGGCATACAATGTGAATTAATCAAATTAGGGTAATTGGGATATCCATCACCTTAAGCATTTATGTTTCTTTGTGTTAGGGAACATTCCAATTCTACTCTTTTAGTTATTTTAAAGTATACCATAACTTATTATTGATTATAATCACTTTGTTGTGCTGTTAAATATTGTTAATTCTATCTATCTAACTATAGTTTTGTACCCATTAACCATAACATTTTGAAGTACTAGAAATGGGTGCCTGAAATATAAGATTTCAAATTTCAAGTCGTTATAGGAGTTTAATAATAAAATTAAAAGTCAGTAGGGAATTAAGTGGTTCTCTAATGCAGCACTTCTCAAAGGTTGGTCCATAAGCTCATATTGGTCCATGAACTGTTTGTTTGTTGATCAACCTGCAATGAGAGTAGTATAAAAATTAAAAATAAACATTGGACACTTTTATAATTACTTGACTTTGTGGTACCATTATCATATTTTATAAAATTATCAACTCTCAATGGACTGAGGAAAGAAAAAACTACCCCTTCACCACAAACACCTTAAGAAGCATATTCCACTAACACTTACTTTTTTTCCAAACCCAAGGTCTCTACTCGACAATCCACTCACATGTGCTCAGGAAGATTTTAGCCCTACCCATTTTTTAATGCCCTTTGCATCTATCTATTCCTTGTTGAATCATGTTGTTATTTACTTATTTTTATTTTTTTTGCTTTTTGGATTGTTTTTGATGTGGAAATCCCCAACATGTAGTACATGTATGGATCAAACTGTTTAGAAAAATGAACTTTAAGAGAATCTCTGCTGTCAGGACCTTTTCTTTGCCCAAAATGAAAAGATAGTTAAGAAGGTTCTTAGGGTTAACAAGCTATTGCAGAAGTTG
Organism: Daubentonia madagascariensis; assembly: GCA_023783475.1. NCBI lineage: Eukaryota > Metazoa > Chordata > Mammalia > Primates > Daubentoniidae > Daubentonia > Daubentonia madagascariensis. Next base: position 6,520,112 of record JAKFHU010001640.1, on the reverse strand, counting down.
GATTCCAAATTACTCGTTAAGAACTTAGCCCTTATATAAAAAACTAAAATAGACCCAATCGGACCCAATCTGCAGGGAAGAAAGGGAAAAACAACATATAGGAAAAAAAAAGAAAAATGAACTTTAAAATATTGTGAAAGATTCAGAATCTCAAGAAGTAGGTGAGAAACATGTAACAGAACAAATATTACAGAAACAATTATAGAAAATTAGGATCTGGCATATTAGACCAGTTAACTTAAAAAATAAAAATAAATAAAAACATAGTTAACATGATAGAAAATTCAAGAAGAAGTGTTTACATAGGAAAAGACTGACAGAGGGGCTTGGAAGCTATGAAAACAAGCAAATATGTTAGCAAAAATGAGTCCTACTATTTATGGATTAGAAGACTCAACAAAGTAAAGACGCCATTTCCCCTCCAATTGTTCTGTGAGTTTAATGCAATTCCTATTAAAATCCCAGCAAGGGTTCATTGTAGACATAGAGCTTATTCTAAGCTTTATATGTAAAGTTACAGGCATTAGAATAAAGCAATTTTGAAAATAAAAGAATAAAGTGGGAAAAATCATACTACCCAATATTACTATGCCTACCAAAATGGGTAAAATTTAAAAAAATAATAATAATGACAACAAATGCTGGTGAGGATGCACAGAAACCCAGTCACTCATACATTGCTGGGTGACATGTAAAATGGTACAGCCACTCTGGCAAAGAGCTTGGCAGTTAGTTATAAAACTAAATATGTAATTGCCATAGGAACTAGCAGTTGTGCTCATGGGCATTTATCCCATAAAAATAAAAACTTATGATCATGCAAATACTGTATAAAAATGTCTACATCAGGTTTATCTGTAATAGCCAAAAAGTAGAAACAACCCAGATGCCCTTTAGCCAACTGTGGTACATCCATATCATGGAATATTACTCAGCAGTACCAAGGAAAAACTAGTAGTAAGCCACATAGCTACATAGCTGTGTGATTCCATTTGTATAACTTTCTTGAAGTGAACACATTTAAATGTTAAACAGATTAGTGGCTGCCAGGGATTGGAGGGGTTGATGACGGGGTGAGGTTACCAAAGGCTAACAGGAGCCACTGCTCTGTATCTTGATTGGGTGGTGAACACATCCATCCATACAGGTGTTACAATTGTGCAGGGCTAAAGGCACACATACGTATGAATGAACACAAGTAAGACTAGAGACTCTGAATAAGATCAGTGGAATCCATCAAAGTCAATAACCTGGTTGTGATATTGTTTTGCAAGATATTACCTTTGGTGAAACTATGGGTAAAAGTTACACAGGATCTCTCTGTATCATTTCCACAACTGCATGGGAATTGATAATTATTTTAAAAATTAAAATTCTGATTTAAAAAATTGATCCCACTATAAGACCTTGCTGTGAATGTCAAATGTGAAATTCAGGTTCTCATTATCACATAATTTTGTTTGAAAATTAAACTATGAACTAAAACATCCTACCTTTTATTTTATAATAATAATTTGTGCATTATCTTGATACATTTTAGTCCTATTACACAAGATAAAGTCCCTATCAAATTATCCTATTATCATACACTGTGAAAATTTTGTTCCTATTATATTAGCCATGGACGCATTTTAAAGGATCACTTTTTCTGATAATAATTATCATAGGGTAATAAAGAATTCCTCCATAGAAATGACAGTAAGTCCTTAGTAGCACAACTACAGAATCTCTTAGAAAGCAAAGGCACAGGCAGCTGCATCTCTTGAATCTCTGTGGTTCTCTGGAAGATGGTGTCATCAGAGTGGGCTTGGTAGAGGGCCCACCCGAGGGGCCAGGGTGGAGGGCAATGCCTGGTGTCCTGCTTGGTGTCAACTTTGGATTTTTGACTACATGACAGACACAAGGGAGGTGCCAAGCATCTCTCTGCCATTGTTTGGGTAGGCAAGTGAGTTCTTTTACAAAGAACAAAGCTTGTTTTAGGGTCAGCTGCCAGCAGTGTTTGTCATTTCAGTTCCATAAATTAAATAAACTAGTAAAAATTCCTCTAGGATTCTAGTTGGCTGTCCACCTTGGATTTTGGTGTTATCATTTTCTGTGGCTTTGAAGGTTTTGTAAGGAGAAATTGGGATAAACCGAATGGAAGACTTTTGGCTCAAAACCATCAAGAAGTTAGAAAGCTTCTCTTTGCCTTCCAAACTTTCTTTACATGGTGTTTTTTTGATTAGAAAAGATTTTTGGTGCAATAAATTGTACTGATTTTTCCTAGTCATTCTTTTCTTTTTTTAACTTTTATGAAAATCAGAATAATGTAGCTTTAGAGTTTCTAAAATATTGACTGCACTTATTTTTATATTAATATTTAATATATTCATATATCAAATATCTATTTTATCTTTATTTTGGCTAAGAATTATCATGAAAGTCTATTTGAGGCTTTCTTCCAAAATTTATTTAACTTCTCTGCAATATATAAAATAAACATTTATTTCCAACTAGTCTGTGATGCTGTGTATATTATTTATTAAATTATTGTGTCCGTTTCTGAGCTTCAGTTCCTATGAGCTATTAATATTCTTATAGCACACTGCTTTCTTTACTATAGTTCGCAATTTTTATCATTAACATAGGGGAATTCTGGTTTTAATATCATCTTTTTGTACAATTTCCTTGAATATTCTTGCTCATTTACTCTGATAGGTAAACTTATAAATTACTTTTTCCAGGTAAAAGTAGTTTCCACTCTATTTTAATTGAATCAATCACACGTTGACTTAGTAAGAATTGTCATGTTTGGCAACGTTTAGTCTTCATATTTAGGAATATGACTTGTATCTTCATTTATTCAAGTTTTCTTTTATGACCCTCAGTAAAGTTTTATGATTTCTTCAGAGCAATCTGGCCATTACTTGTTGTAGCTATTCCTAAGAAATTGTTATATTTTCTTGCTATTTTAAATAGAATCTTCCACTATATTTTCCAAACAGTTATGATTTAAATACATGATATAAAAGAAAATACATCTATTTTTTCATTTACATCAATAGTGCCTGAGAAGCCTAAATTGCAATAAGAATATTGCAGTTTGGACCCTTTCAAGAAGTTCCGACTATAGTGTTGATTATGCAGCACCCAAACAATAGAAGCCAATTCCTTGAGCAAAAAATAGTTACCCTGTGTTTGTATCACGTGGAAAATTTCTCATTAGTATATATTGTTATGTAAAATGTATTTCCAGCCAAACACTCTTGACTTCATTTATTTTTTTGTGTAGACAGTGTCCAAAAGGGAATGTATTTATAGTCTTATTGCTAAATCTATCCATTATAAAGAAAAAGGATCAAAATATCCTGGAATCAGGGAAATTCAGGACGTAATTGATGCTATATTGCAGTTTCTGAATTTATCTCAAGTTTCTCTCTTATTTGTTTATGTTGAGTAACAGAATCTCTGACTCTAGGGTTTATTATGCCAAAAAGGAACCTTTGTAAACCAGGTATTCTGATGTACATATTGTCTTTTTGTCTTGGAAACCTCAAAGCAACAGTACTATGTGCAGGGAGTTACCTATAAAAATGTTAATTATAGATGACTCCCAAGGAAATAAATTATCAATTATATGTGAGTATTTCAGTATTTCCTCTGAAATGATAATGATGCACCTTAAGTTCCAGTATTATCTGATAGGATGCTGTAATTTCAGCTAACACTTGTCAGGAGGCTCGTGGCATCTTTAAATCACAGATCTTAATGAAAGCTTTGTCAAGACCTAAGCTAAGTAAATTTGTTTCAGGTATCAAAGAGAGTTACATTTCTTTTTGTCCCTCTATATTCAGGCTAAAAACAAAGAGAAAATTAACTTAGGAAGTTAATCACTTGCTACTGGCTTGGAACAAAAATCCTAGCAATATTGTCCTAAATACTGTTTTGGTAACCATTTAAGGATATGAGGCTAATTATAAGCCAAGTGCAAAATCAGATTTAAAATTAGTGTTGAAATGAATTATCACATCAAAGAATTGAATTCTTTGTGGTCAAAGCAGATTCCTAACACAAAAGATACAGAATTTTAATGTAAAAATTGAAATATTTACTTTAAGAACACGAATCTGAAAATTCCTGTGCTTTGTTTGTATCATTATATTTTTTTTCCTTGTCCTCCTCCTGCAAAAGAGCGGCCCAGATTTATCTCAAAGACGAAGCAGGGTCATGATCTGCTTTTTTTTCACTTTCCTCTACTGCTCTTTTGGATGCTGTTCTTCTGCCCTGTTGTGGCAGAGGAAAGGAAGAGAAAATGGCAAAGGCTTCCTCCAGCTCCTGCCTGGGTTGTCTTTTTCCTGCTGCTTAGCCTTTAAAGGACTGGTTTGCATGGCTGTTTGTGCCTAATCCATCTGTGAGGATTGAATTGTATCCCTTGAAATTTTTATGTTAAAGCCCTAACCTTCAGTATCTCTGAATGTGATCTTATTTATAAACAAGGTCTTTACAGAGATAATCAAGTTAAGATGAAGTCATTAGGTGAGACCTAATGCAATATGACTGGTGTCCTGATAAAAAGGGGAAATTTGGACACAGAGAAAGACACACACACAGGAAAGACGTGTGAAGTCACAAGGAGAATGCCATGTGAAGTGAATGCAGAGGTTGGAGTGATGCATCCACAAGCCAGTGGACATGGAGATTGACCAATAAATCACCAAAAATTAGAAGAGGCATTGTGTAATAGATTCTTTTTCACACACTTCCAGAGAAACCGACCCTGCTGATTTCTTGTTTTAGGCTCTGGCCTCCAGAACTGTATGACAATACATTTCTGTTGTTTAAGCCACCTGGTTTGCATTGCTTTGTTATAGCAGCCCCAGAAAACTAATACATCAGTCAAAGAAGACAGACCCCAAATTCTATGTAGAAATCCTCCCGAAATCTCTGGCTGATCCTAGAAACACACATGCACAAGAGAATACCTAAAGACAAGAGAACTAGACTGAAATTCAGGCTGCTTTCTCAGGGACAGAATTTGCAATTTGAGTCCTACCAGGTTAATTCTCTGCTAAAACAAAACATCAACCCTTTCAAAAAAAATTAGCAAAGTCCTGAGTCTTACAATATGTTGGATACAATTCAAAATTGCTTGACATTCAGAGAACCGGTGAAATAAAAGTAAAGATTCAACTGAGATTAACCCTGAGATGACCCAGATGTTGTTTTGTAATGAAAGCTATTATAATGTTGCTTAATAAAAGAAAATAAAATATGCTTGCAGTAATGAAAAGATAGGAAATATTAGAGGAGCAACAAAGTCTGTAAAAAACATATGGGAATTCTAAAACCGAAAAAATACACTATCTGAAATTGTAAAAAGTCAGAAGATGCAGATGAAAAAGGAAAGAGACATTCAATTTGAAAATAGTTAAAATTTTCCACATTCTGACTAGGACTTAGCATTTTTTGTTTTTAATTGTAGCTATTATAGTAGGTATGTGGCAATAGCCCATTTTGGCTTTAATTTATATTTCCCTAATGGCTAATGATGTTGAAAATATCTTTATGTGCTTATTTGCCATCCATTTATTCTCTTTGGTGATGTATCTGTTCAAGTCTTATTTCCATTTTCTAATTGGATTGTTTGTTTTCTTATTTTTGAGTTAAGAGTTTATATTCTGGATACAAGTCCTTTGTTAGATATTTTCTCATCCTCCTCAGTGGTAGGGCTGGTTCAGATTAGTAAATGTACAATTGGTGAAAGTAAAAGTGTGCATCTTTGTTATTAAGGGCTGTTTGTAGAGTATTCTAAGTCGATAGTTATTTTCTTTCAGCACTTTAAAAATATTATGCCAAATAGCATAAAGTTTTTGATTATGACAGTATCAACTGTAGCAAACCAATATTCTTCTTCAAAATTTGACCTCTTGTTCATATGCTTGCTTAGGCAATCACTCTACTGATTATATGTATACGTGTGTGTGTGTGTGTGTGCACACACACACACACATACACATGTATACATATATATATCTTGCAAAAGGAGTTCAGAGTTTTTGTATTGAGCATCAGAATCTAAAATCCAGAAAAGCAATGCTCTTCCTGGTTGATTCTTTCCCTCCCTAATCTGTCACTAACTCCTGCTATTTCAGGACTCAGATTTCTCAGGAAAGGCTTCCTTAACCTTAAGCTAGGAATCACTTGCTAAAATTCTAATTATAACTCTTGAAGAGTTGGAGGATTAAAAATTTTAAACTATGAAGAAACATTCTAAAAATATACAGTACTTCTTAATTTCTACATCTGACCCATTTTGCTCTAAAACCCCACTTGCCAATTTGGATTTTCTTTCTGTCTCTTTCTTCCTTTTCTTCCCCCCCTTCCCCAACCCTTGTTCTTCTGAGATTATACCTCCCAATAAACCCTGAGCGTCGAAGTGTTGCTTCTGACTATATTTTCTACAGAACTGGGCTAATGAAATTGGCAGATGAGATTGACAAATGGGTTTTTGATGAAGAATATTGGTTTGCCGCTGTTGATAATGTTGTAATCAAAAGCTTTAGGCTATTTGGCATTGGGCTGCCCCTGCACTGAAGTGTGTGTCCTCCTCCCCACCTCTCAGAGTAATCTAATGAGCTCTCGGATGTACCTTGAAAAGCACAGTTGGGAAAAGGCAGGTGGAGGGCACCGTCTATAGGTCTTTGTAGCACTTTGTCCTTGGGCCCTCACCGCATAGCTGCCCTCCATACATATGTACGAGGTAAGTGCTCTTGTCACTCCTGTTGTCTGTGCATTATTTATTACTGATGGAACTCTGTACTTATCCTTTATAGAGCACATCAGACATTGCTTTTGATTCCCCTTTGCTCTCAAAGGGCATTTAAACAAAGCACAGTATTCAGTCTGAATGGCGTATGCTTCAGGAGAGGGGAGGAGGGTGCTCAAATACAGCCTGCTTTCATTAAGTGAAAGTTCACTGCAGAGGAATTAAGCAATCTTGTTTTATAGTCCTTTTATTCTATTTATTTTGGGACATAGTGCCTTTTTGCTTTATGGTATTCTTGGAGACCTACCATACATTTAAAATCTGTTTTTAGAGCTCTAGTTCATCTCAACAAGTATCGATCAGTCACTTTTATATACCCCATATTGCTATACATTTAAACTGAGGAAGATACAAATGTAATCTGTGACATAAAACCTACTCTCAAATGACATACAATGGGAGAATTGGGGGAAGACCTGGCTCATACACATGAAACAATCAGGTAACACAAGACTGAGTACAGAAGAAAAGTGCAGAAGGAAATATACACTATCTTTGAAATGAATGTGCCAAGCCACAAGGGCTGAGTAGTCACAATAGGAAGAAATCATTTTTTTCTTTTTTTACATTTTTAATTATTATGGGTACATAATAGTAGTATATCTTTATAAGGTACATGTGATGTTTTGATACAGGCATACAGTGTGAATTAATCAAATCAGGGTAATTGGGGTATCCATCACCTCAGGCACTTATTATTTCTTTGCATTAGGAATATTCCGAACTCTACTCTTTTAGTTATTTTAAAGTATAACCTAATTTATTGTTGATTATAGTCACTTTTTTGTGCTATCAAATATTGTTCATTCTATCTATCTATCTAACTATATTTTTGTACCCATTAATCATCCCCACTTTATCCTTCCCTTGCTGCTACCCTTCCCAGCCTTTGGTAACCATCATTCTGCTCTCTGTCTCCATGAAATAAATTTTTTTTAATAATTATCTCCCATATATGAGTGAGAACATGTGAGATCTGTATTTCTGTACTTGGCTTATTTCACTTAACAAAATGTTCTTCATTTCCATCCATGTTGTTGCAAATGGCAGGATTTCATTTTTTGTGTGGCTATATAATATTCCATTGTGTATATGTTCCACAATTTCTTTATCCACTCATCCATTGATGGACACTTAGGTTGATTCCAAATCTTGGCTATTGTGAATAGTACTGCAAATAAACATGGGAGTGCAGATATCTTTTTGATATACTGATTTCCTTTCTTTTGGGTAGCAAAGGGATTGCTGGGTCATAGGGTAGTTCTATTTTTAGCTTTTCGAGGAACCTCCATACTGTTCTCCACAGTGGTGGCACTAATTTGCATTCCCACCAACAGTGCACGAGGGCTCCCCTTTCCCCACATCCTCTCCAGCATTCATTGTTGCCTGTCTTTTTCATAACAGCCATCTTAACTGGGGTGAGATGATATATCATTGTAGTTTTGACTTGCATTTCTCTGATGAATAATGATATTGAGCATTTTTTCATATACCTGTTGCCCATTTGTATGTCTTTTGAGAAGTGTCTATTCAGATCCTTTGCCCATTTTTTAATCAGATTATTTGATTTCTTTTCTATTGAGTTGTCAGAACCCCTTATGTATTCTAGTAATTAATCCCTTGTCAGATGGATAGGTTGCAAATATTTTCTCCCATTCTGTGGGTTGTCTCTTCTCTTTGTTGACTGTTTCCTTTGCCATGCAAAAGCTTTTTAGTTTGATGTGATCACATTTTGCTTTGGTTGCCTGTGCTTTGGGGCTATTACTCAAGAAGTCCTTGCCCAGATCAATGTCCTGAAGCATTTCCCCAAAGTTTTTTTTTTTTTTTAGTAGTTTCATAGTTTCAGGTCTTATATTTAAATCCGTAATCCGTTTTGATTTTATTTTTGTATATGGCAAGAGGTAAGAGTCTAGTTTCATTGTTCTGTATATAGATATCCAGTTTTCCCAGCACCGTTTATTGAAGACACTGTCCTTTTCCCATTATATATTCTTGGCAACTTTGTCAAAGATAAGTTTACTCTAGATTTGTGGATTTATTCCTGGGTTCTCTGTTCTGTTCCATTGGCCTATGTATCTGTTTTTATACCAGTACTGTGCTGGTTTGGTTACTACAGCTCTGTAGTATAATTTGAAGTCAGGCAGTGTAATTCCTCCTGTTTTGTTCTTTTTGCTCAGGATGGCTTTGGCTGTTCTTGGTCTTTTATGGTTCCATGTAAATTTTAGGATTATTTTTTCTATTTGTGTGAAGCATGTCATTGCTATTTTGATAGGGATTGCACTAAACCTGTGGATAGTTTTGGGTAGTCTGGATGTTTTAACAATATTGATTCTTCTAATCCGTGAGCATGGAATATCTTTCTGGTTATTTTGGTTCCTCTTCAATTTCTTTCATTAATGTTTTATAGTTTTCAATATAGAGATCTGTAACTTCTTTGGATAAGTTTATTCCTAAGTATTTTACTTTATTTGTAGCTATTGTAAATGGGAATACTTTCTTGGTTTCTTCTTCAGATTGTTTACTGTTGTCATATAGAAATGCTACTGATTTTTGTATGTCAATTTTGTATCCGGCAACTTTATTGCATTTAGTTATCAGTTCTAATAGTTTTTTTTTGTGGAGTCTTCAGGTTTCTCTAGATATAAGATCATTCATCTGTAAACAAGGATAATTTGATTTCTTCTTTTCCAATTTGGATGCCCTTTATTTCTTTCTCTTGTCTGATTGCTGTAGCTAGACCTTCCAGTACTATGTTGAATGATGGTGGTGAAAGTGGTCATCCTTGTCTTGTTCCAGATCTTAGAGGAAAGGCTTTCAGTTTTTCCCCATTCAGTATGATACTAGCTGTGGGTCTTGTATATGGCTTTTATCATGTAGAGGTAAGCTCCTTCAATACCCAGGTTTTTGAGAGTTTTTATCATGAAGGGATGTTTAATTTTATCAAATGTTTTTTTCAGCATCAATTGAAATGATCATATGGTTTTTTTCCTTTGTTCTATTGATATGATGTATCACATTGATTGATTTGCATATGCTGAATCATTCTTGCATCCCTGGGGATGAATCCCACTGGATCATGATGAATAATCTTTTAATTGTGTTGCTGACTTGGGTTCGCTTGCATTTTATTGAGGATTTTTGCACCTGTGTTCCTCAGAGATATTGGCCTAGACTTTTCTTTTTTTGTTGTGTCTTTGTCTGGTCTTGGTATCAGGGTGATACAGGCCTTGTAGAATGAGTTTGGGAGTATTCCCTCCTCCTCGATGTTTTTGGAATAGTTTAAGTCAGATTAGTATTAGTTTTTCTTTGAATGCTTGGTAGAACTCAGCAGTGAAGCCATCGGGTCCTGGGATTTTCTTTGATGGGAGACACTCTATTGCTGCATCTGTCTCATTACTTTTTATTAGTTTGTTCAGGTTTTGGATTTATTCCTGGTTCAGTCTTGGTATGTTGTATGTGTCTAGGAATTTATCCATTTCTTCTATGTTTTCCAGTTTATTGGCAGTTGCTCATAGTAATGTCTACTGATCCTTTGGATTTCTGCAGTGTCAGTTGTAATGTCCCCTTTTTCCTTTCTGATTTTATTTATTTTGGTCTTCTTTCTTTTTTTCTCAGTTAGTCTGGCTAAAGGTGTGTCAATTTTGTTTATCTTTTCAAAAAACCAACTTTCAGTTTTGTTGATCTTATATTTTTTTGTTTCAATTTCATTTATTTCTGCTCTGATCTTTATTATTTCTTTTAGTCTACTAATTTTGGGTTTGGTTTGTTCTGGTTTTTCTAGTTCTTTGAGATGCATCCTTAGGTTGTTTATTTGAAGCCTTTCCACTTTTTAGATGTAGGCACTTATTGCTATAAACTTGCCTCTTATTACTGCTTTTGCTGTATCCCATAGGTTTTGGTATGTTATGTTTTCATTTTCATTTGTTTTGAGAAATATTTAAATTTTCTTCTTAATCTCTTCATGGACCCCTGATCATTCAGGAGAATATTGTTTAATTTCCATGTGTTTGCATATTTTTCACCGTTCCTGTTGTTACTGATATCTAGTTTTATTCCATTGTGGTCAGAGAAAATACTTGGTATGATTTCATATTTTTGAATATTTTAAGACTTGTTTTGTGGCCTAACATATGGTCTATCCTTAAGAAAGACCCATGTGCTGAGGAGAAGAATATATATTCTGCAGCTGTTGGATGAAACATTCTGTAAATATCTATTAGGTCCACTTGGTCTATAGTGCAGATTATGTCCAATGTTGATTTTTGGTCTGGATTGATCTGTCCAATCCTGAAAGTGGAGTGTTGAGATCTCCAATAATTATTGTACTGGGGTCTGTCTCTTTCTTTGGCTCTCATAATATTTGCTTTGTATATCTGGGTGGTACATTGTTGCCTACATATATATTTCAAATTGTTTTATCCTCTTGCTAAATTGACCCCTTTATCATTATATAATGACCTTTTTTGTGTCTTTTTACAGTTTTTGTCTTGAAATCTATTTTATCTGTTAGAAGTATAGCTACTCCTGCTCTTTTTTGGTTTCTATTTGCATGGAATACCTTTATCCATCCCTTTATTTTCAGTCTGTGTGTGTCTTTATAGGTGAAGTGTGTTTCTTGCAAATAAAATATAGTTGGCTCTTGTTTTTTATCCATTCAGCCACTTTGTCTTTTGATTGGAGAGTTTAGTCCATTAAGATTCAATGTTATTATTGATAGATAAGGACTTCCTACTGCCACGTTGCTATTTGATTTCTGATTGTTTTGTGGTCCTCTCTTTCTTCCTTCCTTCCTGTATTCCTTTGTTAAAAGTGATTTTCTCAGATAGTGTGTTTTAATTTCTTGCTTTTTATTTTTTGTGTATCTGTTGTAGATTTTTTGATTTGAGGTTACCATGAGGCTTGCAACAAACATCATATGACCGATTATTCTGAACTTATGACAATTCTGCTTACAAACAAACAAATAAACAAGCAAAGAGAAATCTAACAGAAATTCTACACTTAAACTCAATCCCCCCCCACACTTTTTTAGATTTTGGTTGTTTGCATCCATATCTTTTTATACAATCTATGTCTCAAAAAATTGTTGTAGTTATTTTTGATAGGTTGTCTTTTAGTCTTCCAAGATATAAGTGCTTTATACACTACAATTATAACAATAAAGTATTCTGTATTTTTGTACTTACTGTTACCAGTTAGTTGTATACCTTCAGATGATTTCTTATAGTTTGTTAACATCCTTTTCTTTCAGATTGAAGAGCTCCTTTTAGCATTTCTTGTAGGAAAGGCCTGGTGTTGATGAAATCCCTCAGCTTTTGTTTGTCTGGGGAAGTCATTATTTCTCCTTCATGTTTGCAGGATATTTTTGCAGGATATAATATTCTAGGTTAAGGGTTTTTTTTTCTTTAGCACTTTAAACTTGTCATGCCATTCTCTCCTGGCCTGTAAGGTTACCCCTGAGAATTCTGCTGCCAGATGTGTTGGAGCTCCTTTATATGTTCTTTGTTTCATTTTCTTGCTTCCCTTAGGATCTTTTCTTTATTTATGACTTTTGGGAGCTTTATTATTAAATACCTGGAGGTAGTTTTGTTGGGGTTAAATCTGCTTGGGGTTCTATGACCTTCATGTACCTGAATATTGATATCTTTCTCTGGGTTTGGAAAGTTGTCTGTTATTACTTCTTTAAAAAAGCTTTCTACCCCAATCTCTCTCTCTACCTCCTCTTTAAGGCCAATAACTCTTAGATTTGCCTGTTTAAAGCTATTTTCTAGATCTTGCAAGTGTGCTTCCTTCTTTTTTATTCATTTTTCTTTTTTCTCTTCTGTGTATTTTCAAAATTCAGCACCCTTTCATGATAAAAAAAGAACCTCAACAACCTAGGCATAGAAGGAAAATATCTTAAAATTATAAAAGAGTCAGTCTTGAAGCTCACTAATTCTTTCCTCTGCTTGATCGATTCTGTCGTTGAGAGACTCTGATGCATTTCTCAATTTGTCAATTGAATTCTTAATCTCCAGAATTTCTTCTTTATTTTTTATATTATTTCAATCTTTGTTAAATTTCTCTCATAGGCTTCTGAATTCCTTCCCTGTGTTGTCTTGCAGTTCGTTGAGCTTCTTCAGGACAACTATCTTGAATTCTTATTTTGAAAGGTCACATATCTCCATTACTCCAAGATTGGTCACTGGTACCTTATTTAGTTCATTTGATGAGTTCATGTTTTCCTGGATGTTGTTGATGTCTGTGGATGTTCATCGACATCTGGGCATTGAAGAGCTATGCATTTATTTTCCTCTCCTTAGTCTGAGATTGTTTGAACCAACTTTCTTGAGAAGGCTTTCCAGATATTCAAAGGGAATTGAGTGTTGTGAGCTAATTCTTTGGTCACTGCAGCCGTATCAGCACTGGAGATGTCCTAAGCCCAGTAATGTTGTGATTCTTGCAGACTCCTGGTGGTACTGCCTTGGTGGACTGGGGTAAGATATGGGATAATTCCTTGGATTACCAGGCAAAGTTTCTTACTCTCTTCCCTCACTCTATGCTGGGCTGCTAAAGTTGGATGAGGAGTGATGTGAACACTCCCTCGTGGTCACTAGTGCCAGGTCACACCTGAAGCCAGCCCTGTCTCAGCCAAAGCCCGTGGTGACTGTTGTCTGGCTACTTCTGATGTTTATTCAAAGCCAAAGGACTCTTTACTCAGCAGTTGGTGAATCCTGCCAGGACTAGCACCTTCCCTTCAGGGCAGCATGTTTCCTTCTGGTCCAGGATGGGTCCAGAAATGTTTTCCAAGAGCTAAGACTTGGACTCAGGGGCTTCAGGATTCTGGTTAGTACTTTATTTTACTATGGCTGAGCTGGTACCCAGGTTGTAAGACAGTCCTCTGAACTCTTCCCTTTCCTTTCCGTAAGCAGAAGAAGACTCTCCCTGCACTGCACTGCCTGGAGTCAGGAAAGGTGTGACACAGTGTTGGCTGGTGTTTCACTGGGTACATGTACCCCATGTCTACTGGCTCTGAGCCAGCACATCTGCAGTAATTGCCCAAAGACTGCAGCCTTTGTGGCCTGACTGCCTTACGAATTTAATCCAGGCCCCAGGCTGATTTTTGTCAGCCAGTGATCAAGCTAGCCAGAACTTGGGTTTCAGGGTGCAGGATTTCCCTCTGGCTGGGCTCATCTAAATCCTTCCTCAGTGGGCACTAGCAGAATTCTGCCCTGCGCTGTGTTCCTTTGTGCCTGGGTGGCCCTGAGTTCCAATGTAAAGTCCCACAACCACTTCCCTCTCCCTTCCCTAGACATACATATTCTCTCTCTGTTTGGGGTACTAACATGGCACTGCTGGGGACAGGGGAGGGGTGTCGTGGGCAATGCAAGATTGTCTTTTCTGTCCTCTTTGGTGCCTCTTTCCTTGATAAGATGTTAAAACCAGGTAGTATGACTGCTCACCTGATTTTTGGTTCTTCTGAAAGTGCTTGCTTGTGTGGATAGCTGTTGAATTGGTCTTTGTGCAGAGGGACAATTGCTGGAAGTTTCTATTTGGCCATCTTGGTCACACAGCTGCCAAGATGCAAAACTGGTATTTGATCCACAATGGTGTGACCTATCAGCATACTCTTTCAGCACTCTGCTTCTCAGATCTACTGTTCTGCTTAAGAGATTTTGGCTTTAGGACTACCAGTATTTTGTAAGTGACTTAGCAACTTGTGCATTTAATATATTCTAGGCCTTATGCTTGATGGCATAGAATGAAAAATTAACTCGTTATCCTTGAAGAGTGTACTGGAATAGAAATAAACAGAAATTAAATACCAAGGAAGGAACAAGCTGATAGCTAGTTGCCATACTAGCAGTATATAAAGTTTATAGGGAAGGGAGGAACAATTAAGTCTACCTAAGATCACGAGTAAGTTGGAGCCTGAAATCAAGTAATTTTAGGGCATTAATAAGGTGATGTCTGCAGAGCCCTTTAATTACGTCATACCTCCTTTTTAGGTTCTGATGACTATTCACTTTGGGCAAAGTGAGGTAATGTTAATATAAACAGAATCCCTATGTTATTTTGGCTACATAATAAATGGCGTTTATTTTGCTCATGAGTCTGCAATTTCAGTAAGGCTCAGCATGGAGAATGTGTCTCTGGAGTTGACAGAGGCTGGAATCACCTGAAGTCTTGGTGGTTGATGCTGGCTTTTAGCTGAAACTTCAGCTAGGATTGTCAGAATCTAGGTCAGGTCCAGGGCTTCAACACAACACAGAGGCTGGGTTCCAAAGGAGAGAGTGTGTGTGTGTGTGTGTGTGTGTGAGAGAGAGAGAGAGAGGCTTTTTTGGTCAGAGCAGGCACAAGACATTGCTCAGATTAAAGGAGGAGAAAATTTGGCCCCATCCCTGAATGGAAGAATTGCCAATAATGTGGGAAGAACATGTGGAATGGGATACAGCCATCTTGAGAAAATACAACCTGCCAAAGTCTGCCTTCTGGCCACAATAGGTCACATCCCTCCTTCATGCCAAATACACTTATCGTCTCCTCTAGGACTCCCAAGGCTCTTCTCTGATGACATCATGTTCAAGCTAAAAGTCCAAGATGCTATTATCTAAATGAGGTTCAGGGGTGAGTGAGGCTTCTTATGTCTGATTCCTCACAACTATTTGAGTCCTATTCCTCCGGTTGTCTATACCTCTCAACTAAAGTGAGAATCCACCCCCATCTGTCCAATATAAAATGAAATAACAACTGTAGATTCTCCCATTCCAGAAAGGGGGGCATGAGAAGCACATAGAAGTGGTCTATGGTAATTCTGAAATCTATCTAGGAACAAACTGATAGCTCCTTGATTAGCATACAATCTTATAAACTAGAAACAATTTTCCATGACTGTTGGCTCCTCCTTGTAGGTTCTTGATTTTACCCAAGTGACTTTTCCTTTCCATAAGAAATGTCTGACATTTTCAGGTTAGTAGTTTTCTTAGACTGCTTCCTGCCTATAGTAGTTTGTGAGCTCAGAATCATCTTTTCATTTTGCATTTTCTCTGTTACTTTTTGTCCTACATGGTAGTATTTTTGCAAGGTGCAATTCTCTTTAGAAACTTCTGAAACTCCTTTGAATTGCATTAGGGACCCTCCATTGGTACAAAGCCACTCCAACAAATCTCATCTAGATAAATCCTTCTCTAACATGAACTTCCTCTAAGACTGGTGGGGGACATAGCTTTCTGATCCTTAATAACTCTGTTGTTTAATGGGGAAAATCTATTATACAAGCCATATTTGCAAAGTCCCTATCTATTTTAAGCATCGTCTTAATTCTTCTGTGGTCTCGATACAGTGTCTTGTAATTACAGCCTTAGCTTCATCTTTAGACCTTGTTTCCCTGAGAGTGTCTTGGATTTTATCAGTGCCTAGAAGGTAGGTGCACGTTTCATTTCTAAATTACCACAGGGGTGCAAAATTTTCTGCCACTAACAAAGGTCCCCTTTTCTTAGCATCCAACAAGTTTATTTTACTTTAATGCCTCAGTTTCTCCTAACCCGTCACAGACAGCTGACTTAGGGGTCGCCCGGCATCTGCTAACAGTTTCTTTATGCCACTTTTCCCACTTCTCTGTCCTCAAGTCACATCCACATGTTTTCATTTGTTACAAAAAACACCCACTTCTAGGTTCCAGATCTGTTCCTGTAACGGTGGGTGAATAGCACAGTACTTCAAAATTTAGTGGATTAAAATAATGACAACATTTATTTTTTTGAAGAGTCTGTGATTTGGGCCAGGATAAGTGGGCATGGCTCATCTGTGCTCCACTCAGCATCAGCTGTTGGGGACCAAAGGCTGAGGAATCACCTGTGGGCTCACATGCTCACGCTCTGGCAGTCTGTGTTGTACTCAACTGAAGCATCCATACGTGGCTTCTCCACTTACCCCAGATTCCTCGGGGCATTGTGGCTGGATTGTGAGGGCAAGCATACTGGGGGGAGAGAGAGAGAGAGAGAGAGAGAGAAAAAGAAAGAGGCAGGCTATCTCCACAATATAACCTAGCCTCAGAAGTCACATTGCATCATTTCTACCACACTTTACTGGTCACAGTGGTAACACATCCCAGACAAATTCAAGGTAAAGGAACATGTGCTCTGATTCCTGGTTGGACTTTTGGTTGGAGGAGTGTCAATCAGATTGTAGAAAGAGCATATGGAAGGAAACACAGACACGCAAACGTGCACACGTGCACATGTACACACACACACAAAGCCATCTTCAGAAAATACAAGTGTCACAAAGTAATAGCATGAATGTAGCTAGTATTATAGGAGAGGCTGTATATGTAAAGATTAAGCACAATTATTTTGGAATCAGACAGAGGTGAGTTCAGTTCCTGTACCTGCTGCTTATAGCCCATGCAACATTGACCAAATGAAATAACATCTGTGTCTCAGTTTCTTCATGTGAGAAATGTCTTATTTTGGTATAGTGAACGTGTCTTAGTCCATTTGGGCTGCTGTAACAAAATATGTTACTTAGACTGGGTAATTTATAAACAACAGAAACTTGTTCACCATTATAGAGGCTGGGAAGTCCAAGATCAAGGTACCAGCAGATTTGCTGTCTGGTGAGGGCTTGCTCTCTGCTTCAAAGATGGCACCCTCTCACTGCATCCTCACATGGTGGAAGGACAAAAAGCCTTCCTCAGATTTGTTTTATAAGGGCACTAATCCCATTCATGAGAGTGGAGCCTTCATGTCCTAATCACCTCCCATACACACCACCTCTTAATACTATTGCACTGGAGATTAGGTTTCAACTATGAATATTGGGAGGACACAAACACTGGGACCATAGCAATGTCTTATTGTATTTCTATACCCCTCATTTCCTCCTCTTGCTTTGAGTAATTGTTGTCTTACTTTCTGGGGGGTAACTACCCCCCCTCTATTATAAGAAGTCTTGGTAAGGCTACTAATTACTGTACTTATCCAAAGGTGGGAATTGAATCCAGGCTAAGCCACTAAGACTCATGCTCTTGGGAAGTTGAGCTTTAAGCACAGAATCACAGAGAAGGAAAATGGACTGAACTGAGTCATTTCAGGGACGGGGAGGATATAGAAGAGACTGTCCATGAATCCTTGACTAATGAACCAGCCTTCCAAAGACCTGGTTACTGAACTTTTCCTTCAATTCTGCAATGTGTTAGTAAGTGATGTTTCAATAAGTGTCTTTTTAGGCTTAAATTAACTAGAGTCATTTTTAATTGCTAATTTACAAGATAAAACAAGATAATAAGCCCTATGTCATGCTGCAGCTGTGAGTATTAAATGAATCAATGTTTGGGATGCACCTGATACACAGTGAGGATTTATTAAAAGTAGTTTATTGTTGATAATGTTATCAACAAAGAGTATAGCAAATTTGCCTTCCACTCTTTCCTCCCCACTCTGTTCAGCCACTGATTCAGCTGTTGTTGATTGAAGGCAACCAGCAGGCTCTAGTTATTTTGCAGCCACTGTGGGCTAGATCCCTCTCTCCCTGCAGGCGTCATTCAGGACTGCTTTCTCATTAATAAGGACTTGGTGGGTCTGTAGGTCACATTGACTTCTGCTCCCAGCACATATCAATTTAATCCCCGGTCTTTGTCACTCACCCCAGCTGCTGTCTCTGTATATGACACTTTCTGTAGGAAAATGTTCTATATTTGAAGGTAGCCTTGGTTACGCTAGTGAAGCTTCCTTTTCAACAGGTATGGTAGGTGTGTCGCGCCTCATCCTGAGTTCTCTGCAAATTAAGCAATTTGCAGTATCCTTCTTAACAGAATAGAATAGTCCTGTTGAGTTCATGATGCCACTGGGCTTTCTTACAGCATCCTCAGTGTTTTGAGTGTTTTCACCTCAAACATGAATAGAAGTGGTTTCTGACAATCCAGTCATCATTTTACCCATTAGAAAATTCTAGGGATATAGTTTTATATTTCATTGGGTAGGATGGCATGTGAGCATGTAATACAATCCTGATGATCTTGCAGCATTTTTATTAGGAAAATAGGTAGAGCTCTGTCATTATCAAAGAGCATTATCAAGGGATCAGCATTAAGAGAGAAAATAAAAGTTTTTTTTTTTTTTTTTTAAAGTAGAGCTTCAGGTTAATTCCTGGTTAAGAATGAGACAATTTGTGCTACTAAAATACAGTGTTCTGGATGTAAATGTAAAATATTGTTCAAATTATTTAGCCTTTTCCTATGTCTAGGCTTACACAAATGTTTTACAAGGATAAAAATAAGATATACCTAGTAGGATTTAATGAGATCACATATGTAAAGTGATGAGCATGTTGCTTAAGCATAGTACATATCAATTAAATTTTATTGATCATTTTATTATTATTTTTTTCACTCCTTACAAGGTAAGGAGGAAGGTAATTTTCAAATGGATGTTTGGAGAGAGTAGAGAGAAAGGAAAAGCATGAAGGATTTGATACAAGTGGGTTTGAACTCTGGCTTTGGGCATCTACCATTGAGAATATAAATTTACTTATCTGAGCATTGATTTCCTGACAGTCAAATGTGGATAATAATATCTTTCTTGCTGAGCTGTTACTCAGATCAGACAAAAATTTTCAATTCCCTATTCTGGTAAATATCACATGGTAGATATTTAATAAGAAGTTCGTAACTATTGAGTTGTGGCCATCCAGGAGGTCAGTCCTGCTTATTTTTGTGACCTTGGATAAGTCCTTCCTCTGGGTACACTTTGTTCACCTACAGAATGAGGAACTTGAACTGTGTTACCTGTATAATTCCTTCCTAGCCTGATGTTTTGAAACCATGTTCAGAAGAAATATTGAATTCTGTATAGTTTTTTTAGTAATGTTTATTGGGCAGCACTGTGTGGCAAACGTAAAGGTTTTGATTTTTTATTAATTCATAGCCCCTGTCCTCAAAGATCTCAGTTGGTATTTGGGACAAACACACACACACACACAGATTATTATAAGGGAGGTGACAGAATACATTTACAATATTTTAGAATCTGAGAAAGGAAAAACACCTGAGCCTTCCTGAAGGAGGTGATCCTTCCTGGAAGATATGAGCCCTAAAGGATGCATAAATTTTAGGCAAAAAAAAAAAAAGTGTACATCTTGGGAATGGGGAGGGGGCAGTGAGGCAATCCTAATATTACCAAAAGCAAGAAGGTGAGAAATAGCATGGTTAATGGGAAAATGACCACTTATCTGCAGACAATGGCAGGTAAGGGCTATGGCTACACAGGCTGGCAGCGTCAGATCGTAATGAACCTTGCTTGTGTTGTTGGAATCCTTAAGTCTAAACATTATGGTGGTTGGCAGGTTATAGTCATGGGCATCTTTCATTTTGTGGGTACTTAAAATTTTTGAAGATTCCACGTTTTACTACTTCCCCACAGTGTGATTCTTGCCTTTATTAATACATACATCCTTTCTGGTTGCTAAGGTATGTATTTATGATTTAGGCTCCACCAATTAGACTCAACCCTAAGAAATTTGATTTTGGATGTTAATTCCATGAGAAAGCAGGCAGGACATGCCATATTCACTTTGCTGTCCTGAGAGATTGCAGAGGCAGTGGGGTTCTGTGGTTGGGAGTAGCAGAGGTAGCCTCCTGATCATAGCATGGGTAGTGTGATGTATGGTTCTGAAAGTTCATCTTGAAAGTTTATCCAACAGCCTATTTCTCAGGTCTTCCAAAAATTCTATTAGTTACCTATTTCCATGTATTAGTTCTCTTCCTGCCTTCCCATCTTGAATGAATTCTGTTATTTATAACCAACAACCCTGGCAATTGAACACTACATCTAATTTCCTTATATAGAAATCAGAAATTATAAGAGTACCTATCACAGGAATAATTTAAGAAATAAACAAAATAATTTATTACTTGTAAGGTAACCAAATTCTTTTACACCACAACTAGGATTTTCTGGGGGAAGTATAACTGATATAACTGTTTTGATGTCTGTTTCAAATTCCAGAAACTATCTCATATGAACATTTAAATGGTCCATTTAGTAAATAGACTTTCCTCTGGCTCAAATCATTCCATCTTTTCATTAACCTTCTTCCAGCTTCTGACTCTAAGATGTCATACAGACTTAGAGAATGGGAACTTGTGTATACTTGAGAATTGAGTGAAGTACCTGGTCTAACTCTTCTTGGTTGTTCTCAGGCCAACAGCTGATAGCCTTAGGCTGATCGCCTCTGGCTATTGTTTGGACTTTCTGGAATTAGATGCTGAAGTCTGATGCCAGTGAGTCTTGAACTGGCCTTGGGCAATGTTCCCAATAGCACTCTGTGGATGCCTAGACCTACCTGATATCCTGCTGGCTGCAGAACCCTCAGTCTCTCGCCATGTTCTCCATCCTGACACCTAGTTGACACTTCACTTCAACTTCTTTGGAGTTACCCTGCTGTGCCATTTAACAGTCCCACTATATGAGAATTGGAGTTAGCTTGGGAAATTTATACCTCAAGATATTGTCAATGGCTGAGGCACTTTTGAAGTGGTGCCACCAAGCTTGGTGTGGAGCAGTTTATAAGGTGGCTTCTATCAGAGAGACATTTAGGCAGTTGGAGAAGAGTATTTTTTTTTCCTTCCTAGTGGGCTTAGCCACATGACATGACTTCCTTTGGCCAAAGGGGTGTTGGTGTACGTAGCAGTGCTAGTCTGAAGCTGGGACTTTGAGTCCTGGCATATGTCCACATTTCACTAACCTTGTTGAGTTCCTGCCTTCCCCCATAAGTAATTTGTTATAATTTTTTTCTTTTTAGAGTTGGAGTCACTCTGTTGCCTAGGCTAGAGTGCAGTGGCACAATCATAGTTCACCACAGCCTCGAACTGCTGAGCTCCAGCGCTCCTCCTGCCTCAGCCTCCCGAGTAGCTGGTATCACAGGCATGCACCACCATGCCTGGCTCATGTGTTACCATTGTTAAATGGCATTAAGCTAGGCAATGGCATGGCCATATGTGAACTCTAAATAATCCTTTGATAGTTTAGTAAAGGATGGATTTGAGTCCCGTTAGCTTTAAAATGGAGATGGTCTTATGGAATGTGGGTGGGACAAAAGAAGACATTGCTCATCTGGGGGTGCATCTTTCAAGTGAAAAACTGCTGTGATTTTGGATGGTGCTGGACAAATCTTTCCAGATGGTTCCATGGAGAGAATAGGAAGGTAGTTTGTATATTTCAGGTTTGTGAAATGATCCGAAAGCCTCTCTGGCCACTTTTTCTTTGTTTTTTTGAATTTAATTTTATTTACCTACATGAAATGTAGACAATTTAAGGTCATAAAATAATCAGGAAAACACTTAAGATGGCAATGCAAAATGTACTGAATTCTAGACACGTTCTTGAATACTAAATTAAAGTTGAAATTTTTGAAATAATAAAGTTCAATTATCTTTATTCATTTTGGGTAGAGTTTTAAACTGCTTATTAAATGGTAAGGACTCATTCTATACCTGTGCTACTGATGTGGCTAAATTCTGAACCCATGACCTGGGATTCCCATACAGTGGAGTCATATATTTAGGCAAGTCTCTAATGCAGTGACTTCCTAAGAGAATTTAGGAGTTATTTTTATTATCGGTAATATTTCCCTCATTTATATGCTAATTTGTGGAGCTTAATCCCCTCACGTAATGTGTTTGTACCTGTTACATCTTCTCTAATGGCTCTCTCACACTCATGTCAAAGAACCCAAAGGGGAAGAGTTCCAGAACAAAATTGTTCCAAAATTGGAACAGCAAAAGCAAGCATTTATTGAATGCCTACTGCATGCCAGATGCTAAAGTGAGTCATTTCCTCTGAGCCATACAGCAATTCAAAAGCATAGGTAACAGTATTACTCCATTTTTGAGTTGAGGAAACTATTTCGGAGGCGACTTCCCCAGAACTGCAGATGAGTTGGTGGTTGAGTTATGATTGAACTCCTGTTTGCACATGCTATATTTACTATGTGTTTTTGAAAAGTCCAGTCTCAAGATGCCTCTACTGATTTCATGGATTCCTCCTTCTTCCCAGTTGAACAAAGAAAAATATGTTATTGCCCTGTGGCTCCTGGACTTCTGTGTGAAGAGGAACCATCTGGAATTGGGATCTTGTTCAAAGATTTTATTCGCCAGATTCCAGCTAAGAGACTCAGGCTCCCTAATCTTTTACAGGTCAGAATCTACATTTTAAAACACTCCATTGGGTCCACACAAACACTTTTGAGAAACACAGCTAGAGGGTCTAGTACAGAGTACACATTCAGAAATATTTGCTGAATGTATGAACATATGGGTGAATTATCCAACATATAATCTCTAGTAAATAAACCTCTGTTATATGAACACCCAGAATCTGAACTCCAACTGGGGCTTTTTCCATATACCATGATAGATTAAAAGGGATGGGGAGCTCTCCATAGGTGAAATACGTGTAACTGTGAACCACATCACTGATTACTATTGAATCTATCCCCTGTCCCTCAGGGGCTTAGCCCATTTTGTTTCTTGGGGTTAGATACGCGTCCCTGAATCCTTCACTTGCCCTTTTCATTATTTCCATTCAAACCGTCCTCCTTTACAGAGGCCTCCCTTGGCCTTTCTCTAACAACCTTTATCATTTTTTATTACTTTGCCTTATTTTATTTCTATCATCATATCTACCACTTTTTGAACTATCTTGATGGTTTCTTTTCCTTGTCTGTCTCTCCTTCTCTAGAATGAAAGCCTCACATTATCTGAGTCAGTCTCTCTTACTTTTGTATCTGCAGAAACTAGTTCCATGTCTGGTATCTAGTAGGGACTCCATGAATAATTGGTAAATGAATGGATTCACATATTCGGATCAGGAACTCTATGTATTTACATTATATCAGGGCACTTGGGGAAAAGTTAAAAATTAAACAACTGATCATCTGTCATTTTGACTATTTTATGAGGCTCAAGTTTTGTGTGGATTTAATTTGTGTTTTTTCCACTATTTTTCAAATGTCTTCCCCAAATAGGTGCTATTACATACCAGGCATCCCACTAGAGCTGTTACCATTGTTTTAGAATCAGCTTTGGAAGCAAGTTTTTTCCCAACAATGTCAACTTCGCTAGTGGTATGTGTCATCTGGGAAAAAAACAGGAAGAAGGAAAAGGGAAATCAGACAGGGCTCAGCTCAAAGCTTCCATCATTCTGGGTGTCCAATAGCTGCCTCTTTGTTTACAGAAATCAATCTAAACAGCAAGTGTGTGATGATGGCTTCAGGGAAGGCTCCTAGACATGGATAAACAGGCTATCCATGTGATGAAACAGGTGATAGACGAATTTTGAAAAAAAAAAGGTAAAGTGCCATATTATGAAGTAAATCCTTTGCAATCTGTTGAGCAGCTACTATCAGGAAAGGAAAAAGATAAAAGCAGACAACTCACAAACATCACAATATTTGCAAGGGAAATTTTTGTTTAATTTATATTGCTTGCATAACTACAGGTGTAGCAAAGATTGAACGCATCTTCAAAATATTCAGATGCCCACAGCAGCAATTCAACAGCTGCAGGTAGAGATGTGTCTCCAACATCAGACTGGAATATGCACATTGTCGCTGCAGAAGAGCAATTGGTGACATTTGTGTCGGTCTCTCTCTTCTCTTTCTTTTCTTCCCTGATTTCTTTATCTTCTTTTTTCTTTTCCTTCCTTCCTTCGCTCCCTCCCTTCCTGTCTCTCTTCTCTTTTCTTTTTCCTTTTTAAAAAGACAGAATTGTTTGTGTAGGATGCTGAACTACCACCTTCTTATCATCATCTTAACTCAAAAAATTGCCCGGTATCAAAAATGCCACACGGAAGACAAATGGAGAAGAGGGCATTGCCATCAAACCAGCAGCAATTAAGTCCTTTCTGAGGTTGAGTGTAGCTTCCCACTTACCTGCTACGTTTCTCAAGAGCTGCATCATTTAAGGTGATGCAAGGTGCTCATCAGCGCTTTTGGAAGGAGGGAGAAACCAAGCATATGCAGACTAGTGTGAAAGTGATGAAGGATTTTCATTCCTGTCTTTTTCCCCTGTGTTGACCTCATTAGAGCTGGAATCAGCAAAGTGAAGTAGAAAACCCACTGGACTGCGAAGAAAGGCGGTCTGGGTTTTCTTCTGTTTTGTGACCTTGGGCAAGTTAGTAAACTTCTTGGGCCTCAGTTTGCCTGATTTGTAAATTAAGAGAGGTTTGGATTTCAGTATATGAGAATGTTCTCCTTTGTAAATTGAGTTGTTTCTGGTTCTTTGATAGGCAAGTCTAACAGTAGCAGTAAAAAATAAACTTTATGTGCCAAGGACAATTCTATACATTTAATACATATCAGCTCTCTTAATTCTTACAACAAATCTGATTAGACCTACACCAATATTACCTTTATCTTCTAGCTGAGAAAATGTGAGAAATAAAGAGGTTAGGTAATCTGCCCACGGTTGCTTCATTTGAGCACTGAGCCAGATTTAAACCATGGCTAGAATTAAATATTAAATATTACCCTTTTATCACTTTGCAAGGAGTTGAGTTTCTATAATCTCAGATTTGGTTATCAGTACTGAGTTTCTCCACTTAACAGCTGTTTGACTCTTAACCTGTTAAGGAGGTACCTGGATGTGACTCAATTTCTTCATCTGTAAAAGAGAGATTTATCACAGTACTTTCCTCAAGGCTGTTTGGAAGAATTTAATCATATGATACTATTATACTAGTCAGAACAGGTTGGGTTATTATTTAGTAACAATTTAACTTCTAAACCTCAGTGGCTTAAGACGACAAGGATTTGTTTGTCACTATGCCTCCTGCCCAATGCAGTCGGTAGGGCTGCTGCTCCATATAGTAACTCATGGATTCAGGCTAACAGGGGAGTAACAGCTGAAGAGTCTCCTGCCCATACTGGAGGGGAAGACAACTGGAGAGTTGCATATTTTCACTTGCTATGCTGAATGTGATCCGCATCACAGCTGTTCATCATAACTAGTCATGTGGCTTTGCCTACCTGTAATTGAGTTAGAAAATGCAGGGGAACAAATAAGATACCAGGTCATCATTTCCCTCTTGCCACAAATATGAAAGACTTTCATAATATTCCTGACATGTGGTTACCACTCAATAAATAGTTACTATTGCTGTATCAGCCTCCTCATAATCAAAGCAGTAACAGGTTATTATTACCTATTATTGGACATTGCAAAAGTGGTGCTGGAATTTGAAGTACTCAGTATCATGACTTTTTAAGAGGTGATGAAATGTTTGGATATTAACAGAAATCACAGGCAGTGTCTTTTTTGAACCCCAACAGATAAAGTATCAATTTTTCCTAAGTCATGGGTCAATTTGGAATAATTGCTTACACAGTTAATTCACTCTTATTTGGCTTTTCTTCCTGGGCTATTTCTATCTGTGTTATACTCAGCTATCCATAAACAACAAAAAGTTGGTGTTTCCCATCTTGTTGGCTGATTGAATATAAATCATCTTCATCTTTTTATGCTTCATCAGCTCATTTATAAGGTATTGCCCTTTATTATGACATATTTTATGATATTTTGTGATGACCAGCCATGAGGAGAAAAAGGTTTAATGCACTGACATCTAATTTTATTTTCTCTGGTACCTATTCATTTTTTAGAAGCATTTCTTGACTTTGTGCCAGTTTAAGCATGAAGCTTTAAAAAGTAGATGATGACAGGGTCAGGAATTAAACCTTTAAATCAGAACAGGATTGGAAAGACAAATCACAAAGAGATTTCAATCATTTAGCATCCCTTCTAGCATGTTAATAAGTGGCACTCACAAAATAAAAAGCACATCACAAGCCTGTTCTCTGTCAAATGTAGGTGTATTAGGTGTCATCTCAGGGTTAGATGATGAGTTATTAACACTAGCCCCAAATAACGGAGGGTACAAGCATATATTGAGCACTTTACTTTATCCAAAACACTATACTGGATGTTCTACGTACTTTATCTAACTTTATCTTCAAAAAATACCGCAAGGGAGTTGTAATTTTTTTCCATGTGTTAAAAGGTGAATAATAAAGTCACAGTTAGAATGAATAGGTTTTGTGGATCTATTGTACAACGCAGTAACTACAGTTAATAATAACATATTGTATACTTAAAAATGGCTAACAGAGGAGATCCGAAATGCTTTTATTACCACAAAAAGATGAGTATTTGAGATGGTAGGTATGTTATTTAGCCTGACTTTATCATTTCAAAATGTATAGATACATCAAACTATCACATTGTATGCTATAAATATAAACAATTTTTATTTGTCAATTATATCTTAATAAAGCTCAGAATTTTTTAAAATATAAAAATAAAAACTGGAAGCAAATGAAGTAAATTTAAACTTCCTTCACGCTCTGGCTTTCTCTTCCAAAGCAAAACGCCTGCTTGCTTGTGTTGTGCACCTGCTGCTTCCTCTGGTTGGAATGGCCTTTGCCCAGATTTTGCATGGCTGGCTTTATCTCATCGTTTGGCTTAATACAAATTTCTTGGGGTTAAAGGGGGATCTTCCCTAAGAAAAGTTTCCCCCACACGCCAACCAATGACTTTCTCTTATATCGTCCTGGGTTTATTGCTGTTGTGTTTGTGTACATTTCATAATAAGAAAGTACTTCACTGTTTATGTGTTTACTGACTATTGTGTGTTTCTTTTTCCACTAGGGTACAAACTTCTGTGAGCAGGGGCTTTGTATATCGTATTCATCATTTTATTTCCAGAGGTTAGAATTTCTGGCAAAGATTAATTGCTTAATAAGTACTTTTTAAAGTTTATCAGTATGTTTTTTAACTAGAAATACTGAAGCTCCAAAAGGGAAAGTCATGTGCTCAAATTCACATATCATGAAAATGGCAGAGCTGGTCTAAGACCCAGGCAATAGCTATAATAGCGGACAGGGAAGGAAATTACTTTTATGTCACTCACTGTTCTAAGTGCTTCAGATATATTAACTCATTAATTCACACTACAACCCAATCAGTTTTAATTCCCATTTTACAGATGAGGAAAATAAAATAAAGTTTCAGTAACTTGCCCAAAGTTACTTATCTCTTTGTCCAACACTCTTTACACTGTACTGCCTCCCAAGCATGGCTTTTAGAGCATTATTCATTCTTTTATTTGACAACACCTAAGAATTCTCTTTAATTTAACCTTCTCTGCTGACGTAAGGGAGACGGGAACTGGAATACAAGTTTTTTAATCATCAACACAGGCTCCATTCATGAACCCAGTGAGTGGTGTCTGCTTAGTTATAAGCACTCAATGAGTATTTGTTAATTCATGAACAAATTAGTAAAATGACATACATTCAAAGAGAAGAGAACCTTTATTTCAGGATCAGAGAAGCTAGTTTGCTGATGTGTTAATTGCTTTACATTGTATCATTTAACCTTACCAAGATTTCTTATAGTTTGGGAGTCACTATCCCTCCTTTACAGAGGAGGAACCTGAGTAGCCACAAAAAGTTATGTGTCATCATACTTGTTTACATTCCAATTATGTGTGAGGGTTGAATTTATATCTGGATTTGGAAGGTTGTAAAGGAGTCAAGCAGGTACCCATCCAAGTAATGATTCTGCCACTTAAGTTAGTGCCTGGGGGAATTTGTGGATTTCACTTTACCTTTCGGCTTCCATTTACTCATCTTCAAAATGGAAATACTAACAGTGCCTACCTAATGGCAAAGATCTAACAAAATTTTTTATGTAAGGTTCTTAACACAGTACTAACACATAGTGTAAAACTCATGGGTGATGGACGCCTTCATCTTGAGGGAAGAAGACCAGTCTTGGATAAAGAGCAAACTTTCTTCCTTATACTCTGTGATCCCAAGCCTGTTACTGTCTCATATCAGTGAGGTAGTTTGGGAATCGGCAGGGGCCTAGGCACATTACTGTGCTCACCTACTAGTAGTGGGGAGGACAGACACCCATCTGTGTGCTTTACATTTGGCCACAGAGAGGGAGGTCCAAGCTCAAGGAAGGCTGGGTCCAGAGTTTAATTCTGGTTCATCTGCTCATGAGTTGTGTAATCTTTGGAAAATTACTTAACTCCTCTAAGTTTCAACTGTCTTCAAATCTGTAAAATGGGGCTAATGCCTATATAATATGGTTGTTGTCACAATCATATGAGGCAATATGTACAAAGTGTATAGCACAGAGTCTGGCTCAAAATCATTGCTAAAAAAATATTAGCTAATAGTACTAATGCCTTTTAAATAAAAATGCATAACTGGAAGCACCAGTTTTGCCTCTCTTGTTGACCTTCAGCCTGGTTACCTTATTTGCCTATTTCCTGATCACAAATCTGTCAATGCAAGGCAAAATCATGACCTCATCCTAACAATTGCATTCTGGGCATGTTGGTTATATAATCACATTGTCCTGTCACATAGGCATCTTTAATCATTTTAAAGGTAGTCTTGACTTGGCCATATTCTTGTTTAACTACCTTAAGCAAATTAATTAGCTTTGTGGGGCCCCTGATGCCATTAATTCATGGTCTATAAAACCTGAGACCTAATTGAACTTTTTAATATTGTGTCTTTACTACCTGAAATAAGTGTCTTTTAAATTATAAGCATTCCTACAGTTAATGCCTTATTAAATAGCTACATATATATGGAAGTATGAAAATTTCCAAGATTGCAAAGTAATCAAAACCCAGATTAAAACAAGGATGATTTTATATCTCTTTTATTATAAGTTTTAAAATACCAAGAAGTTTGATTATGTAAGAAGAAGTAGTAGAAAAGACTCATATTTCTAGCTGGCAAAGAATATGTGTGGTCCTAGGGCAGTATCAAGTATCTGAGAGTTTACCTGTAAGTCTTCATTAACCAAAATATATAAACAGTGAAATATGATCTTTAAAACTACAATGAAATATCATTTTATATCATGTAGTATAGCTGAAATCAAAAAGACAAATAAGGACAGGTATTGGCGAGGATGTTGAGAAATTGGAATCCTCGTACACAGCTGATAGGAGTGGAAAATGGTGCAATCAGTTTGGAAAACGCCCTAGCAGTGTTCAGCAATTCCATTTCTAGGTATGTACCCAGGAGAAGTAAAAACATATGTTTACACAAAAATGTGTACACAAATGTTCATAACAGCATTATTCATAATAGCCAAAAGTGAAGACAATCCAAATCTCCATCAACTGGTGAATGGATGATTAAAATGTGCTATATCCACATAAGGGAATGTTATTTGGCAATAGAAAGCAATGAAATATTGACACATGGTAAACACTGATAAACTTTGAAGATCTTATGCTAAGTAGCCAGTCACAAAAGACTACATATTGTATGATTCAATTTCTATGAAATGTCTACAATAAGCAAACTTTTAGAGACAGAAAGTAGATTTATAGTTTCCTATGTCTGTGGTGGGAGGCAGAATGGAGAGAGACTGCTCATTGGCATGGAGTTTCTTTTGGGGATAGCAAAAATGTTTCCAGAATTAGACTGTAATAATGTTTGCACAATTCTGTAAATACAGTCAGTCTTCTGTATCCATGAGTTCCACATCCATGGATTCAAGCTAACTAATAGTTGAAAATATTCAGGAAGAAAAAGGGATAGTGGTATCTGTACTAAACGTGTAGAGGCATATTTTTTCTTGTCATTATTCCCTAAGCAATACAGTGTAACTATTTGCATAGTATTTACATTGTATTAGGTATTATAAGTAATCTAGAGATGATTTAAAGTATATAGGGGAATGTGTATAGGTTATACACAAATACTACAACATTTTATATAAGGGACTTAAGCATCTGTGGATTTTGGTATCCACAGTGGGTTGGGGGGTCCATGAACCAATCTCTCATGGATACTGAGGGAGACTGTATACTAAAGCCGATTGAATAATATACTTTATGTGGGTAAAATGTAAAGTATTTGAACTATATCTCAATAAAGATGCTTTAGAGTTTTTAAAAGGAAAAAATTATACAAAAATAATAATTAAAAAAAGTGTTTGGGAGCCAGTTTCAGTGACCACAGGTGGAATAACTTGATTGTCAATATGGATCATAAATGCAATAAATTGTTAAAACCCATAAATTCATAATGATGCTTTAAAACTCACACTGGTTCGCTTTAGATAATATTAGGGAGCCAACTTATTTTTCTAAAAATAGGTAAATAAAAGGAAAAATTGAGCATTTAACCTTCTTTTCTATTTAAACAGCATCTTAGAGTAACCCTATCATTTATAAGGAAAAATTTCTCTCTATAGACACATCCAGCTAATAAATGAAGAAGAAACTATAGAATTATTATATTAGTATTTTATAAATACTTAAAAAAAGGAATCTAGGCAATAGTCATCAATGGCCACTAATATATTAAAAAGAGATGCCACTACTAATTAGATGCCTCATAATGTGAAACAGCACCTCTACATTTATTTTTATTTTTATTTTTTCCAAAAGAAATCGAACCTCTGAGACAGAGATATGTTGAATATGGAGAAGTAAACAGCAAAATCCAGCGTGTGGGGACTCTACTGGACAAACAACCCAGTTTCATAAAAAAATTACAAACGGGAAAAAAGGAGGAACAATTCTTGTGATTGAAAGAAAATTAAGGGACATATCAAAATGCAACATGTGGGTCTTGTTTGGATTTGGTTTAAAACAAATCAACTATAAATATACATATTTGACTATCAGCAAAATGTCAACACTGGATATTTTCTGGTATCAAGGAATTACTGTTACTTTTTGGTGTGGTAATGGCATTATCATTATGTCTTTAATAAGAGTCCTTAACTTTAGGAGATACATACTGAAGTATTTATGGATAAAATTAAATGATGCCTAGAATTTGCTTTAAAATATGCCAGTAGCGAGGTGAATTCCATGGCAGTATAGACAATATAAGAATAATCATAATTTGATAATTGTTGTTGTCTGGAAATGGGTACATAGAGGTACATGATACCATTTTCTCTACTTTTGAATATGTTGGAAATTTTTTCATGATAAATATTAAAAGTGCATGCATTTAGAATAATCATCTTCATGCAAGAACGCATACAAACAAAAGGTACACATTAAACATTCAAAAAATTGTCTGTTCAAGAATAAGTGAAGAATAGAGTGATGTATATGAATAAAAGGGAGTGAATAAAATGAGGAAGTGGCTTTGAAAGGACCAATTGTCATCATGTGACATGATGGAACTGATTAATCTAATCATGTGGCAAGAGGAACTGATTAATCTAATCCACGTTACTGCTGCCCAAGGGGGGAGAATGGAGGAAGTAAATGCAAAGTTGTGTCTATGATGTTGTCAGTTTAATTTGTCTTCAAATTACATTTTCTTCACTTGGAAAGTAAGTAGAGGGAGAACATCAAGGAATGATGTGTTCACCCATGGGCCACCCTGTAATCATCTATGCCCAGAAACACAAAAAGAGCAAAACAGAAACCAAATATAGAATGTATGCTCTAACCAACTGATCTAAACAGTTTCATATTAAGTAAGCCCAGTTAAAACAATCACAGTTACCTTTATCAATGTATTTTAGGTTAATAAGTAGTTTTACAAATTATCGAAGAGATTCAGTTAGGCTGTAAGGGTTATGCTAATAGTAATGAAACATATTAATTGTGAGCTACAGGTTTTCCTAAATTAATTCATTATGTAAAGCCATAGGAAACATGAAGATAGACCATCCTCTCAATTGTCTGTGGCAATGCCAACTTTGCATGTGGAGAGGACACTAAAAGTGACTTTCTGGGGATCATCTTATAATTATGAACGTATTTTGCTGAGATGATAATGGGAGTTCATTTTAAGCCTACTGTTTGGTCATAGCCAGTAGAATTAATGAACACTCAAAGATATTCTACAGAGTACTTTTCTCAAATCACCTTAATTTAGTTTTTCTTTTCTTTTCACCAACACAGCATATATCTGGATGGCACCAGAAATTGTAAACTAAATTTTGGATAAAAGAATATTGTATATACCTACTTTGTGTTGTGATAAATGAACTAGGCTTAACTTTCAAAATAAAACTTACTGGATCTCCTTTAAAACCAGATCTCAGTCTGGTTTTCCGTGGAAGAGTGTAGCGCAGTCAGAATTTTCTTTCTTCCTTGTTTGTAATAGCATTAGAAAGGGGAGGAAGGGCAGGAAAAAGTGGACAGCAAATATACTAGTTGTGAGGGAAAGGCAATTCCAATAAGATCAAGCGAGACATAAGGAGAAGAATTTTATAAGCTCACACAAACGAAAGCTAAGAAATCAATCTGGTTTCAGCACAGCAGGATTTTGCAAACTAGATGCTGTCCTCAAGAATCCACGCCTGGCTTCATCTCTCTGTTCCACTTTCCTGGGTATTTGCTTCAGTATCTCACAGACTCTTTCTCCCCATAGTGGGAAAGATGATCCAAGTATTTCGGGGCTTGCACTGTTTTTACTGCTCAAAATCCCAGGGAAATCCCTCCCACTATCCACTCCCTGAGCATGGACTGCATTTAGTTAGTGACTTGCTTCCAGGAGCACAGTATGGAAAGCAGGTGGAGGGGTGAAGGAGTAACTTTACAGTGGAGAAACCTGGCAAAACTAGCTCATTTATATATAATATATTATATTAACACCATGTGTAATACATCATAGTGATAGTATATACCTTTGATATGATGTGATAAGAAACACATTTCACTTCTGTGGTATTCTTCCCCAAAACCCACAACCTCAGTCTAAGCATAACAAGAAAAAAATCAGACAAACCCCAATTGAAGGATATTTTTACTAAATACCTGACCAACAATGCTCAAAACTATCAAATGCATGAAAAGCAAGGAAAATATGAGAAACTCTCAAAGAAAAGCTAAGGAGTCATAATGACTGTATGTGATATGCAATGCTAAGGGAGTAAAGATCTTGGAACAGGAAAAGAATATTAGTGGCAATGCTAGTGAAATTCAAATAAAGAACAGAGTTTATTTGATTAACAAACAAACAAAAAACAACAACAAAAATGTAAAAATTCCAAGGGGCCATGTTTAATTGCATGTTCATAACTGGACCAAAAAAAAGAAAAAAATCCAAAAAAACAAAAAATTATGTGCTCATGATATGGTTGATGTAATGACTAGTTTGGGCCATAGAAGAACTCTGCAGTGAGCTGATGGAGCCCTTTAATAACACACAAAAAATAACCACCTGTAGAAGGATAAGTTCACCAAAAGAAAGAAATGAACTGCAAACAAATATAGCTCTCCACTATGGGAAAGGGAGGCACAGGACAGCATGTGCCATTTCCAAAGTATTCCCCAAATCTAGCAATTCTGAGAAAGATACTCCCCCCTTAGTTTTATAATCCCCCCAAACAGAAGTATTATGCTCACAACTTAATCAAGGGTTTACTGTTTCTATTTAATGTATCTTGCTATCTTCTCCTTTATCCTAGGCTGTATTTTTGGAGACTCAGAGAAGCTCATTTTTGAGTTTAGTTAGTGTTATCTGATCAAATCCTTGGAATCCTTCAGACAAGTTGCCTGGAAGATATTTTTATCACTATAGGGGTTAACGATGAGCCAATTTCTTAGCCATTGAGCCCTATACTTTCAGAAGAATTGATGTCACGTGCACTAAGGGAACTCCAGCTTAATCTGAACAAGCTGGAATTACCAGCTATCATTGGCTACATTGGTCTATATGAGAGTATAGTCTATAGGTCTAATATAGTGCTTTGATGAAAGTTGGTTTTAATATAAATTATAACTGACATATACATGCCAAGAAAAATATACAATTATTCAAGGGTAAGTGTCTTCAGTCTTTCCTTCCTTCCTTTGCATGGGCTGACCACCTTTGTAGGGATGACCATCTTTGTAAGCCTGACAAGAGAAACCAGGACACAGAAGCAGCACTAGAGACGTGTGAGAGCAGGGTAAGTCTCTTCGTAGAAGAAAAATCATACAGCTACTTCCTGAGAAAAGTAAAGGTCTTCATGGCAGTAAGACCAGGTAACAGAAAGGCATCTTGGAGTTCAGATATTCAAAAAAGTGACTTTTCATTCTTTCATCTGAAAAATCTACATAAAGAAATGTTGGTTACTATAGCCTTGTAGTATAGTTTGAAGTCTGGTAGACAGATGCCCCCCAATTTGTTCTTTCTACTTAAGATTGCTTTGGCTAGACGGGGTCTTCTCTGGTTCCACACGAAGCATAGAATTATTTTTTCTAGATCGGCAAAAAATGATGTTGGTATTTTGATAGGGACTGCATTGATTCTGTAAATCAATTTCGGTAGCAAAGCCATTTTTACTATGTTGACTCTGCCTATCCAAGAGCATGGTAGGGTTTTCCATCTGTTTACATCCTCTGCAATTTCTTTTCTCAGTGTTTCATAATTCTCTCTATATAGGTCTTTGACCTCCTTAGTTAGATATGTTCCTAAATATTTAATTTTCTTTGGTGCTATTGTGAAAGGTATTGCATCTTTAATTTGTTTCTCGGCTTGATTGTTATTAGCATATATGAAGGCTATGGATTTGTGTGTATTAATTTTGTATCCTGAGACTTTGCTGAATTCATTTATCAATTCCAGTAATCTCTTGGTTGAATCTTTGGGGTTTTCTATGTATAATATCATATCATCTGCGAATAGTGAAAGTTTGACCTCTTCTGCCCCCATCTGGATGCCCCTGATTCCTCTGTCTTATCTGATTGCTCTGGCCAGGACTTCCAGCACTATGTTGAAAAGAAGTGGAGATAGTGGGCACCCTTTTCTAGTTCCTGTTTTAACAAATTCCAGGAAAACGTACATTGGGGAAAAGATTCCCTATTCAACAAATGGTGCTGGCAAAACTGGATGGCCATATGTAGAAGACTGAAACTGGACCCACACCTCTCACCTCTCACAAAAATCAACTTACAATGGATAACAGATCTAAACCTAAGACATGAAACCATAAGAATTCTCAAAGAAAACGTTGGAAAAACTCTTATGGACATTGGCCTAGGCAAAGAATTTATGAAGAAGACCCCCAAAGCAATCACAGCAGCAACAAAAATAAATACATGGGACCTGATCAAATTAAAAAGCTTCTGCACAACCAAGGAAACTATCACTAGAGTGAACAGACAACCTACAGAATGGGAGGAAATATTTGCATGCTACATCTCTGATAAAGGGCTGATAACCAGAATCTATACAGAACTTAGGAAAATCAACAAGAAAAATCAAACAACCCTATTAAAAAATGGGCAAAGGACATGAACAGAAACTTTTCAAAAGAAGACAGAATAATGGCCAGCAGACATACAAAAAATTGCTCAACTTCTCTAATCATCAGGGAAATGCAAATCAAAACCACAATGAGATATCACTTAACTCCAGTGAGATTGGCTCGTATCAAAAAATCCACAAACAACAAATGTTGGCGGGGATGTGGACAGATAGGAACACTCATACACTGCTGGTGGGACTGCAAATTAGTACAACCTCTATGGAAAGTAATATGGAGATACCTCAAAGAATTAAAAGTAGAATTACCATTTGACCCAGTAATCCCACTACTGGGTATTTACCCAAAGGAAAAAAAGACATTTTATAATAAAGACATCTGCTCACGAATGTTTATAGCAGCACAATTCACAATTGCACAGATGTGGAAACAACCCAGGTGCCCATCAATACACGAGTGGATCAATAAAATGTGGTATATGTATACCATGGAGTATTACTCAGCAATAAAAAACAATATTGAATTGACACATCTGGTATTATCCTGGTTGGAGCTAGAACCCATTCTTTGAAGTGAAGTGTCACAGGAATGGAAAAACAAGCACCACTGGTACTCACCATCAAATTGGTCCTAACTGATCAACACTTACATCACACAGGGCAATAAAATTCATCAGGGGGCGGGCAGGCGGGAGGTGGGTGGAGGGGATGGGAAAAACTCTCACTGAATGGATGCGGGGAGCACAGTTTGGGGGATGACCACGATTGTAGCTCTGACACGGGCAGTACATGGGCAATATATATAGCCAAAGTGTTGTACCCCCATTATATTCTGAAATTAAAAAAAAAGAAATGTTAGAATTTTGAATTTAAATTTTAGTTCTTGTACTTTTGATTGTTCTGCATGTAAAATGCGTAAGATATGTGGTTATCACAGGGATTGGAAAAATGTAGCCCACAAACCAAAGCCATCCTGCTGCCGATTTTTAAAGAGCTATGAACACTTCAAATAAATGATTTTGGCAATTTGCAAAGGGTTGGGAAAAACAAGAATAATAATTTCAATGCATGAAAATTATATGCAATTCAGATTTTACTGTTTATGAATAAAATTTTATTGGA
This sequence comes from Daubentonia madagascariensis, assembly GCA_023783475.1. Lineage (NCBI taxonomy): Eukaryota > Metazoa > Chordata > Mammalia > Primates > Daubentoniidae > Daubentonia > Daubentonia madagascariensis. The sequence goes on along the minus strand of JAKFHU010001640.1, from coordinate 6,482,947 downwards.
TTACTGCCACACTCATTTGTTTGTGCATTGTCAATGGCTGCTTCCGTGCTACAAAGCTGAGTTGAGTAGTTGTGACAGAAGCTGTGTGAACCTCAAAGTCTAGTATGTTTACTATCTGGTTATTTACAGAAAGTTTGTTTTCCCCTGAAACGTATACTCAAACCAGAAGGAGCTATGACCAAAGGAAAAAAGACATCAATGAGCTAGGTCATCTGAAGTTCTGGAGACTGGAGGGAAAACATAATTAGAAAAGTCTGATATTAAAAGCAAGTTATTACAGGATGTGTATGTGTTTTGATTGAAAACTATGAAGGTCTTCAGCCCACCGAATATGAAGTTGGCAGCATTGGGCAACACTTGTAGAAAGCTTATCCTGAGGATTTGAAATTGCCTGGAAGGTATTCTTGAATATTCTCAAAATAGCTGACTTTTAAGTGTACTTGTCCCATTTCCACAGGGCAGACCCCTTTTGGAGTTGGGCATTGAGTTTATGAAGAATTCTTAGTCATCGCAAGAAGAGTGACTAAATCAGACAACCATCGTATGCTTATTCTCTGTGCAGTTTGGAATTATTGCAAGGGAAGAATGTTAAGGTTACTGAGAAGTGATTTTTCTTCTTTCTTTCTAACTTTTTTTTTCTCTTATTTTATATTTTTTCTTTTTTTCTCTTCTTTCTTTTTTTCTTTTTCTTTGTTTTCCCCCCTTTTTCTGTTTTATATCCCGCAAGGGAAATGAAATAAATAATTAGGACAGCAGCTCAAAGGACTAATAGCATGCCTGGATTTGAGTATAGGAATTGAGTATATGGGAAGAATGGAGATAAATCTAGAAAAGTATGGAGTAAACAAACGTGGAAATATTCAAATACCAAAATAATCAGTTGATGTTGAGCAAGTAAGGGGAGCCACTGATGATTTTTAAGCATATGACTGTATTAGCATTATGTTTTTGAAAGTCGTGTATTTAGTGAGTGAGTATGCCTTTTAAGTATTTGCCTCACCACAAGTGATTGACCTTTTGCCTATGAATTAAAATCCATCCCTTACCCAAGATGGGCTCAGGAACTATGCTTCAAGTGGATTTAGAAATTATAATTTTTTTACAGTCTGTTGACTAGATCTCTTCTGAAATGAAACATAGCATCATAGGGGAGTGATGGATCAGTACAAATGAAACAATGTATTTTAAAGCATTTGAAAAATTATAAAGAACAATAGAAATGTAAAGGATTATTGCCAATATCATCGTAATCATCATCATAATTATTATATAATATAGCATTATAACCCTCAGTGTGGAGGAGCTGACATGCAGTGTGTGCCTCCTAGTGTGAGCTTTGAACTTTTTTGAGTTATGATTAGTATAGACTGGGTAACATATACCTTCCAGCCTGGAACTTATTAACCTTACTAATTTAATTGACCCAAAACAAGGTTTACAGAGAAAGCAATCAAGTTCTTTGGAACAAACAGTGGGTATTCTGACATGAGGAATGGGTACTGTTAAATCAACCTGGGGGAACAAAGAAAGGAAAAATATTCTTGTGGTTTCTTTTTGGAACCAAGTGTGCTCTCAGCAGGAGATGGAGGAAATAGTTAAGTACCACCTTGGCCTGTCTAACCCACAAGTCCAGCATATAAGGTGCCACAACTCACCAAGAGGGAGGTGGTTTTCTAGAAAAAAGAGATAAATATACATTTCCAAGTTCTATTTCATTCTGTAAGGTCAGTGGCAAAGATAATAAAGCGGCATGTGTCTTTTTGGGAGACGAGAGAGAGGTGGCCGCTTCAAGGATCTTAAGTAGATAAAGACACACACCACTACCAGGGGAGAAAAACTGTATACTAGTCAGTTGCGATCCATTAACTATGTGAAATAAAGAAGAAATTGAAAAGAGAAGGCTCTTCATTCAATGAAGTAAAAACTACGTGATGGTGAGCAGAAGTAATGGAAGTCCAGAGGGGAAGCACTTTTCTCTTAGCTTCAAAAGGAAAACCCACCTGCAATTCTAGAGGCAGGGAAGAGACAACATCTTCTCTCTTGTTCAGGTGCACAGGGAACATCACTGCTTTCTCTCTCTAACGTTCCCTTTAGTCTTCTCCATCTTCACTTTATTTTTCTACTGAATCATCAACCTCTCATTTTCCCTGTTTTTTTCCCCCATGAGTTTATAAACATAGTTGAGATTCTCCAATAAAAAAATAAAAGAATATTTCCCATCTCCATATCCTTCTCCAGATATTGGTCTCTCTTTTTCTTCGCAGCCAAATTTCTTTCTCTTCTCGGACTTACAGACTTCTTGGAATCAAAATTCCAATGTCCTTTCTCACGGATCTAGAAAAAATAATCCTAAACTTTATATGGAACCAAAAAAGACCCCAAATAGCCATAGCAATCCTAGGCAAAAAGAACAAATCTGGAGGCATCACATTACCTGATTTCAAATTATACTACAAGGCTATCATAACCAAAACAGCATGGTACTGGCATAAAGGCAGACATATAGACCAATGGAACAGAATAGAGAACCCAGAAATAAAACCATATAGCTACAACCAACTGATTTTTTTACCAAGTGGACAAAAATATACACTGAGAAATGTATTTCCCTATACAACAAATGGTGCTGTGAAAACTGGATAACCACATGCAGAAGAATGAAACTGGATCCCTATCCCTTACCATGTACAAAAATTAACTCAAGATGGGTTAAAGAATTAAATGTAAGACCTGAAACCATAAAAATTCTAGAAGAAAATGTGGGACTAACTCTTCTAGACATTGACCTAGGCAAAGAATATATGAGTAAGACCCCAAAAGCAAATACAGGAACAACAAAAGTAGATAAATGAGACTTAATTAAACTAAAAGGTTTCTGCACAGCAAAGGAAATAATCAACAAAGAGACACCTACAGAATGGGAGAAAATATTCCCAAACTGTACATCTGACAAAGGGATAATATCCAGATTCTACAAGGAACTCAAACAAATCAACAAGAAAAAAATAAATAACCCCATCAAAAAGTGTGCAAAAGACATGAACAGATTCTTTTCAAAAGAAAAATATCTATGACCACCCTCTCCAGTAGCTCAACTTTCAGTATTTCTTTTTCAAATTCTGTCTTCTGTCCCCCACCCACATTCTACTGAAACTACTACTCCCAAGGCCAACAGTGTTAATAAAATTAAGAGCCAAACTATTTTCCAGAGTGCCTATATGTATTTATACATCCTTCAGAAATATATGAGTGATTTAGTCTCTGCATTCTCACCAGAATTTGGTGTTGTCATTGTTTTGTTTTTATTTTAGTCATTCAAAGAGGTGTACAGGGATATCTCATGGTATTTTTATTTCCATTTCCATAATATCTGGTGATGTGGAACATCTTTTCATGGGTTTCTTTGCCCTCTATGTATCATCTTTATTGAATTGCTCGTGTTATTTGCCAATTTTCTATTTGCATTGTTTGTTGTGTTTTTTTTACTCTTGAGTTTTGAAAGTTCTTGATATATTCTAGATGTTAGTCCTTTGTCAAGTATATGATTTGCAAATATTCCTTCCCAGTCATTTATAGAAAAGAGTTTTCAAAGTATGATAAAATCCAGTTTATTATCTTTTCCTTTTATGATTGTCAAGTCCTTATCTCTGTTTTTATATTTCTCTATTTTCTTTTTCTTTTTTTTTCCTGTAAGTTATTGGTAGTTGTTTTTCTTTAAATTCCATTTTGATTTATCTGTGGTGTTTTTCAATTTATCTCTTTGCATACAGCTTTTTTAGTGGTTGCTGTAGGTGTTACATTTTCTATCCATAACTAATCACAGTCTACTGGTCTTATCATTTTACCAGTTCACGTGAAGCACACAAACCTCACCTCCTTTATGTCGCTTTACCCTCTGCCCCGTTTAAAATATGATCATCTTAAAGATTTTCTCTACATACATTTAGAACAACATCAGACAATGTTATAATTTTTGCCTTCACCATCAAATTATTTAGAAACTTCTAGAGAAGTAAGGTCTATTCTGTTTACCCATATTTTTGCTTACTGTGTTCTTTCTTCCTTCCTCATATTCCAAGGTTCTTTCTTTTATCATTTCCTCTCCGATTAGATAACTTCTTTTAGCTGTGCTTTTAGGGTAGATCTGCTGATAGCAATTTTCTTGGTTTTCCTTCATCTCATAATGCTGTGATTTCCCCTCCATTCCTGAAAGACATTTTCCCTGAATAAAGGATTCTGTGTTGTCAGTTAGTTTCTTTCTACACTTGAAAAATATTGTGCCACTTCCTCTGGCCTTTGTGATTTCCCATGGGACATCCACAGCCATTTGAATCATGTTCACCAATACGTACAGTATATTTCTCTTTCACTGCTTTAAAGATTTTTTTCTTTGTCTTTGGTTTTTAGAAATTTAACGGTAATATGTTCTGGTATGACCTTCTTTTGGTTTGTCCTACTTAGAGCTCACTCAGCTGTTTGAAACTTTTAGGTTTGTGTCTTTCACCACATTTGGAAATTTTTCAGACATTATTTCTTCAAGTACTTTTGCAGCCCCACCATTTTCCTCTTCTTCTGCAACTCAAATGACATGAATGTTCCACGTTGTGTTGTTTTGTTTTGGTTCCACAGATCCTCACGCTTCTTTTTCTCAGTGTATTTTCTTTTCTTTCTTTTTTCTTTTCTTTTCTTTCTTTCTTTCTTTCTTTCTTTCTTTTTTTTTTTTTTTAGTCTATTGGCTAATTTCTATGGTTCTCTCTTCAAGTTAACTAATTCTTTTATTTCACTTTTCTCCACCCGGATGTTGAGTATATTCATTGAGTTTTCAAAATTTTGGTTACTACATTTTTTAATTCAATAATTTCCACTTGGTTTCTCTTTATATATCTAGCTCTTTTCTTAGACTTTCTATGTCTTTGCTGAAACTTTCTATTTAAAAAAAAATTGTTTCTAGTAGGTTATTAGTTGCTCATTGGAGCATTTTTATGATGGCGACTTTAATATCTTTGTGAGATAATTCTGACGTCTCTTTCTCCTTGGTTTTGTCATTTATTGATTGCCTTCTTTCAGTCACTTTTTGATCTTCCTGGTTGTTGGTATGATGGGTGTTTTTTAGCTGAAACCTGGGCATTTGGGGTATTATGTTCTGAAACTACTGATCTTATTTAAATCTTCCATTTTACCTTGCTTCCTCTGCCACTTCTATGGCAGGCAAAAAGGGGACACCACCTCCTTACTACCAGGTAGAGGAAGAAGTCCAGTTTTCCCACATAGCTTCCATTGATAATTGAGATGGGGGTTCTTCTTACAGTGCTGGACTGGGATGGGGTTCTGGCTACTGCTAGCACCCCACCGATACCTCCCTTGCTTGGAGGAGCAGGAATGCCCTGGAAATGATCCCCACAAGGCTTCCAATGGTATCACTGTGTAGGGGCGGCCTCCTTGCCACTGGTCAGTGATGAAAATTCTGACACTCCACTAGGCCTCCTCTTCCACCATCCAGCCAAGCAAGTATGGGGTGCCTCATTATTGCCAGATGGAGATGGCCATCCAGGCTTCCCATGTAGTCTCCTCTGATGCTGCAGAAAAAGGAGGGATGGAAATCCTGGCCTCCCACTTGGTCTGCTCTGACACCACCCTGGTAGGGTGTTGGAGACCTTGTTATAGTCTGTTGAGTGAAGAAGTCTGGGCTCCCCACTTGGTTTTCGCTGGTGTGGTAAGGGTAGAGATGCAGTTCTTTCCATGGTATTTGGGTGGAATAGAGAAGTTATTGTCTAAATGTTTTCTGTGTTGCTCAGCTGCTCCTATCATCATCCTTTGGCCAGAAAGAGCAGACTTTTGTAGGCTTTTTTGTTTTGTTTTGTTTTTGGTTTTTGGTTTTTTTGCCTGTGCCTGTGGCATTTTGGGGTTGTCAGCTTTATGAGGCAAAAAGAAAACTGAGGGAATTCATCACATTGTTTTTTCTTGGTTCGTAAGATCCCTAGCTTGTCTGCATTCCTCTTTCTACCTTTCGGAGTTTTATTTTTTTTGTTTCACTCATAATATCCAGCATTTTTAGTTGTTCTTCATGCGGGAAAAGGGACTCTCTCTTCCTGAAAGTACATGTCCTTCCTTACAAATAGGCATAATTCTACTTGTGGCTTTCCAATCAGAGTGCATTTCATTTCTTTTTCTTGTCTAATTTCCCTGACTAGGATATCTAGTTCAACTTTGAATAGAAGTGATGAGTGTAGACACTGTTGTCTTGTTCCTGATCTTAGAAAAAACCATTCAGTCTTTTACCATTAAGTATGATGTTAGCTGTGGGTTTTGGTAGGTGCTCTTTATCCTATTGTGGAAGTTTCTTTCTATACCTCATTTGATGAGTGTTTTTATGAAGAAAAGGTGTTGGATTTTGTCAAATGCTTTTTCTGCATCTATGGTAATGATCATGTTGATATCTGTTCTTCATTGTATTAATATGGTATATTACAATAATTAATTTTTGGATGTTAACTAACTTTGCATTCCTGGAATAAATCCCACTTGGTCATTGTGTATAATCCTTTTTATATTTTGCTGGTTTCAGTTTGCCAGTACTCTGCTGAGGATTTTTACGTATATATTCTTAAGATATAGTGGTCTATAGTTTTCTTTTCTTGTGATGTCTTTTGTTTTGGTATTGTGTTGGGGGTCTCAGAAACCACCCTCAGATATGGTGATTTGCAAAAAGGAATCAGAGGACCCAGGAAAGCTGTTATATTCATAGTTATGGTTTGTACTAGCAAAAAGATACAGATTAAAATCAGCAAATGAAAAATATGCATGGGATCAGGTCCAGGAGAAGCCAGACACAAATTTCCAGCCATCCTTTCCCAGTGGAATTACATAGACAGTCCTTAATTCTCCTAGCAATGATGTGTGACAATATGTGCAAAGTGTTGCCAACAAGGAAAGCTCACTTAAGCTTTGATGCCAGGGTTTTTATTGGGGGTGAGTCACATAGGCATGAGCACCCATGTGGCTGACCTTATCTACTCAGTCTTTAGCCCCTCCCCCCCACCAGAGGTCAAACTGATACAACATGGTCCAAAAGCCCTGAAACACAAAAATAGGCATTCGCTATAAATCATATTGTTAGCATAAACTATCTGGTGTGGCCCAAAGTCTCAGGTATACAAAGACACTCTTATCAGGCAGGATATTCCAAGGGCTCAGAGGTGAGCTCCCAAAAATCCTCAAGGTCCAATTCTTTTTTTAGAATATGCAGGGTTTGACAACACCAGCATGCTGAGTTAACCCTCTGTTGTGTAGGGTTAAACACTGTTTTTTCTTAGCTGCTGGGATAGCTCATATTCTTTGACTTTCTGAACACTGCCTATCATCTTTAAATCACATTCCTTAAATTTTGGTATTTCTCTGGATTTTGTACAGGGCTCCCATCTCTTCTCGTTCTATGAAATCCCACGATTTTGCATGGTAATTTCTTTCCATTTGTTCAAATGTTACCTGTATGCTGATGGCTTCCAGCTCACTTACATCACTGATCACCGATCAGCGTATCCACCAGCACATTTAACATTCACTTTCCCAAGCACCTGAAACCCAACATGTTCTGCACTGCACTCACTGGCACACCTCTAACCCCGCTCCTTTACTTCTGCCTTTTATGTTAGTGAATGACACCTGTAATCACTGAGTTATTTAAACCAGAAATCATGATGTTTCCCTGGAAATGAACTCTCTCCTTCACCCACATATCTAATGTCCTGTTGATTGTAGTTGATGGATTTCTTTCCATGCATTCAATTCCTACTCCCATCTCCTAGTTACAGACACCCTAATCCTTTGAAAGGAAGATTGTCAGCAACTAATAATCCTTACTTCAGTATAGGTCCCATGAAACTAACTGCCAAAATGCATCCAGAGTAAGCTTTCCGAAAAGCAAATCTTGCAATATCACCTTCTACCTGCAACCTTAGTTTAATAATCTTCCTGGAAATGACCTCCCATTTCCTCAGGATGAATTCCAAACTTCAGACTCAACATGGACCTTGCTTGTGTCTTCAGCCTGATTTCTACCCACTTCCAACAGACATTCTATGGGCTCTAAGCAATGGAAGAAATACTTTCAGTTGCTTTGTTAGGCCTTTTCACATGACGATCCCTCCTCCTAGAAAACTGCCCAGCGTGCATTCTGGTGATTAACTCCTACTTATTTTTCAGGTCATGATCATCACCTCCTGTAGGAAGCTTTTTCTGACATTCCTAGGTGAGTCTGGATTAGCAGCCTACCCTGGGCATTGAACTTGAATGTGTTACCTCTCTTATCAAAGCACTGATCAGAGATATTGTATTTTATTTTGATTTATCTGTATCCTTCATTTGACTAGCAGTTCTATGGCCTTCTCCGCTATTGTACCAAGCCTGGAAAATATTGGTGCCCCATAAATATTGCTGAGAAACTGTCTTGTTTTTACATACAGCAAGTCACATTTGACCTTTGGAGTAAATAAAGAGAATTTCAGACAAGGGTGGGCTTGGTGAAAGGCAGAAGGGAATAGACCATGAATATATTGGATTTTTAAAGACATTTTCCTCACTACAATATGAGTGTTTTGAGAGAGTCTTTGTAACAGTTCCTACTATGACCAGTATAACCTTGTATGCCCTTCCTCCTGCCCTAACATCCCACTCTTGTGTCTTAAGTATGGAAGATGCTCTATAATTACTGCTTTAATTTAATTTAATTGTTTGAATTCTATATCTATCCAAGTATATGTTTTGATATACCCTTTGCAAATTTAGCCTGAATCACTGGCAATAAAGGTGACTTTAGCCACTGGACCCAGACTTCAATATTCATGGAGGGAATGCCAGGCTTAGGAACATAATTCAGAAAAGATGTGTTTTAGGTCAGAACAGGGTAAAGTACATTTGACTTGTTGGTTGCTGCTAGTGACCTTCTCTTCTGAAAGAAAACTGGAAGCCTTGGATACGGCTGGGATTACGGTGAGTCAAGTAAGGCTCTCACTCTGGAACATATGATTTAAGGAGCACCAAATACTCAGTAATGAATATAAATAACACTTAATGCAATCCTTTTTAAAAATCAAAATTAATGCAAAAATTAATGATTAAAAAACTATACAAATTTAAAATAAAAACAAATTCATTGTTTTATGACCCTGCATTATTGTGTAATCAGACAGTCATTTCCAATCTGCCTGCTGTTTGCTCCTAGGTATGCACGGCCATTGGCACCCCCAGTGGATGGGTTCTTGAGATGATATCAGACCAAGCAACATGGGACTTTGTAAGTAAACATTTTAAGTATTGTTATTATTGGACAGCTTTTATTGACTTTTTTCACTTGCTTTGAAATACTTTTTCTATTCCATTGCATGACTACTCCCAACTTATTTATCCATTCTCCCATTGGTGGGCTTTTAATTTCTATTATGCACTTTTTCTATTATGCAAATGTTGCCACAGACATTTTTGGACATGTGTCCTTATCCAGGATAAACAATTCAGAAGACAGTCACTGAGTTGTGGATATTTACAATGTCGTCTTTACACTAGATATTGCTGGACGGATCTCCAAGGTAGTTATACCAATTTATGATCCTGCCAGCAGTGTATAAGCATTCCTGTGTAATATCCTTGCCTAAAGACAGTATTCAGACTTTTTAAAATTTTGTCCCATGTGTAGGATATAAAATAGTATCTCAATTCAATTTTTAATGTGCGTTTCTCTAATTACAATAAGCTTAAACCATGTTTTATGTGTTCATTTACACTTTCATCTCTGTAAACTTCCTGTATGTATATTTCATCTATTTTTCTTTTGGATAGTTTTTATTTTTCTTGTTGAGTTTTAGAAGGTTTTTAAAATTCTGGATACTAATTCTCTAATTCTTTGGTGTTACCTGCAAATATATTCTCCCAATCTATAGCCTATCTTTAAAATTTTAAAATGTCTTTTAATGAACAGAATATGTTAATTTTAGTGTGGCCAAGTTAATAAAAAATATGGTTTGTGTTTTATTACATTTTACTTTAAAAAGTCTTCTGTGTCCCCAAATCATAAATATAGTTTCATAGGTTCATATATTTCCTTGTAAAATATTTGAAGTTCAATTCCCCTGTGTCAGTGTGTTTGTTAAATTTTATTTTATTTTTCTAAATCATAACTAATGGTCTACATACCATAGACTGCAATTACAGTTCATTCCCAGATATTGAACATCAGAATATGCATGGATCATTTTCTGGGTTCCCTTTTCTCTCTTCCCAAGCCAGTACTGTACTCTCTTAATTCACAAAGCCAGGTTCAGGAAACAATCACTTTGTCTTCTTACTGTCTCTGGATTGTCTTGGCTATTTTTGTAATTTGGTATCTTAGTCTGTTTTGTGTTACTATAATAGAGTACTTGAGGCTGGGTAATTTTTAAATAAAAGAGGTTTATCTGGCTCATGATTCTGGTGGCTGGAAAGGATAAGGTTGAGCAGCTACATCTGGTGAGGGCCTCCTGGTGGAAAAGGTAAGGGAGCCGGCATGCGCTACGATATCACACGCTGAGAGAGGATACAAGAAAGTGAAACCGAGGAGGCTGGACTCTTTTCAACAACCTGCTCTGGAGAGGGAATGAATCCATTCCTTTGAGTGAGAATTCACTTACCCACAAAGAAGGGCATTAATCTGTTAGTGGGGTATTTGCCCCCATGACCCAAACACCTTGCACTAGGCCCCACCTTCCAACACCATCCCACTGGGGATCAAATTGCAACATGAGTTTTGGTGGGGACAAACCACATCCAAACCATCACATTTGGTCTTCCACATAAGCTTGATGATCATGGTGTCAAATTACAATGAAAACCCTGTTGTTGTTTTTATTGAAATTACATTACGTTTTGATTAATTTGGAGACATCTAACATCTTCATGCTAATGATTTCTCCTAGCCATAAACATAGTATATCTCTGATTTGTCAATAATAATATATAATTTTACATAAAAATTCTGTACTTTTGTTAGAATTTTTCTTAGATATTCCTAATTGTGTTTGCTATTTTGAATGTTACCTTTTTAAATTTTATTTTTGGTTGTTGCTGGTATTTAGAATTTTTTTTAAAGAGATCTCATATGCAGCAACCTTGTCAAACTTGTGTCTCTTTATATATTACAAATACATCTATGACCCCTGCCATTTTCCTTGTCACTCCCTGTTCTCTAGTCATAGCAGAATGGCAGAAAAGATTGGCTTTGGAAAAAGAAGGGGGCAGCAGGACACAGGAGACGGGGGTAGGAATCTTTACGCTGACTTGTGTGACCTGGAGGAACTTATAATCTCTCTGAATTTTACTTTTTAAATTTTTTCTATCTCATCGGTTCCTCAGATATATTGAACAGTATCCATCATTTGTTGTGTGAGCAGGAAATAAGCTGATACATATAAAATGCTTGGCACTTAATAACTACTTCATAAATGTTAACTGCTGTTGTTATTACATTATTGGTTCTTATTTCCACCAGACGTCCTAGTCAGTTTGAGAGTACAAACATTTGTAAAGTTTCTTGGAATTTGGGGAAATTAAGTGCCTGCTTAATTTATATCAGGGTTTCTGAATTTTGGCACTATTGACATTGGGGCTCGATAATTCTTTAGAGTGGGAATAAGGGTGTCCTGTGCATTGTAGGATGGTTAGCTGCATCCCTGGCCTCTACCCACTAAATACCAGTGGTAATCTATCCTCTTCCCCTACCATAGTGAGGTCTACCAAAAATATATTAACTTTCAAACATTGCCCAATGTCTCTTTGTGGGCAAAATCCCCCTTAGTTAAAAAACACTGGTCTATGTAAATATCTTGTCTCTCTGTTACTGTCTTTCTCCCTCAAGCCCGCGTACTCCCCAAGCTACACATAGTAAATTTCCTTGTAATTCTCTCTGATCTTCATCCAGTCTTGTCTCTCTATGTCCTTCTCCCATTTTGGTGGTCAGTAGTTCAGAAGTGCCTTTGGGCAGAAAGCCAGGACCAGCAAAGGTCTAGCCCCTAGGGGAATGTCTGAGCCTTATGCTTAAATACACATTGGCACTGCAGTCCCCTGGAAGGTGAAGGGGAGCAGCTGCCTTCTTTCAGAGCTAGCTGGTGGGTGGTCTGCTTGCCTTTGTTACAGTCCCTTGCTGTTCCCTCCTGTGTTTCAATCCACAGCCTGCCCGGCTTTGTAAATATAGTAGCCTTTAGTAGAAGACCCAGATCTTTCAAATTATGGAGCCTGGGCTCTTTTCAAAAAAACTTTCAACATAGCAAATCAGATTGTACTTTGAGATGAGTAATGAGGAGTCCAAGGAAAAGGGTTTCAGAATCGTGAAAGGAGCAATTAAAAATAATGAGCATTGAGAAGAAAGCATTATTCTCAAAGAGGAAACATAAGGGGCCAGTCAGCACACTTCAGCACGTGCTTGGGGTGTGCTTAGCCACTTTAAACAGCATAAAGCACTAAAGGGCTTTACCTTGATGAAATGTATGTGCACTAAGGAGGAGCGGAGATTATATACTTTTTTTTTCCCCTCAGGGTTGTGTTACCACTGTGTTTGCTTAGCAGCAAACTCCAATTGTTGAGTAATAATTGATAAGTGCTTCCGTCTTAAATCCAATGACCCCCACCCCCACCCCAGCCTCTTTTCCACCTGGCCAAGTGTCCCGGTGCATCTGGTTCTCACCTGCCATTGTTGCAGGTCAACTAAGATTGGCAAGGCTCAGATAACAAAGGCACATTGCCTCTCCCCATGACACTTTTACTCTTTGCACTGCATTTTCCAGATTTTCAAAATTTTCCCTTGTTTGCATTTCTGTACCTCCTGTCTCTACCCTGACCTCTTCCATACCAGACTCTGAGACAGCAAGGATCTCTTCTTACTGGAAACTCTTCAAAGGTGGAGACCTCTAGCCTTGTTAATTAGGTGATGCTCTGGAATAATCCCTTCTAAATACATTATTTACATTTCTCTTTGCTACACCCCAATGTCACGGTCTGGTGTCCACGGCTGGACTTTGAATTTTTGCCCCAGTTCTTGGGCTCCTGGCTTGGAAGAATTGCAAGCCAGGCCAGCACGATGGAGAGAGATGACAGACACTCAGCAAGTATGCGTGAAGGATTTATTGGAACTAGTGAAGTTATAAGATAGTATAGGGAAGAAAGCACAGACGTTTCCTAAGGGGAAACGGGTCTGTCTCCGCTAGTGGAGAAGACGCTAATTAACTCTAAACTTCCTCCTTTTATATGTTAGCAATTTATGTTGATGTAAAGGTTAGTAACAAGATTAGTCATATTCACCTATGACTATACGTCACAAGGTTTGGGAACTGAATTATACGTGTGATGGAGAAAGTCACTGTTTAGGGTGTTTTTCTATTTTCTGATTGGTGGTCAGTGTTCCATGTTTAATTACCCCATTCTTGAAGACTGAAAGAACTGTTTCTCCTGGTTATTTTTCTGTAGCCATTTCCTCCTTATTGTTTTTCTATAAATGCTTTCTCCTTTCAGTTTTTATGATTTCCATCACCTCTCACTTGTTTGTCTGTCCCTAACACCAACACACATTCCAACGTGGCTTTCCTTGCCACAGAATCCACATATTGGAACATCAGCATTCACTGAGAAAAAACTTTAAAAGAAAAATTGCACCTGCTAGGTTGAACAGGCAAGGGAGACTTCATTCAAGATTACTGCAATAGAGAAGAGAGACTGAACTCAACTCCACTGAAACAAAAGGCATGAGAATGTTTCAGCACTGAGATGAGCTAGGGGGAAAGTACTGCAGGACCTCAGTTGTCCATGGGATTAGGCCGTCCGTGTTTGCTAATTGGCACTTATTTAAGTTAGGATCCTGCCACCCCACCGCCCCGGGCCACTGTCTGTGTGGAGTTGCCATGTTCCCCCCATGTCTGTGTGGGTTTTCTCCAGGTACTCCTGTTTCCTACCACATTCCACAGCTATGCCTGTTGGGTGAATTGTTGTGTCTACGTGGCCTGGGGTGGTGTCCGAGCCAGCGTCGGGTCCCACGAGGCACCCTGAGCTGCCAGGAAAGACTCCAGCCACCTGCAACCCTGACTGGAATAAGTGGGTTGGAAAATGAATTGATTAATTAATACAAATTATTGTAAAATAAAAATTCATAGAGTGTATACCATAATTATACAAATGCACGACAACACATGATGCAGTACGAAAGCCCTCAAGGAACCCGCCCTATTCGTCTACCACCATATCTTTGGGAATTTCACGGTGGTAGGAGGTGCTCCTGACATTTCTCTTTGTAAACATTTATTCCCTGATTTAACCCACTGCCATCATGACCACCTTCACCCAAAACTGGGTAAATCATTATTTCTTACTTGCTCTTAATCTTTTTAAAATGTACGCACAGCTCACACTTATTTTAATGTTAATATTAGGAGGGTTAGGGGTTTTTATTTAGAAGTATGGTGATGTTTTTGTGAGCAGGAATATACCGTAGGAACTTACTAATACCTCTTGTTTATATCAATGAGCCTATGGTCAAATTGGTTTCTTTATACAGCGTTTCACTTAAAGTCGCAGTTTCCGAGAACCTATCTACAGTGTTAAGTGGGGACTTACCGTGCAAGGCATGTGAGTTACAGCTATGATTGATGCACAGGAGCAGTGACAGGCATGAAAGGCTAATTTTCCATTTGAGCCAGAATTTGCTTCTATCTCAGAAAGAAGCCAACGCTGTTCCAAGTGTGAAAGTTGTCAGAATCAAAATGGGATCCTTAAGCCGGGTGCAGTGGCGCACACCTGTTGTCCCAGCTGCTTGGGAGGCTGAGATAGGAGGATTGCTTGAGCTTAGAAGTTTGAGGCCAGCCTGGACAACACAGCAACCCCATCTCTTCAAAAGATTTTTAAAAGTTTGAAAAATTGGAGTCCCTAGTGTTAAACAACAACAACAACAACAAAATAAAACCCCTGACAAATAGAGCTGGGGAAGGCTAGGAAGAGAAGCTTTTCACACTTGCATGCCTGATAACAAAACTATCACAAAAGACTCTACAAAAACCACAGTCTTGCACAAAGGTCATCACAACCTTACACAAAAAATAATTTTGCAAGAACATCTGCCCGACAACTGCCCGTCCCGCCTCAGACTGGCATCATCCTTATAGTCAAGGACAATCATTTCAAAACAGTTATGAGATCCTCCTCATTTTTTCTTTAGAATTCTTTGTCTTCCTTTCCCTCCCTAAATACGCGCGTAGTTTACTATGATACGTGTATTCCCACTGCAACGCTCTATTCCCAAATAAACAATATTTTCTTTTAGAGAGCCTCACCCTATTTGTTATCTTGGTTGACGTAAGAAACGTGAAGGTTCGGGGAATCCTATCACAAGCTTTCTTACTTATGTTACTTTTCTGAACTGGACAACCACTCATGCTGAAAATGATGACATAGAAGGAAACAGAAAGACGTGGAAAACCAGAGTTCCTTTTCCTGTCAGCCTTTTCTTACTCATCAGTAAGCTGAAGGTAAGGGGTGTTGGTAGAGTACGTGTGTGAAATAGAGACAGCCGAGTGAGTTAGTTTCTTGCAATGTTTCCACTGCTCT
Source organism: Daubentonia madagascariensis (assembly GCA_023783475.1). Classification (NCBI taxonomy): domain Eukaryota; kingdom Metazoa; phylum Chordata; class Mammalia; order Primates; family Daubentoniidae; genus Daubentonia; species Daubentonia madagascariensis. The sequence continues at coordinate 6,467,332 of JAKFHU010001640.1, read as the reverse complement.
GGTAAGAACAAAACATATCTGCATATATGAACTACAAAATATGAGTTGTATAATTTTGAAATTCTGCATATAAGCTAAATGCTCAAATATTTGTACCTAAAACTAGCATTGCATAATATAAAAAGATGTGGTTAAATTCGTATTAATAATTTAAAAAATATTTTATTATTTTATTTGTACTTAGAATAACATTAAATAGCAAATAAAAAACACATTATGATAAAGAAGAGAGAGACTATGGAATAAAGGAAAAAGCTTACTATTTTAGTACCTTTAGCAGCACTTATTTTTGGCTTTATGAATCAGGGACCCCACATTTTCATTTTGTACTAAAATCTGCAAATTATGTATCTGGTTCTGCCTGTGGGAAAGAGAATTCAACTCAGAGAGTTCAAGAGACTTTAGTAAAGAAACTAGGTAAATTTGGGCAGAATGAAAGGGACTGACAGGGATGCTAAAGTACTCAGAGGTTAGCAACAGTGGGGGCCATCACCACCCTGGACCTGCAGGAGGAGGGGATGAAATATTTTCTCTCAGCCTATGAGAGTGGGCAATTGGGAAAAACATATTCTGACCTCTCCCTGCGCCTGCCCTCAGATCTCCTTCCTATGCCTTCCTTTGGCAAACCGGACTGCAAGCCAGCTGTCTAGCGAGACTGAGGGCCTGCATCCCATGGGATCAGGCTCTCGGGGCAATAAAACATGCCAGAGAAGGGCAAAGGAAATGTCTGAGGTAAGGAGGAGTTGAGTATAACGGTGGTATGAGAAAAAATAAATGTTTGATCTCTGTCCCCAGTTTCTAGCACAGAGCTCCTAAAACCCTTTAAATCTCCTCAAAAACCCTTTTGAATGTTCCTGGCAGGGGCCCCTAGGTAGTTTCAGGATGGGGGTTGGTTGCCAGAAACACCAAGCCATGATTAGAGGGTTGGAACTTTGAGCCCCATCCTGCCCCCCTTTCAGGGAGGGGAGAGGACCTAGAGTTTGACTTGAGTCACCGATGGCCAATGATTTAGTCAATCGTGCCTACCTAAGTGAGACTTTCCTAAAAAACCTTAAAAGATGGGGATCCAAGAGCTTCTAGTTTCCATCAAAGTGCTCCAAGGGTGAAGAGCTCTGTGGAATCTCTGTGCCCCTCCCCACCAAACCTTGCCCTGTGCATCTCTTGCACTTGGCTGTACCTGAGTTGCATCCTTTCTAATACAATAGTAATGAAAATATAATGTTTTCCTGAGTTCTGTGAGTCGTTATAGTGAATTATCAAACCTGAGGAAGGAAGGAGAGGAGAAGTTTATGGGAATTGAAGAATCTGTATTTGGCCAGGTAGAAATATGGTTAGCCTGGGCGCTGTGTTTGCAGCTGGCATCTAAATTGAGGGCAGTCTGGTGGGACCTGTGGGGTCTGCACTAACCCTGGATAGTGTCAGAATTGAATTGAATTGTTGGACTCCAAGGTGGTGTTGGAGAATTGTGTGGTGTTGGATAAAACCACACATTTGCTGTCAAATGTGGCATTTCCTTTCTTTCTTGATCATACCCATCTGAAGGCGTTTATAAGAATAAGCAAACTTGGCACATGTGTCTAAAGACAAATCTTCAATTTTTTAAATGCAAGTGTTGCCAAAATATTTCCTTATTCCTTCTCAATTCGGCATGTTAGACAAATATGAAGGCAGGCAAAAAAATAAAAAATAAAAACTCTGCATAGAGTGACTGCCAGGGCATGGCTGTAGTTTGAAAGGCTTTTGAAAATCAACCATCTCAGTGTCCAGTGGAATAAATGGAGCTCCTTAAAGTAAGCCTTTTTCAAGTTATTGAATGCCTGCCAAGAAGACATCCTTGTTATGAAAACCCTGAGAAACTTCCTTATGGTTTTAGAAGAGAAATTACTATATAGGTCCCTGCTAAAAGTCCCAGATACCTTGTTTGCAGTAAGTATGTGAAGAAAAAGTGGGAGGTGGGGTGGGATTTGTACTTGGTGGTTGCTATGCAACAATGCACTTGGCCATTGCTAGTCCAGATTTAATAACCTTTAACTCATGCACTTTCTTGGCCATGCAGCTAATTTACAGCAAGTAGCCCTCACACTGATTCTGCCTCTTCATCAGAAATGCCAGTGCCATGCTAAATTATGTGGTCCATGACATACCAGAGACATGGCAATTCAGGTTAATATACTGCTGGATTCCTACAATGTGGACCTTACAGTGATTATTAATGAAAAGCTGTGCTCAGTGTAAAATTAATGTGCCATGGAGCTATGTTTTGGCTCAACAGAAAAGCCAGATAACTAATCTCTGCCTCCTGTTTATTAGCAGAATGCTGAGCTCATTATTGGCCCCTGTAAATTGGCACTATTCTCTGAAATGTCAGTCTGTTGAGCTTTGATTCAGGAATGGGGGTGGGGGATCCTTCTTCATTGGCAGTTTTTATTTTCCTTTTCCACCCAAGTTCAACCCCAAGGTGTGTGTGTGGGGGGTGTGTGTGTGTGTGTATAATTGGCTACCCCCAATTATGTTGTGTATCAAGATCATTTATTATAATTTCTGGTAGCACTTATGGAGCAAGTGCTTTGTACCTAGTACTAGTTTAGCTTCTTTATATTCATCTCTTATATAATCTTCATAATAGCCCATAATATATTGGCAAACAGTAGATTCTGAATAAATGCTCAGTAAATGTTTAGCCTAATGTTAGCCACTGTGGAGGCTATTCCTTTTTCTTTTGTCCTATAAGCCCTCCTTCCCCATTACTCTGGAAACTTCACCTGAATCTCTTCCACCACCATCACCACCATGGTGGTGGGCATGTAACCCAGATTAGGCCAGCAATAGTACCTCACTCTTATGACCATAGTGAGGGAACCAGGAGTGGGCCCACGACCTAAGTCAAGCCAATCAAAGCCCTTTCTAGAAGCATTTGAGATGGTCCAAAAGTGTGAAAAGGCCCCTTTTCCCTTCTCTGATTGTGCAGTTGATAACATACAGTATTAGGGGCAGGGTGAGACTAGCAAGGTGCTGAGGGCACAAAATTTAAGGTGGCATTAATGCTCAGCATCATGCAAGTGCAGAGTTGCTACCTGGATGTAAATGCCTCCTTATATTCTGTACCCAGGTGTCTGCCTCTCTGGCCACAGCCCTGTCCCAGCCTAGGTAAGGTGTGAACCAAGAAGTGCCAGCAGCCATTCCTTTAGCCACATGAAGAAATCCATTTCAACTGAAGAGAATAAAATCAATATGCAAAGTAGGTCCACCCACAACATTTGCAGGGCCCAAGGCACGAGTGCAAATGAAACCCACATATCATGTGTCTAAATATTTAAACATTTTTAATAAGGCTGTGCCAACAGCCCTGCTGGCTTCCGTGCCCAGAGACCATCAGACGTTCCCAGGATCTCCCTCAGGTCCCAGAGGTTTGAAGGGGCTGCACTCCTCTCCCCTGCCGTCCAGGCTTGCTGCTTGCAAACCGAGTGATAGCAGAGATCTGCTGGGCTGGGTGGACAGAGCGGGGCCTGGCCCTGGACTCCTGGAGATGAGTCTCCTGGCCCAGTCACTGAGAAACTGATAAGGGGCCAGTGCAGGAGGGTTTCCTTCCCTCTCACCTCACTTTCCTGACTTAGAATTTCCAGGCCATTCTAGGATGTCCAGGATCCCAGAGGGGAGAGAGTGGTATAAGTATCTGCAGAACCCAGTCTTTTAAAAATCTCACTTTGGGTTTTATGGTTTATCTCAAACATCATGTCTTAGTGTCCCAGGACAGCAGCTCTAAATTTTCTCTCCTGTAATTCTTGTGTGCAAAAGTTACCAAACTTACACAAAAAAGGTGTTTATAATGTTGAAAAGAAAAAAAAAAAGAAACAAAAAGGTTTGTGTCGCAGGATCAGCATGAAGCAGGGCCCCTAAGGCAAAAATCCCTAAGCTACAGAGTCTAAACAGACAGACATGGTCTCCAGAGTGCCAGGCACCCTAAGGTGGAACATCCCTTAAGATGAAGAGCTCACCTTTGCCTGGCTGGAACCCTTTTCTTCCTCCATGCCTAGACTGAGCACGTGGAGTCAGCTCTGGAGCCCTAAACCCCATAGACAGTGGAAGGTTCCACCTGCAACGTTTGACAGTGGGAGGTCAGACTTGAAGAAGAAAAGGGAGCAGCTGGCCAGGTGAAATAAATGCAGGGGGAGGAGGGGGGTCCTTGCTAGATGGAGAATGTCAGGAGCAGGGAACTTAAGGCAAGAAAGCATTTAACAAATTCAAGGAACTGAAATGTGTCCCACATAAAAAGGAGAGAGAGGGAGGGAAGGAGAGAGGGAGAGAGAAAGTAGAGGTGATTGGGGAAGTTGACAGGAGCCCCAGCAAGTAGGACCTTGTAACATCAAATCATTGGTGAGTTCTAAGGAAATGACTAATAAGGTCTGATTTAGGTTTTTCAAGGCTCATTCTGTGGATTGGGGGCAGGTGGTGTGGGCAAAGTGGATCCAACCGACATCCTGCTTGGACCAGGGCAGTGGCAGTGGGCATGTTGGGATGCATGACATGAATATCTGTCTCCTGTGTCCAGGTTCCGGGTGTATTTCTTATAGGCATTTCCTCCCCCCGCTTGTTTCTCTCTCAGATGTTGGTTCAGCCTAACTTTGTGACACGGAGCAGGCTAGCTACCACGGGAGGGCTTTTTATCTCCATGTGAGATTAGAAGCAGAAAAGTTCCCTGGGTCACAAAAATGGCCACATAGACTGTTGGAGTTTTAAAAATACCCCTTTAGATCAACTTCAGCATGATATGAACTGGAAGAACAAAGAAAATAAAGCTTTGGTCAATGTGAAACCCCCTCAACCTCTCTACCAGTCAGGCACAGTTTTAAAATGTCATACTGGAAACAGCTCAAGAACAAAGGCTGGTTCTACACAGGCAAAAGAAGTGTACCTACGGGAAAATTACCTGTCCAAATCTAGCCGCAACTATGCCTGAATTATCTAGATAATGTAGGCAAAAATGTATTTAATTGTTGAAATAAGAATCTGGATCTCATGACTTGTAGTTGCATGTATAAATAGCCATTCAGAAGGTCTTTGACATCAGTTTTCTGTTTTCATTTTTTCCTCCCTTCTAGATAAAATGTTGGGAGAAATATTAAGCAGCTCAAAATTATCTACTCCAATATTTATCAACCAAACACTTTGCTACGGGTAAAGTGTTAACTGAGACTCTGGCAGGATATATCATGGGATTCGGAAATCTTATCCTAAAGCATACTTCATCTTAAAAGATGAGCTTGTACATGATTTGGTAACATACTCCCTCCCTTGCTGTAGAAGAATCCAAAGGCAAATGTAAACAGAGATAAAAATGAAGAGGCATTTAAAGCAGAGAAACACCAAATGACCAGCTTTTGTTATCCGTGTTGGGAGAACGGAGTTTCTTAATATTCAAGAAAAAGACGATTTGTTCTTGAACAAATCCATTTAGCAGTGTGGACTGAATCTATTAAATGTCTTTTAATCAAGAGATTAGAACTTTATGCTCTCGCTATACCCTAGTATGTATCTGTAGAGAGGGATTATCAGCCCTACAAAATGTCAGTGCTACTGACATTTTGGGCTGCGTGATTCCTAAGCATCTAGAATGCTTAGCAGCGTCGCTGGTCTCTATCCACTCGACACCAGGAGCACCAACACCCCCTGGTCACGACAATCAAATATGTCTCCAGTCATTGCCAAATGTCCCTTGGGTATAAAATCACTCCTGGTTGAGAAACATGGTTGTAGAGGAAGATATTTTGAGCAGCCAAACTCCAAATTCTTTTAAAGAAATTGCCTTTGGTCATCAAGATAAATTCACCTGCCTGTTCTTCCATTACAAGAGATGGAGGGATCCTTGAAGGTTCATTTAGCTAAATGCATAGTCTCATCAAACTCAACAGGAGCCAGGGAAGGTGAGGTGATCTAACCTTAGCCAATTAGGTTATTTGCTAAGCCCTGAATCTTGACTGGAGAGGTACAATAAATGAAGAAATGGTTTGAGTTTACTCATTCCAGGGACAATACCTTTGAGTGATTCCTGTTGTTGATACTTGCTTCTTCCCAGTCTGGTTTGCTGGTTTTCCCTTCCAACTTATGAGCTTCACCTTGTTGTTTTTAGTAAATTGCAACTGAAGAACCTTTACTGAAACAGACCCTCTACATTCAGTTTCTCATTGAATCTAGTAAAAACAAGCAATTAAAAAAATACTTAGAAATCAAGTAAAACAATAGAAAATTAAACAATAAAATTATTTTAAACAATTTTTTAAAATCAAACTGCTTTTTTAATCAAACAATTATAATTTAAGCAATATTTATTGAGCATCAGTTATGTGTCAGCATTCTATTGTGTGCTTAGGACACAGACTTTTCCTCTTTCATAAATAAATTTCCTCTTTGCTTAAGGTAACCAAAATAATGATTTAGTTATTCAAAACAAACAAACAAACAAAAAATTTACAACGTTGTATTAATGACAGGGATATTTCATTTACTTCAGGGATATTCACATTTTTAGTGGCAAAACCCAAATTTCAAACAAAATTCTTTGTTGAACCTCAAAATATAAAAATGAAAAAAGTAGCATTTTGTTAGTTTACCTTTTTGAGTTCATTTATGTAACATGTATACAGTTTTAACTAGATCAGTGTGAATAGTAAGTCCTTTTGATGACCATACACATTTTAAGTTTAAAACATTTAAATGATATTTAAGGAATTTAATTTTCTTCAACACCCAAATTATCTCTCTCTAATTCCAACATGTGGGCCATCTATGAGTACTGTCTGTTGATTTCATTTTCCTTTGACTCTGAATCACTGTTTTCTGTTTCTTTCAGATGGCTATTAATTTTTGATTGTAGAGTAGATATTGTGAATAATACTTTGTAGAGACTCTAAGTTCTTTTATCTTCTAAAGAATGATGAGTTTATGAGTTTTGCCCTAGCAGGTACTTGAATTACTGGAAGATCTTCTTGATATTGTGGGGACTTGGTTTAAAGCTCTGCCGCCGTGCAACCATATTATTTTTACACCCAGTCATAACATCTATACCTTAGTCCTAGGTCCTTACTCTTAATGACCATTTGGAATGAAAAGCCAAGGTATATATTAAGCCTTTCTATTTTGGCAGGATTTTAACTCAAAACTCTATCTCCTTGGCACTGGGCAGGAGCTAAAGTCTGCTAAGTTCTTTTAACTTTATAGGTATTGTTTTTCCTGGAAGTTCCACTCCACAAATGGACATTGGTTTTATGCAGAACTGGGGGCGCCTCCTGGTGCCTCAGTCCTTTCTGGGATCCCTCCATTTCTAGCCACACCGGCATCCCCAAAGTCATACCTCTGACTCTTCATTTTCTGATTGAATTTTATACCCCATTCTCAGCACGGACAAAAGGTGCAACGGATTGAGAAACAGACCCCACCTCTTGCGGGGAGAAGCTACGATATCACATTGCAAGGGTGTAGATGCCAGAGGGGAACCATTGGTAGCCTCTTATATACTCTGCCACAAATTCCTTCAAAATATTTTTTAAATTGTCCAAAGTTTATATTTGGTTTTGGAAGTTGGGTTGGTCTAATACATGCTATTCCACTATTGCTGCACGTGTACTTGCTGGACTTTTAAGAGAATGTAGCTGCCATGTATCATTTACTTTCTTATATTACCTGATGTGATCTGGTTTTGAGTTTGCTTACACAACTCTCTGTGGTCTGGTACAGGCTTGGATATTAAATTAAAGGAGACTGTGGCACTACCAAAATCCAGATTATGCCTACTATATGGAGGATACCTTCTATACAAGAGATAACTAAGCCTGATTCGAAATTCCCACAGTTCAAGACAAGCTTTGATATTATGTGATTTTTAATAAAAGGTAGCTTGGAGAGATTAGAATTATTTCCAATTTTGCATAAAGTCAGAATTTTGGTATAATTGCATAACTCAGTTTCTGCTAAAAATAAAGTCATCATATATATATACACACACACACACACACACACACACACACACAGAGAAATAGCAAAAAAAGCTTTATTCCCAGGGTTGCATAAGATAAATTAACCTAACAATGTAAGTAAGTATATTTTTGAGTTTCAGTGTGTTATTGCTAGGCATATAAAATTAGATGGGGCAGGATACATCATTATATTTTTTAAAAATAATTTAATTATATTTTAATGAAATTCAAATTTTAAAATTTGCACAGTCCTTGAATTATCTCTGCTAAGAAGGGAACATAGTTTTAAGTTCTCCAAATCCTATGTGGTCTCTGCCACAAAAGTGTGAATGTCTTGAGAGCAGAATCCCTGTCTTAGCAAGCAACGATCCTTAATATTTTCCTTAACTGCTGCTTAATCAAATAATAAAGTATCAACAACTTGGCTAGTGATGAGATAAGTTCTGGTCCTGAATGGTTTCTTTTACAGTAAATTCTGTAAGTTGGGTGCCATAAATAGCATCACTTATTTATTTATTCAGTGAACACCATTGAACATATGCGGCCAGGTGCTATAAGAAGTCTAGTGGCTACGAAGAGGAATACTGAATAGTTTTTGTGTGCATGCAACTCACAGTATAGAAATGGCAATAAACATAATTATTGAAATGACCCTTAACTCATACATTGCAGTTGGACGTATAAAATTGTGAAGCCACTTTGAAAACAGCTTGGCAGTTTCTTAAAATGTTAGGCACTTTAAGACAAGTACTAACCCAAGAGATATAAAAACATATGTTCACATAAAGACTTATTTGAGAGCATCAGTTACTAGCATTATTAATAATAGCCAAAAGGTAGAAACAACCTCAATGTCCATCAACTGGTGGATGGATAAACAAAATGTGGTATATCCATACAATGAAATAGCTTTCAGCAATAAAAAGGAACAAAGTACTGATATAATACATACCACACCATGAATGAGCCTAAAGGACATTATGCTAAGTGAAATAGCAGACATAAAATACCACATGCTGTCTGAGCCCATTTATATGAAATGTCCAAAAAAAGGCAACTCAGTGGAGATAGAAGGTAGATTAGCTGTTGCTTGGGGATGAAGGTGGGAACAGGGAGGGACTGCAAAGGAGCATGAGGTTTCATTTGGGGGTGATGGAAATGTTTTAAAATTAGACTGTGGAGATGGTGGCACAATCCTACAAATTTACTAACAACCATTGAACTGCTCACTAAAAATAGGTACATTTTATGGTTTGTAGGTTATACCTCAATAATGCCATTCAAAAAATCATCATTAAAATGATGTACTACATTTTGGAGTCAGAGAAGGCATCCTGGAATAGGTGACCTGAGGTACATTTAAAGGATGATGAAAGTTACCATGAGAAATGTCTGCAGTGATAGGTAGCCCGAGAGAAGGTGACCACAGAGGTTTGAAACAGCGTGATGTGTGTTGTGTGCACTTGGCACCCTTGTGTAGTAATCTGTGATGCAACGAGGTCAGCAGTGGTAAGAGGGAGGGACGGAGATGTAGAAAGTCATATTTCAAAAGTAGATTTTTATTCTGTACTTGATGAGGATATTTTGATAGTTTTAAGCCAGATTGTCACCTAATTAGCCTTGCATCTCAAATTAATGACAAAGGTAGCTTATTGTCTGTATGGGATGATCAAGGGGGGAAGAGAAGGGACCGTGTATCAAGAGAGCCCTGCTGGAGGCAGGGGGACCCATCATGAAGTTGATGTGATATTTAAGACATGATGATGATTGCAACCTGGGAGTTTGTCACAGGAATAGAGAACACGCACTTTTTCTGTAAAACTGGCAGGGTTGGTGATTGATTAGATGTGGGGAATAAAGGTGAGCATGGAATCATGGATGAATTTTAAAACTTTGGCCTCAGTGAGTAGATATGTGGTGATCCCAACAGCTGAGGTAAGAAGCCAGGAAGGCCTGTTCTAAGGAGAAAGATGCCTGTGGGCCATCCTGGTGACCATCTTATAGCAGAGCGTTGGAAATATCATGAGAAACTCCAGATATAAGCCTGTATTTGAAAGTCACTATCCTGGTAGTTGAAACCATGGCAGTAGATAATTTAGCCAGGGTAAACGTGTAGATTAAAAAGAAATGTAGGTGGAGGATAGAAACCCAGGTGACTACCAGGAACTAGACCAGAAAATTATTTTGTCTGCTGCTTTTCAAGCCGTATTTCCTAATGAAATGAGGGAGTACAATTCTTGTCTTTTTAACCCACTTTTACTAAACTATTCAACATTTTGTCTCTTTTGTCTAACTGAGGCAGGTTTGGTAACAAATTAAAGATGGTCTGCAAGAATGGAGGAAAAATATTCTAAAACGTTTTCTATACTCCTGATTTGTTTGGATTTACCTGCTAGCTGGATCAAGTAACACCTAAAGATGGATAAACTACCTAAAATGTTTTAAAATACCTTTAATTGATGTAACAATTTGCCGATTGCAAGAATGAATTGAAAATGACATATTTCTTTCTTTTTTATTTCAAACGAGTTATTCACATTTTTCACTAATTCAACTGCAAAAGAGCACCAAAATATTCTTTTAATAAAAAATTAAAGTTGCCTGGAAATGGGCAGAAATTCCACAGAAACTCGATCAGAGACACCATCAAGTTGTTTGTTGTTTTTTGTTTTCCTCTTGTGGTTTGCATTTATTGCTAACTCACTGGTGATGTTTTTAAATTGATTGTACGTTCTTAGAACTGTAAGCGAATTCAGAGGCCATCTAGTTCAATTTTCTCAATGTAATCAACAGAATGTTTAAACCATTCTCTCTGATAGAGAAATTCCTATATGTAGCTTTGGGTTTGTGACTTTTACAGAATGTTGGAGGTAGAAGGAAACTTGGAAATAAACTTCATTTGCTCCAAAGTCCCACACTGGACTTTGGACCATGGACCAAATCTGCCCTTAACCATGATTTGTTTGGCTTCCTTGCCCAATGTTTTATTATAAATTTAGTTAATTATAAATTTCTTTAAAAGGGAAATTTGTCATAAAAGCTTGGATTTGGGTGTTATTCTTATAATTTTTTTTTTTTACAAAAAAGTAGGCAATATTGGGGCCACATGCTCATATTAACAATAAGCTAGGACTGAGCAGGCCTTCCCTCCTTAAATGAGACATGGGATTTGTTGTTGCCATGGTTGGCCTCATCCTGACAGCCCCATTTGTTCACTTGCCTACCCTCCATGGAATCTTGAGTTTGAGGCATCTAAAATAGATGAACACAATTACTCATGTAACAGAAATTAATTAAGTGTCTACTAGGTGCTCATGGAAGACTCATGAGGGCAAACTTATTATCTGCTCTAGCTCCAGCACCTAGAACAGTGCCTGGCACATGGCAGGCACAGGGACAGTATGTTTTGTATGAAAGAATGCTGCGTCCTAAAGATATAGATAAAGTTCTTATTGCGCAGCAGCTCAAATGGGCAAGAACAACTACAAGCTGTCATAGAACAAGATGATGACAACTTCCAGAATGTCACCCATGAGAAAACAGACCGTCATTTTCGGTAAGAAAATCAAGTAAAACAAAAAACAAACTATAGCTGGGCAAATTAGTTGAAAGAGTTATACATCAAAAAATGTGGAAATAAGGATGTCCCAATTTAATGTCGGCTAATTTGTTAAACTACATTCCCCTAAAACCAAAAATTAAAACTCAACATTATTCAACCATAATTTCTTGCCTAACATAATTTATCATTTGTAGTTATTACTGGATTATTCTGCATATACACATGGAAACCATTTTTAAATGTGATTTTAAACTATTTCTGTTAAGATATCTGAGCATACTTTTGCCCAACCAGTTCCATGCCAGAGGAGAGTAATTAGTCACTTGTATGATAATTATTGCATATACAAGACAATTTGAGACTAAATCTGTTACTATTTTCTTTTTAGTGTGCAGAAATAGCATAATTTACTACTTATTATATGTAGCTGTTATAGAAAGTATGTGAACCTTTTGGGATAAAAATTTTCAAAATACAGCAACTCAGCATCTCTATTAAGGAGATTCAGATTTGCAAAGCTCATAGCATTCATGCCAACATCTGTCTAATGCAGGAAGCAAGTCTGATGATAGTAGCATGAGCTTGAATTTGAGTATTCCACTGTGGGATTCTGGGCACCTTTTTACTTGAGTTATTGTTCTCGGTGATGTAGAATTTGGTTGAGATAAAGCACCTTTGGGACTAATACTGACAACAGATGCTGTGTCATCCTATCACTTCAGTTTTTAGGGGTCTATTATTTGCCTGGGTTGGCAAAGTTGGTGTTGGTAAATTTAGACTATTTATCTAGAATTTAAGTCACAAATCTGTTCAGTGATTCATACAGCAAAAATTCCCAGAGACTTGGGATGTAGTTTGGGACAGCTGGATGTAGAAATGTCAGCAGCTGTTCAAAATGTCTGAACTTCATTCAGCATAAGTTAGAACAGAGCCCAAGATCATCTGTTCAGGTGAAAGCTAAATAGTTGGCATGAAATATGTAATATAAAGTCACAGAGAAAAATCCCCCAGTATGATTGACAGATTGTCTTTATTCTTTTAAAGCATCTTTTCCTCCTTTTTTTCAATCTGAGAAATGATCTTTTCTTTTAGGACAACAAAGGTAATCATGCCATCTGTAACTAATGCCGAAGCAGAGACCCAGTATATGCTTGAGTCATTGATTCATGGGTAAAAGCTTGGATAGCATGTCAGAAACACAGAATTCATAAAATTTCAAAAGGAAATCCAGGGCCCAAAAAATCCGCCATCCAAATAGTTGAAGGGTAGCGAGTCCAGGGAAGCACATTTACTCTTCCTTGCCCATGGCAGGCACTGCTAATCAACTGGACTCTCTTTACTGCTGAGGCTAGATAAGGCAATGCTTCTCAATCCCATCCTTCAGACAGATATATGCTTTAGCTCAGAGGATGAAGCCTACTTACCATACCCAGTACAAGAACCAGCTCCAGGGAGCTGTCTTCCTTTTCCCAAAAGATCAGACTGGAATGTAGACCAGGGCTGCAGCTGAGTCACAGTGTTACGTGTTACTTTAGTAACAACCAAGGGTGGGTAGAGAATCTCCCCAAATTCTGCTGAGGATAGGGCCTCCAGATCAAAAGGAAGAAAAAATTTTCCTGGAACTCAGTTTCTCTGAACAACGGTAATTGCCACTTTCAGAAAAATGGCTCATTTTACTGAAGTAGATTATTTTTTTCTTTAGATTTAAATTATCTTATTGACTTACATTACTTGGAAAGGTATCTGTTTCCCATTCATGTTGAATTGTATGCATATAGCTGAATGTCACTTATTTCAATAAAAGGTACTTTTATGTGTTCTGAGAATCTAAGAATGTATCATTCTTCATAAAATCCCATTACCCATAGGGAGAACGTGTTGTATTCTGGATAGGATGTTCTGTCACTGGCTGGTCCTAGAACAAATGTTATTGCAGATTATTTACAGACAAGGTTACATTCTGTTCCTTCTGTCATTCATTGAGCTTGTGACTCTCTGAGCTATGTGCCCTTTGTCACCATATTCATTTGTTCTTTTGTGAATTTTAACATTACCCATTTATATTCAGGTTTCTATTTGAATATGACCAGCTAATTCTGGATCGTGTCATATTCTCCTCTGCATGTCTGCTGTGGCTGTTATGAGTCTCTTATTGCTGTGTTAGAACTTTATAGCTATCCATCAGCAGCATAAGACATTTTGTCTATTATGACCTGATCCTCTTAAATGGCTTTCTTCACATTTCTTCATCTTTGGGGAAGTACAGTTTAGAAAATGGCCAAGGGCATACATGAATAAGTTATGTTGTTAAAATCTTAGTGGAGTGCTATCAGTGTAACCCTAGGCTCCCATTAGAGTTCAGAGAAAGGTTGCATCTTAAATATGCTTTTTGCAACATTTTTCCCCAAATTTCCTATGATTTATAAATAAGTAAACATTGTTTCTTATACTGATCTAAGTGCATTTTGTTTAATTGAGTAAGTTTTGTTCCATCTAAAATGTCATATCCTTTAAACAGATGTGAAAGGAAAATGAAAATATTATAGGCTGGCAGGCTAATGTGGCATTACCTAAGTGTGATAATTGATACTAATCATTTTCTTTTTTGTTTCCTTTTATGTTGACTGAAGCTGATTTGGGAGATCTGGGGTTGCAATGTTACTGTCTGATGGAAAATTTTTATTCTTTTTCTCTATTACTGACAAATCCCAAATTAGGGCCTTGCGAACTCATTCCCATGTGCTCTCTTTTATCAGACTATCAAAATTTGGAGAGCAATTCCTTGTTATGAACAACACTGCGTACATATCCCAGAAAAAAATTATCAATGTAAACAGCATAAAAACAAATCTTACCTTCCAATAGATTTTCTTTAGAGGAAAAGAAGAGAAAAAGTAAAATTCAGTGGGTGGAGGGGGTCCAGAGGAGACACGGTCGTGGGGCACGGAGGGAGGTTCCAAGGACTCAGCACTATCGTAGATCAATAGTTCTTGAACTTTGTCATATGTTAAAATTACCTAAAAAGTTGTGAAAAATTCCAGTGTCTAGACTGTACCCCTTATCAATGGAATCAGAACATTTGAGGGTTGGATCTAGACACAGGTATTTTTTAAACTTCTCTGGTGATTCCAAAGTGTGTTCAAGTTTGAAAACTAGTGCTCTAGTCTATACAACATTTTTGCTAAAAAGAGGATTATTATGGCAGTAAGTTTCGTTATGACCTTGACAGACCCTGCTGGTTTGTTAATCAAACATCTGTTCTCAACCCCTTCTCTCCGTCCATTTCCGACATATTTGTTCCCCTCATCTTCTTAGCTGGTGGTGAGTTTTGAATCGGTTGTGACACAGGGTGCACATGTGGTGTGGATTGAAGGAAAGCAGCGGAGACACCTGTGGTCTCTGACAGTAATTCCAGGTAAGAGATCACAGTGGCTTGAGTCAAAGTGAATGCAGTGGAGATGGGGCGAAGGGATACACTTGAGAGATATTTAGGAGTTGGACTTGACGGGAATTGATGACTTGATCGTAAATCGAGTTGGAGGCAGAAAGAGTTGTCCAGAATGACTCAGGTTTCTGACTTTAGCAACTCAACAAATGAGGGTATTGTTTGCTGAGATCTGAAATGATGAAAACGGAGCAGATTTTGGGTGGGAGATGATTTCATGTTTGGATATGTAAACTCTGAGGTGCCTATGAGATACTTACTGGGATTGTCAAATATGTAGTTAGTTTCCAGTTCCGGAGAGGTTTGGTCTGGAGATGTAGGTTTAGGAATGATCAGACATGGGGGTAATTGAGATAACCAAAGAAGTGTGAAATTAAAGGTGGAAACATAATCCAGGAGAAAGCCCTGGAAATGGGCAGAGGAGGAGAAGCTAGAAAAGTCAGAGAGGCCACCAGGTGAAAAACAAGAGAATGCAACGTCATAAAAGCAAAGAGAAAAGAGTACTTCAAGGAGGGTAGAAAGTGACCGATGAGGTCAAGGAAAATAAGAACTAAAATAGGCCAATGAATTTAATGGCTTGGAAGACTTCCACAAGATCAAGTGAGTAGGGGATTATTACACAGTGCTCTGCTATGTCTATGAATGCATGTGTGAACATAAAGTACTACATGAATATTAGTTATTTCCCTTCTATTAAATCAGAGGGACACATTTGTTTATTTCATATCAGTAACACCTACGCATCTATTACCTCAAACTTATGATTAATAAGTATTTGGCGGTTCAGTGAATTAATGCACCATGATACATTACAACTGTGGGGAAGACTTTGCAATTGTTTCAGATTTTTTAAAAAATTATTTTTATGTTAGTTTTGAGATCTCTGAGTTTAATCCATCCCTTTAAACTTCTATTTGGAGAAAGTCTATCCTAGGCCTTGAGGTTTTCCTGGTTTCATAATTATAGTCCCCAGAACTTGGAAACTGTAATTCCAAATAGATGCAGATTTGAAAATATCAGTTCCTTTTTCACAGGACCCCAAATGGAAATGATGACTTTTCCTATTATCAGTTTATAAACTGATATGCTTACTTTAGAGTGTACTTTGCTTTACTGTAGACAGATTCTGTGTTATCATCTGTTTCCATCTGCTTTCTATTCTTTTTCTTTTGTAAATGTTGTTATTGGAATAAAGAATGTAAAAATGTCCATTGTATAAATATAAAACCATATATTTAGTAATTTTACTATTTTAGGGGATTTTATTATGTTCTCAGTTATAGAGATAGAAATGATAAAATAATTAAGTATAATATTTTATTATTATAAAAGTGGTATCTATTTATTATAGATTCAGTAGAAACTATATAATAGCATAAAAAAGAATAAATTGTGATTTGTTTTGTTCTTTGTATTTTGCTACAGATGCTTTTAGTTTTTTAAAAAACACTTATGTAATAAAAATTCCATTATGATTTAAAACTTGTCTTCTAAATTAATTTAACTCATTTTTTCTTGGTCAATATATGAGACCACTTTTTTCAAGCCAGGTAATTTTCTATGATAAATATACACAAACACACACACAAGCATATACACGCAAAATTGAACTACATGGATGAATAAAAATTCATTTAAAGAGCCTCCTATGGTTAGACATTTAGATCATTTCCAATTTTTCAATAATATAAACAATACTTCGGGGCATGTCTTTGAAGCTAAATCTTTGTACACTGCTTTGATTTTTACCTCAGAAATACATTTCTGAAATTGAAACTGCTGGAATAAAATGTAGACATATATAAATTATTGATAAGTAATCTGATATTGCCAATCATTAAAAAATTTGCACAAGTAATATGTACTGAAAGTAGGAAAAAAATAAGAAAATAAGAATCTCTTTCAATCTCATGGACCTGAGATCACATTTTTTGTATAATCTTATAGACTATGTTTATTAAATATGCGAGGTCCTCTTCCTATCCCCAATCCTTTTGGAAAAAAATATATAGTATAATATAATACAAAACATATAGTATATAATATATTATATAATATATAATAAGTGATATAGATATATAAGATATAATAACTAATGATTTGCCCTTTTCTTTATCCTACACATTGATCATTTTTCATTTTTGTTTTTAAATGAGATTTCATGTTTTCTCTTTTATTATGGTGGGTGGATCCTTTTCTTTATGTGTTCTAGATAATTATTGTTACTACATAAGTAAGCTATTAATTTAATATATTTCACTTGCAACACGTCAACTTACTACACTCTTAAGACTTCTAATAATTTTTCAGGCAATTTTTGTGGTTTTTCTAGACAAAACTATTTTCTTTTTTAAAAAACAGAGAAATTTAGTTTCATAATCTCTGAGAAGGGTTTCTGCTGCCTGCCTTCTCTCCCTTCATCCTTCCTCCTTCTCCTTTTCCCTCCCTCCCTGCCTTCATCTTTTGTTTTAGCTAAAACCTGATGAACAGTGTTAAATGATAGAATGGTTTTGATTATGCCTGTGTGACCCACTCGTTTTAAAGAGTAGTGTCTGTAGCATTTTCATTAAGTGCTTAATATGAGATCGGCTATGATATAGTATGAATGTTCCTTTTTAATAATTTAACCGTGATATTCTTGGTTGATCTGGTATTAATGTGCTAATATTTAACTTATGATTGTCTTCTAATTTGGTTCTACATTTTTACCCCTCCCCCTGAATTGTTCTTAGGGTGTGCTTAGCCTGACTTTTTAGATCTGTTTGGTGTTTTTTCTGTCCCATAAAGAAGGGATTTGCTCAGGGCTGTATTCCTGCTGCATTATTCCTGGTCTCTGGAGCTGCATCTGGCAGGTTCCCAATTATGTATTTTTTTTAAATAAATGAATATTGAATAAAAGAATCAGGCATATGAGTTCAGTTCAGAGATTTGTTTTAGGAAAAGTCCTTTGATAACTTTTAAAAGCTTTCATTACAGTTATTGTTCTATTGGATTGTCTACATCCTGAGTCACTTTTAGTCATTTCTATTTTCCTAGAAAATCAGGCCTCTAGGAAACCCTCCCCCAACACCCCAATTTTATACATGGAAAGCTACCATGTTAAATATTCTCTATTTATCTGAAAGACTATCTCACTTATCAAACTTTATATTGTATATTTGTGATTTATCTTTTGTTTTTTTTTTTAATTAGGCTAGCAAGGCTGTTATAAACATTGAATTAGTGAATATAAAGAACCAGTTCCTAAACATGATCATTAACTTTACTGCTTTCCCTGACTTCTATTTTTTTCCAAAATTATTCTTGGTAATTGAATAATTCTCTTTCTTCCATTAATTTCCACTGCCATTGTTTTTCCCCTTAGTATATTTACTATCATTTTCCTTATGTAATAATGAAAATACTTGATGCCGGATTTGCCTCACTTTGCAGTTTTAGGCATACACCACGACTGTAATATTGATGTTTCATTGCTATTATTTTCTAAATAACCCATGATTGAAGTTTTAGTTACTTCTTTTACTCAGTAGTAAAGTAACAATTATTTTTGTTTTCCCAAATGCTGGCAAAGTTTAGTTATTTAAACTTTTTATATTAGCTGCTGGGTTTGTTGCATGACAATCAGATAATATGGCTGACACAATTTACACTTTGGGGAAAATTGCTAAGATTTTTACTCAGGGCTAGAGAATGTGATAATTCTTCATAGCTTTTTCAAGGAAATGTGGAAAACAATGCATGTTATTGTTTTCTTAGGGTTTATACATCAATATTCATTTTTAATTTAATGATTCATTGTATGGTTTGTATCTTGTGCTACTATAAATGCTTAATTGTTAATTATACAATTTTTAATTATTTGGTAATTATTATTACTAAAGTGATAGTAGTGATAGTTTTGGAATATTGAGCATTAACTATATAAAGGTATTTTGTATATTATCTTAGTCTTTTCATTAACCCAATAATGTATTGCTTTTTTGATTGATGAATAAACTGAGGCACAGAAAGTTAAATAACTTCCTCAGTTTTACAGGGCTGATAAAGAGTAAAGCAGGATTCAACCTGTATTCATTCAAAGCCTATTCAGTAATCCTAATCATTGTTTTATACTAAGAGCATAACCCATCATATTTAGTATATATAAGATCAATAGATAGATGAGTAGATAGTTGCATACTCCTTAAATTGCCTTTTACAAGCAATGTTATACTCTGTTCTTTACTTAGTGTGGTATGAATATTTTTTCACGACATTAAATATTTGTACACTATTTTAAATAACTATATAATATTCCTTTTAATTCATTTTCTATAATTTACTTAATCCTCTGTAAATTTTACATATCTAATATGTCCAGTTTTTTTTTTTTGGCCAAAAACATCTTCGAATTTTTTTATTCATGGTCATTTGATGACAACCTAATAGATAAAATTTGTCCTCATCCATGATTATTTCCATGTGATAAGATATTAGAAGTGAAAAGGAGAATCAAAACTCATATGCAAAAGTTTTGTGAACGATATTTCTAAACTTCTCTCCAGCAATGCTGTGTCAAATATGATGCTATCAACAGAATGAGACCTATTTCCTCACACCTCTGCTCGTTTTTCTAACTTTAAAGGATTTCCAATAATTTTATAGGTTAAAATTTCTCTTTTCTTTCATAGAGTAAGACATTCTTGGCTCTCACTGCCCACTGAAATTTAGAATTGAATGGAGGCAATCATTTTCTTATTTATTTATTTATTTATTTTTATACTCCATCATGCAGTTTTTTTGAATTCATATACATAGATTCAGCTTATGTTGGGTTAATATCATCCCTGAGTATTTTATATGTGTTGGTATTGCTTAAAGGGAGGTGATTTCTCCCCCTCCCACCATCCCTTTCTAGTTACCAATGATATATGGTGATGTTACTGCTATTTTATATTTACTTTTGAGTCCTGTAAAATTGAGGCTCCCATTTTTTAAATGGCTTTGCAGTTGACTCTCCCTTCTGTTTCTATTTTTATCTAGACTGAAAATATCATCTATAAATAATGAGAATTTTGTCTTATCCTTGGCAACAATTTCACCTATTGTATTTTTTTCATGGTGCTGTAAAATTCTATTGGCTCAGACTTTGGTGATAACAGAAATGGGATGCTCACACTTTAATCAGGAAGCCACTATGTTTTACTTCTCTTTGTACAATGTTGGCTATTAGTATCAGATGGATTTTCTTTATCATTAAGAACTATTTTTTAAATTCCTAGGTCATTAATATAATTTTCTATTAGACATGGATGTTAAATGTTATTAAATGGTTTTTTTTTTCCATCTGTGGACTCTGGATTTTTATAGTATGATTTTCTAATGTGATGAAATAGATTTATGGATTTCATTATGTTGGCATTATGTTGGCAAATTATGCTAGTAAGTCGTGACTTACTTGGTGATAGATAGGTAATATTGATATATATGATTTCTGTTCTGTTGTGGTAACTTAGTTATTACTTTGGTATATTTGTGCACGTGTGTATGTGTGTGGTTTTTTTCAGTTTCTGCTCTAAAAGATTAACTAGTTTTTGAAGTATGAAACAGGGATCATTCTCTATATATGTATTTTTTGCTTTTACTGGAATAATGTAAACAAAAGGGACATGATCTATTCCCTTACTTTAAAATAATTTATCCTGTAAATATATACATTTGATATAATAAAATAAAATAGAGTTGAATAGAAGCCACAAAATGTAAACACATATATGTGAAACTTTATGTATTACAGACCCTCCACGATAGGTCTCTGCAGGAATGATAGACTATTTAAAAAATTATGCTGGGTAAATTCTATACGGAAACATATAAAATTGAATCTCAGGCTCACACTAGACACAAAAATCAATTTCAATAGATTTATGGTTTAAATATGAAATATAATAATTTCATTTTTAAGAAAGTTTAGAAGAATATCTTATAACATTAGAATAGGGATTTTTGAATTATAAATATGACAAAAATGGAAAAATATAAGGAAAATATTAATTGTTAAATCATATAAAAGATGACATTTTATCAGACAATATTATAAAGCTGAAAAGACAAACCACGTAATGGGAGAAGATATATTCAAGATATATAATCAACAAAGATTAGTATCCATAATAAAAAGGGAAGCAACCCATCTGCAAAAGGAATTAGAAAAGGAAACAGGAATGGTGAGTAAAGACAGTATTCTTATAATCATAGTAGTCATACATGCGGATCAAAACCACAGATAGTTGCCTTCAGGAGTCCCTTGAGAACCCCTGATGGGGGCAGAGGGCCTACAGTTCAAATGAGGACAGGTAGACAGATGCCTCCCAATTTGTTCTTTTTGCTTAAGATTGCTTTGGCTAGACGGGGTCTTCTCTGGTTCCACATGAAGCGTAGAATTATTTTTTCTAGATCTGCAAAAAATGATGTTGGTATCTTCGAAGTGAAGTATCACAAGAATGGAAAAACAAGCACCACTGGTACTCACCATCCAATTGGTACTAACTGATCAATACTTACGTCACACATGGCAATAATATTCATCAGGGGGTGGGCAGGTAGGAGGGGGATGGAGGGGCTGGGAAAACTCACCGAATGGGTACAGGGTGCACAGTTTGGGGGATGTCCATGATTGTAACTCTGACTTGGGCAGTGCATAGGCAATATGTATAACCAAAGTGTTGTACCCCCATAATATTCTGAAATTAAAAAAAAAATAAAAAATAAAAATTCATAAATTCAGATATTTAAAAAAACAAAAACAAAAACAAATGAGGACCGGGAGGAGCCAGAGTGGGAAAGGATAGGTCTGATTGCATGAAAAGAGGCCTGGAGAAAAGCTAGGGGCTTGCGTGGGGCCTGTCGGAGGATTCAAGGGGACGGAAGGGAAGATCAAAGTGGTGGGAGGAGGAGGCAGGAGCGGAAGCAATAGGAAAGAACAGGTCTGAAAGTAGCTAGTTTGGGGAGATCTCAGGTTTCCCAAAGAGGCCGTTGTAGTACCACATTATCCTTCACAAACTCATGCCAACAAGAAGGGAAGCAGCCAGAGTGCTCCAGCTGGCCGAGCAGAGACTTAGCAGGGGTTCGAGAAGAGAGTTTTCAGTCAAATGAGAAGCCCCTGCGTTCTTAACTAACAGTATCTTTACACTTAAGAACAGAGAAATGTGGGACTCTGACATAGTTTGTGCTCCTTACGGAGACCAGCCTCTTACAAACAGAGTAGCCTAGGACTGTGTCCAGCCTCTGTTCCTCTGGAACTTGAGTTTCCAGAAGTCACTCAAAATCTTAAGAAGCAGAGTCTGTCCCTACCATGCTTCAGTGGACTGTCCTCTGGAGCAGGGCGCAGTAATCTGACTCACCAGGGGATCCCGTCAAGCAGTCAGGAGTGAAGACGGCAAAGGTGCACACTTGGGGTCCTTAGGTGAGCAGTCTGAGAGTCCAGTGAAGAATGAGATCCTATCCAGTCATGGCACCAAAACTGTCAAAGAAAAACTAGAGCAGTTAAAGTGGTAAAAGCAGATTTTATTCATGATTACTGCATTAGGGGAACAGAGACTTTGGCACAGAACTGGACTCAATTCCGAATACAGCATAGGCCAGTAGGAATTTATCACCAAAATGCAGGGTGGGGGTCAGTGGATGGAAAATTACTAAGAGGAAACATCAGGGGTAAAGGGAATTCTTGCTGTGGACAGGCCGGGGTGGTCAGACAGCACCTGGGGGGAGGTGGAGGATGAAGAGCCCAATTTGACATTGAGGGTGGTCAGATATGGAGGGGGGAGTTCTTGCTAAACTAACTTAGAAGAGTTCTTGTTAAAACTGGAGTTTACAGGTAAGTGTACAGATGGGTCTAGGAGAATGTTCAGGAGCCTAAGTTTGGTCAAATGAAGAATCTTTGTCACAACTACTCTCATGACTTATAGTAATCACTTCCTTACTTTTCTTTCTGTTTTTGCATGTCTTTTACGTCCCTGACCCTTTTAATTCGTAGAGTCTCTTCTCCAACTCCAACATCTCTTGCCTTACAATTTATTTGCTCAATAAACAAGACTTTTTTTTTGTAGAATTTCTCACAGTGTAGATTTTGTTGATTGTATTTCCACAATGTAGCATAATATTTTTCTCTGTAATATATATACATGTATGTCTCTGTCATATGCATATATGTATGTATTAGCTATCCATCAATACATACTCACAGGGGGTATATATTCTTTGTAAAGAAGCAGATAACATTTTATACCCACTGAATTGCTATTATTGAAAATACCATCAACAACAAATATTGGTGAGGATGTGGGGAATACTAAACTGTCATGCATCATTGGTGGGAATGTAAAATGGTAAAGTCCCTTTGAAAAACGTTCTGGCAGTTTCTAATAAAATTAAACATCCTATACCTGGGGAAACAGCAATACCACTCTTAGGAATTTACCCAAGACTGAAAAGAAAATATATGTTCATAAAAGGACTTGTACACGAATGTTTACAGAAGCTTTAGTCACAATAGCCCAAACGTGGAAAAATCCCAGGTGACCATCAACAGGAGAAAGAGTAAACAAACTTTGCAATATTCATACAAGTGAATAGTACATAGCAATAAAAAGACTGAACTAGTGATACACGCAACAGCAAGGTATAATCTAAAAACATGTTCAGTGAAAGAAGCCTTACAAAAAAGAGTATATTTTGTCTGATTCTGTTTGCATGGACTTCTTTTAAGTTTTCTTTCTTCATCTTTCCTGTTTGTTTTCAAATGCTTTCTATGTGTTTTTCATGTTTCTTTTTCTATTTATCTAGGAATTTGAAACTTTACCTATCTCTGTTTCAAACAGTAGATGTCTGAAAGATTTTTTCACTGGGTATAAATTAGAAATTGATAGTGATTATTTTTGGTCATAATTTAAAGAGGGAGATATATATGTGTTCTCTACTTTCCATTATAGCTGGGAGGAAGTCAGCTGTCAGTACACTCAATCTTGTTTTGTAGATTGTAGAATGTTTCTATTCATTCTGGCTGTTCTTATAATCTTTTAGTGTTTGGTATTCTGTAGTTTTACTACAATGGTTTAATAATTTCTGTCTTTCAAAACTTCTGGAAAACTCTCAACATTTTTCTCTTCATGTACTACCTCTCTAGTTCTCTCCATTTATCTCCTTCTGGCATTATGGTTAAACATGTAAAACTTTTTATGCTGCATACTCTTAACTTCTTTGTCATATTTTTCTATTACTTTGACATTCTGGTTATCAGTATTAGATCTATTTCTACCTTTAAATTCCCTAATGCTCTCTTTATATGATGAGTTTGATATTAGCTGATACATTAATTTTTTTTAACTTTCAATTAAAAAGAAATATGTTTTCCATTTTAGAAGTGTTCTTTTTTTAATGTATGCGTAGTCAATTTTCTTATTTCTAGCTAATATTTTTAAGTTTCTCTTTTATTTCTTTAAACATCTGGAACACATTTCATATTCTGTATCTTACAATTTTAATATCTAAAATATGGTGGATTTGATACTGCTATTTGTTACTTATGCTGATTTGCCTTCATTTTACCTTGTTTCCCCATGTTTTGTCATGTTCGATATAATCACATGTTTGCTGAAACTTTATCTGTGGAACCTCTATGAGACCTAGTTTGAGAACATGCTATCCAGTGGAGGATTTTGCATTTGTTACTGTGAACATCTGGAGGCTCTATTATACCAAAACCACTTTAAATGAATTTCTGAGATTAATATTTTTTAGATCACGCAGAAAAAGTGTCATTTGATGATTGTATATTTCAGTATGAACAATTTTTTCCCTGTAGTACAGTCAAAACATACAGAAAGTGTCTTTGATAGCTCCTTTTGTGAAATGGGCTGGGTTATTCTTTATTTTAACTGAACACTCAACATATAACCACTTGAAACTCCAAACAATGCAAGGATTTCTGCTCCAACTCCCTACCTTCTGTACCTGGACCAGACCAATCTGGCTAAACTTTTATGTAACAAAGTTGTGAGCTGTTTTACAGTTGCCATGGACCCCCAGGTTGAAGGTCATGTAACCTCAGCATGCCCAGATGAACCAAGCGTGCAACCATGGGTGGAACCTGAATGCTCCAACCAAGGTGGAGCAGGGACTGAATTAAGAGGCCTGATCTGAATGGCAGAATCCAGTCAGATCATGCCTTGTTGCCCTCTGAATCTAAAACCAGCCCCACCCCCTTGTTTGGGGACACATTGCTTTGAGAACTATCCCAAGTGTGCTCCTTACTTGTGCCAAGTAATAACCCCTCCACCCGCCTTGCTTTAACAGACTCGGCTGTGCCTACTGGCCTGATACCCGCCAAGCAAACAAACCCCTCCTTTTGGGAGTTAACACTTCCATGGGACTTAGTCTCCCATCTTCCTCAGGGCCCTTGCAACTGAATGTTCCCTGTGACTCCTGAGATTGGCAGAAGCCCTTGGCAGCTGTCTGCCTCCGTGCCCTTCTGAATGTATGCTCCATGTCATATCACAGCTATGTGCTTAAAAGTGTATTGTAATGTATATTTTATCCAGGGTTTAAGGTATTTGGCAGCAGGAAAGTTTTTAGGATATCTGGTTTACCATATTTTTTAGAAAGGATGTCAAGTCCCACATATATTAGAGCTTAAGTAGTACATCAAGTTTTTAAACGAATTTCTTGTCAACAATATTTAGAAGTGACCTCACACTGCAAATTAAAAACCAGGAGACAAGAGAAGAACCACCTAACATCCTCTCAAGAGCTAAATTTTTGCCTCTTAGACTTTTGCTTGTTTTTCCATGAGATCCCAAGATGATAGTACATCCTTATGGGAATTAGATTTGCTACAGACAAGTTTTGATACAATGTTTGAGAAAAACAAAGCTCGATTAATGAGGCTCTTCAACTTGAGTGAAACGCAGTGGGGGACAGACACTGGGGCTTTGGATAAATAACAAAGTCAAAAAGAACTCCTGGTACTTTTCAAGGAAAACGAAGTACAAGAGAGTAAGGGAAAAGAAAAGGAGATGGTGGGAAATGATGGTAATTAAATTATTTGCAAATGTATTAGATGGCTGGCTGTTCAAATATCTGTATTAAGAATTTAAGAAGATGTTTTTTCAATATCTGAATTTACTCGTGATATTTAGATTATCTGAAATTAGAAAATTCTCTTTCTTTTTTGAATTACAAATATCAATTTGATGTTCTTTCACTAGTGGTGGTAATTCCTGTTTGTTTTTAGAAGAAAACATATGGGATACTCCTGGATTACGTTGACTCTACTTTTGATAGAAATATTGAATTAAATTTCAACGTGGAAAAGTAAGAATCTCATAAAGACAATGCAGTTCTTATCTGTGAGGGGGCTGTGTCTACACACTCAGTAAAAAAATAATATAAGAACAATTATCTAAATATCTCAACAAACACATAGCCCCTCCAAACTCTCAAAACCTAAATTTTCTTTGCTATTCATATTCTATGATAAATGTATGCATCAAAGACAGAATTGGTTGATTTTTTCCCCTTCTATTATTCACTCAGACCTCAACTTTCAGCTGATCAGTTGCTTTCACTCAACTCCTGCAGATTGCAAATCTTCCCTGTGGGGTTGCATAGCAACTACCACTCAATCACACCTGCAAAAGGTTAGTCCAATCTCTTTTATTTTTTTCTTAAATTTTTTTTTTTTTTTGGGTCTCTACAAATAGATCAGCCAGCTGGTAGGATTCTAAACAGGCATGCTCAGGTCTGTTTTTTAAGTACAACACCATTGTCTTACCAATTGTGGTGATTAAAGGGTATAATAGAAAGAACACTGTACAAAGAGGCAGAGGATGTGAGACCTAGGCTTATCGCTGCCAGTAACAGGCCATGTGATGATAATTATCACATTTCCCCCTTCTTGGACTCAGTTTTCTCATTTCTATAATGAAGTAGTTAAATGAGGTGATCATTTAGATTGCTTCCAGGTCTGACATCCTGGCAATCACATGAAGGAAAACATTTGTGAGTGCACTGTGCTAGGTGATCTTATATACCTCCCTGAGGCTGCCCCATTATGCAATTGCTGGTGTTGATACTCCTCAAGCAGTCTTCTATAAAAATGATGCCTTCTCGAAAACATTCCAGAGGGAGCTACTTTCATGGATAAAAGTGTGCAACTCAGCCACCCTTTATGCCCTGATCAAGTACTTAAGGGAACTGTGAGGCAAGATTTTGGAGTCTGTGCTTTCTATATGAGGGACCCAAAGTTCAGAGTGGTTAAATTCATTGCTCAAGGTCATAGGGTAGGTTGCAGCCTTGGAATTTAAACATTTGGTAGCCAGACTCCGTAAGCAGTGCCCCTTTAATCAGGCTTTAAGGTCATCTTTCATTTGACTGTGACACTTAATATATTGCATTTTTTAGGACTCAATTACAAATGGAAAAAAAAAGAATTCAATCTCGCTTAAGCAAAAAAGAATTAATTTAAAATAATTATTAGTTTAAATAAATGAAAGGTGCACATATATACATTATATCAATCTTCAGATCAAGACTTCTTCTCCATTTCTGAACTCTGCTCTCCACTGTATTGGTTTTGTTCTAAAGCAATCATGTGCCATGTGGTAATGTGATGGAACTAAATCCCAAGCCTTATTGTTATGGACTGAATGTTCCTGTCCCTTCAAAATTCATATGTTGAAATCCTAACCCCTGAAGTGATGGTATTAGAAAGTGAAGCATTTGGGAGGCAATTCGGTCATGAGATGGGGCTCTCATGAACGGGATTAGTGCCCTTATAAAAGAAGCCTGAGAGAGACCCCTCATCCCTTGCACCATGTGAGAAAACAGCCAGAAGACAGCAGTCTATGAACCAGGAAGGGAACCCTCACCAGACACAAAATCAGCTGGCTCCTTGATCTTATCCATCTTCTAGAACTGTGAGAAATAAATATTTGTTATTTAATCCATGTAGTCTATGTAGTTCATTATAGCAGCCAGAACAGACTAAAACACTTACATTCTAAGAAACCTCAGTGAAAAGACAGATTCTACTTCCAAGTAGTTCCAACTGAAGTCACAAGTTGAAGTTCTCTGTTGCCAGCTTGGACCATGTGACCAGTGGGAACTGAATACTCTGTCAGATTAGAAAATCATGGTGCAAGAAGTGGGTTGAGGTAGATGCCAGATGAACACAATCTAACGTTCATTGACTATCGATGTTTTCACTTTCCAAAATTGAAACTCAGCAGCTGTTTCTGTCAGACTCAGGACTGAATGCACTGAAAGAAGAAATGCTGTGTTTTGAAGCGCTCTATTCTCTGTGTGGTATTTTTCAGCTAAGCAGACTGACAGTACATTGAGGCAGTTGGTCATTGCCAGGTGATAGCTCTGGTTGACATGAGAAAAACATTATTTTATATAAATCTCTTCTTTTGCCCTTCATGCTCTAGATTTGATATAGGCTCAGAAACAGAGCTGAACAATATACAATATTATTGGTATGTAGTAATTTGGAGGGAAACCCACTGGTTCTTCCGACAGTGTTTCCTTTCAAATATCCTTAATCTGTCTTTTAATGTCTCACAAAACAATCCTGGAAAATTGGTGTTCTTCCTCGACAAGGAGTGCTACTTGACCTCACAGACATAGGCAGGATGTCGACTTTCAGCATTCTATGATTTTCAGAGATTATTATTAATAATATGTCATCTTTCTCATGATATAAACTTTTCAGAAATATCCAGTATTCTCTCAGACTAGTTGTCAGGGCAGTCTCTTGAATGGTTCCCTGAGAAAAAAAGTGATCAAATGATTGGGTGATAATTTGAAAAGACAGTTATATTTAACAAACAAGGTATACTTGAAAACATGCTGACTCTACAGATTACTTTTTCTTCAACATTAGCAAGCGATAGTCTATGCAAAAACTTCAAAGTTGATAGCGCATTTATTATAATATAATATTGATATTGAAAAGGGAAAAAGTGGGCCTCCTTACCAGTATAGAAAGTACAACTATTTCATTGGGCCTTTCCTTTTCCATAAAGTGAGTATGATTTCTTTATTCTCAAGACCATTTAAATATTAATAGTTCTCCTTGGTGAAAGTTTCTATGGCCCTATCACAATTTTCTTAGTAGGAATAGTGTTTGTTTTGTTTTTGTAATTCTTATTCATAGCATGTATCACATGCCTAGCACACATTATTTGCTCAATAAACATTTGTTGAATGAATTAATGAGTAAAAATGCATCTTTAATTTCATAACTTGATTAGTCTCGGAGACTTGAGAAACCAATTGTGAGATAGAAAAAAACCTCTACATTTTCTATGAGTGAAAATTATTTTGACAAGAATTTGAACAGGGTATGAATCACTTGAAAAAATACATTATTTACCGTTTGAAAAATGTTGACTTGATTTTTAAATAAAAGAAATCGAGTAAAAGAAGCCCCAGTCCCCAAAATAGTAAAGCATATTTCTTCTTCAGTAGTAGCAGGTAACATTTAATTTATGAATCATAATGAGTATCCCTGTTTAAGAAACTAATTGAATTTGACCCTGTACAAATTTGTAATATGAAATGAACAAAGGGTAGTTAGAAAAAGCAAAATAGGCCTTAACACAGTGACCATATCATATTAATGTTTTCAGGCAGTGGAATCTCCAGCTGATAAATCATCTATCCAAAGGCATAATTATAGCACTATTGCTACAAACAGAAGCTTGATATATACAAAATAAAGCCTGATTAAGTGTCATCAGAATGACACCAATGGATCAACAGCCTAAATAATGTAATGTTCATGGTTAAGACAATGACTAATTAGTTGTTCAATTGTCCCAAAAAAAAAAGCAATTCCTAGCATGGTCGGTTGCCATTTCAATTATGAATGGGCATTCTGTCCTTTTTATAGAGGGAGAATAGAGACTTGGTTCTTTTAAATTGCTTTTCCCTGGCATCTGGAATAGGTATTGTCAGAGGGTAATTTCAGATTTAAATCACTCCATCCAGGTATTATTAGATCAAGTGTGGTAAATAGTGGTGGTTAGTAAATTAACATCTCTCAGTATAGATAAACACATACTAATTTGAAACTCCCCAGGAAGTACCTTCGTATTAGAAGAATTTGTTTAAAAGTTGTGAGATTTCCTCCATGCTGTGCAATTGCCTGTAAAGTCCTTCTCTCTAAAGGGAGAAGGACTTGGCTTCCTTTGAGGGCTGCAGTTCTAGCCCTGCTTCATCATGGGACAGATGGGGATCATGCCTTAGCTCTTTATCCATTAAGTGAAAGGAATCAGAATATTCTGATTCCATGCCTCTGGAGTGAACTTATCACCAGGTGTTCACATGAGTAGAAGCTAAATAGTTCCAATTGGTTTGATGCATGGGGAAAACAGCTTTCAGGCTGGACATCTGCCCTGTTATGCAGTTCCAAGTTCTCAAGCCTTTGGCCCTTTAGAAATAAGGCATGATCTTGAACCCACTCTGGCCACTAGCTACCCTGGCCTAATCAATATATGCAGTTTTTGCTCATTTCTCTATATGGATTTTTGCTCCAATAACTTCTTATATCAATAAGAACTCTTAGTTGTCAAAGACAGAAAAGTATTTCAAATTATTCTAATCAAACAGAGAGGGAATTTATTGGTTCATATAACTTTAAAGTTCAAATATATTATTTGCTACAGGCACAACTAGATCCAGCAGCTCAGACAATATCATCTGAACTCTTTCTCTCTCCATCTTCTTTGGCTGCTTTTCATCTGTTACCTTACTTCTAAAGCAAGTGCTCCATAAGTGGTGGTACAGATGGTCACAGTCAGCTCCGTGTATATATACTACCAGTTTAGTAATTTTCCATGGTTCCAACATAATTCCAGGCTAGAAGAGCATTGGCTCTGATTGGCTTAATTAACTCATATGATGCCTTGAGTCTCCACCCAAAGCACATAGATTGATCCTGTGGCATTTCAAACAAAATTAGGTTGCTCTAACCAGAAAAAGGTAAAATGAATTCTTGGTAGACAAAAACAAGCACCATTTATTTACTATATGCTCCGTAGCAGAGATTGTCTAACTGTTCACCAGCGCATGTCATTTTCCTCCTGTGCACGTAGCTGGACCACATTTCTCAACCTTCTTTTCAGTTGGATGTGCCCATGCAACTGAGTCGCAGCCAGTGGAATGTGGGCAGAAGAGATATCACACTTTCAACCTCTGCCAACCTGTATCCCTGAGTGGAGCAGAACTCTGAAACACCCACTCCGACACACACCCAATTGGGTTTTATATGAGTGAGAAATAAAACAACAAAAAGGAAAAACTAAAACTATTATAGTAAGCCATTAAAATGGCAGGGTTATTCCTATTCTGTCAGCTAGTATTCTATAACGCATTTGTTAACATACCCAATATTCCCTTTAATATACTCAAGCTATTCCCCCATGTTAAACAGCTTACTATTCGGAGTAAAGAAATGTAACTAAATAAAAGTTTTCATCCTTATACTTAACCTCCTTATGCCAAATGTGATGAAGTCCCATTTATCATTTCTTAAATTTTATTTTTATACATTTTATCTTCTAGAATCTTTACCTGCCTCAGGGCTGCAAAGGTTTTCTGTTATATTTTATTGTAGAAGTTTTCCAGTTGTAGATATTAATATTGAACTAGTTTTTGTGTATGATCTGAGGAAAAAGTCAATGTTCATTGTTTTCCCCATGCAATATCTATTTGATCCTACAACATTTGTTTAAAAATAATTTTACTCCTTAGTTACATCAGCTTGGCATGTCTGTCAAAAATCAAGCATCACATATGATGACCATATGTGTGAATCAATGACTGACTTTTCTTTTCTTTTCCATTATTGCATATCTACCTTTTCACCAGTACCAGACTATTTTAATTACTGTAGCTTTATAGTAAGCCATTAAATTGTGCAGGGTAAATCCTGTAACTCTCCTTTTGTTAACTAAATTGTTTTGGTTATTCTAAGTCATTTCCATTTTTACGTAAACTTTAGAATCTTTTTGGCACTACATAATGCACCAGATTCATCTTGTACGTTTTCTGCCCCATTCCTAGAATCAATCGTTTCTCTAAGGAATTCTGTTTCCTTTTACTAGATGATGGTATTAGAAACCAAGATCTGGGCACTGGGTGTGCACAACGCTACTGGGGTGTCAATACTTTTAGCTTGCAGGAAATATATGTATGTATACTAACACATATTTATATATAGATCAAAAATATTTTTATATGTAACCATCTTTATCTACTGTAAGCTAAATATGAGTTCATAGTGTTGTCTCCTATTCTAATCCATTAAGACACGGATCATTCTAGTCTTTTATTCTTGCTTGTCTCTAACTTCCCACTCCAACAATGAGAGATCTAGCCCCCAACATCCACTGTTCATTTACTTGTTTAGTTCCAGCATAGATATATAATCATAGTGTCACAATCATTAACCCATACCTCATTCTAGACTACAGAGCTTATATCAAAAGTTTCTTTTCCTTTAGTCTTACAGACTTCACTCATTTCCTAAGTTACATAGGTCAGCACCTTTCCCTCCCACTCCCATCAATGAGTTATTTCATACGCTTATAATACAGATTATAATACAGTTAGATTGTTTGGTCACTTTCTGTATTTCATCCTGATAACTCCTGACTTCCTAAATGATTTCTGAATTTTCATACATCAAGGTTTACTCTTTGTACTGTAAAGCTCTATGAGTTTTGATAAATATATAGTGACATGTATCCACAATTACAGTATTATGTCATATAGAATAGATTCACTACTATAAAGAATTCCCTGTGCTCAGCTTATTCAACCCTTCCCACCTCCTGCTGAATCCCTGACAAGCAATAAGATTTTAACCTTCACTATAGTTTCACACTTCCCAGAATGTTGTAAATTAGAATCATACAGTATGTAATCTTTTCAGACTGACTTCTTTTACTTAACAATATGCATTTAAGATTGATACCTGTCTTTCGTGATAATCTTTAAATTGACAAGGAAAAAATTTTCTAACTTATTTCTCTTTCAAACTAGTTTTTAGCATGTTGAGTATGATGTGTCTAGGTGACATTTTGGGGCTTATGCTACTTATATTTTCTTCAGCTTCCTGAACTTGTAGGGCAATATTTTCCACCAAATTTGGGGAATTTCTCAACCATTATTTCTTTAAACATTTTTATGTCCTTTCTTTGTCTCTTTTTGGACTCTAATCATCTATATGTTGGGATGTTTAATATTGTCCTACATGTCTCTGGGGCTCTGTTCATTTTTCTCCAATATGCTTTGTCTGTCATTTTGTATTGTAAAATTTCTATTATCCTATATTCAAGCTCCTGATTTTCTGCTATATTAAATCTGCTCTTGAGTCCATCTAATAATTTTTTTAAATTTTTGTATTGCATTTTTAGGTCTAATTTTTTTTGTTTGTTTCTTTTTCATAGTTTCCATTGCTTTGTCACAATTCCCCATTTATTCATTTATTATTGGCATATCTGCCTTTAATTATTTGAACATATTTCCTTTAATTCTTTGAACATATGTTTAATGTGTGCATTGAAATATTCATCTTCTCAATTCAAAATTTGACCATGTTTAGAATCAGTTTCTATTGCTTTCTTATTTCCATACCATGGGGAACACCTTTCTGTGTCTTTACATGTCTTAATAATTTTTTAGTTTAAACTACATATTATAGACAAGACATTGTTGCAACTCTGGATTCTGTTTTATTCTTCCCAGTACCCTTGATGTTTTTGTTTTATAGGCACATACTTTGCCTGGACTCGAACTATAAAATCTGTCTCCCTCACTTGGAGCAGTCACAGATATTTGCATTTGTTTGCTTGTTTGTTGATTAGCTCCCTAGTTGTCTCCTTTTTTCTTATGTAATTAGCATCAGCCAGTGATGTGGGCAGAGGTCATGCTCAACCATATCAAGGCAGTAAATCTTCTACCCTCTGTTGCCTGAGTTTTGTGTGTGTTGAGGAATTCATTTAGATGTGCAGTTGACTGATGAGTTTTTCAGGGCTTCCAATTTTTGCTGCCAGACTCCCTCCCTCGCTCCCTAAACTAACACTTAGTTTAGAAGTCAGCTGGAAATGTGTGGAGACTACATTCTCTCAGCCCCTCTAAAGCTATTTTACTCTTATTATCTTCAGTTTAAATTTCTAACTGTTCTGCTACCTGCCCCAAACTGAGCCCACCACCTCTGGCTTATAAAACTTTGAGTTTGTGTTGCTCAAGCTAGGAGAGAGAGAGATGCCTCCAGGCAAGAAGGCTACAAATTCACTATCCTTATTTAAAGCAATAGAGTTGCCCGTGAGTAAACAATTCTCAAGTTGTTGCTGTGTCTAGTCATTTTTCAGTGCCCTGTAACAGTTGTTTTATTAAACTAATTTTGTATGCTTTTATGCTTGTTTCTGTGTGTGTATGGTGGGGGGGGGGAATGTCTGAACTTCCCATGCTGTCTTTCCAGTAGCAGAAATGAATATTTTTTTTAAAAAGTAGTGCTTTCCAATGGTTGAAAATGATGCAATAAACGTATAGATTACAGTGAAAAGTCTCCTTTCAAATATGTCTCCCAGCCACTGTGGAAGAGAATCAACAAATGTCAGTAAATTACTATTCTCCTTCTAGAGATATTTTATGTCAATATTAGCATTTTTCACAAATTTTTCTGCATCTTTTTTTCTACAAGAAATATCCACATATAAAGATAATTCTTAATTTTTATATGTATCTATTTCACCTAATATGTATATATTAATTTTTGTATAGCCAATACTTATAAAGATTTAGATTTCTAAAATCTTTTGTTATTTTGAATAATGCTACAATTAATAAAATAATAGATGACTATATTTATCATACATTCATGTGTAACAATTTACCCCCAACTTAGGCAACTTAAAACAGTTTCTCAGTCAGAAATTCAGGAGCAGTTTGGGTGTTCCTGGCTCAGAATCTCTAGAGATAACAGATTCTTCATTTATACCTAGTCAAGCCTTTAGTTTTAGTATCTGGCTACTTTTACTTATAATGTTTTCAAGTTTTATCCATGTATTGTGTGTGTGTGTGTGTGTGTGTGTGTGTGTGTGTATCTGTATATAATTACTAAATTCCTTCACATAACTGAATAACATTCCACTATATGGATATACCAAGTTTGTTTATTTCTACATCAGTTCATGGGTGTTTGGGTAATTTCCATTTTTTCTATTATGAATCATGTTACTGTGAGGGAAAAATAAATTCACTAAAAACCTTTTACCCTCAAACGGACAAGCTGTAACCCTATGTATGTTAATTGCTTCATCTGCTTCTGTAAGACTGCTTATCGCCACACCCACAGGAAAGTTTGTGAAACTGATGTTATAAAGAAAGAAATTGAAACTGACTAATGGCTGCAGCTCATGCTCCCATAAACAGCTCCCCCTTGTAAATTACAGTAACTTCCGTATGTGTACACTTCCTGGTATAAGCTGCTCGGGACCACCTCCTTGCTCTTGAAGTATAAAAGACAAGTCCCCCTGACCGGGGGTGCTCAGATTTTGGCGAAGATCCCCTCTGAGCCCACCGGTGTTAATAAACCTGATCTCTCCGCGTCCTCGTGTACCTCTCGGTGTTTCCTTGGGCAACGTGACTCCGGTTTTTGCCGCTACATTACTATAAACATTTGAGTAGATGTACATGCTTTCAATCCTCTTGAATATAAATCTAGAGTGAAACTGCTGGATTATGTGGTAACTCTATGACTAAATTTTTGAGAAATGGCATTGATTTCTATACTTTGATTTATTAATATCAGCAACTAATATTTTAAAGTCCGTGGAAGTATGAAAACCATTACCAATATTAGGGCAGCTTATGTTTAGCAAGCAAATTGCTGTTCTTTTTACCAACAATTTATTTCTTTGGCTTACTCAATACATGTTCAAGAAATGGGTCTGGAGAGAGAAATACTAAAAACTGATTAAGCAAGTGCATCACGTGTTTTACAGATCATGTATACTTTGATAAATGCAGGAGAATAACTATTTACATCTCCACTTTCTAATCAATTTCTGTGAATAAAGAGCTCATTTTCTATCAATTATATGTAATAGGTGCCTTCTCTCTGGTATTTCATGGGTGTGTCAGCTCAATTGTCTTCTGTTATTAAATATTTTTTAAAATGGTGGCAATGTGCTTTTGTTTAAAAAAAAAAAAAAACAAAACCCAAGAAAACCAAAGAACATTGCACTTGATATTATTCTCCTTGATTTCTGTGATTTTTCTCATTTAGTATGTATTAAAGAAAAACATTGTTTTTCTATTTGGAAAGCTTTGCTATTTTGCATCAAGACAACCAATACTTCATTAAACAAATCAGAATTGTGTATAAAGCAACAGTGATTTTCTACTGTGGTTTTGGCAGCAGGTTTTCTATTGAAACATTTTATCTTTATTTTGATTCTGAGCTTTTGTGCTTTTTGGTGGTTGTTCCTTCAAATATGTAGTTTAGGTATAAATGTTTGCAGATGTTCCAACTTGATTTATTAAAATGGTTTCAGTACAAATCCCTGGTGCAATTAAATGCCTATTCATGTGTTCTTTTTACAATGAAATGTTGTTAACAAATAGCTCTAATATAATAGCATAACAGTTAAGGGAAAACTTGGGTGCAAGTGGCTAATAGATAGGAGCTGGTGTGATATTATGAAAAAATAACATTTTTCGTTTACTCTGATTAAAAAGTAGTGTGTGCACATTGTGGAGAATTTTGAAAAGACAGGAAGGTACAAAGCATACATATTACTTTTAAGCCCAACACCCGGAAGTAAGTGCTCAGTTATTTACTGTTTGTTTTTCCAGTGTTCTCCTTATCCTTATTAATCTTGAAATGCAGGAATTTCACCTCGATTTGTCTCAATGAGCATCTATTTTTCTGGATATTGCTAGAATAGATATCATGTCACCTTCTGCTTAGTGTCTTCCTTGAATAGCTTTCTATCACACAGAAAAAAATCCAAAATCTTTAATCCAGTTTACCCAGTATACATATTTTACAGAGTTCTCATGACTTGGCCCGCGTCTAGGTCTACAACCTCATCTCAGTTAAATAAATAAATCGATATTTTAGATCTGAAGACTCAGGTGTTGTGTTGTTGTTGATGTTTTAATTTAGAAAAATATTATCTTACTTTTTGTTTTATTTCCTGTCCACCTTTTCTTTCTCTCCTCCTTGAGTTTCTACTATGTACATTTGACCCCTTGGGTTTCTGCTTCATCCTTTTTTTAAAAAAATTCATCAAATGATATCATTTTTTTTAAATCTTAGTTCTAGGTCATTTCTTATTATGAGTTCAAACAATTTTTCTCCTGGGAGTATTAGCCAATTGCATGTGTTTATTAAACTGGTGTCTTTTGTACCTCTTCTCCACCCCCAACACTGGGATATGCTATTATAAGATATTTATACATTAAGAATACTCTTTGCCTGTATTACATAATATTTTATCATTTGTCAATTACCATCTATTTAAAGTATTTTTGCTATATAATTATTTAAATTTTTATGTAGTCAAATATATATTATTGTATTATATCAAGTTTAATTTTTGAATAATTGGTCTAAAATGTCTTTTGTGTTACTATTATATAAATATTAAACTATAATGTTTCTGGTAATGTTATTGTTTCCTTTCCCATATGTGCCTTTTAAATACTTTTGAAATTTATTTTAGTATATAGTGAGAACCTATTCTTTTTTATCCAGGTGGTTAACTTATTTTCCCCCCAAAATAGTATCTCAATAATCGAGAATCTTCAAATAATCTGAAATATTTTTATATATTTATATAAAATATATTATAAATCTATATTTTTATAAATTTATAAATTTTCATAAATTTATATATTTATATAAAATATATATAATATATATTTTATATATTTATATAAAATATATATTTATATAAAATATTTATTTTATATATTTATATAAGTATATTTTTAATATACTAAGTTCCTATGTGTACTTGTTGGTTTTCTGGGCCTTTCCCTTTTTTTCTGGTGATTTGCCTCCCTAAGTTATAGATTGTGATGTATATTTTTAAAATTATTTTTATTTTAATATGTATTTCTAACTGCTTATTATCCTACAGCTGAGCTATTCTCATATATTTATTCTTCCACACAAATTAAAGACTTGTGTTTTTCATGTTCTAAAAACGTATCTTCCTCAGATTTTGCTTGGAATTGTACTAAATTTCTAGGTTTGGGGGGAAGAATTGATGTTTATATAATAGCATATCTTCCTATCCAGGAGCAAATTTATTTTTAATTTTTATTTCTTTTGTTTTTCATCTTTTAATATTGAAATTATTTTAATAATTTAAAACAACTTTTCAAAAACAAAGTAAGTTTAATTTTTTTTTGTTTTTGAGACAGGGTCTTGCTCTGATTCCCAGGGTGGAATGCAGTGGAGTCATCATAGCTCACTGCAACCTCAAACTCCTGGCCTCAAGTGATCCTCCTGCCCCAGCTCCCAAGTAGCTGGGACTACAGGTGTGTGTCACCATGCCCAGCTAATTTTTTTTTCTGTTTTTTTTAGAGATGGGAATCTCGCTACATTGCTCAGGCTAGTCTTGAATTCCTGTCCTCAAGCAATCCTTCCACCTTGGCCTCCCAAAGTGCTAGGATTATAAGCATGAGCCACTGTGCCTGACCTAAATTTATCTTTATAATTTACGTAATCTACTTTCTTTTGCATAATTACATTTTATTTTTTTTAATCCTTTAGACCACTATTGTCAGTAGAGCACAAATTTTGTGAAAATCTTGATTATGAGAATGTAATTTGTGATTTTTCTGAAATGAAGGCAGGAAAAATGTATCACATTTTATGAATTATGTACAACCATGCACTGCATAATGATATTTTGTTCAACACACCACATACACAATTGTAATCCCATAAGATTATAATACTGTATTTTTTCTATACCTTTTCTACGTTTAGATGTATTTAGATACATAACTACTTACCCCATTGTGTTACAGTTGCCTGCAGTATCCACTACAATATCATGCTGTGCAGGTTTGTAGCCTAGGAACAATAGCCTATACCACGAATCCTAGGTGTGTAGTGGTAGGCTATGCCATCTAGGTTTGTACAAGTGTACTCTACGAGGTTCATACAATGACTAAATTGCCTAATGACGTACTTATCAGAATGTATCACTGACATTAAATGACACATACCTATATTTCACTACTTGTCCAAACAGAACCTTCAGACGTACAATAAATAATTAAATTTAGTACTTTTTGTTATTTTGCCAACTTTCAGTCATATAAAGATTTAAATTTACATATTTTAAAAATTTCATTGTGACTATATTCTTGCCAAAATAGGAAGACGGAATACATTTTATTTAGTACAATGCTAGCTGAATTTATAACTTTAAAATATTCAGACATATGGTCTGTGTACCGCCATTTTTGGGTTGGTTGGGAAGACAGAGATGATGGAGAAGTCACATTGTTTTTGAGCCCTCTGTAAGAGATTCCAGTGTGGCTGCTGGTATCCAGGTGAAAAAGACTGTCAGATGCAGATACAAAATTTTGGAGTAAGTGATGTCCATGCCTGTGTGTGTGTCTCCCTTGTGGTTCTATTTGGGGTCCTTCAAACCATTTTTCAAAATGGAAATGGTGCCTAGACTATGTGCATATAGGTAAGTCTTTCCTTTCTCTTTGTGGTACTGATTTCATTTCATCCTGGCTATTGTGAATAATGTGAACATGAGAGCATAGGTACCTCTTTGTGGTACTGATTTAATTTCCTTTGGACATATACTTAGAAGAGGGATTAGTGGATCATATGGAAGTTCTATTTTTAATTTTTGGAAAAATCTTCATACTGTTTTCTATAATAGCTGTACCAATTTGCATTCCCAACAGGGTTCCCTTTTTTCTATACCTTTACTGAAACTTGTTTCATCTTGTCTTTTTAGTAATAGCTAATCTAATGGGTGTGAGATGATATCTCATTCTGGTTTGGATTTGTATTTCCTTGATAATTAGTGTTGTTAGCACCTTTTCATACACCTTTTGGCTATTTGTATGTCTTCTTTGGAAAAATGTCTTTTCAGGTCCTTGTCCATTTTTGATTGGGTTACTTTTTTTTTTGCTATGGAGTTGTGTGAATTCCTTATATA
This sequence comes from Daubentonia madagascariensis, assembly GCA_023783475.1. NCBI lineage: Eukaryota > Metazoa > Chordata > Mammalia > Primates > Daubentoniidae > Daubentonia > Daubentonia madagascariensis. The sequence continues at coordinate 6,427,102 of JAKFHU010001640.1, read as the reverse complement.
TTATGGATTTTAGCCCTTTATCAGATATATGATTTCCAAATATTCTCTCCTAATCCATAGTTTCCTTTTTCATTTTGTTCTCATTTCCTTTGCTGTGCAGAAACTTTTTAGTCTGATGTAGCACCACTTGTTTATTTTTGCTTTTGTTGCCTGAGCTTTTGGTGTCATCCAAAAAAATTATTGCCAAGATCAATGTCATGAAAGTTTTGCCCTAAGTTTTCTTCTAAGAGTTCTATGGTTTTGGGTTTTAGGTATAAGTCTTTAATCCATTTTGAGTTGATTTTTGTGAATGGTATAAGATAAGGGTTCAATTTCATTCTTTAGCATGTGGATATCCAGTTTTCTTGTGAAGGAGACTGTCCTTGTGCTATTAGGTATTCTTAGTGCCCTTGTCAAAAATTAGTTGACCATATATGTTTAGGTTTATTTCTGGACTCTCTACTTTGTTCCACAGTCTATATGTCTGTTTTTATGCCAGTACCATAATGTGTGGATTACTATAGATTTATAATATCATTTGGAATTAGGAAGTGTGATGCCTCTGACTTTGTTCTTCTTTCTCAAGATTGCTTTGGCTATTCAGGGCGTTTTGTGATTCCATACAAATTTTATAATTGTTTCTTCTATTTCTGTGGAAAAATGTCATTGGGATTTTATTAGGATTTGTGTTAAATCTGTAAATTTCTTTGGATGGTATGGCTATTTTAACAATATTTATTCTTCCCATCCATGAACATGGAATCTTTCCACTTATTTGTCTGTTCTTTAATTTCTTTCATCTATATTTTACAGGGTTTAGTGTGCAGATCTTTACCTTCTTAGTTAAATTTATTCATAAGTATTTTACTCTTTTTGATGCTATTAAAAATGGGATTGTTTTCTTAATTTCCTTTTTGGATAGACTATTATTGGTGTTAAGAAACACAATGGATTTTTGTATGTTGGGTTTTTTTTATCCCACAACTTTATTGTATTTGTTTATTAGTTCTAACTTTTTTGTGAAGCCTGTGGGGTGTTCTACCTATAGGATCATATCATCTGCAAGCAGGGATAATCTGACTTCCTTCTTCTCAATTTGGATGCCTTTTATTTTGTTTTCTTGTCTGATTGCTCTTGCTAGTACTTTAAGCAATGTGGCAAGAGTAGGCATCCTTGCATTGTATCAGATCATAGAGGAAAAGCTTTCAGTTTTTCTTCACTTATTATGATGTTAGCCATGAGCTTTTCATATATATCTTTCATTGTATAGATACAATTTCTTTCTATACCTATTTTCTTGAGAGTTTTTTTTTATCATGAATGCATATTGAACTTTGCCAAATGCTTTTTCTGTATGTATTGAGATGATTGTGTGGTTTTTATCTTTCATTCTGTTATTGTGGGGTAGCATATTAGTTGATTTGTATATGTTAAACCAATTTTGCATCCCAGAGATAAAGCCCAATTGCTCATGCTGTATAATCTTTTTGATGAGTTGTTAAATTTGATTTGCCAGCCTTTAATTCAGGATTTTGCATGTATGTTTATTACAGACATTCACCTGTAGTTTTCTTTTTTTGTGGTGTTTTTGTCTGGCTTTTGTATCAGGGCAATACTGCCTTCATGAAATAAGTTTGGAAGGATTCCCTCTGTAGAGAAGTCTTTTCTAAATTGGTTTTATTATTCCAGAATTCATAGAATGACACTTATTTAGCTTACCTATTTTTGTATTCTCTTTTAGTGATGCCTTTTCTGGTCTGAATTGGAATGTTTGCACTGCAAGTGAATAGTTATGTACTTGGATTTTAAATGAATGCAAACAATTAGCTGTGCTAATGACAATTATGCTGAAAGTGCACTTCCATTATATTCTAATTGGTTTAATGGCAATTTTCAAAATCTAAATATGTGTAAGTGGCATTAACATAGCATGATTGATTAATTTTATTTTAATAGTAATTATCATAAATAAAACAAATTTGTGAATCTATGCTAGATGCCCTTCCAAAAGGCTATCAAAGGCTCTTTACACACAAGTTTAAACAGGTTATATACTATCTGGGAGTCAATGTTATATTATCTTGAAGTCATGCTCATATATGATAGTCCTAGATCAGTTGTCGTTTCTGTGTGTCCAATCACAAAGTCCTCCATTTTCTACTGATTTGTCCTTTAATTTTCCAATGCTAGCCTGTGTTCATTAATCAGCCACTGAACTGATACCTTCGATCATAGTTTTGCTATGTTATATCAGTTCCATAATGTCTTTGATTCAGTTTATGTGCAAGCAGCCTATTGCATGTACCGGCATTGCTAGGTGTCAGAGATTCAATGTCCTCTTGTCTTCACAGAGCTTCAAATCTGATAACAGAAGTCAACATTACAAGTTCAAGTTACTGTACTGAAGTCAGAATCTATCTGTCTTTAGTGTATATTTGAAGCTTATTACAAATGAAGAGTCATTTAACTTTCAGAAGTATTACTATCTAAACTGATATCTGACTGGTGAGTGGAAGTTAGTGGCAGAGGAACCTGAAGGAGGCAGCAGGTGAGGAAGGACAGGAGCTAAAATGGCAGGCTGCAAGACATGACAAAAGGTATGAGTAAGGTGGAAAGCGCAGTAATTGAGGCAACATAGGATGGTGGCCTGATCTCAGTTTGTTTCATAGGAAAGGAAAAGTGAATGAACTCAAGAGCTATTTGTAAATCAGAATATATAGGATTTTGTTATTGATTTAGTGGGGGAGAGGGAGGATAGAGTATAGCATTTCCCAAACTACTCCAATCATAAAAGTCACTTGAGATGAGTCTGTAATACGCAGATTCTCAGTCCAACCTCAGGTGTTCTGAATCATAATTTCAGGAGAATTTGTGTTTAGCACACAGCACAGGTAATGCTGATGATCAGAAAAGCTTGGGAAAACTGGAAGAGGATGATGTCCATGTTTTTTACTAGAGCATCTTGGTAAATCCAAGATATTCACTGTTATAAGACACAGCAGATGGGAGGGAGTAGTGGAATGGATGAAATGGTTGTCAGAGTGTGTCGAGTGAGAACAGGAGAGGCCTACAGCCATGTAAATAAAGAAATTTCTGCAAATAGGGCGAAGAAAGAGGAGAGAGAGTATTTGGAAAAAAAAAGTTTGTTGTACCAAGCAAACCAGTTGAAGAGAACCTAATAGATGAGCAGGATGTCATTGATGGTGAAAGTTTCTAGTACAGACAGGAAAGAGAATAAGACATTGAATACAATATTCTTTAAATTTAGAAGTAATAAGAACAAAAATAAATAAATGGAACTTAATTAAACTAAAAAGTTTCTGCACAGCAAAGGAAATAATCAACAGAGTAAATAGACAACCTACAGAATGGGAGAAAATATTCCCAAACTAAACATCCAACACAGGACTAATATCCAGAATCTACAAATAACTCAAACAAATCAACAAGAAAAAAACCCCAAATAACCCAATCAAAAAGTGGGCAAAAGATATGAACAGATTTTTTTTCAAAAGAAGATATACAAATGGCCAGCAAACATATGAAAAAAATGTTCAACATCACTAATCATCAGGGAAATGCAAATTAAAACCACAATGAGATATCACCTTATCCCTGTCAGAATGGACATTTTTGATCAGTCAAAAAACAATAGATGTTGGCATGGATGTGGTGAAAAGGGAACACTTATACACTATTGGTGGGAAAGTAAATTAGTATAACTTCTACGGAAAACAGTATGGAGATGCCTCAAAGAAGTAAAAGTAGATCTACCATTTGATCTAGCAATCCCATCACTGGATAACTACCCCAAGGAAAAGTCATTATATCAAAAAGATACCTGCACCCAGATGATTATCAACCTACGTGCCTATGAGCTTATTAGTGGATAAATAAAATGTGATACACACACACCATGGACTACTACTCAGACATACAAAGGAATGAAATAATGGCTTTTGCAACAACTTGGATGGAACTGGAGACCATTATCCTAAGTGAAGTATCTCAGGAATAAAAAAACAAACACCACATGTTCTCACTTATAAGTGGGAGCTAAACGATGGGTGTATATGTCACAAAGTGGTGTGATGGACACTGGAAACAGTGAGAGGTGGGTGAGGGATAAAAAATTGCCCGTCACGCGACATACACTATTCTGGTGACAGGTACACTAAAAGCCCTGACTTCAGCATTATTCAGTTCATCCATGTAACAAAAAAAACCACACATAACCCCTAAATAGATTGAATAAAAAGCAAAAATCTATACCTTATATGAAAATAAACTACTTAAAAATCAATCAATAACTAACTAAATAAATAGAGCTTTAAAGGAGTTTATCATTAATGTATGGTGGTTAAATGACAAATATTCTAAAATAAAATATCCTGAAGAGAAATAAAAAGAACTTTTATAGCCCCGAAGAACGCAGTTGAGTTCTAGATAGTTTAGATGTTAGTTTGAAATGACAGGTAAGAATATGAAACTTTTTTTATTTTGGTAAAGTGCATCATAGATAACCAGTTGCTTACTTAAGATAATATATAATCAAGAGCTAATTTGCATTGTATATATTTTCAATAGGATCCAAATCTCACCATTACTTATATTAAAAGTTTTATGATTTGGGTCAGGAATACAAGGAATTCCTGGAGTTGGTTTTGTTTGATTTGTCTAATTAAATCCAAAACATCTTAAAGTAATAAAATTTTTATCCAGCATATAGATTACATTTTCCATTTTTTAAAATTTGTCATTTTTTAATTTGTACAAATTTATGGGGTACATGTGCAATTTTGTTACACGTATAGATTACATAGTGCTCAAGTTAGGGCTTCCAGAGTATCCATCGCAATAACCAATGTGCCGCCACCCTCCCGCCCCACCCACTCACCCTTCCAAGTCTGCATCATCTGTCAGTCCGTCCGCTCTCTATGCCCACGTGAACACGTATTTTAGCTCCCACTTTTGAGTGAGAACGTGGAATATTTGTCTTTCTGTGCCAGCCTTGTTTCACTTACGATGATGACCTTTAGTTCCATCTATGCTGCTGCAAAAGACAGGATTTTATCTTTTTCATTTGATTTTAGAGTGAATGAGGGTTGTTTGCTCTTTTACCCACCACGTTGCCACCCAGCCATCAGTCATTATTGATTTTGAGGAAGGGGGTTTGCAATCTTTTCCTTTGTAAGAATCAGAAGACGTTAAAATCTGTAATAGAAGGTTAAAAAAGCTAGAGAATTCCTAAATAAACTACCTCACTCTTTGGTCAAGCACATCCTCAGGACTTCTAGTGTCTGGGCAACTAGCTTTGAATGATCCAAAGATTTTGTCTATGGCTTCAATGTTATTGTATTTAAAAAACAAAAGAGGAGTTGATCCTACCGAGTGTTATCTATATATTGACAGATTATGTTTACTATTTCCCTAGAGTCAACTAAAAGCTAAATTAAAATAAGATCATTGAAAAATGACTCTTAACTGATTATTTTACAGCTTGAATATTTTACCTGTTTTGTAGAGTAATTAGATTAGTAATTAAAAGAGCATTATAAAAATTTTAAACTGTACAAAACAGTACAATAAGTCCTCACTTAACAGTATCAATAGCTTCTTGGAAACTGCAACTATGATTAAAAAAATGGATAACGAAACCAATTTGACCATAGACTAATTGATATAAACAAGAGGTAAGTTCCCATGACATATTTTTGATCACAAAAACATCAAAATTCTAGATAAAGACCAAAACCCTTCTACTATTAAACATTGAAATAAATGTGAGCTATAGACATTTAAGAAAGATTAATAAAAACAACTAAGATAATTATTTACCTGCTCATTCCAGTTCGGGGTAGTCATGGCTAGAGCCTATCTTGGCAGCTCAGGGCACCAGGTAGGAACCAGCCCTGGCCAGGGTGTCATCCCACTGCAGGGCGCACTCACACACACACACACACACACACACACACACACCCCAGCTGTTTTATGTGTTCACTGATAACCAAAAACACTTTCTTTTATCAGCTCATCTGGAATGGGAAATAAGGATTTGACTTTGAATGCCATTAATTAATAATGATTTTGGAAATATTCACATGTCCATGCATCTATAAAGATATTATTTCCATAAAATAAATACATGATGTAAAATATTAACAACACTTCTAGATTTTTACTATAGTCTTGGCCTCCTTAATCACAGAATTTTATCTTTAAGTGTTTTTTGTGACCATCAATATGGGACTTCAGAATCTTCTCTTCATATATATTTAATCACAGGCATTTCATCCTCCTTTCATCATAATCAATATAATCTTCATGGACATGGCTTTAATTTTCTGAAGCATTCTAGATTATAACTAATAACTTCATAGTCATATCCATCCCCTGTGTGGTTGATACAACTATCTCCCTCTATCCATTGGGGCATGCACGCTTGCATGCTTTCTAATTTTGTCCAGTGTTACGCAAGCTTTATAATGTAATCAAAATAACTCCCCCTTTCTGTGTTCTTCCACCTTCTTCTCTTTTTCTCAGAGAGTTCCTGAGAGACAATCAAGTAAATGGTATTGCTTCACCTTCTTCTGACTTCAAGTCAGTACTTGGGCCTCGGAGGCACAGGGTTCTTTACGGCATGTCTCACGTTTCTCACATGCTAGGAAGGGTCTAGAAAGATCCCTTTGATCATAAGTTGGATTCCAGGTAGACTTTTAATTGTGTCTTTAAGTGTCCATTTCTAATGTTCATATTTAATATAATAGAATATTCTATTGTAAACTTTGGCCATTTGGGAGGGATGCAGATAACATTTGAATTAGCTGTGAGTAGTATAATCAAAGACCGGTTTGTGATGACAATTCTTCATAATAGCGAAATTGAAATGACCATGTACTCTGTGAAGCATTATATCATTTAATCATTCTGATATTTTTATGGAATAGATTATAATGATATATACATTACACAGATAAGGAAATTGAGGCTTTGAGAACTTATTTCATTAATTTGTGCAGCAAATAATGCCACGGAGCCAAGATTTAATACAAGTTCTGTCTAAATTCAGTGTGTAAGCTCTTCTACATGTGACTGACCTACCTTCCTTCCCTCCCTCCCGTCAACCCTCCCTCCCTCTCTCCTTTCTTTCCTGTTTCATACCCAGAAGAACAACACATTTTGTGGATAAAATTGCTATAAAAATTGTCACATGTCTAATCGTTGTACAATACAATAGAATAAATATCAGATATAGGAGCTTTAGTTTTAGGCTTCACAAAGGAATAAAGGAAAGTAGAGAAAAAGAGGGAAAACGGTCAATGCCTGAGTAAGATTCTTGCCTAAGAGAAATGCACACGTCTTTGAAATTTCAGGGGGCAGTCACTACCAGAGAAAAATCCTACTGTATGATGATCTGGTAGAAGAGATTGATGAAGGGGGGTATCCACGATTCATTGCCCTTAGCGATTTAGGTCCCAGCTTTCTGTTCATAGAGACTCTCTAGTCTAGGATGTGCTGAGTCAGCTGACACTTGCCCACATGGTATACTGAGAAGGATGCGTGAAAAATAAACTGTCCGCGCAGCCCATTAGTGATGCGGAGAAGCAGCCTGGTAGAAGAAAGAAGTGGCAAAATCATCTCCTTAAGTTATTTTGCTGCCAGTTGAAATAAACTTTTAGAGTGTTGAACGGGGAAGAGATGTTGATTTAAAGAAGACAAGGGGTGGATACACAAACAGCAAACTCCAAGGATCTGAAGACTTGGGGAGGCTCCAAGTGTCTGTTTTGTCTAGATCAGGCTTTTTCCAGGAGCACTGCATATTATCTCACCACCACGCTATACAAAGACAGACAAGAAAACCAAGACCAAAGTCTGCTGGGCACCACATTCATCAGCCTGTGATACATACATGTGTACAAGACAAGGGCTCTTCTTTGAAAACACTAATATTAAATTTTTTTTTACCCTATGTTTTAAAAATTATTTAAAGGTACTTTATATGTGCTGGAATATAATAGGAAATCATAAGTTAAAGATTTGTAGTAATATTCTGCCACCCATGGGAAAATATGCTATGACAGAGGAAAAAAATGGTGCCAGATGTACCATAATAATCAATATACGTTGAAAATGTTAGAATTTTGGTAAATTACAATCTACCCTTTTATTATTGCCCATGGCTTCTCATTTGTTAAGAAAACTTCTGTGAGGATATAACAATCTTATACTTATCATGTAATGTTGTTCTCTGCCACAAGAGAATCAGTATGGAAATCATTATTTTATATTTTATGCATTAGGCCTTTTGACTTTCTCAATTACATTCCAGCAAAGGTGTGATAGAGCCATACTATACTCATTTCCCCATTGCGTTTCTTTCTTTTCTTTTTTTCTTTTATTTCAGAATATTATGGGGGTACAACACTTTGACTATATATATTGCCTATGCACTGCCCAAGTCAGAGCTACAATCATGGTCATCCCCCAAACTGTGTGCCCTGCACCCATTCAGTGAGAGTTTTCCCATACCCTCCACCCCCCTTCCACCTGCCCAGCCCCTGATGAATATTATTTCCATGTGTGCACATAAGTATTGATCAGTTAGTACCAATTTGATGGTGAGTACAAGTGGTGCTTGTTTTTCCATTTTTGTGATACTTTGCTTTGAAGAATGGGCTGTAGCTCCATCCAGGATGATACCAGATGTGCTAATTCACCATTGTTTTCTATTGCTGAGTAATACTCCATGGTATACATATACCACATTTGATTCATTGACTCGTGTATTGATGGGCACCTGGGTTGTTTCCACATCTGTGCAATTGTGAATTGTGCTGCTATAAACATTTCAGTGCAGATGTCTTTATTATAGAATGTCTTTTTTTCCTTTGGGTAGATACCCAGTAGTGGGATTGCTGGATCAAATGGTAGTTCTACTTTTAGTTCTTTGAGGTATCTCTGTATTACTTTCCATAGAGGTTGTACTAATTTGCAGTCCCACCAGCAGTGTATCAGTGTTCCTATCTGTCCACATCCCCGCCAATATTTGTTGTTTGGGGACTTTTTGGTATAAGCCAAAGTCACTGGAGTTAAATGATATCTCATGGTGGTTTTGATTTGCATCTCCCTGATGATTAGAGAGGTTGAGAAATTTTTTATATGTTTGCTGGCCATTATTCTTTCTTCTTTTGAAAAGTTTCTGTTCATGTCCTTTGCCCATTTTTTAATGGGCTTGTTTGATCTTTTCTTGTTCATTTTCCTAAGTTCTGTATAGATTTTGGTTATCAGCCTTTTATCAGATGTGTAGCATGCAAATATTTTCTCCCATTCTGTAGGTTGTCTGTTCACTCTAATGATAGTTTCCTTGGCTGTGCAGAAGCTTCTTAATTTGATCAGGTCCCATTTATTTATTTTTGTTGCTGCTGTGATTGCTTTGGGGGTCTTCTTCATAAATTCTTTGCCTAGGCCAATGTCTATAAGAGTTTTTCCAACATTTTCTTTTAGAATTCTTATGGATTCACGTCTTAGGTTTAAGTCTGTTAACCATCGTGAATTGATTTTTGTGAGAGGTGAGAGGTGTGGGTCTAGTTTCAGTCTTCTACATGTGGCTGTCCAGTTTTCCCAGCACCATTTATTGACTAGGGATTCTTTTACCCAGTGTATGTTTTTGTGTACTTTGTCAAACATCAGATGACAGTATGAGGATGGTTTTATACCTGGGTTCTCAGTCCTTTTCCCTTGGTCTATGTCTCTGTTCTTGTGCCAGTGCCATGCTGTTTTGGTTACTATAGCCTTGTAGTAAAGTTTGAAGTCTGGTAGATTGATGCCTCCCAATTTGTTCTTTTTGCTTAAGATTGCTTTGGCTAGACAGGGTCTTCTCTGGTTCCACATGAAGCATAGTATTATTTTTTCTAGATCTGCAAAAAATGATGTTGGTATTTTGGTAGGGACTGCATTGATTCTGTAAATCACTTTAGGTAGCAAAGAGATTTTAACAATGTTGACTCTACCTATTGAAGAGCATGGCAGGGTTTCCATCTGTTTACATCCTCTGCAATTTCTTCTCAGTGTTTTGTAGTTCTCTCTATAAAGGTCTTTCACCTCCTTAGTTAGATATGTTCCTACATATTTAATTTTCTTTGGTGCTATTTTCAAAGGTATTGTGTCTTTGATCTGTTTCTTGGCTCGACTGTTATTGGCATATATGAAGGCTACTGATTTGTGTGCATTGATTTTGTATCCTGAGACTTTGTTGAATTCATTTATCAATTCCAGTAGTCTCTTGATTGAATCTTTGGGGTTTTCTATATATATCATATCATTTGCAAAGAGTGAAAGTTTGATCTCTTCTGCCCCCATTTGGACACCCCTAATTCCTCCCTCTTGTCTGACTGCTCTGGCAAGGACTTCCAGCACTATGTTGAATAGAAGTGGAGATAGTGGGCAACCTTGTCTGATTCCAGTTTTAAGGGGGAGTGCTTTCAGTTTTTCCCCATTCAGTCTGATATTGGCTGTGGGTTTATCATATATGGCTTTAATAATTTTGAGGTATGAGCCATCTATGCCTATATTGTTAAGAGTTCTTATCATAAAAGGGTGCTAGATTTTGTCAAAAGCTTTTTCTGCATCTGTTGAAAGGATCATATAATCTTTGTTCTTACATTTATTTATATGGTGAATTACATTTATAGATTTGCATATGTTGAACCATCCCTGCATATCAGGGATGAAGCCCACCTGATCGTGATGAATTATTTTTTTGATGTACATTTGAATTCTGTTTGCTAGGATTTTATTGAGAATTTTTGCATCTGTATCCATAAGGGATATTGGTCTGTAATTTTCTTTTGTTGTTGTGTCCTTTCCTGGCTTTGGCATCAAGGTGATATTAGCTTCATAGAATGAGTTTGGGAGGATTCTATCCTTCTCGATGTTTTCAAATGATTTCTGCAGTATAGGCACCAGTTCTTCTTTGTAGGTTTGGTAGAATTCAGGTGTGAACCCATCTGGTCCAGGACTTTTTTGTTGTTGGAAGATTTTTTATTACTGCTTCAATTTTGGTGCTTGATGTTGGTCTGTTTAGGAATTCTATTTCTTCCTGATTGAGCCTAGGGAGGTAGTGTGTTTCTAAGAATTTGTCCATTTCCTCCACATTTTCATGTTTTTGGGTGTAGAGATTTTTGTAGTACTCAAAGATGATGTTTTGTATTTCCATGATATCAGTTGTGACCTCTCCTTTTTCATTTCTAATTGAGCTTATTAGAGTCCTTTCCTTTCTGCTTCTGGTCAACCTGGCGAGTGGCCTGTCTATTTTGTTTATCTTTTCAGAGAACCAACTTTTCATTTTATTAATCTTCTTTATTGTTCTTTATTCTCAACTTCATTTAATTCTGCTCTGATCTTTGTTATTTCTTTTCTTCTGCTGGGTTTAGGATTGGTTTGCTTTTCCTTTTCCATTTCCTTAAGATGATTCATTAGTTTACTGATTTGTGACCTTTCTGTCTTTTGGATGTGAGCCTTTAAGGGGATAAGTTTTCCTCTCAGGACTGCTTTTGCTGTATCCCACAGATTTTGATAACTTGTGTCCCCATTATTGTTTAGTTCAAAGAATCTTTTGATTTCCATTTGAATCTCCTCCTTGACCCAATAGTCATTCAGGAACAGATTGTTTAATTTCCATGTTTTTGGATGAAGATGTGAGTTTCTGTTGGAATTGATTTCTAATTTTATTCCACTGTGGTCTGAAAAAATACATGCTATGATTTCTTTTTTTTGAATTTTTTGTGACCTGTTTTGTGGCCTAGGATGTGGTCAGTTTTAGAGAAAGTTCCATGAGCTGATGAGAAGAACGTATATTCAGTGTTATTTGGGTGGAGTGTTCTGTAGATGTCTGTTAGGCCCAAATGTTCTAGAGTCCTGTTTAGGTCTATTGTTTCTTTGCTTATTTTCTGTTTAGAGGATCTGTCCTGTTCCGTCAATGGGATGTTGAAGTCCCTGCTATTATGGCATTGCTATGTATTATGTTGTCTAGATCAAGCAGTATTTGCTTTATGTATCTGGGAGCTCCTGTGTTGGGTGCATAAATGTTTAGGATTGTTAAATCTTCTTGTAAGATTTTTCCCTTCACCAATATATAGTGACCATTTTTGTCTTTCTTTACTTTTGTTGCTTTAAAGTTCATGTTATCTGATATAAGAATGGCTACTCCAGATTTCTTTTGGTTTCCATTTTCCTGGAAAATTGTTTTCCATCCTTTCACCTTGAGTCTGAATGAGTCCTTGTGTGTAAGATGTGTTTCCTGGAGATAGCAGATACTTGGCTTGTATTTTTTAATCCATTCAGCCAGCCTATGCCTCCTCAATGGGCAATTCAAGCCATTCACATTTATTGACAGAATTGATATTTGGGATAGATAACCATTTATTCTGTTGGGTAGTCTCTTGTTTTGTTTTACCTCTTGAGTCATTGTGAAATCTGGGTTGTGGAGTTTTAGTTTTTGGGTGGTTTTACATTGGTGGTTGTCTGTTGCACTGGTTAGTGTATAATTCAGGTGTAAGTACTTCTTGCGGAGCAGGTCTAGACTTCGCAAATTCTGCCAGTGATTGTTTGTCTGGAAAAGTCTTTATTTCTCCCCATAAGAAGCTTAGTTTTGCAGGTAAAAGAATTCTGGGTTGGCCATTATTTTGTTTTAGAAGACTGAGGATGGGTCCCCAGTCCCTCCTGGCTTATAAGGTTTCAGCTGAGAAATCTACAGTTACCTGCTCTTTTCCTCTTACTACTCAAAGGACTGCCTTTTTTGTGTTTACTTTGGTCAGTCTAATAATTATGTGGCGTGGTGAATGCCTTTTCACGTTGAGTCTCCCAGGAGTCCTGTGTGCTTCTTGTACTTGGATATCGAGATTTCTGGCTAAGCCATGGAAATTTTCCTCTATTATTCTTTCACATAGATTTTCCAGCCCATGCAAATTTTCTTCCTCGCCCTCAGCGATGCCTATTATCCTTATGTTTGGCCTCTTTACATAATCCCACATTTCTTGTGTGCTTTGTTCATGCCACTTGTTTTTGTGTTCTTTCTCTTCGACTGATTTATTTAGCACATAGGAGTTATCTTCCTTCTCTGAGATTCTTTCCTCTGCGTGATCCAGCCTATTCTTAAGGCTTTCCACTGTGTTTTGTAAATCCTTGAATGCCTCTTTCATTTCTAGAATTTCTGTTTGATTTTTCCATAATACTTCTATTTCTTTAGAAAATTTTCCATTCATTTCTTGCATTTTTCTTGTGGTTTCTTTGTGCTGGGATTCAATTTTCTCTTGAATTTCATTGAGCTTTCTTATAATCCATAAACAAAATTCCTCTTCTGTCGTTCTACCCATTTCATTTGAGTTGGTGTCTGTTGCTGAGGAACTAATGATTTCTTTTGGGGGTGACTTTTCACTCTGATTTTTCATGTTCCCTGAGTTCTTTCACTGATTCTTTCTCATCTGGCCTCTTGGTCGAGAGCTGCGGGTGTTAGGGCTAGTTTATGGCCCTGTCTCCAAGCCCCAGTGGTTCATTCCTTGGCAGAGCCAGGGAGAGGAGTATTGGTCTGTATTGCCTTAGGTGTATTTTAGCAAGTTTGGTGGACCTCTTGGGTTACCTCTGACCTGTTGTCTTCTCCTCTTCCCGGTGGAGTGTAGTGAGATTGTCCTCCCAGCTTGAGCTCCAAGCTGGTGGATGGTACTTGAGGGTACGAATCCACCGCCCCCTAATAGCTTGAGATGGAAGGCAATATTTTTAGCTGTGGGGTTGTTCCCACTGTCGTTGATTGTAGTTTGTGTGGAGTAGCCAGTTACCTAGGTATTCTGTTGTGCCTGTGGCAGGCTCTGGTCCCCCAGGTGGGGTATACAAAAGCCCCAAGCTTTGGGAGGGGCCTTGTAGCTCCCAGGGGTTACTTTGACCCTGCTTCTCCTGAGGTGAGGGGAGAAACAAAATTGCTTGCGGCTGCAGTGTGAGAGCTGGATTGGGAAAATTCTACACAGCTCAGAGGTTGCTTATCCGGCTGCTAGTGGGGGCTGCTGCTATGGAGTTCAGAGGTTTCTCTCTCTGGGCTTGGAGGGCTGCTTCGGGTGGGAGGGGTCAGCTGTTGGGATTGTTAAAGTCTCTAACAGGTTTTTTCTTCCCTGTCCACAAGCTTGGGCACTTTCCCCTCCAGACCACTTGTGGGCTTCTCAGTTTTCCCACAGTTCGTGTGTCTGGCCCTCTGACGTGTGTCTCCATGTGTCACTGGCTGATAGGGGGATCTCCAGTTGTGCACCCCTTTTCTACCACTAGACCCCAAAGTGAGGCACGTGGGCATCTCTATCCCCAGAATTCTCCACCAGGGGGATGTTCCCACCGGGGGGAATAGTGGCCACTGGAGGCACTCTTGGATTGAGCGAAATTCCTTAATGAAGTGGGCAGGGTTAGAGGGAGCTGCTCTGGTTCAGCCTGTGGCACTTGAGGCATTTGGTTGCCATGAGAACTGGTACTTACACCAAATGAGTCACTATGACAAGCAACCTTCAAAATGACTGATCTCTGGGGTAGAGGAGGGCTGGGACCTGAAGAGCGGGCATTAGGACCAGCACGTAGCGGGCACATAGGAGGTCAGAGCTGGAGAAGCAGGACCGGATGGACGGGCTGCAAACTGTTTGCAATACACAAAGGTCCTACCGATACAGATCAGGGGTCTCATCCTACCTGGAACCTACAGAGGCAGGTGTCCCTGGCCACCAAGGGCGTAGCCTGTTGTGTCCAGGCTGAAGAGCCCCCGGGCCAGGGGTGGAGTGAAGCTAGAGACCTAGCTAACAGCTCCAGGCAGGAGACCTTAGAGATGGCTGCCGACTGCCAGTCTGGCCTACAGCAGGGCTCAGACTGTGCCCGTGAATGCAGCTCTTCTCAACCAGCCTGGGTCCTGCGGAGGCAATTGCCAGCAGCCCCTAACGGTTATCCCGTTGCTCTCCATTCAACTCCTGTGCCCAGGTCCCACTGACTTCCAGTGGCAAGGTGCCCATCTGCAGATTCCTGCGTATTGTCCCGGGAAGGTATATCTCAGCCCAGTCCCTACCTGGTCCTGAGCAGTCCCTGTACAGTGCAGGTGAGAGTTCCTTATGGCTGTCACAAATGCTTCCTCTCCACAGAGCCTGGTGTCTCGAGGAACAGCTTTGCACCAACTCTGGGCTTGTCCCTGATTGAGTGGATGGGAAGTCTGTGGGGATGGTGCGTGACCACCTGTAGGTCAGGTTGCACCATGCTAACCTGGCTAGCGCATCCTTCCCGTGCTCTGGTCTCTATTGTATTCCCTGCTCTCTCTGATATTTGTGAATGTATCTCCCAGTCACCTGTTTTCTTGGGCTGAGTGTCCCACGATGTTTCTTTGTAAATTCACAATGCTGTTTTCTGAGTGAGCGATGCGCATGCAGGCAGCCGATGGCATTTTTCAGCTCCTTCCCTGGTAGTGGTGTGGTGGGAGGACTATCAGACTGCCATTCTTTTGCCTTGACCCCATTGGGCCTCTTAATAAATGTCTGATGTTATCTAATCTTTAGTGATTCTGTATGGAACCTCTGTCTCCAAGGTACATCATCATCATCATCATTTTATTAATAATAATAGCAAGAATTCATCTAAAGCTTATTGGTTCAAGAACAATGCAATGTACTTTATATTCATTCTATCATTTAATTACTCAATGCATTTCTTATATATTTCACCCCAAATATTTTCCTTTATGACTATAGTGAGAATAACAGTAAAGTCTATCAATATATAAGCTATAAATATATAATCACTATTTACAGCTTATAAAACCTTCAAAATTCAACCTCCAGTAAAACCAGTCATACATTTGGCTGATGAATATCACAATTTTTAACCATAGCATAAAACAAGGACTTAATTTTCAAACAGGTTTAAATATTAATTTATCGGCACCGTCAAATAATGGCAACAGCCTATTCCAGCCTCTTCTATCTCTGCAAAGAAGCTGCGCTTAAATTGCAAATCATTTTTATCAACCCATTAAAACAGACTGTCCATTAGGCAACGCTTGGCCTGCTTCCATTCAGTTTGTCCATGTACTTGAACATTAAAGAATCATAGAAATCAATCTATCTATATTACTTTAGAAAGTTTCTCAATATAATGGGAAGAGAGAAATCATTTTTTAAGAGCTAGCTGAAGTTTGACCTGGTTGAACTAAAAAGCTAATGCAGAAGTCCTCTTATCATAGACAGAATTTCTTTTTTTTTGTGGGGAAAAATACCTTAATGGTCATGTTGGTTGTGAAAATAAGTCCTACTCCCAGGCTAGTCTAACATGGGGGAAATTTAGACAAATCGTGTAGTGTTCTATGGCTATTGCCTCGGTAGAAGTACCTCTCGTTTGTCTGACAATATCCCCAAACTTAATCTGGGCTGTCCCTTAACTTTTCATTCCTGTGATCTTACTGATGCCTGCCTAGTGCTGGAACAGTTGCCCTGGCTTAAGCCATGGCTAACACGGTTGTTTGTGTTGGCCAGGGTCAGTCCAAAAAGAATGAACTCTGGACTCTTATAGGGTTATTGGAAAAGGCACTGTCTCTTTCCCACTGTACTTGAACATGGACTGTAGTGAATGAAGCTCCAGCCCACTACATGTAGCCTAAAAATGCAGTGGACACAGAGGAACCAGAACCCGGTCGTGGAGGAGGAGACCTGGTCCTGGTCACTGCTAGAACCTCTGTATACTCAGTTCTGTTTGACATCAGCTCCACCCCAGAACTTCTTGGTAATATGATACAATCTATTCCACTTTTTGCTTAGGTCAGTTTGGATGGGTTGTTCTGTCACTTGCAAATGATAACACTGAATACTAAAATAGATGGGATTTTGAATCTTCTCCTTAATAGACAAGGGAGACAAGAATTTGGAGTCTTAAAACCTTGAGGAAGAGAAAAGAAATAGAGAAGGTTCTTGGTAGAAAGGCATGGTTTTAGGTAACTGGGGCAAGATTTCCTAGGGCATGAGGAGGGTGTGGCCAAACACATCCTTGTAAGATGCCATTTGTTCTGTGCTACCCAAATCTCCACTGCAAGCCTACCATACCCAAAGAGTGTACCTAAAATGACATCAAAAGAAGAGCACAGCCCAGGAAATGAACTGACCATGGTGTGACTTGATAATTCAGCAGGGTCAAGAAATTCATACTGAAGGTACCCAAAGGACATTGGAAATCTTGAGGATTGGTTGAACCTTCCATCATACTTCAGAGAAGGACTCATGCCATCTTGTGGGAAAATGTATCTATATTGCAAAAAAAAGAGCTTATAATTTTACTTCTTCAACATAAAAATGAGCCTAACTGATTATTTGATTTTATCTAGGAAGAAAAACAATAAGTAAATAATTTTTTAAATATTTAAGTAATTTTGCTAGGCTTGTCAACTATTGTCATATAATATTAAGTGATAGCATTTTAAAATATATCGATTCATTCTGAATTGGCTGGGGTTAAAAGCAGTTAAACTACCATCAATCTTTTACATATTTATGAATCTAAAGAACAGATTCAGGCCAGTATCTCCTATGTAACTGGTGAAGACTCATCCTGCAGTCAAAGGAAATTGTGTGGAGTCCTGGAAATTAATTTAACTCATCTGAGCTCAGTTCTCTCACTGTAAGATTGGGATAACAATATACCTTGTGAAGCTTGGAAGACATGCACATCGTGCTGAGCGTGGTGCAAGGTGCTGAGTACATGGAGGATGCATCTTGGTTATTGTGCTGTTGCTCTTGTTATTACTATAGTTCCCTTCCCTTTATATACTTAATTTGGGCACAGATTTGGTGAATTGGGAATTATGAAAATTTGGGTTCTATTCCAATTACTATTATTAGCTATCCATGGAACCCTTGGTCCTCTAGACCTCAATCTCCTTGTCTCTAAAATGAGGGGTACTGGATAGTCTTTCATACGCCTTCCAGATCTGAAATATCTGGGGTGTGTCACAGTGACTGCATATGTGTAGGTTCATGCTTCTTTATCTCTCTGATAATACACAGTACCTGCTCGATAAATATAAAAGACAGAGACAATTGAATTGATGATGACCCAGTGTCTTTTTCTTCAGAGTGTGTTCTTCATAAACAGTATGCTTCATTCTACATATTTTACCCAAATGCTGGAGAAACTAACATCTTCACACCAATACCGTGAAGAAATCACAGCCCTGATTCAGAGATCCCAGTTGCCACAGAACCGAAATGTGTGCTTCTGTGTTCAGCAGCTATTAATCTGTGTTCCAGGTAAAAGCCTCCACTTTCCCTTCTGCACCTCTAATAAAAAATGTGTTAGGCATGTTTAGGAAAACAGAAAGTAAAAGAAGGCAGGAGAGATTGAAAAAGCGAGGTTTGTGTTAAATTAAGTTTTGAAGTCAGCCATGTCCTTGGAACTATTCCTAGAAAGTTTTCTTCTGCTTCTACTCCACCTTCAATCTTTAAATAGGACAAAGGGTTAAACCTTTTTACTGGGGAAGATATATTTATGAGTATTTACGTGCATTTAGTGAAGAGAGAAAATCTTTCATTAACAGACTGCTGCTGGGGAATATTGATCTGCCTGCTTTACATGAGAAAGTAAATGTGTCCCTTTAACCTTAAATTGGTACATCACACTCTACAAACTCCAATTATCTTGACAAAAATGATTTAACAAACTAGAGAACAATAGGGAGACCTGGGAGGAGGACTCTAGAGGAAGGAAAAGATACTACAAGATCCAGGCCTTAGGCCCCTCACCATGAGAAACCTCAGAAGTGGAAGGAAATAGCATCCCAGAGGGTAAGCTACTCCGGGAGATTTGTCTGTCTGGAAAATGCTGTGTTCCACATTTAATAATGAGATGAGGTCTTGCGGTTTCTGCCGAGCAAAGACAGTTTTGTTTTCAGATAAGTTGGATCATTTGCATCAGCTTGCAAACACGGAATGAGATCCCATGTTAACAACCAAATAAAAACAACTGCATGGTCCCCTCATTTCCCCAACAGTGTTTGGGCTCCCGAAAAACAATTGTTAAATGAATGAATGAAACAAAAAACAATACTATGAATTTTTAAAAATGTTTACTAGAATTTGGTTTAAAAATCAATTTGTATTGCTCCTATTTCTTTGTTTTATTTCTATAAGGTCTTCAAGCCAATTGTCAACTAACAGTGAAGCAATAATTCCTTTATATAGATCAGCCATGATTTTATCCTCCCTTCTTGAATGACGTGGGAAAAATGATTTTCTGGAGGTTACAAACCAGCCTGAAGTTACAAAATCTAGCCTATGATGTGACAATTATTTAAAAGTTTGAATTTGCTATCAACAAGGACAACCCAGAAAATTCCTTTATTTTTTTTCTTTTTTGCTTATCCTAAAGAATCCATTCTCTGGACACTGGAAGATACATTATGGCAAGACAACAGATTATTGCATGGAGCAGTGACTGTCCAGGTTTTTATAGTCTCTACCAGATTCATTGTGCTAGTATGTTTTGCCTACCTGGGTTCTGTAGACACTGAAGCAGCCCACCTTGACATACGGGATCATGTCAAATGAAGGTGACATTGTTTTTAATTTGTCTGGACATATTCCTTAGCTAATTCCACAAAAGAAACAAGTGTGGTAATGGAGGCTACCTACGGACCTTTAGAGTCTGGATAAAATTTCAACAGGAATAAAATGTTGGGATATGGCCATCTAGAAATACTGGGCTTCTCTTTCACTGTCTCTCCCTCACACACACACACACACACACACACACACACACACACAATGCTAAATTGCCAGAACAGCCAAGTACTGATGACTGATAAAAACAGTTTCCATGCCTTGTCTCCATGGTGATGCCAGCTTTTTAAAGAGGGTGTTTTATAAATTAATATTCCTAAGAGAAAAAGAAAACGTCATGCCCATTAGAGGAAAGATTAAGAGGGTTTTGTTGGGTTCTGCTTTCCAACAAATGCTTCTCTTTGATGATATTGCTCTAAACCTTGGTATCCTCTTTTAAGGGAGTGAGCAAATCCAGCTCCTCACCTTGGAACTTTACAATTATCTTTGCTTATTTCCAGTGCCATTTAGACTTCATCATATTTTTACCTTTGTTAAAAATGCCCACGATTTCAACAGAGCCATGCTGGGAGCTTTTGATTGTTAGTATTTATTAGTTCAGAAATTACCTATTTGTTCCCCCTCATCTTTGAGGTGAAATTCCAACAAATGAATTGCAAAATGATTCCTTGATTTTAGCAGGTGATGTTGTTGAAGTTCCTAAGGTGATAACTCCAACATGTAACTCCTAAATGTCCTTTGTATTGAAATTATATGTTGATTTGGCACTTTGTTAGCTTAAAATTATAAAAATGGGACCATTTTTCAAAACTTGCTTTTTCTAGGCACTCATAAATCAGTTCTTATCTCTTCTTTCTCCAAACAATCAACATTTAGTCTTTCTTGTCATTTTTCCCAGGTTCCATTACATGATTTTTATAGCTCAATATTTATGGGCTGTTTAGAACTGAGTTTCTCAAAAAATGCAATACCTGTAGAAAAAAAATGGCGGTGTGATAGGGTCCTCCCACCATACGCTCCCAGGAAAGGAGGTGAAGAACGCCAGCGGCTGCCGGCGAACACGGACCGCTCACTCCAAAAACAGCATTGCGAATGACAGAGAAACAACGCCGAACGCCCAGCCCAAGAAAACAGGTACAAAATTTTCACAAAGATCGGAGGGCGCACGGAGCACAATAGAGCCCAGAGCGCGGGAAGGACGCACTCGCCAGGTCGGCGCAGCGCGACCTGCCCCCCAAGCGGTTACGCGCCTCCCCATACACGCAGTCAGGGACAAGCCCAGAGTTGGGACAGAGCGGTTGCTCGGGCCGGCGAGCCCTGTGGAGAGGAGGAAGTAGCCAGAGCCAGACACAACTCGCAGCTGCAATATACAGAGACTGCCGAGGGCTGGGGAGGAACTGGGCGGGGACCGAGATTCAGCTTCCCGGGACAGTGCGCGGGAACCCGCAGGCCGGCACTGCGCCACTAGAAGTCAGCGGGACTGGGCCCAGGAGTTTATCGGAGAGCGGGACGCGCCCTTAGAGGTTGCTTACAACTACCGGCGGAGAAAAACTGCGCTCCCGGCGCGATCGGAGCCCGGCTGTGCGCCAGGCTGGCGGCGGCCGCCATCTTTACAGCCGCCCGCGCGGAGCCGTGAGCCGCGTCTCTAGCTGCCCCCGGCCCGGCCCAGGGCTCATCCGCTGGGGCGAGACAGGCTTTGCCTGTGGTGGCCAGGGACAGCGGCATCCGTGGGTTCCAGGTGGGACGAGATCCCGGAACTGTAGAGGGGGACCTTTGAGTATTGGAAACAGTTTGCAGCTCGTCCATCTGGTTCTGCTACCCCGGCTCTGGCCTCCGACAACTCCGCTCCGTGCCGGTCCTAGTGCCCGCCCCTCAGGTCCCAGCCTCCTGTACCCAGAGATCGCTCATTTTGAAGGTTGCTGGCCATAGTGACTCATTTGGTATAACTGCTGGTTCCATGACAACCAAATACCTCAAGAGCCACAGGCTGAACCAGAGCAGCTCCCCATAATCCTGCCCACTTCAATAGGGAATTTCGCGCCACCCAAGAGTGCTTCCAGCTGCCACTACTCCCCCTCCCGTGGGAACATCCCCCGGTGGAGACTGCTGGGGTAGAGACGGCCACCGCCTCCCTTGGGTCTATGGTGGAAAAGGGGTGCACAATGGAGATCCCCCATCAACCAGTTTCACGCGGAGACCACATCAGAAGGGCAGCCACACGTGGCTAGATGAGCAACCTCTGAGCTGTGTAGAATTTTCCCAACTCAGCTCTCACACTGCAGCCAAAGGAAATTGTGTTTCTACCAGAACCTCAGGAAGAGCAGGGTCAAAGAACCCCTAGGAGCTACAAGACCCCTCCCAAAGCACAGGGCTTTCGCATACCCCAACTGGGGAATCAGAGTCTGCCACGGACATAACAGAATACCTAGCTAATAGGGAGCGGAGGACTCATATTCTCAAGTACAATCCATTAGCTCAGAGCCCAAGCTGGGAGGTCATTCTCACCACACTCCACTGGGAAGAGGAGAAGACCACAGGTCAGAGTTAACTCAAATCCAACAAACTTGCCTAAAATACACCTAAGGCAATACAGGCCACTACTTCTCTCCCTGGCTTTGCCAAGGAAAAATAATTGGGCCTGGTGACAGGGCAATAACTAGCTCTAACACCCCCAGCTCTCGACCAAGAGACAGATGAGAAAAAAACCAGCGAAAGAACTCAGGGAACATGAAAAATCAGAGTGAAAAGTCACCCCCAAAGAAATTATCAGTTCCTCAGCAATGGATACCAACCCAAAGAAATGGGTAGAATGACAGAAGAGGAATTTGTTTATGGATTATAAGAAAGCTCAATGAATCAAGAGAAAATTGATCCACACAAAGAAACCACAGAAAATGCAAGAAATGATGAAAAATTCTCCAAAAATAGAATGAAAATCAATAGAAATCTGAAATGAAGAGCATTCAAGGATCTACAAAACACAGTGGAAAGCCTTAAGAATAGGCTGGACCATGCAGAGGAAAGAATTTCAGAGCTAGAAGACAGCTCCTATGCACTAAATAAATCAGCTGAAGAGAAAGAACACAAAAACAAGAGACAGGAAAAAAGCATACAAGAAATGTGGGATTATGTAAAGAGGCCAAACATAAGATAATAGGTATCCCTGAGGGAGAGGAAGAAAATTTGCATGGGCTGGAAAATTTTTGAAGGAATAATAGAGGAAAATTTCCATGGCTTAGCCAGAAATCTCGACATCCAAGTACAAGAAGCACACAGGACTCCTGGGAGAGTCAACGTGAAAAGGCATTCACCACGCCACATAATTATTAGACTGACCAAAGTAAACACAAAAGAGGCACTCCTCAGAGCTGTAAGACAAAAAAAGGAGGTAACCTACAAAGGGAAACCCATCAGATTAACTGCAGATTTCTCAACTGAAACCTTACAAGCCAGAAGGGAATGGGGAGACATCATCAATCTCCTAAAACAAAACAAAGGTCAACCCAGAATTCTGTATCCTGCCAAACTAAGCTTCTTATATGAGGGAGAAATAAAGACCTTTCCAGATAAGCAATCACTGATAGAATTTGCGAAATCCAGACCGGCCTTGCAAGAAATGCTTAGACCTGCATTATACACTAACCAGCGCAACAGACACCCACCTATGTAAAATTATGCAAAGGCTAAAACCCCAGAAACCAGATTCCACAATGACGCAAGAGGTAAAACAAAAGATACCACCCAACAGAATAATCAGAAATTTACCCCAAATATCAATTCTCTCAATAAATGTAAATGGCTTGAACTGCCCATTGAAGAGACATAGGCTGGCTGAATGGATTAAAAAATACAAACCAAGTATCTGTTGTCTTCAGGAAACACACCTCACACACAAAGACGCATTCAGACTCAAGGTGAAAGGATGGAATACAATTTTTCAGGCTAATGGAAACCAAAAGAAATCTGGAGTAGCCATCCTCATTTCAGATGACATCAACTTTAAAGCAATAAAAGTAAAGAAGGACAAAAATGGACACTATATAGTGGTGAAGGGAAAAATTTCACAAGAGGATTTAACAATCCTAAACATTTATGCACCCAACACAGGAGCACCCAGGTACATAAAGCAAATGCTGCTAGATCTAGACAACATAATAAGCAGGAATGCCATAATTGCAGGGGACTTCAACACCCCACTGACGGAACTGGACAGATCCTCCAAACAAAAAGTAAATAGAGAAATAAAAGACCTAAACAGGACTCTAGAACATTTGGGCCTAACAGATATCTACAGAACACTCCACCCAAATAACACTGAATATACATTCTTCTCATCAGCTCATGGAACTTCTCTAAAATTGACCACATCCTAGGCCACAAAACAGATCTAAACAAATTCAAAAAAATAGAAATCATACCATGTATCTTTTCAGACCACAGCGGAATAAAATTAGATATCAATTCCAACAGAAACTCACATCTTCCTCCAAAAACTTGGAAACTAAACAATCATTGATGAATGAGTATTGGGTCAAAGAGGAGATTCAAAATGAAATCAAAAGATTCTTCGATCTAAACGATAATGGGGACACAAGTTATCAAAATCTGTGGGATACAGCAAAAGCAGTCTTGAGAGGAAAATTTATCGCCCTAAATTCCCACATCCAAAAGACAGAAAAGTCACAAATCAGTAAACTAATGAATCATCTTAAGGAAATGGAAAAGGAAGAGCAAAGCAATCCTAAAACCAGCAGAAGAAAAGAAATAACCAAAATTAGAGCAGAATTAAATGAAATCGAGAACAAAAGAACAATACAGAAGATCAATGAAACGAAAAGCTGGTTCTTTGAAAAGATAAACAAAATAGACAGGCCACTTGCCAGGTTGACCAGAAGCAGAAAGGAAAGGACTCTAATAAGCTCAATTAGAAATGAAAAAGGAGAAGTCACAACTGATACCATGGAAATACAAAACATCATCTTTGAATACTACAAAAATCTCTATGCCCACAAACACGAAAACGTGGAGGAAATGGACAAATTCTTAGAAACACACTACCTCCCTAGGCTCAACCAGGAAGAAACTGAATTTCTAAACAGACCAATATCAAGCACCGAAATTGAAGCAGTAATTAAAAATCTACCACAAAAAAAAGTCCCGGACCAGATGGGTTCACACCTGAATTCTACCAAGCCTACAAAGAAGAACTGGTGCCTATACTGCAGAAATTATTTGAAAATATCCAGAAGGATGGAATCCTCCCAAACTCATTCTACGAAGCCAATATCACCTTGATACCAAAGCCAGGAAAGGACACAACAAAAAAAGAAAACTACAGACCAATATCCCTTATGAATATAGATGCAAAAATTCTCAATAAAATCCTTGCAAACCGAATTCAAATGTACATCAAAAAAATAATCCATCATGATCAGGTGGGCTTTATTCCCGAGATGCAGGGATGGTTCAACGTACGCAAATCTATAAATGTAATTCACCATATAAATAAAAGCAAGAACAAAGATTATATGATCCTTTCAATAGATGCAGAAAAGGCTTTTGACAAAATCCAACACCCTTTTATGATAAGAACTCTTAACAATATAGGCATAGATGGCTCATTCCTAGAAACTATTAAAGCCATATACGATAAACCCACAGCCAATATCATACTGAATGGGGAAAAATTGAAGGCATTCCCCCTTAAAACTGGCACCAGACAAGGGTGTCCACTATCTCCACTTCTTTCAACATAGTGCTAGAAGTCCTGGCCACAGCAATTAGACAAGACAGAGGAATCAGGGGCATCCAGATAGGGACAGAAGAGGTCAAACTTTCACTATTCGCAGACGATATGATATTATACATAGAAAACCCCAAAGATTCAACCAAGAGATTACTGGAATTGATAAATGAATTCAGCAAAGTCTCAGGATACAAAATTAATACACACAAATCCATAGCCTTCATATATGCTAATAACAATCAAGCCGAGAAACAAATTAAAGATGCTATACCTTTTGCAATAGCACCAAAGAAAATTAAATATTTAGGAATATATCTAACTAAGGAGATCAAAGACCTATATAGAGAGAATTATGAAACACTGAGAAAGGAAATTGCAGAGGATGTAAATAGATGGAAAACCTTACCATGCTCTTGGATAGGCAGAGTCAACATAGTAAAAATGGCTTTGCTACCTAAATTAATTTACAGAATCAATGCAATCCCTATCAAAATACCAACATCATTTTTTGCCGATCTAGAAAAAATAATTCTACGCTTCGTTTGGAACCAGAGAAGACCCCGTCTAGCCAAAGCAATCTTAAGCAAAAAGAACAAATTGGGAGGCATCTGTCTACCAGACTTCAAACTATACTACAAGGCTATAGTAACCAAAACTGCATGGTATTGGCACAAGAACAGACATGTAGACCAATGGAACAGGACTGAGAACCCAAATATAAAACCAACCTCATACAGTCACCTGATCTTTGACAAATTCCAGAAAAACGTACACTGGGGAAAAGATTCCCTATTCAACAAATGGTGCTGGGAAAATTGGATGGCCATATGTAGAAGACTGAAAGTGGACCCACACCTCTCACCTCTCACAAAAATCAATTCACAATGGATAACAGATCTAAACCTAAGACATGAAACCATAAGAATTCTCGAAGAAAATGTTGGAAAAACTCTTATGGACATTGGCCTAGGCAAAGAATTTAGGAAGAAGACCCCCAAAGCAGTCACAGCAGCAACAAAAATAAATACATGGGACCTGATCAAATTGAAAAGCTTCTGCACAGCCAAGGAAACTATCACTAGAGTGAACAGACAACCTACAGAATGGGAGAAAATATTTGCATGCTACACCTCTGATAAAGGGCTTATAACCAGAATCTATACAGAACTTAGGAAAATCAACAAGAAAAAATCAAACAACCCTATTAAAAAATGGGCAAAGGACATGAACAAAAACTTTTCCAAAGAAGACAGAATGATGGCCAGCAAACATATAAAAAAGTGCTCAACTTCTCTAATCATCAGGGAAATGCAAATCAAAACCACAATGAGATATCACTTAACTCCAGTGAGATTGGCTCATATCAAAAAATCCCCAAATAACAAATGTTGGCGGGGATGTGGACAGGTAGGAACACTCATACACTGCTGGTGGGACTGCAAATTAGTACAACCTCTATGGAAAAGAATATGGAGATATCTCAAAGAATTAAAAGTAGAATTACCATTTGACCCAGCAATCCCACTACTGGGTATATATCCAAAAGAAAAAAAGACATTTTATAATAAAGACATCTGCTCTCGAATGTTCATAGCAGCACAATTCACAATTGCAAAGTTGTGGAAACAACCCAGGTGCCCATCAATACACGAGTGGATCAATAAAATGTGGTATATGTATACCATGGAGTATTACTCAGCAATAAGGAACAATAGTGAATTAACACGTCTGGTATTATCCTGGTCGGAGCTAGAACCCATTCTTCGAAGCGAAGTGTCACAGGATTGGAAAAACAAGCACCACTGGTACTCACCATCAAACTGGTACTAACTGATGAACACTTACATCACACAGGGCAATAACATTCATCAGAGGGCGGGCGGGCGGGAGGGGGGTGGAAGGGATGGGAAAAACTCTCACTGAATGGATGTGGGGAGCACAGTTTGGGAGACGACCACGATTGTGGCTCTGACACGGGCAGAACAGGGGCAATGTGTATGGCCAAAGTGTTGTACCCCCATGATATTCTGAAATTAAAAAAAAAAAAAATAAAAAAAAAAAATGCAATACCTTGTACATTGCCTAATCCATTCCTCAAATATAAACAAGCTTTAAAATACAGATACAAAGTTTCATTATGGATAAATCTCCAAAGTTCATATGTTTTTAAAAATACTCATCAAAAGTTTTATACATGCACATACACATAAAAAAGTAAAATAGGTACAACAATTATTTTCCATGAGAACAAATTCATGTTAAAATGTCCATGCCTCTCACAAGAACATTCTCAGTTGGAAAGCTCCTCTTTTTTTAGCACTGTAAAACTCCATAGATTATCCCTTGCTCTCAAATGCCTGTGTGTATATTTATAATAACAGGAGAAGGGGAAAAAGTCCTTTAAACAGGAAACTTGCTTCTCCTGGCGCTTGAGTTCTGTTGAGCAGTGCCAGCAGCCTCACACACAATGATGATTTGCACTTAAGCCGTTAGCTTTATAGACTCCCCCCACATGCAGTCTGAGACAGAAGCCCTGGTTTCCTGTGCGGCATTGTGCTGACATTCTTATACAGAATGCTTGTTAAAGGCATTGTCATGCATTTCCAAGGGACCTTAAAAAATAATAAATCCAAGCCATCTTGCTATTATTTTCATGAATGCCAGTTTCTGACCTTATCTTTTGGCACCGCCTAGCAGTAATTTTTCCGCACCTCTATACTATGGGTATTGTCAAAGAAAAAGTCTGTAAGGTCTTATTCTTTAGAGAATTATTCCATTTTCCTAAGACATTTTCTGGGATGAACAATTCTGCATAGGGATAAATAAAGGCTGATAAAAATGGTCACCCCATAATGTAGTTTTCCCAAGAAAAGCCAGAAAACTGGGGACACTGTGAACCCTGATCCAAACATAAGTCAGTAAGAGGATGTTGAAAAAGTGAGGCCAACCTATGGCATAAATGATTGCCTGAAATAGAGGTGAAAATGCCATTATGGTAAGAGCCATCGCCCAAAGCCTTTGGAAGTTCTGCGCTCTATTTATAGTGTGAATTTATAAAGTTTGCCTTATATTTGCCACCATGAATATATTACTAATGATAGTCAAGGTGCTAAAGTTTGCAAATGGTTAATGTCCTCAAAGCAATAAATTAAGTCCTGCCGCAGTGGTTAATGCCATTTGTCATGTGTGTTCAATGAATGAGGGGATACATTTATGAATGAATGAGAACTACCTCCTTCAGGTAGGACTGATTCTGTTAGTAACCTCCACCTTCTGTGGGCAGCCTTCTGTGAGCAGTGAAAATAGAGTGAGTCCAGCTCATTCCAAATTGTATCTAACTCTTCTTTAAAACAATGTCATTATTTTTCATAAGTCTTCAACTTACACACATCAACTGTTTGATATTGTTTATACCATGAATTTATTATAAAAGATATAAACACATGTACACATTAAATCATGTATGTATCAACTTTCAATCATTGTCTATCTTTACCACAAATCAGGTATTCTTAACGAGGGTGATGTAGAAAAGAACTTTATTGTCACCATCTCTTGCTTTTGTCTGCTCTGTATTCCTTCTTTATGGGGACTCCTCCCTCATCCATATGGTCCTGATGAAGCCCACAGGAGTTGGTCAGTGACCCACAGGCTGGACAGTCATGGGAATGCATCTGCTTGGCCAAGCCAATCTGTCTTTATCCAGAACATTTCCAAACTCAAATTAGAATGTGAGAATTAAATGTCTCTAGCTCTTGTATCATGAGGTATAACCATGTGTGCTTAGGGTTACTTTGGCCATCTTCCAAGATGAATGGAGAGAGCCTCATGGTTCTCACAGAACCAGTTTGTCAAAGAAGCAGAGCTGAAAGAGAATGGAAGAAAAAAATGTATTGTTTTGAGGTATCAGAGGTGACTGTGCTTGAAGTAGATTCCCCACTTATGTAATATACTAAGTTTCAATCTTTGCACAAATGAGTTTGAGTGTAGTTTCTGTCATTTGCAACCAAAGGGCACTGACAACCAGAGCGTGTTTCACGTTGCTTAGAGTCAGGAGAGTATACTTAGCTCTAATTTAGCTAGGCTGCTTTGTTGTACTTGGGGTTAAAATCCCTAAGGGCCTTTTTTCTCTCCCTAATGGAAATGATTCTACTGTAGTTAGTTTATGAGCTGATAATCATAGTGAGTCATATCTTTGGATCTGTTTTGCTAATCCAAATTACCATGCCTGTTCCTCTGAGCAACAAGTGAACAATTTTCCCTTCACCTGGCCTTCCATACGTACTGGCTTCTTCCTGGTAGATGGCAGAAAAGCAGAAGAGAAACTTTCAGCCCTCTATTCTACATTCCCATGAGGTTTATACCAACTCTTACCTCCTAAAAATTGTTACTTAGCCAACTATTCTTTCCTGTCATTCCCCTATCAAAAATAACTTTTTATAGTTATTATATATTAAATATCTTAAGTTTTCAAAACTAAGTATATTGGCTATTCCTTCTAAGCTTTTTTCTTATAGGGCCTTTGTCTCTTTAAAAAGCATATGTGTACGTGTTTGTATGTGTAGTGTGTGTATAATTTATCCTTTCAAAAGAGAATTATTTCAATCATAAATTCACAGAGATTTACTCACAACCTCATCAGAGTAGGGTTCTCAGTTTGAGATTGTTGAAAAATTATGGAGCAAATAAATAAATGGTTCAAGCATAGCTTCTCAAAGGCTAATCCATAAAGTGGCTACATTAGCATCATCTTGAGAAACTACTTAAAATACTGATTCCTAAGAACTATTTACTATGATTTAGTAGACCTTTATTCGGTTCTGGGATTCCATACTATTTTTTAAAAGTGCTCTTTAGGTTGAGGTACTTCCTTCTAAGATTTTTAAACACTACTCTTGGGACAAAGAAAATAAATAATAATTAAGTTGGGTAATTGAGCCTATGGAAAAAGTATAATGAATGAGAAGTCAGCCGGGAGAGGAAATAAATTAGAATTCATTAAGAACAGGTAGGAAAATTTACTATATTGGGATTATATCTTTCATCCACCATGACTCCCATATGAAGAGACTCACCTGGGTGGGAAGGGGTGTGGGTTAGTCACAAAGGCCGTTTGAGGTAATGTAATATTGTAGTGAGATGCTGGGTCATGAGTCAAGTATTGGTTTGGCTCCAGCCAAACCATGTGACTCTGAGTAAGCCACTTAACTGCTCTGAACCTCACTTTCTCATTTGTAAAGCCCTGTAATGTTAATAGCTCCTTCACAGTATTTTTATGAGGGCTAGAATAAATCATGCAAGGAAATGTGCTTTGAAAACTGTAAATAAAGTGCATAAATTCAAGTTCTTACTACTAAGAAGTAGCTGGTTATAAGGACTGTTTGATGCTTAAGAAGATTGGAATAAAGTCCAACAGCAGGCATCTTACTTTCTGTTTAGAACAGTATTGCTGTTAGGTAGTTTGTTTCTATTTATAATATTTGAGGTCATAGATTCCTTTGAGAATATGATTCTCAAAAGACAGATTCTCTTTCTGGACATTGCCCATGTGCATAAAAAATTTTGAAGACAATTTCTGGTTATTATGGACTGGGTTAGGAGCTCTGTTTTTAACTTTAATTTGATTCTTTCTTCATTTTTTTCTCTCCATTACTTGGATGTGAGCTTCAGAAGGACATGAACTTTGATTTGCTCTCTGCTGCCTTAGCAGCACCAGTTAACAGTGTCTGGCCCATATTAGGGGCTCCATAGCTACGTGGTGAACATATGAGTGGATTCTAATGTACACCAGTACAGAGCTAGGTTCGTGGAGCTAATGAGATAAATAATAACACAGCCCCAATGACCAAGGCTTCTAGTGGAGGGAGAGTACAAGCAGATAAGCACATAACTGCTAAGGAAATATTGGTAAGATATGTACCAAAAGGGAAGTCTGCTGCACTTTAGAAATATTGCAGAGGGAATGACAGGAAGTTGACCTTTGCAAAGGGCCTTGAGTGTGGATTTTAAATGTAGAAAGAGTCAGGGAGTAAATTCCAGAGTTATAGAACAGCTTGAGAAAAGTATAGAAAAAGTTTAATAATAGGTCCGAAGTTGAAACTAGCCACTATGAGAAGTTGAAACTCATATGCTTTGTCGAACATCAGTTTTTTAAAAATGAGAAATATTACTTAAAAATATAAATGTTTGCCTTCTGTTTGATGGTAGCAAGGTATAGCAAGTCTGACTCCATTGCTGGAAACAATTAGCAGGTAAGAGTCACTGCTTGTTGGAAGCTTGCTGTTGAAGACCAACAGCGCTTAAGTATATGAATGTAGAACAAAAAGATTTAAACAATGATGGATAAATATTTATATGCAATTAGTATGGATGAGTATGAATTGAATGATGGGTGCAGAAGCAGACGTGATCATTGTAGGAAAATATCTGGTAAAGGGGTTGCTGCAAATTTTGGAGAGGAGATTGCATAGGGTTGTTTTTATTTGTTCGATTTAGAAATTTTAATCCTTTAATTCAGTGATTGTATCCATGGCTCATGGACTGACAGTTTCTAATATGTAAATCATCATGTTAATTGCCCCCCCACCAAAAAAAAAAAAAAAAAAGTGCTGCTGATGCCCAGAGCCTGGCCCCAAGCAAGAGAGAAGACAAGACATAGGAGAAAGATTAGAAACCTCAGCAGCCAGGGCTGGAGGAAGAGAAAGTAATTTGCTTTGACCCAGGCAATAAATCTGCTGGGCAGTAATGACCATCTCTTGACTCTGGTAGTGGCATTGATCAAGTACACTGTCGCAGGCTGTTCCCCCCATTCCTCTGAACCACAAAACCTCTCCTGATTGTTCATGTCACGATTTATGAACAAATATCAGAGAGCAGAGATAAAGGGATGATAAAGGTACAATGGCCTCGTTAAGTTAATGTGAGCCCTGATTGAAATCATCACAGATGCCCTTCTGTGGACCAAAGGAGTATACTGCCTTCTGTTTATATTATTATTATTATTATTTTTAACCTGTAGAAATGTTCCCAGAACTTGATGTTTAGAAAATTTCAAAGTTGTCATAGGAACAAAAAAACAAGAGCAGATCAAAGGGAATATACAATTCAATTTTATTGGTGACTCAGCCAACTGGGTGTGGTCACAAAGAAGTTGTTTATCTTCCTCATCTGCAAATTTTGGGCCAAAGTTTCAAATATGAGGTGAAGCAGATTTTTTTTTTGCCTCCCACCCTGATTTGTTACAAAAAGTCTTCTAAGTTGTTGGATATAGTGATCCCTGATTAGTGACCTAGTTGCATTTTCTTTGTCACTTGAAATTAGCATGATATGCATAAAGTAATATTTAACCTGCATTTTAAAATTGTCATTAATTATTTAATATGTACAAAATTATATTTATATCAAATATAAGTCATGAAAAAAACATAAATCTCCCTATGCTCGTTGTCTAGCTAAAGAAATGAAACATCACTGACATCGCCCTCTTCCAACACACCACCCTCGCAGAACCCATTCATCTGCCTCCCCACAAATAGGCCATGAGTATTATGGGTTTTGTGATTCATTGTCCTCTTGTTTTCTTTATCGTTAGACTACATGTACATACAGTACTAAGCAACGTATTGCTTAGTTTTGTATGCCTTTGGAATTTCTATTAGTGGAGTTATACATAATGTATTCTTCAACTCCTTTTTTCCTTATTGAACATTACATTTTTAAGATTCATTGATGTCAATACGGGAACTCTGGGCCAGGGGTCAGTCAGCAAACTACAGCCCATGGGCCACCTGTATTTTATTTTATTTTATTTTTTTATGGCCAGATAGTTAAGAATGTTTTTTCTGTGCATATTTTAAATGGTTATATTTAAAGTAGTTTCATAAATATAATAGTTATACAAGTACCTACATAATAGTCTCAATTTTACCTCTTAGTCTGCAAAGCCTAAAATATTTACTCCTGGGTTCTTGAAGAAAAAGCTTGCTGACTCATGCTCTAGGCCACTAATTTCATTGTAAGATTTTTATTTTTTTAATATGCCACAATTATAAAATATCCAGTCTCAAGTTGAAGGCCATTTTGGTTCTTTTTTCTATGAGTTTGTTTTCTATGATAAACATTCTACTATAAACACTCTTGGCCCAGTCCTTTGGTATACAAATTTCTCCACAGTATATGTCAGATGGTAAGTTATGTGCATCTTCAGTTTTACCAAACAATGCCATATCTTTTCCCAAAATAGTTGTGCTAATTTATGGCCCCACCAGCAGTGCCATAATAACAGTAAAAGGAGCTATCTGTCTGTTTTCTCCATTTCTCTTCCCAAACTTAGCCATCTATTGCTCCCTGTATGACTGTGGTTTTAGAGAAACCAAGATAAATAAAATCACCAATGACTATGTCCTAAGGCATTACACACATGTATGCATTTTAAAAATAAATCTCTCAATAGACTATCAAAAGTTCCTGATAGGTGCTGTTTTATTAAGCTATTATAATATTCTATTAATTGATCTTAAGATAATTTTATTCAAAATTGTATTGAATTTTATATTTATGCTATATATTTATATATACATGATACTCAAATGTTAATGACATCTTTGTTAGTGTATCACTTTTTAATTTTAAAGACATTTTCTAATTATAGTTCTAACTATATATACACAAATATAACATTTCAAGTTACAAAATGAAGTTTCAATAGAAATAATGGCAATAGCAGTTTATGCTGGATGAAATATGATTTTTGTGTGTCTCAAAATGTTCAAGGAGACAAGAAAGTCTGACAACCAGGTTATAACCTCTAAAGGCCATTTTGTTCTCTGAGTTGATTTCTAAGACCATATTCTCATTCTCAGAGAAATTGTACTTCATCATGGAAATGTGAGCCAATCCATCTTGGAGAATGGTACTTATGTAGATGGCTCTATTTAGAAATACTATTATAAAGCTAACCCAGGAAGTACAATTTTCCTCCCTAACCAGCATGTCTTTGGAATTATTTTCCTTGCAGATCAATGGAACAGAGAATAGAATTGGCTTCTCTTTGTTGGCATTCATACTTCAGGTACCCCCAAGTGCTTTGTGTAATGAAAAACAGCAATGTTGGTGCCTTTAATAAAACATTGACAATAATGCTTTCTTTTTCCCTGGCATTAGCACAGAAATGGAACTGATTTGGAGTCAAACAGCATGAGAAAAGATGCATTTCCTTAGTTTAATACATCTGAAAAGGATACGTAATTATAGATTTGTCAAAGTTCTGAATCAGTAAACTCCTGTTATCCAGAGTGGCCAGAGGGTAAAACATCCATGTTTATTTTCTGTTATGTGTCTGTCTTCACTTCGTGATGAATACTTGAGGACAGGGACTATATTGCCTTTGCCTGTTTATTACCAGGCACGTAGCTCCCTAATAATTGAAAGCACATACGTATGAATAAATACCATAGATTAAATAGGTGCTCCCCTATATTCCATGAGATTATGATATCAAAATTGAGTACATTTTTATTGATTTCCTTAGGTGTGCTAGACGGCAATTATCAATATTTATAGGAGTAGTTTCCAATATTTGTACCAAAACAACAGCAAATATGGTGTTATTAGTCATTAATAATAATGTTATTAGCACTTCCAAAAATTTCAGTGTCTTCTAGCCATTGCTCTGAATGTTATTATTGGCTTTTTTATTTTTAATGTGAGCACTGGCTTCATAATTTTATAATTTAGTTCAATGAGAACGTAACTATGTGTCTACTGTGTCCTATCACTCTACAACCATTATTGGGAATAGAAAATAAGTAAGGAACAGCCTCTAAACCTAAGGATCTTACAGGGGTGTGGGGAAATAGGGTGAGTCTTGACAGCTTCAAGCAACCAGAAAACAAATGCTAAATGCAAATTGTTGATGCACTGGGAGAGGTGATATAGGCAAAAGTGGTAAGGGGTGAGTCAAGAAAAAGAGCTGTGGGCATCTGAGTTGTCAGGGGAGGGCAATGGAAGATCAGACAGGAAGATGAACGCTAAAGGCTGCAGAGATTTCAGAGTGTGGGAGGTTCAGTGGCATCCACCCTGACCTGTCCAGTCTCATACCCACTGTCATTTGTGAAAGTGGAAACGGTCATGTGCTGTAAGAAGGGAGGACCAATTGTTTATATTTCCGGTAGGTTGGGTGATGGAAGATGATTTTGTCACCTGCACATTGGCTTGTTTTCTCCTGGTTGCCAGGGCTCTCATGGTGAGGGAAAGACTGAGGGAATTAACTGGACTCCGAACGTTACCATGTGTGTCATTTTTGTTGTTGTTGTTAATCCGCTACTGATGTGCTATTTCTAAAACCATTGTCAGCAGAACTGCTTTAGCGTTACAACTGTCCAGCACCGGAGAACACTTCCTTCTCTCCACATTGCCCTGCCCTGCTCTT
The DNA here is from genome assembly GCA_023783475.1 of Daubentonia madagascariensis. NCBI lineage: Eukaryota > Metazoa > Chordata > Mammalia > Primates > Daubentoniidae > Daubentonia > Daubentonia madagascariensis. The sequence goes on along the minus strand of JAKFHU010001640.1, from coordinate 6,391,338 downwards.
CTCTTCCTTTCTCTCCCTTCTACTTGCAAGCTAAAGATCCCAACGTCAATGTTTTCATGAAATTGCAGACAGAGCCTGATGAGAGATTCCCTAGAACTTTAGATAAACAGAACTGGATATTAATTGAGCTCTGATTCATACATTCTGTGGCATCATAGGCAGTTTACTTAACTTCCCTAAACCTTGGTTTCATCAATTATAAAGCAAAGAAGGGAAATACCTGCTTTGCAGAACTACATTCAAGATTAACTGATGCATATAAGATACCTAATTCATTGCCTAGTCCCATAGTAATTGCTCAAAATATTTAACTTATTAGTAAAGCTCCTTATGGGGCAGAAATGGGGCAAAGTTCTTTTGTTAGGAGCCCCACATACAATAACATCTTCATTTTCGTAATGGTCCTGAGATGAAGGAATTATCATCCTTCATTAACAAAATACTTTTGTATCTCAGAGAAGTTAAGTGACTTCTCTGGCTTAACTAGCTATGTGAAGTAACTTCACTGCACCTGGATTTAAACCCACATCTGTCGGGCTCTGAAATGCATGCTGTCGTAAAGTACACCATGTTGCCTTCACGATGAGGAACGTGGGACACCAGATTCCAAATGGTCAAATGTTTTGCATATAGTTACTGAGTTCACTTCATTAGCAGTGGAGTCTAAATGAGAATACAGTAATCTTCATCAGACAACAAAATTTTCAAAATAGTCAATTATCATCAAAGAACTAGTTGGATTGCAGTTAGCCTGTTTTTTTTTTTTTTAAATTTCAAAATATTAAGGGGGTACAAGTGTTTTAGGTTACATGGATCGTTTTTGTAATGCTTGAGTCGCGGCTATAGGTGTGCCCATCACCCAAATAGTGTTCATAGTACCCATTAGGTTGGTTTATTCCTCTCCCCCCTACTGCTGGTTGCTTTCCACTGAGTTTAACTTCCCTCTGTATGTGCGTGCTCATCAGTTAGTTCCAATTTAGTAGTGAGTACATGTGGTGTTTGTTTTTCCATTCTTGAGATACTTCACACTTCGGATAATGGTCTCTAGTTCCATCCAGATTGTTGCAAAAGGTATTAATTCATATTTTTGATGGCTGAGTAGTACTACATGGTGTACATATACCACATTTTCTTAATCCACTCATGAATTGATGGGCACTGGGTTGATTCCACATCTTTGCAATTGTGAATTGTGCTGCAATAAACATTCAAGTGCAGGTGTCTTTTTGATAAAATGACTTCTTTTCCTTTGGGTAAATATATTCTGTTGAATTTCATTTTAAAGCCACCAGAGCAATACTTGTCAGGGACTAGAAATACAAAATTATAAATAAAAATGGCTCAAATGGCTTTACTTGAGTGGGAGATGCCCAATCTTTCACTAAGGTGATATGTTTCTTTGGGACATGTTCAACTATGGAAGAAGAGTTCTCTTCCCTAAACCTTAGGGATAACCCATTTTCTCTAGATGGTCATTTACGGAGTGATGATGAGATTAAGCCTTCAGGTATCTGAGTTATGGTTTTTCTGCTTGAGATCTGCACTCAGCGACGATGCCCAACGCCAGCTCCTTCTCCTATTGCTTAAGTCGTCCTCATCCCCCCTCCCTCTTCATCCTCTCTTCCTTTGCTTCCTCCTCCTCCTCCCTGTCTTCTTCTCTCCTACTTTACCTATTTCTTCTTTATTCCCCATCTCCACTGTCCTATTCCCTCCTCCTTTATCCCTCTTTCCTTCCCATGTTTTTCCTTCCTCTTTGCTCTTCTCCCTCCATGCATCCTTATCCCCCAATTCCAATTTGTTTTTAATTGAAATTTTGTTGAGATGATTGTAGATTTACAGGAATTTGCAAGAATTAATGTGAAGAGATCTCCATGTACAATTTATCCAATTTCCCAGTAGTAATATTTTGCAAAACTATAGTATAATATCACAACCAGGATATTGGCATTGAGGTACTCCACCAGTCTTATTTAGATTTCCCCAGTTACTTGCACTCCTTTGTGAGCGTATATGTATTTGTATGTAATTCTATACAATTTTATCACATATGTAGGTAAATAAATCCACTACCACAATCAAGATACTGAACAAATCCAACACCGCAAAGATCCCTCATGTTTTTCTTTTATAACCACTCCCACCTTCCTGCTGCCCCACCCCTCAAACCTTGGCGACCACTAATCTGCCCTCCAATTATAAAATTTGGGCATTTCAAAAATATTATGTAAATGTAAATGGTTCAGTGGCCATAAAATCACAAATATTAAGGAACATGGTAAGAGAGTCATTAGATATCTGAGCTTCTAGACAAGACCCAGGAGGTATGAAGTAGCCAATGGTCAAGACCCCACAGACGGGCTGGGACGGAGGGAAGCATTCAAGACAGCAGGTATGGTGGGCTAGAGAAGCTGGCACGCTCCCAGGCACAAAATGTTTAAATGGGTTAAACTTCTCCTGCCCAGAAATACTTAATGATGGTTTACAGGAAGTGGTATTGAGTGACACATTGGGATAATCCATTCTTAGAAAGGATGCTGATAGAAAATTGAATACACTAGTACAAATGAGTTGAATTGTTCCTCCATTTTCTGAACAGAAGAAAGCAACAATTGGAGGGAATAAATTGCTCTCACAAGAGTAGTGGCTATAGAAGCATGCAAATAGATCAAGGTCATCCTGGATTAACAATTACTCTGGCATTTTACAGCATGCATTGGAAGAACAAAACTCCCACAAAATCAATTGACAAAAATTGCAGCTAAAGGGAACTCTGAGCAAGGGTGGTAGCAGAGACTAAGAAAAAGCAGAGTATAATAATCCATTCCTGAAAAGATACATAAACTAATCCCAGTACAGGTGACATGAAGGAAGTGTCAGGTATGGACCACAAAGTAGGCTTTCAGAAGACACTAGACCAGATCTGACCATGTGAGAATAGAGAATATTTTCTTGCCCCAGATTCTTCTGAGAAAGAAATAGAAATTGACATCAGATCATCCTAAACACTATTTACACTTTCACACACTCAGGCTTTAAGCCACGTACAGTTAAACATACTTATATCTCATTGCAGAGTGGAGACCCATTCATTACAAACTTTTTTTTTCTTTTGCCTCCAGTAAGTCAAGAGTTAATAAGCCACTTCACGTACTGCTCATTGATTTAACAACTTCCTCAGGGACAGGGACCTTTTCCTATTTTCCAGTCTATCCTCAGAGCCCAGGGCAATTTATTTATTCAAAAAACACTCACTGAACACTTACCATCTGCCGGGTACTGTGGATACCATCCAGACATTGAATAAAATAGACCTAATCGTTTCTTTTGTTGCAACTTAGACTCTGGTAGAGATATTTCCTTATTTATTCAACCAATAAGTATTTGGTAAATACCTATCATGAGCTGAACTCTGTTCTAGATACTGGGCATAGAAAATAGTGAAGCTTGTTATGAGAAAGACAGACAGATGTGCGGTATCTGGAATAAAACTGTGCAGAGAGATAGCATCGATTGGTGTTAGAGAACACTACTGGAATGGCCACATAAACTAGAAGGTCAGCAGAGAAGAGATAATATTTAATCTGAGCTCAGCATAACAAAAGCGAGTCAACTATGGAAAGTGCTGGGAGTGGAGGATTTCAGGCAGATTAAATGTTTAGCAAATAATTAAATATAATTGTTTAATAAATATTATCCTAAGTGTCATACTTATTTTTATGATATGCATTTTTCTTTATTTTCATCCATACTAAATTTCTATGATTCTAAAACATATATACAGAGAAACTCGGCCAGTTTTCCCTCTACACAGAAAGTGTTTCCCATGTGGTTAGCAACTTTTGATAGTTCTTATACCTCCTAATTCAGGGTAGTTGTTGATGACCATGCTCTAGGGATAAGGCTTGACTTTTACTTCTGCCTTTAGGGCAAAAGATAACAGCTTTTTGCAAAGCTAGTTTTAAATTGCCCGAGGTTCAAGATATTGAGTTGAATAACATACAAATCAACAGAAAAAGACTCAACAATTGACACTCATTGTTTGAAAAAAATATTAAAAGCTATGCTAAATTGATCATAACATGCTCAAATACATGAAAAAATATGCTTTCAAATACAGCTGGAGAAAGATGTTTGTTTGTATCAAAAGTTGCTCAAAGGCATCATCATAGCTGCAGAATCTTTAAACATTTACAAACACAAAAGCCTGAAAAAACAGCTCTTCATTGATTTTTTTTTACCTGCTGTGTTTTATGTATTCTGAAAGCTATCGGTACTCTTTTAAACAAGGGTTTCTTCATATCTGCCAGATTTTATGAATGATCATTTTCTGCTGATTCGATCTGGGAAAATCCCTTTTGCTGAGACAGCCCCTAATGGCTACATTTATAGTCTTCTTACTTGTTTTATTGCTCAAGAGGACCTCCTATTTCTCTAGTCTAAGCACAGAGGATCTGAACAACAAAAATGCCTATAGTTAGATTTTCTCTCAGTCAGTCCTCTACTAGGCAATATGGATTTTTAGGTCTTAGAGTTCAAAGAGATTTCCTGGTTCTTATCTCCAGAATCAGATCATGCAAATGCAATATCGGTAGGCCTTCACTTCATGCAAAGCCAAGCTCTACCATCTGTTTTTTTTCGCTTGTGTTCATCGTGACTTCTTCCAAAACCCACTGATATAGAACTCAGACCTTCTCTGTGCTTAGATATACCAGAGTGGTGGGTTGAAATGATCTCAATGAGACGTAGGTCAGGTTTTCTTGAACTTTGTCTGAGACAGATTCTGATGTATTGAGGGGATATTCAGAGGAAACCTATAAAGACGTGAAGGCAGCAGGGGAGGACAGAGGGAAACGCTAAGTGAAAATGTGATTTTAGGTACAGTCTAACCTCAGCCTGCTCCCACAGGGAACTCGGGAGCATAAATAGCACTACGATGTTGTCCCAACTTGAGAAAAGAGGGTGAGGTTTTTACACCCTGTATCAGTTACTGGCTGTGGACTCTCCCTTATGAAAAGAAAAGGGCATTTCCAGGTGAGGTGGTTCCTGTCAGGCCCAGACAAGTCTCCTGAGAAGAACGTGACCATGAGCTATGTATACCCAACAATCCTAGCAGTTGGAAATGGGTACTCTAGTCTGGCAGAAGGGACCCAGGAAGGAAGTCAGTAGTGTCTTCTACACGACTACAACACATTGTTGTTGTTGTTTTGTTTCTTCTGTCGTCAGCCATTCTGGGCAGGGAGGGCAGCCATATTTCTAAAATTATTTTCCCTTCCGAATAAACAGTTAACAATTTGCAACTGATTCTTTCTAATTCATTCCTAAAATGGCTCAGCTCGAGCTTGAAACATCAAGAAGCTCCAAACAAAAGACATAATTACTCAGGTTAAAAAATGTCACGGATGCTTTGTCTGCAGGGTTGGTCGTGATACCCTGAAATGGCATGTTGTGTTTGTCAGTTAAGAGGGCCTTTAAACAGCAGAGCAGAATTTCCCATTAAGGAACAAAATGTTGTTGTAAACGTTCATGCTTCGATCTAACTTCCTCCCTGCCAGCATCCAGGGGAGATGCATGGGTACCATTGAGTGTGATGCGGAAACCCAAACTTCCAATTCAGTTGTGAAAGGCTCATTTAAGGATGCCTCACCTGTCATCTAAATTAGAAAGTCACTCAACTTTCAATCCTGAGATAAGTGGGGCAGCTACTGTTTACAAACTGTAAAGCCCTAGAGAACAGGGATTATAAAGCAACAGACACAACAATAATAATAGCTACCTGTGAATGAACACTTCCATATGATTCAGGCATTCTTCTGGCAAGTTGATGTAGCTCATTTAATAATTTTAAAAACCCCGTGAAGTACATATTATTCTTGTTTTATGAATTAAGAAATTGAAGCACAAGGAGTTCCTATTAAGTGCAAATTGTTGAAGATGCAGTGGACACAGCGTCTGCTTTCATGGAGATGACTATGAAATGAAAATAAAATTCCAACTGTAGTAAGTACAACAATGAAGACTTACAACAATTATGACATCGTGCAACACAGGTATGTGATTAATTTATGTAGGTCTCAGAAGACTTCCTTGAGATAAAGAAGAGAGAAAAATAATATTCTGGGCAGGTGGAATAGGTGCAAAGACCCTGTGGGGAGAGAGAGTATGATCCCTGTGGCCGGTTGGTGAGAGGGAAGGCTAGCCTGGAGAAAGATGCTTCTGGAAAGGTGTGCAGGAGCCAGAATGAGCAGGACTTTGTAGCCTATATTAAGGGAATTTGTCTTATGGGTATAAGCAATGAAGACCTACTAAAGCAATGAAAAACGTTTTTTAAATGAGATTAAGGACAGGAGTACAGTATTTGCCTAACAATCAGTTTTGGATTTAAAAGTGTCCTCTGGTTTTAGGATGAAGAGTGGACTGAACAGAAGAATGAATTATGAGGTATGAGATACCACAGATGATTAAGCTGAATGCGGATTGTGACTTTACTACAGTATTGTTGATAGACATAGACAGAAGTGAAAATATTCTAGAAATATTTTCTCAAAAAAACTGACAGGAATTGGTGGTGGATTGGATGTGCTGGGGGGAATTTAGGACGGGGTTATCAAGAAGGAGATGATAAAGTTTATTTCTAGGTATCTGACTTGTGCAACTACCTGAGATGAGAAACATCAGATGGGCACCGAGGTTGTTGGTAAGATCGTAAGTTTTACTCTGGACATGTTGAACAAGAGGACAAGCAAACAGTAGAATAATAAATCTAAAAGAGAACTCTGGACTAGACATAGTCACTGAAGCCATGAGTGTGGGTGACATTTACCTGTGAGAATATGGAGGAAGGAAAGACATAGAAACCAGCCTTGAGTACTCCAATATTTAATGTCACCTTTTTCAACTCGGATTTTTTCTATTTGGGTCTTATCTCTCTTTTTATCAGTTAGTCTGGCAAAAGGTGTCAATTTTGTTTATCTTTTCAAAAAGACAACTTTTTCTTTCAATTTCATTTATTTCTGCCCTGATGTTTATTCTTATCTTCTACTAATGTGGGGTTTGGTTTGCTCTTGTTTTTCTAGTTCTTTGAGATGCATCCTTAGGTTGTTTTTTGGAAGCTTTTCTACTTTTTTGATTTAGGCATTTATCACTATAAACATGCCTCTTATTACTGCTTTTGCTGCATCCCACAGGTTTCCATATGTTGTGTTTTCATTTTCATTTGTTTTGAGAAATTTTAAAATTTCCTTCTTAATCTCTTCATTGACCCACTGATCATTCAAGGGCATATTGTTTAATTTCCACGTGTTTGTATATTTTCCAATATTCCTCTTGTTATTGATTTCTAGTTTTATTCCATTGTGGTCAGAGAAAATACCTCGTATGATTTCAATTTTTTTGAATTTTTGAAGACTTGTTTTGTGGACTAACATATGATCTACCCTTGGGAATGATCCATGAGCTGAGGAGAATGTGTATTCTGCAGCTGTTGGATGAAGCATTCTGTAAATATCTATTAGGTCCATTTGGTCTATAGTGCAGATAAAATCCTATGTTTCTGTGTTGGTTTTCAGTCTGGATGATCTGTCCAGTTCTGAGAGTGGAGCGTTAAGCTCTCCCATAATTATTGTATTGGTGTCTGTCTCTCTCCTTAGCTCTGATATTTGCTTTATATATCTGGGTGTTCCAGTGTTGGCTGTTTATATATTGAGAATGGTTATATCCTCTTTCTGAAGATTATATATAATGACCTTCTTGGTCTCTTTTTACAGTTTTTGTCTTGAAATCTATTTTATCTGATAGAAGTATAGCTACTCCTGCTCTTTTTTGGTTTCCAGTTGTATAGAATGTCTTCTTCCATCCCTTTATTTTTATTCTATGTGTGTCTTTATAGGTAAAGTGGGTTTCTTGCAGACAACATATAATTGGCTTTTTTTTTTTCAATCCATTCAACCACTCTCTGTCTTTTGATTGGAGATTTTAGTCCATTCACATTCAACATTATTATTGGTAGGTAAGGACTTGCTACTGCCATGTTGTTATTTGGTTTCTGGTTGTTTTATGGTCCTCTCTTTCTTTCTTCCTTCCTTCCTATCTTCCTTTGTTAAGTGATTTTCTCTGGTAGTGTGTTTTAATTTCTTGCCTTTATTTTTTTGTGAATCTGTTGTAGGTTTTTTGATTCGAGGTTACCATGAGGCTGGCAAAAAACATTTTATAGCCAAGTATTTTAAACTTACGAGCATTCTGCTTACAAAGAAATAAACAAGCAAAGAGAAATTCTGCACTTTACCTCCATTCCCTTCCTCCCCCGGCTTTTTAACTTTTTCTTGTTTCCATCCATACCTTTTTATACTATCTCTCTCTCAAAAAGTCATTGTGGTTATTTTTGATAGGTCTGTCTTTTACTCTTCCAACTCAAGATATAAGTGGTTTATATACCACATTTACAGCAGTAGCATATTCTGTATTTGTGTCCTGTTACCAGTGAGTTGCATACCTTCAGATGATTTTTTTATTGTTCATTAATATCCTTTTCTTTCAGATTGAAGAACTCCTTTTAGCATTTCTTATAGGACAGGTCTGGTGTTGATGAAATCCTTCAGCTTTTGTCTCTCTGGGACAGTATTTCTCCTTCATATTTGAAGGATGTTTTTGCAGGATATAATATTTTAGGGTTAAGGTTTTTTCCTTCAGCATGTTAAGATGTCATGCCATTCTCCCCTGGCCCGTAAGGTTTCCACTGAGAAGTCTGCTGTCCCACATATTGGAGCTCCTTTTTATGTTATTTGTTTCTTTTTTCTTGCTTCCCTTAGGACCTTTCTTTATTTATGACCTTTGGGAGCTTGATTATTAAATGCCTTGAGGTAGTCTTATTTGAGTTAAATCTGCTTGATGTTCCATGACCTTGTACCTGAATATTGATCTCTTTCTCTAGGTTTGGAAAGTTGTCTGTTGTTATTTCTTTGAATAAACCTTCTACCCCAATCTCTCTGTCTACCTCTTCTCTAAGGCCAGTACCTCTTAGATTTGCCTGTTTGAGGCTATTTTCTAGGTCTTGTATGAATGCTTCTTTCTTATTCTTTTCTCTTTTTCCCCTTCTGACTGTGTATTTTCAAATAGTCAGTCTTCAAGCCCATTCTTTCTTTCTTCTGCTTGGTCAATTCTGCTGTTGAGAGACAGCATTTCTCACAGTTTGTCAATTGAATTCCTAATCTCTAGAATTTTGGGTTTTTATTTTATTATTTCAATCTCTGTTAAATTTCTCTGGTAGGCTTCTGAATTCCTTCTCTGTGTTGTCTTGCAGTTCGTTGAGCTTCCTCAGGACAGCTATCTTGAATTCTTATTTTGAAAGGTCACATATCTCCATTACTCCAAGATTGGTCACTGGTACCTTATTTAGTTCATTTGATGAGTTCATGTTTTCCTGGATGTTGTTGATGCCTGTGGATATTCGCTGATGTCTGGATGTTGAAGAGGTAGGCATTTATTTTCATCTCCTTAGTCTGAGCTTGTTTGAATCTGTCCTCCTTGAGAAGGCTTTCCAGACATTCAAAGGGAATTGAGTGTTGTGAGCTAATTCTTTGGTTACTGCAGACATATCAGCACTGGGGGTGTCCCAAGCCCAGTAATGCTGTGACACTTGCAAACTCCTGGTGGTACTGCCTTGGTGGACTCGGGTAAGATACGGGGGAATTCCCTGGATTACCAGGTAAAGTCTCTCACTCTCTTCCCTCACTCTCTATGCTGGGCTGCTAGAGTTGGATGAGGAGTGATGTGGGCACTCCCGCGTGGCCACCAGCACCAGGTCACACATGAAGCCAGCCCTGTCTCACCCAAAGCCCACAGTGACTGTTGCCTGGCTACCTCTGATGTTTATTCATAAAGCCCAAGGGCTCTTTAGTCAGCAGGTGGTGAATCCTGCCAGGACTGAGTCCTTCCTTTCAGGGCTGCTTGTTTACTTCTGGCCCGGGGTGGGTCCAGAAATGCTATCCAGGAACTAAAGCCTGGAATCAGGGGCTTCAGGGGTCTGTTTGGTACTTTATTTTACTGTGGCTGAGCTGGTACCCAAGTTGCAAAACAAAGTCCTCTGAGCTCTTCCCTTTCCCCAAGTAGAAGATTCTCCCTGCACTGCCTGGAGTCAGGGAAGGTTTGGCACAGGCTTGGTTGCCACAGCTGGTGTCTCACTGGGTTACATACACCCCACATCCACTGGCTCTGAGCCAGCACAGCCGTAGGAATTGCCCAAGGACTGCAGCCTTTGTGGCCCAACTGCCTTACAGATTTAGTCCAGGCCCCCAGCTGATTTTTATCAGCCTGGTGGTGGGGCTAATGGGATCTCAGGTTTCAGGGTGCAAGGGTTTCCCTCTGGCTGGTCTGGTCTAAACGCTCCCTCCATAGGCACCAGCAGAATTCTGCCCTGTGCCAGGGTGGCCTTGAGTTTCAATCACTTTGCTCTCCCTGCCCTGGGCACACAAATTCTCTCTCTACTCAGGGTGCTAGTGCAGCACTGCTGGGGGTGGGGGGAGGGGTGGTGTAGGCAATGCAAGATTGTCTTTTCTCCCCTCTTAAGTGTCTCTTTACTTGATATAATGTTAAAACCAGGTAGTAAGATTGCTCATCTGATTTTTGGTTCTTCTGAAGGTGTTCCCCTGTGTTTGCTGAATTTGGTGTTTGTGCAGAGGGATGATCTCTGGAGGTTTCTATTTGGCCATCTTGCTCTGCCCCCTCACCTACTCCAATATTTAAGGAAGCCTCAGTAGATAATACTTCCTGGTTGGAAAAGGAGATCTCCAAAGTGAGAAAGTAAAAGAATGTATTTCATTCCAAAAGCAAAGGCAACATTTTAAAATAAGAAACAAATTGTGTGCCTTCTTTTTTGTTCTCTTTAAAACTTCCTTCTTCCATACTATTGCTGAAAAACAAACTTCTCACCCAGTATTACCACCAGCAGGTAAACCACACATAAGACACTCTGTGTCTAATGACGATCAATCTCTGACCAATCATTTTTTTCAAGAATCTCAAGATATCTCTGAAGAACATAATTGAAAACTCTAAATAAAGCAAAGTTCCTAGGTTACCTATTCAAGCCAAAGAACCCAAGAATGAGCTTACTGAATTCTCTTTGAGCGAGAACAGGCAAGCACCTGAACAAACATGTCATCTGAAATACACAACAGCCTGAGGCTGAAAAGGAGAAAAAATCCAAAAACAAAACAAAGCAAAAAAAAAAAAAAAGAAGAAAAAAAATCACAAGAGCATCTCCAGCTCAACTTGGTGATTGGGATTAATCTGTCACCAGAAAGCTTTTCCAGGTATAAGCTACAGCTGTCCTTGAGCAACCTTGTTGTGCCTTACCCTGTCAACAGAGACAGACCGGCTTCCTTTCTCACTTGTTCACTTTGCTCATTGCAGATACATAAAGGAGAAAAGCTACAATTCAGTGAAAATAATACTCAGCTGATAAAATCTATTGCACATTTGCTTTATTTCAGATAAGCTCAAGAATATGGTGCTTTTTAAATATTTTATTTTTTAAATAAACTTGGCTAAAAACCTGAAACTCTTTTCTCAACAGAGCCTGAAGCTTATAAATGGAAATTCTAGGTCAATGGAGGAGAAAGAAAGTGATTTTCCTACTTGGCTAGTTCAGCTATATCCTGCCTTATAGAGTGGCTCCTAAGGTGTGCGATAGTCATATTGCCCCCTGCAGATAACATGTTAGCCTTTTTCAGAAACCCTACTCTGTTCCTCAGGAGGTTAATTGGTATGGAAATAATGAACATTGCCTTCTGGTTTACAGTAGGAGTCAGCTAAAGTGCCCAGCAGATCAGAAATAGACAGAGTATCTGTTCCACATGCCTGCTCTACGAGCTGATGCATTCCTGTGTCACAGATCAGAATTGCTGCCAGGCAGTGCCTCTCACATGCCCTCTTTGTCTCCAGGGTTGGGAATGTTCTTCCAACTATTGCCCTGTCAAGTCTTTAGTGACACTGAAGACCCTCTGTTACCAGTCTCAGTGTGCTACACTCTCCCTTATGGTTCCCTTGTGGTTTTCCCGCACTCTGCCAACATCTTTATGTGTAGCCCCTTTATAAAACTGCATTAGTTCTCTGTGGGTCCCTGATCCACATGGGGTAACACATGCCACAGCCAAATCAACATGGTGCCCCAAATCAGGAATGAAAACAAGAAGCTGTAGAGACAAAGTAAAATGCATTAGAAGGATTCTTATGTACAGTAGTTAGCTCAAGTTCAGTCACAGTTAAAAGTATCTTCCCAGTTCACAATAACATTCCCTCTAGGGGCACTAGCCCCCAGTTTCCTGGGGTGTGTTTCAGGCAGGTACGTCTACATAGCAGCTTCCCCCAGGCTGTTTCTCCCACGTCCAAACTTAGCTAACTTGAACCAAGAGCAGTCACATGACCCAGTAGGGGACAGTTGGGTCCTTTTCCTGGAAACTTGGAATGTGGACCACACTGAGCTATGGCTTAAGCATAGAGAACTAATCACCAAAGAAGTGAAAGAATAAAGTCAAGGAGCAGAAGGCAGTGATAGAAACACAAGAGGGGAGCTCTAGCTTGCAACCCCTCCCTGTGATTTGGCCCTATCTCTTCCTCGAACAAAGTTTTCACTGTATCTTTCAAGGAAAACTATCCATTTTTACTTGTTAGATGAAGTTAGTTTCTGTTACGTGCAACTAGAAGAGTCCTGAATGATCCATTAAACAATAAATGAGGCTTTTTATCCAGAAATAAAGCCGTACCTATAACACTATTACTGCATTGTCCAAGAGAACTTTCTGTGATGATGGGAATGGCCTATAAAATCTGCACTGCCCAACACAGTAGCCACTGGAAGCATGTCAATATTAGGCATTTGAAATTTAGGCAGTGTGGATGTAAAACTAATTTTAAAATTTTTTTAATTTATTTTAGTTTGGATAGCCACATGCACCTACAACCATTGTATGGGACAGTTCAGCTCTAGAACTTTGTTTTTTTCCTGGTCTCATGTCTTTGTTTCTTCTCTATCATTTGGTTTTGAGCCTTCTGTATGTCTACTGAAAAAAAATCTCAGGTAAGCTGGAAGATCATTGTAAACAATCATTAATTATTACGTATTTACTTCTGTCCCTTTGGTTTTTAATGAGAAACTAGTAGCCTTGAAACCTGGCCCATTATGATCATATCACTACGTAGCCATCCAGCTTGACTCATGTTCCTCTTTAATCCTTTTTGATCCTATTGTACCAAACTTATTTCAGTTTCCATAGTGTGCTGTGCTCTGCTACACCTTCATGTTTTGGCATAAGTGATACCCACACACATTTGCTATTTATTTATTCTTTCCTTTATTCACCCGTGTGCCTATTCATTCAACTACTCAACAAATATTAGACAGGAGAGATTCAGTATCAGAAAGACATATATAAACTGCGTATTTGTAAGTGGAATGAGATTTTTAATTGGTGATTACTATGTGCCTTAAAAGTGAGTAACCAGAGGACCTAAAAAAAGGTAGGTTAGATTTTATCAAAACATGGTTCATGTGCACACGGCTTTTATAGAATTGCTGAGGATGCTTGCTGAAAATGCATCATAGCGTAGTGATTGAAACCATAGGTGATATTTTATCATCTTTAAAGATTTTCTTTTGATTAATTCATATAAACCTCTGAGAAGAGTGTCTATTAATAGTAAACGTTCAATAAACATTGGGCCTTGTTTATAACATTTCTTCAGTTTTTCCTTTACTGCACTTCTGTCACCTGAACCTGCTCTTCCTATAGTCTTCTCCATTTCAGACTGAGTATTTTCTGGAGAGCAGACTCTGAGGTGGCGAGTACTGTGCAGGAAGTTTAATCAGGGAATGCTCTGAAGATCACTGTGAGGAAAGGGAAGGAAGTAGGATTGGGCAAAGGGAGAAAGTGGGCTGAGGTACAGTCTCAAGAAAGACCTCAGGTGACCTCGCAGGGAACCCTGATGTTGGCATGGCTATCCTGAATCATCCTTAGTTGGAATGGGTGTGTGGGCTTTTATTCCCCAAACCCCACATCCTCCAGGCATTGGGTGGGCACTGCAGGCAAGGGGGGCATGACCTTGCGTGAGGAGTTCCTTCCAGCTGAGGTCAATTTCCAGGGAGGATTTGCTGGTTCAGGGCTATTTTGCTGGCAACACATCCAGCAGTTGGGGAAATAAGTCAATTAGCACAACAGAAGGACCTGTGTAGTGTATTGTAGTATCCAATACACCATCTTTTTTGTTCTTCAAACTCAAAACCTTGGAGCCATTTTCAATTTTTCTTTTTCTATTCCATTCCAGTTCTACCTTCAAAATATCCAGAATCTGAGGGTTTTTGTTTTTTACCACGTCCACTGCTGCCAATCTTGTTCTTGCCTCTCTCCCCTCTAATTTAGATTATTTAATTAACTGTCTCATTGATCTCTAGGATCTTCCTTCACTTCTAGTTTGTGCTTAATACAATAGACAGCGCGATCATTTTAAAACACATCAGCTCCTCTCACTTCTCTGCTCCAAACTCCATGGGTTTCCGATATCATTTAAAGTAGAAGTCAAATCCTTAGAGCTTTCCATAGGATCGTGATCTGGCTGCCCACAACATTTCTGAGATTGTTTCTCAACACTTATATCCTTGCTCACTCAACTTCAGCTGTGTTCTCCCTCAAAACTCCAGGCACCCTCCTTTCCAGGGACATTTAATTTTATTCTTTGCTCATCCTAAAAAGCATGTTTCCTACAACCCCACGTGGCTCCCCACCTCATTCTTCCGGGTCTCTGCGTTCATGTCATTTTATCAGCACAGCCTTTTCAAACCACGTCATATAAAATAGGAAAACCCAGTTTTTGCCGATTCTTACCCCCTTGCGTGATCTATTTTGCTCCAGAGTTCTTTTCATCATTTCTTCTATTATTTGTCTACTCGTTTTGGTTTTATTTTATTTTTTTAAATTTGTTTTCTTGTCTGTCTCACTGTTAAAATGCAAGCTCCATGAGGCCAGGGCCCTTCTGTTGTTTTTTTGTGAGTAGAGGATCCATAGCAGTGTGTCTGGCATACAGTAGGTGCTCAATAATACTTGTTGGCTGAGTAAATTGCTTTTGTATTTTGGCCAAATTTACAGTCAGATAAAGAGAACTAGTCCAGGACCTGTGACACCTATGAATGAAAAAGGAAAGAATTTAGAGCATGGCATGCATATGGCATGCAAAATTTTATAGACAACCCTGGAGATGTCCATCTCTGGTTATTCAATCAAACACTAACTTAGGGGCTTTGCAGATGGAATTAAAGTTATGGACCTTAAGACAGGGGTGGTCTCCTGGATTATCCAGGCGAGCCTAGTATAATCTTGCATCCTTAAAAGCAGAGAACTTTCTCAGGCTGGAGTCAGACGGAGGTGTGGGGAAAGAGTAGAAGGGATAAGGTAGCAAGATGAGAAAGCAATTTGAAGTGTGAGCAGGGCTCACCCACATTTCTGGCTGTGAAGGCGGGAGGAAGTGGGTCAGGATATAAGACATGTGGGTGGCCTCCAGAAGCTGAGAATGGCCTGACAGCCAGCAAGGACACAGGTGCGTCAGTGCTACCATGCACTGGACCGAACTCTCACAACAGCAGGAAAGAGCGTGGAACTGGACTCTTCCCAGAGCCTCCAGGCACCTTGATATCAGCCTTGTGTCCCCAGCCAAGCCTGCTGGACTTCTGACCCACAGAACTTCGAGATAGTGGGTGATGTTTTAAACTGTGGATTTCGTGATAATTTGTTACAGCAGCATAGGAAATTACCATATATATAAATTATACTCTTTGATCTCGGATAAACATCCTGGCAGTGAGCAATCTGAATGTAAACAAAAGGGATAGCAAAATTCGTAATATTTGAGACAGAATAGGTTTCCAGATTCGTCATATCCTACTTTTTATTCAGTAACTAAAGAGCAGTAATGGGAATCATTGAAGTGAACTGTGTTTTACTAATATAATTATGATTCTGTTTGGCTGATCCATTGAGTACATATTTTACCTGTCAGTCCCCAAGAAGGGTCTTCCATTTTACTCAACAATGATCTTGGGAAGGTTCCCTGTGCTTTTTCCTGAGCTCGTACAAGTGTTGCTCTGCAGGTAATTGAGGCACCAGAATAACCTCATAAGGAAAACACTACCTACAACTTCAATTACAAATCCCAGCATTTTTTATTTGTAAGTAATAGAAAAACACTCTCACAAAGTGACCTGTTGAATCATGATTGTCCTAGTAGTTAAGAGTCTTTTCATAGTGAGTCAATTATTTGCCTAATTTTTAACAAATCACTTATCTACCACTCTTAGCTGTCTCCTTCAACCTCCAGGAATTGCTCTAAAGATGTGATTGGAGATGCCTATTACAAAAAGTCAGCAGCGTTAAGCCAGTGTTAGATAGTGATTGTAATTAGTAATATTCTTATTCAGTTGAATTTCTATTCCTTCTTGTTTGACTGTTTCTGAAATTTAATTATCTCCTGGGTAATTCTTTATTCTTCTAAAATTCCCTTTAGTAAATCTTCCTCTTTGTGGCCATCCTTGAATTCCGCCAGTTTCCTCTTTCATCGCCCCTATTGGCACTTTCTTCTCTAGGTCTCCATCACTTGTTTCAGAACCCCTTCATACTGACACCCTTTTATTAGAATTGTCCTACCTGAAAGACAGAGGGCTGCAACTCTGCAGAGAAGTCAGCCATATCTAGGATGATCTTGATGTATTTACCATTTGACCTGGCAATCACACTTCTAGGACTCTAAGCCACAAATAATAATTAAAACATAGAAGTGGTTCAGACAAGGCTATTCAATACAGCATTATTTTTAATAACACATGAATGGAAATAGTCTAAATGTCCATCGAGAGAGGACTTGTTAAATAACATATGGCATATCCACAAAATGGAGTATTGTAACTAGAAAGAGAAAAATGTCTATCTTAGGCTACCTAGGGTAACCAAACAGTGAAGGAAAGTTCTTCTTAGAGAGTGTTTTGGCTAATGAATGAATAAAGAATTATGGAATTAGAATATTATTTTACAACACCTAATGATATAATGGATTTAGACAAGAATCATCAAGTGGCAACCAGATATTATGTTCCTCCAATTGTGAATTAATCTTGCATTTTACACCCTCCCCCAGCTCCCCTGCAATTGAGTTTGAAGCCTGTAGATCTAAATACCAATTTTCAGAAAATCCGTGGGACATTTGGACTTGTAAACCACCACCAGAGGGATGCAGTCTGCTTAATTCAGACTACGGGAAGCTCTACTGGATAATGTACCATATTATTCAATAAACTATCTGCAAATAGAAGACAAAGAGAGAATAAGAATGTATGCACAGAGACATAGTGACATAGCCAACTACTTCTTGTTCCACCGGGACAGAGTAGCCCCATTCCTTGTCCCCTTCACAACTAAAATACCCCGGACATGACAGTACAGGAAATCTCTTAAAGGTGGAAAGATGAAAGCAGTGGGCTCCTGGGGGCCTCAGGAACTGAGGAATGATGTAGAGGTGAGTTCTCTGGGTTTCCTTATTGTCTCCCATACGTATAGACTGGATGCCGCAAAAGCCTCCAACCTGGAACCACTGGGCACAGACAAAGTTCCAAGCATTGTCCCCCTAGCCAGAGGACTGAGAAAAGGGTGGCCTAATACTAGAAAAAAACCTTTTTGTCAAATACTACCCTACCCAAACTGAACACCAGAAGGAAAACTGCTCCTCCACACTCACCCCCATGGTTTCAAGCTGGTTGTGCAGGAAGTTGATGTTCCACCCCAGCCCTCTGCCCTGGGAAACAGGTTGCAAGCAAATCCCCCCAGCTGCTGTGAGAAGGCTAAGCTGAAAGTTTGATCTTCACCTGGAAGAAGCAGATAGTATGATCTGATCCACTTTTACTGCTGGGATAGCGTCAGTGGAATTCCTCTGGCTTGGGGAGAGGTGAGATGAGGGCCAGGTTGGGGAGGCAGGAGGTGGTCTGATTACAACAGGGCAGAATTTACTGGACTGAGTGGGGAGCTGAACTTCCCCAGGGAAAAAAGCAGAAGTAATAACAGAAGGTGGCTAAGAACTCCAAAAAGGATAAAGGAACATCAGAATGGGTAAAAATAGACATAAGTATAATAGACCATCTTGTTTCTCATTATCCTGCTTCTCTTGAGTTTCTTAAATCATATTTGATGATTGAAGCAAACCACTGTCTGTTATGTGGTACTCAATGTATATAAAAGAAATAGTGAAGATGATT
The DNA here is from genome assembly GCA_023783475.1 of Daubentonia madagascariensis. NCBI lineage: Eukaryota > Metazoa > Chordata > Mammalia > Primates > Daubentoniidae > Daubentonia > Daubentonia madagascariensis. The sequence goes on along the minus strand of JAKFHU010001640.1, from coordinate 6,373,055 downwards.
ATATTAAAAAGTGGGAAGGATAAAGGGACCCAAATGGAAATCAAGTTTCTACACTTCACTCGAAGTGGTAAAATTGCATTATCAGTAGACAGTGATAAGTGAGGGGTGTGTGTGTATATATATAAAATGCCCAGAACATATGCCAAGGAAACTATACAAAGTAATATACTCAAAAACACTATAAACAAGACATGATGGGAGAGGAAAATAATGGAAGCCTAAAAAATTGTTCAAATGACCAACAGAAAGGCTAATAAAAGAGAGGAAAGAGAAACATAAGCAAAGAAAATGGCAGACTTAAGCACTAACATGTCATTAATTACACAAAATGTAAATAGCATAAATACACCAATAAAAAGACAGATATGGGCAAATTTTTAAAAATGACCCAACTATATGATGTATATGAGACACTCACTTCAAATACAATGTAGTTAAATTTAAAGCAAAAGAATGGTGAAGATGTACCATGCAAACATTTTAAAAAATAGGAGTTGGCTGTATTAATATCAAACAAAATAGACTTCAGAGGAAAGAAAATTTCTAGAGACAGTAGGACATTACATATGACAAAAAGATCAATTCACTATTAAGACATAATGCGTACACACCAAGCAACAGAGCATCACAATACCTGAGTAACCACCTAAAGAGCTGAAAGGACAAAGATAGATCCACAATCATAGTTGGGAATTCCACACCCAACTTGCAACAGGCAATAGAACTGCTACACAGAATATCCACAAAAATATGAAAGAACTTAACAGCACCATCAACCAATAGGATCTTATTGGTGTATACAGAATACTCTACCAAAGAACAGCAGAATACACTTTTCTTTTCAAGTGCCCAGGAAACACTCACTAAGGCAAACCATATACTAGGGCATAAAACAAACCTCAACAAATTTTGCAAAGTATGTTATCTGTATGTAATTAAGACAAATTCTACACAATCTTTTTCAGAAAATAGAAAAGGCAGAAACATTTTTTAATTTATTTTATGAGGCTGCCCTTCTTCCTGTGACCTTGCATGGTCATTCTTATGTATGCAGGCAGAAACAGAGGGAGGGAGAGGGAGGGAGAGGGAGGAAGGGAGGCTCTCTGTTGTCTCTTCTTATATGGACACTAATCCTATCTTGTCTGGCCCTCCCCCTTATGACCTCATTTAACCTTAATTACTTTCTTAGAGGCCCTATCCCTGAATACAGCAACTCTGAGGTTGGGGCTTCAATATACTTTTGTGGGGCAGGTGGGCATAGGGTGGAGGGGGACACAAAAGCATTCAATCTATAACAACAACACACAAAGATTATATAAGAAATCTCAAAATTTAACACAAAAAATCAGTTAGAAAATGGGCAAAATACATGAACAGACATTTCTCTTCATATAAGCATGTGAAAAGATATTCAACATCATTATCCTTTAAAGAAATACAAATTAAATCTGCACGGAGATACCATTACAAACTGCAAGTAGAATGTTTAAAATAAAATAAAATTTAAACAAACAAAACAACTCACCCATGATCTAAGCTAATAAGTTTCTCTTTTTTAGAAGTTTAAACTAAGAGGTAGAAAGCCTGAATCTTGAAAGGGTTGTTTTCTGGGCCTGAAAGGTGATGTGGCTGCATGCTGGAATGTCCATTTGGATGCCATGTGTATCTATGGTCAAGTGAAACATATGCCTATTAAGTGAAGCAAAAATACAAGCTAGTATGTTCCCTGCTGGCTGGAGAGGGGGAAGGTGTGACAGTGCTGGTGCCTTGGCCCCTGCCAACTTTCTACTTTCCATTTCCACTATCTGGTAAATCCTGGCCATATTTGCTGTCTGTTAGTGTCAGGTGTCATTAACATAAATCTCCCCTCAGGGTGAGTGGGTTTGTTGATTACACTAGTGCCTCCCTGACTCAAACAGTCCAGGTAACACCCTCTTGCATCTCCATCTTATTCCTTTCTTGCTTCTACTTCCTCATTCTGGATTCTTTCCTTCAAGGTATTGAAGAACATCAGAATACTTGGGATCATCACCAGGAATGTGCATTAAACAACATTCTTTCGGTGCAGGTGAACTTACTTTGAGTATAGCTGGAAACTTTTGTTAAACAGTGAATCAACATAAGTTAACTAGTTTCCAATGGAAATAAACTCCAAACCCACAAGAAAGTAAAATATTACTCATAAACTCAGGTTATAGAGTAAACATAACATTTTTAATTCATAACGCATTGTGTCTAGTGCCTACATCCATTGCATATCCTATAAAGAGATTGGCATTTTTATTGCATTGAATGATGAAATTTTTAAAATAATAATATGAAGTACCAAGTAAGATAAAAAAAATTAAAAATCCTTTGTTGATCAACTAAAGTTATAGCTAAAACCTAAGCCTATATCCCTGTTTATTCCATCCTCTGCCTAACCGATAGACTAACACTGTTCTTTGTTTTATGTGTCTCTAACAAGACCTGGGTGGTTTAGATGGGGAGAAAAGATGTCAAACCAGTTGGTTGGTGCTACATGTCTTAGATATCTAGGTTTTATCTCAACTTCTTACTTTTCATTTGATGGTTTTTACTTAGGTAAATAATTTCTAAATAATGCATATAGTAAAAAAAGGTATTTATGAAGAAGCAGGGGCTTAAAATCTTCATAAAATTAGAACAAAAAATTTCAATGCATAGAGTTAGCTGAAATATCTTTTTAAGATGCATTCGGCAGGGTTGTTTTTTTTTTTTTGGCTTTTAATTTATACTGAAGATAGTCAAAGAAACTCTCTAAAAGTGACAATTGAATTTCTTCACTTAATATGATATTAAGATACAAGTGAAAGGGAATTTCATACAAAGCTGTCTGCCTCTAAGATACTTTGATATGTGAGAAGAGAGTCTACCCAATAACGCCTGTAAATTAATACATGTGCAGACTTCAGGACATTATGTTGCAGCTTCGTTTAATTTAATTTCAAAAGACCATTAGGGGTAGTTTAGATAGCTGATCTTTATGAGTTTTTTATGAATACAACATAAATTAATAAATAAGCAAAAGTCTAAGCTAAAAGTCTAAGTTTTAAATGGCATATGGATGTGTTTAAATAAAAGCAACAGAAATCTTAGTTTAGTTTGGTTTGTTCCATTGCTCTGTTATCTGAATGTAGGAGATTTTTTAAGAGTTATAACAAGCACTAAATCTAATATGTGTGGGTACTTTTATCACACACTGATGCTGCAAGCTTGTAAAATAAAGCAAATTTATGCATTAGCCTTTGGAAATGAAAACCTACATTCAAATGTTCTGTACAATTTTATCTTGAGTGTATTTCAAAGAAAATCATGTTAGTGGAAGCCACTTCCTGGCTAAGAAAGAGGATGTTGAACTAATTACAGTATAACTGAAGTACCCAAGATATGCAACACTACAGAAAAAAGATGAAAAAAATGGAAAATTGGGATTGAATGGACTAGCTTTTCAAAATCCTTCTGGGAGAAGGTGAACTTAAGCTACAGTTATTTTCTGATTATTTAGAAATAAGTATCCAATTTATAGATTACCTGGGTCAGGCCTAGGGTGGGAAAAGTTGCTTTGGGTGAAATCCCATTCACCAGTCTTTTTATATAGCAATATCAGTTTAATATCGAAGCCAAAGACAACTCTGAAGAGGAAAAGAGGACACAAAACAAAACCACCAATTGTCTTGGAAGAAGACATGAGGTGGAATGCAAAAGTACATGCTAAGTTAAAGATAGATGTGTTTGGCAGAGAGGGGAGTGGGGGCTTGTCTTAGTCTACTTGGGCTGCTATAACAAATACCAGAGGCTGGGAAGTTCGATATCAAGGCGTGAGCATCTGGAGTCTGGTGAGGGCCTTCTTGCCGCATCCTCACATGGTTGAATGAGGAAGGGCAAGCTAGCAGAACCACCCAAAGATTCAGGAAGCCTCTTTTATAAGGGCCTTAATCCCATTCATGAGGGAGGCAGCTTCATAGCCTAATCACCTCTTAAAGACCCCGCCTCTTAATACTATCACATTGGCAACACCTGAATTTTGGAGGGGACACATTCAAGGCATAGCAGAGTTATACCCTGACTAAATGCAATGCGTATAAGCCACAGGTCCATTTTATAGCTATCACAAAGATAAGCATGCATTCTTTACAAGGCTTCACCTATATAAACAAAGTACTTATATGAATAATTTTTAGACTAGAGAATTGTTATATTTTATAAAATGTTTATTTATGCATTCATTCAACAAATATGTATTAAACATATACTATGTGCCAGACTCTGTATAGATACAGCAATGGAGAAAAAAATGCTTGCCAGTTGTAGCTGATAGGAGGAGAAAGATAATACATAAAATAGAGAAGTAAAATACATAACATGTCAGAAAATGGCAATCGCTGAAAATAAAAGTACATCAGCAAATTTGGATTGGAAATCTGGGGGTGAGAAGAGGTACAAATTTAAATACAGTGATCAGGGTAGGGTTCAATGAGAAGGAGGTGACCACTGAGCAAAGACCTGGAGGATAACAGGGAGGGGACAATGCAGCTATCTGTGCACAGGCCTGGGCACAGCACACCTGGATTGTTCCAGAACAACAAGGGGGCCAGTGCTGTAGCTGGAACAGAGTGGGGTCAAGTGAACAAGGTGAGGAATAGGAGAAGATGAGGTCATTTAGGATGCCATGGGCCTTCCTTGGGGCTTGTCTTGAGAGATACAGGAAGCCATTGGAAGGTCTGAGCTTAGGGCCAACTTGATAGGAGTTAGATGGTGACTCTGGCTGCAGTGCTGAGAACAGACCTGCAGTGGCGGAGGTGGACAAGCATGGAAGTAGGGAGACAAATTCTGCCTTTTTCAAGCAAATTGCTTAACATCCCTGTGCTTCAGTTTTTCCCATCTACAAATTGGGGATAAAAGTACCTATTTCATAGGGTTGTGGTGAGAATCAAATGAATTATTATATGTAAAATACATAGAATAGTGCCTGACACATAACACATAACACATTGTCCACTTATTTGTTAATAGTATCGCTATTATAATATAGACATGAGATGATGGCAGTTTGGACCAGACTGGTGATAAGTGATGAGATTTTGGATATATGTTATATTTGAACATGAAGCTGACAGGATTTGCTGACCAACTGGATGTGAGTGTGGAAGAAAAGAGGACATCAAAGCTGGGCTGCAGCAAGTGGGAGCATGGGGTTACCACTTACCAAGTTGAGGAGGACACTTTAGAAGAGCAGATTTTGAAGGCAGCAGGCTAAATCAGGAACTTAGTTTTGGTGTGATTTTTGAGACACCGTTTACTCAATCCAATGAAGAGCCATATAGCAGCCTCTGCTCAGAGTGTTAGAGGTGCATAAGATGATGATTCCTATCACATTTTCAAACTTATTAGTTTTATGTAGATTTCTGCTGTTGTGTTCCAACAGCCAACATTTTATATTGGAATAATATGATTGATATTAAAAAAAAAAACGTTTAACACAAAAATAGCTTCTCAATACAGTATGGGAATCACCACCTCCAAACCAAAGATATAATGCAGAGGGCTGATGGCACTTGCAGCTGCTACCACAATCCCAGTTGCTGTAGGAACTTTGTATGTTATTAACATAAGGACAGCATTTGCAATTATCCATAGCATGCAATTATGAGCATATATAGACAGTCTTACCAGCCAGATATTTGAACTTACTTCCCATTACTGGAAACATTTCCCTATTTCCAAAGCCATTAGAATGGGAGTTAATGGTGGCTTATACACATTTCCTTCTGTGGGCCGAAATTTTAGAATTGTTGATCTTCTTTTAGCAGTAAATGAGGAAACCCCCTTGTCTCTTTCAGGCTCTATGTCCTATCTCTAGCCATAGCTAGTAGAAGTAGTATAAATAATAATATATTGACAGTTAAAATTTATTGAAAGTCTCTTATGTCCCATGTGCTGTGCTATGCATTTTAAATATATCACCATTTCCATATTCAAATAAGGAAACTCAAGTACAAAAGAGTTTAGCATTTTGCCTATGGCCATACTTACAAAAAATGGTGGAGCTGGGATTTGAAACCAACCAAGTCTTTTGCCTCAAGCTCACACTCTGCCCCACCACATACTGCTCAAAGCCCCAATCCACCTGCACTTCCTCTCCAGACGCTAGAGTTTCATTCTTGGTGTGTGCTCTGACTTAAGTTAGGTTTGAGTTCAATCTCTCTCTCTCTCATTTTTACTTCCCAATTGCCATTTTCAGAAGGGATGAAGAGCATATAGAAAGGCTGATAAAACTTAAACCTGTATAATTTTCTCTATTTCAGGGACCCTTTTAGATAGTTCAACTTTGAGCAGTCACTGACTAAAAAAAGAATGTAGGAGTGTTGCAGGATAAACCTAATAGCCAGACTGAGGTCTGTGTATTATCTGTGGATTTTGGTTTCTCGGTCATTCCATTTAGTAAAGAGCGTTCTTTCTAGTGGCCAGAAGTAAAAGGATTGCATAAAGCTCTGTAATTCCCTCTTTAAAATAACTTGTTTGTTTCATGGACTTTGCTACTTATTACCTTTCACAGAAACCAAACATCTAAAGGCAAGAATTGGAAACGTGGAAAGTGCTGACACAAAACTAATCTATGTGAAAAAAGACTGACAACTTCTTTCCCTTTGGATTAAGTTAATGGTGTATGTTTTTATCTGGAAATAAGTCCTATTACTGACATTTGGAGGCAGGTATTCAGGAGATTTTAACTATCTTCAGGAAAGGGACAGACAGTATTTATCAGAACCATTTGAAATTATTTACTAAATGATTTAGCTTAGCTCCTTTCAGAAAAAGAGAAACAAAAGATTTGTAATTCCTTTGGCTGCCCTCACCAATAATACTCACTTTAACAGACAGAAACAAGCATTTTGTTCATCCACAGTAAGAGCAATTCTCTCGTCTTGAATGTCAGAGTGACCACTGGGATTTGAATTAAATTAATGTTAAAAACGAACAAATTCTGACATTCAGTGTTAACCATCTCTTAGAAATATATTTGGCAGTGACTGATACTGTTGGGTTATATGCATTGTTTTGTGTGTGTGTCGAGATAGGTCCTACTTTTGATTATAGAATGGCCAAATCATTTTACTTTTTAATAAAATAATTTGTTGTTATTGCATAAAATTTTGCAAATACAGATGTGCATCATGATGAAAATATTACCTTTAAAAAGACATCTTTTTTTTGTTTTGTTTTTGGTTACCAATATCCAAACCCCCACTCCATTTTCTAGACCTCTTCATTTTAAAGGCTTTGGTGAGGAAGGACCCCACCTCCTATCTGAGAAGCATAAAGGAATCAAATATTTCTTCTTGCCCTCACAGATGGTAAGCTGTGAGCACGTGAATTAGGCTCCAGCAATTGGAGGCTCCCCCTTAGGATGCTAAATTTTGAGTAATGATGAAGAAGTGGCAAGACCTTTGGGATTCATTCAGAGCAGATAATGTCAGGGGTAGCAGCCAAAGTGAGTTCAGTGGCCATGTCCAGAAGCAGTGCCGGCTGTGGGAAACAACAGCTGATGAGGCTGTTTCTGCAACTTGACCTTGGCTGTAGATACTGCTGCTGCTTGGTTCCTGCTCTTTTTTTAAGCCTTATTCTCTAGACTTTCCCTTATTTCTGTGAGCCAGTCAATAGCCAACCAATAAATACCTTATATACCTAGGAATCTAAGAGGTGATTTCTACTGCTTACAACTCAGAAATACGGATGATAAAGCATTTGTAGATTTAAAATTAACTTTTGGAGTATCAAAATAATCTATGCTAAATATAGAAAAAATATAGCCTAAAAAAGCAAATTTTTTGTTATTCATTCTAGACTTCCTAGACACCACCTCTTCTTAAAGTATTAAGGTTTATGTTCTATTTTCCTGATTTTATTTTTCACTGGTTATTTGTAGTTGTTTTTTCTCTAATAATTTATCTTTAAGAAGGTGAGATCTATTACAAAATTATAATTTTATTATCATAAAATTATAACAACAAAGAGAACATTTCAATTGTTCTTGGGGTTACCCACTAACAGTTTTAACAGGGTTGCTTTTTTAAATTTTTCTCTGAAAGACATACTTGGGAAGAAGACTTGTGTAATCATACCCAAGCAGCAAATTGTCTAAGTAGCACCTAGTGCTTACACGAGGAAGAAACGGAACATGTGGGTTACTATAAAGCATGGTTATGTCCTGCATGTACATTTTTTGACAATATGCCCAGACTCTCAAAAACCTGTGTGTCCCAGTCCAGAATCCTGTAGGTATTGACTTAATATCTTTCATGAGAGTTAATCTTTTCCAATTACACTACAAAACAAGCAGAACATGTTAGCAAACAATAATCTCCATCACGTGTTTTGTATCCCAAGTGTTTCATTTCTTGATACGATACACCTTAAGATGGTGCACAAACTCTAATATATTTGTAGCAGGATGATAATGAGGATGTTGAGAGCTAACATATATCGAACACATATGGTTCAGTTAGTTATTGCTATGTGACAGAACACCCCAATTATTTATTAGATTAAAAGCAAAAATGGGACTAAATCTCTCATAGTCTACAGATTGGTTGAGAAGTTCTGCAGATTTGGGTTAGACTTGGCAGATTTAGACTGGCTTGCTCGTGCATGTGCAGGTACGGTCAGTTCAAGGTGGGCTGACTGCTGGCTGACTGAAGCCTTGGCTGGGATCTGCTCATCTCTCTTCTGTGTAGTTTCTCTTTAGCTATCAGGATAGCATGGGCTTAGTCTTGTAGTGGAGGCAGGGTTCCAAGAGAAAACAAAAGCATATAAAACTTCGAGGACTAGGCTTGGAACTAGTATACCGTCATATCTGCCACATTTTGTTGGCCAAAGCAAGGCAAAAGGCCATGCCAGATTCAAAGGGTAGAGAAATAGCCACCACTTCTTTATGGAAGGAGCTGCACAATCCCATGGCACAGAGCATAAATGCAGGAAGAATGGTGAACTGAGGCTATTTATGCAATATTCTACCATAACTTAGTACATGTCGGACACAGTTTTAAATGCTTTACACATATTTCATTTAATCATCACAATATATAAGGTCAGTATATTATTAATATTCCTACTTGTTGATAAATAACATGTAGCCATGGTGGGAAAGGAAAGGGGACTATTCCTTTTTTCCCCTCCATATTCTGTGTTTCTAAATCAGAAAAAATGGCAGAGGAGAAAAAACAGCTTTTATGACGGTAAGTTTTTCAGATGGTTAAGTATATATTAGAAATTTATGAATTCATGCAATGCATCTCTGTGCTAAATATATTTAATTAAAGAAAATGAATTCAAAGTCTGGCCAGTAGCTGTAGCAAAATTTTAGCATTGGTTAGAATTGTCAGTTTGCCTTTATTTTGAAATTGTAAACATTTCAGTATGATTTTGGAACAGGCTGACAGGAAGACTACTGTCAGATTCCATATCTATTTAGAATATAAAATCTTCATTCCATGCTACTACACGTGAGTCAAGCTCACTGCCTGGTGAGGGTAGGTGCTTTGTGGCCAGACAGCTCTTGCTCTTTTAAGTTGAGGCAAAACAAAATCTGCCTTACTAACAATTGTACCTATTGGTCATCTCCACGTCATCCTTTTGGGTAGAACATTCCCCATGATTTTCCATTTTTACCTTGTTTTATCTTTATTCATAGTACTTCTCATTACCTCACATTTTGTTATAATTATTTTGTATATCATTGTATATAATTATTTGTATATCATTGTTTTCCTACTAGAATGTAAACTCCATGAAGTCTGGAGCTTGATTTTGTTCACTGCTCTATCTCTAGTGCCTAGAATAGTGCTTGGCAACATAGTAAATATGCAATAAACATTGCCGAATACATGAAGACCCCTTCTCAGCTCTTTATTCCTTATTAGATATTATATCACTATTCAATGTGTGTGGGGTCCACAAATGTGAGACTACTGGCTTTGCATATTTACCAAAATTGCTGAAAGAATGTTGAACAAGATGGAGCTATGTCAAAGACAATGCAGAAGATGCAGAAGACCTTATCACTGAGATGTTGGGCAATATCAACATTATTTGGGTTATTATACAAAGTTATGAATCTCCTGCCTGCACCTTAATCTGGGCTAAATTTATCCATGATTTTAAAAAGATAAAATCACATCTAGATCAGCTACAAGATGATTGAAGATGGTGATATGAATAAGGAAGGAATGTGTCAATCAAAAGGAGTAAAGGATGACAATGAGATTAAAAAATAAGGACATTCCCAGAGGAAAATGCCAGACATCCATCCCAGGGAGAAGATGGGAACATCCTTCTGTCTGAAGAGAAGCTATGTCTCCGTTGTGAAGATAAGTCCATTCAGGCATTGAGAGCCATTAAACATGCAAATGGATACTATCAATTGCCTGTATTCGGATGCTACAAAACTGAAATTTCTGATTATTTTGCTTTGGGCACAGCTCGCCTATAGGGAAAGGATGTGCAGTGGAGCTGATGCTAGTATTCTGTCTCCTTGATAATTTTATTTCTCATTTGAATCCAAAAGTTGCCATTCTGGCAAAGCCCAGTCTTTTTGAGCTTTATTGGTGTGTTTCAGTATCCCCAAGTCAGATCAGCTCTAGGACAGTGGCCGGAGCTTAGAAGGCTGAGAGACTCTGGACTGGGTTGAATTCAGTTTGGACAGCAAAGTAGCCTTCCTTAGTCAGATGTACTAATCATTCTGCTAGGTGTGCAGTGCTTTGCATGTCTGTTATTCAAATCATAAATCACTTTATACGTGTTCTCAAAGTAAAGTCCATCATGTTCTCAAAGACATGTTCTCAAAAACATATCCATCAAGAAGTCTGACTACATTAGTTTTTCCCAAAACAAACACGCAAAAAAGTAACAGAAAGACTTAGGACAGAGTATGTGCCTTGGTCCCAGGATGAGAGGGGTCATGAATATTTCCTTCTGATTTTTATCTGCATTTCTATTTACAAAGAATTATTACCTGGAATTTAGAAGTACCATTTCCCAGTTTGTGAAGATAATACAATACTTATTATCTTATACCTAGCATCTTTCATGCTATTGTGAAATCTATGAAACCTTTTATGTGCAGAGTCTCACTGGAAAAACCATTTTGTTTCTTCCTTTTACTTTTTTTTCCTCTGAATATTAAATGATACAAAAGAATTGTGATCTGCTCTTGGGAAATGAACACGTTACTTGCTTGATGCAATGCACAAGCTTAAATTTTAATGGATTCTTCAAGAAAGACCAGTTCACAGCCAGAATTCTTTCATCCCACAATAGTGACAGGGAAAGAGGAGCCAGGGATTTTCAACAGTAAAGAATAAGAAATATGGGAACTTTTCAAAGGGTAAGATGATGTATAAGCTCTAAAAATATTCCATTTGCATTAAAATATGTCCTTATAGTCTACAAAGAATACAATTTTTGTTAGATTTTAAATAATTATACCGACGTATTGAGACTTTCAAAAGTCACTGGCCATCTATTATTTAGAAAAAAAATAGAGTAGATTTAGGTGTAAAAACATGCTTGGATGTATTCAGTGTAGTGAGAAATATTGGTCATTTTTCCTTAGGCTTTAAGTTGAATAATAAATAGCATATTAGACTATTTTTATAGCTTGTTTATTTCAAAATTAGTATTTCTAATGCTGAAGTCAAGAGTTTTCTCCCCCTGATTTTGTTCAATGCTTATTATACAACTAACTCCAGCATAGTCAACCCACATATTCATTAGTACACACGTCAGTGCAAGTTGAACCAACCAATATATCAGTCAGTCAATCATTCCATCAATGAGCAATGGCTGATTCTATACGGTATGCTCAGTATGGCTAGAAGCAGTGAGTAAATAAACAAAACCAAAAAGTTTAAAATATGATCATCACTTCATTATGAGAAGCTTATGGTTAAATTGCTCCTAGCAAGTCTGGGCTTTGGAGTAAATAGTAAAGGTGAGGGGATGAGCAGCTCTGGCTCTACCATTCACTCGTAGGTGGTTTGATCTTGAGCAAGTGATGGGACCACCTGAGGCTCTGTTATCTCCTCTATGAAATGGGGTTTCCAAATCTGTTGATAAGATTAAAGAAAATAATATTCTTTAAAAATCTAACTCAGTTCCCAGCATATATAAGCACTCAAACATATGAGTTATGAACTGGTACTCATCAACTCATTATTCCATTAATTTATTGATTCGACAGACACATATACATGGTACTGCTTTAGGTACTGAAATACAGATATGTATCATCTGTTTTCCTCAAGGGGGGCCTATCACAAAGTGAGGAAACCAAAAGCATTGTTGATAAGATAAAATTCCCAGTATTCAACTAAGTGCATATTTATAGAGAACTTGTTCTAGCTCACATGTCATATACCTATGCCACTGAGCAATTAGAAAAATGTAATGAAATGATAAAACTAGAAGCCAACAATGACTGATTGTTTATGACACGGCAAATGCTTGCAATGCGCAGTCTCACCTATTAATCAAAAAGAAATCACCATGAGGTGGAATTAAAATTCCTGTTTAACAGACTGGGAAATAGAGGCTCATCAATGACAGGGGCAGATTGCTATGTTGGGAGTGTAAACACCATTATCTCTGACACTAATGCTGCTGGGAACCTGGGAGTACAGGTAACTCTTTGAGATCCTGAGTTCAATTCCTTTGGATACATAACCAGAACAGAATTGCTACATCTTTTGGTAATTCTATTTTTAATTTTTTGAGGAACTTTCATACTATTTTCCATAGTGGCTGACAACATTTCATGTCCCTGTCAACAGTGTACAAAGGTTCCAATTTCTCCATATCCTTGGCAAATTTTGTTATCTTTTTTTAAATAATTAATAGTCATCCTAATAGGTGTGAGGTGATATCTCCTTGTGGTTTTAATTTGAATTTCTCTGATGATTAGTGATGTTGATCATCTTTTCATACACGTGTTGGCCATTTGTATATCTTCTTTGGAGAAATATCTATTCAAGGCCTTTGCCCATTTTTAATTGGATTCTTCAATTATTTTTTGCTATTGAGTTGTTACAATAGCATCCAAAATAATAAAATACTTAGGAATAAACTTAACCAAGGAGATGAAAAACTTGTACAATGAAAACTACAAAATATTGATAAAAGAAATTAAAGAAGGCACAAATAAATGGAATGGCATCCCATGTTCATAGAGTGGAAGACTTTATATTGTTAAAATGTTCACACTGCTCAAAGCAATCTACAGATCCAATGCAATACCTATGAAAACTCTAATTGCATTTTTTTCCACAGAAATAGAAAAACAGTCCTAAAATTAATATAGAATCACAAGAGACCCTAAATAGCTAAAGAAATCCTAAGAAAGAACAACAAAGTTGGAGGCAGCACACTTCCTGATTTCAAAATATATTACAAAGCTACAGTAATTAAAACAGTATGATACTGGCATAAAAACAGACATACAAACTGAAGCAATAGAGAGCCTAGAAATAAATCCATACATATGCAGTCAACTGATCTTCAAAAAGGATGCCAAGAATACACAATGAGGAAAACAATCTCTTCAATAAACGGTCTTAGGAAAACTGCTTATCCATGTGTAAAAGAATAAAATTGGATCTTTACCTTATACCATACATAAAAATAAACTCAAAGTGAATTAAAGACTTAAATATATGACTTAAAACTATAAAATTATTAGAAGTAAACCTAGGAAAAACTTCATGACAGTGGCCTTGGCAATTGTTTCTTGGATATGACATCAAATGCACAAGCAACATAAAGCACAAATAGATAAATAGAACTACATCAAACTAAAAAGCTTCTGCACAGTGAAGAAAACAATCAACAGAGTGAAAAAGCAACCTATAGAATGGGAGAAAATATTTACAAACAAATATCTGATAGGGGATTAATATCCAGAAAACATAAGGAACTCCTACAATGCAATAGCAAAATAATAATAATACCCAAAATAATGGGCAAAGAACTTGAATAGACACTTTCCCAATATCTTTAAAACAGTAGCTTTGTATATTTTGTCTAGTTTTCTAGCAGGAGGTTAAGTCCAGTTCTTGTTATCCCATTTGGTCTAGAAATGGAAGTGATGTCACATTAGACCACAGACTTGAATGATGATACACCTCATATTTTAACTTAAGCATAACCAGTGTTTTTTTCCTACTTTGAATTTCTACAATACCTTGAGTATCTACTATAACTAATAATATAATTAAAGTTATTTTCTTAATAGTTTAAGCTTCCAAGACCATCCAGTGCCATCCATTTGATATTGGTGTGACATTCTCACAATGACTTCAGGATTTTAAAACTTCTAAATATCTTAAATAAAATGGTTATTCTGGTGAAAAAATATCCCATAAAAATCTTAAAGTAGAATGTTAATGAGTGTTTAAAACCTTAATGTGTGGGACCAAATATATAAAATCAATATCTGGGGAACCATCAAAATCTACTTAGAAGACATTAAGTTATTTACCAAGCACTTTATTAACAGCACTTGCTACTTGATGTTTAATAACCCAGTCCCTTAAATATTATATATCACTGGAATTAATGTCAATGAAAATAGTTAGTATCTAGTATGTATTCTTTCCTTGTTTTTATTTTGTTCTATTTCCCTAACTCCTTGAGGTAAGCTCAAAGTTCTTGGTTGTAGTAAGGCCAGAGAGAGCAGTTTTAGCAGTAAATTTGTAGAATAGCCAATATTCCCAACTAACTCACACTGGCTATCCAGAGAAGGAAATCCACTGTCTGCCAGCTGAATGCCCCTGGGTAGAATGGGTACATCATTATGAGTCTGCAAAACACATGTTTACTTACTTTGGTTTAGATAAGCCATAGAAAGTTCTCAAGCATCTTTTGAGCAAACAGGCTCAGGAGTTTTCTGTCTTTTCTAACTATAGTTTTCCAGTGCATACTGTTGCAATTGAATCATTGGCTTAAAGATTAAACTCTTGCCAAACTCAATCCAGTCTTTTCACCAAAGTGGAACTGATTAGTTCACATGTTATTTTGCTTTTGATTACTGTTTATTTCATAGTTTTATGCAGTTTTTCTTCTTTGAATATCTTTAACCTAAGGAGAGGACTCATTACTAGAGCAAATAGAAATAGCAACCGGTTGAAACTTAGATTTCTCTTGGCCACACTCTGTGCCCTTGATAAAGCTTACTCTAGTGTTCACAAATGTGCAGACATCATTGTGTCGTCTTTGTTCTTAACTTGTTGCTGTCAAAAAAATATAAAAATTCCTCAGGTTTGACTTGATGACCACAGACATTCAACAAAGAAAGTTGTGTTAGTTTCCTAGGACTGCCATAATAAAGTACCAAAAAATGGATAGTTTAAAAACATAACTTTACTTTCTCATAGTTCTGGAGGCCAGAAGTCTGAAATTGAGGTGCTGGCAGGGTCACCTGCTCTCTGAATGCTCTAGATGAGGATCCTTCTTTGTCTCTACCAGCTTCCGGCAGTTGCCACAATCCTTCATGCTCCTTGGTTTGCAACTGCCTAATTCTAATCTCTGCTTCCCTCTCCCATGTTCTCTACATACTGGTCTTTGTGACTCTTCTCCTTTTCTTATAAGGGCACAAGTTTTATTGGATTAAGGGCCTATCCTATTCCAGTGTGGACTCATTTTAACTAATTATATGTGCAATGACCCTATTTCCAAATTAAGTAACAATTTGAGTTTCCGAGGGTTTGGACTTCAATATATCTTTTTGGGAACATAATTCGACCCCATCACACATATATTATCTTCCAAACTCTGAAATTTGTCCATATCATTATCTTTCCTTTTTAAAAGTTTCATTTTTTCCAAAATGCAAATGTTAATTATCACACTGTACACATGGGTATGTATTTACCTATAAACTATTATTCTCATGCTAATACATTGAATGTCACCTCTTCCTGATTCAGTGTGGGTTGCTACACTGGCAATGTCAAGGAATTGTGTCTTTTCAAAGAGCTAAGACTTCATTCATAATTGGCCAATGTTCTTTATTTCTCTTTTCTCCCCTTCTGTTATCTTTCAAACACGGTCTTTAGGAACTCAATTTTTATTTTCTGTCATTTCTGTACCTTGTTAGGATGTTTCCTTCATTTTCCCTATAATAATTTTTCAGTGAAACAGTGCCTTTTTAGCATGTGCCTATAGTGTGCTTTGGAAGCAGATAAAGGTAGAATTTGATATAATCGTGATAAAAAGAAGATGTCTCCCAAACCTCCTTTGTAACATCTTACCTGGGAAGAAAATCAGAAATTATCCAGCCTGGAATTATCACTCACTTTATAACTTAAACACAAGTCCTCTTTTCATCCAGTACTTAACTCTTATTTCTACTTCCTTAAAACCCAAAGTGGTATCTGTAACAGTGGTCTGAGTGTTATAGTTTGTAGTGGAAGGAAGAGAAGACAATGTGGGAATACATATTTTCTTTCTTTTTTTTGTATAGAGTCTCTAGGTTGGCTTTTTCCCTTTTAAATCAACGAATGATGCATGGCCATGGGAAATTGAATCTCAAAGTTAAACGGAATAAGACAGAATGGAAACTTTTGTCAAATGAGGAAATTTCCCTTTGAGATGATCTCTCTCACAGTACTTCAGACTTCAACCGAAGGACCACATGGGGAATATTAGCAAAGTTTGAAATGGGAACCAAACAACTGATTTTTTCTCTCTTTCTTCCCTTGTTTTTTGACTCCCATTTTCCTCCAGCTCCCCTACTTAACACTGTACAGGGGCTACTCTTTTCATTTTATATAAAGCCCAAAAATGCATGAATGATGTCTGGATCTGGTAACTTATCTAAGAGCCTTTCACGTCCCTGCCCCCTTCTCGTTGATTTGCTGCAACTGCCCAAGTATCCTCCTTTTCCTTAAAATCACCAAGCTTTTCCCCTTCTGTCTTTACTCTTATTTTAATTTTGAAGCCTGAACTGCTCCTTCTGGAGGTAATCATGACACAGCTCAAACATCATCCCCACCCCAACTGTCTTACTGCATCCCACTCTACCGTCACTCTTGTTAATTTCATTGGTTTGGTTATCTTCTCCGTTAGAATATAAGCTGCAGGAGAGCAGAGATCTTGTGTGCTCATTTGTTGCTATGGTCTGTCAGCTATGAGTTGCATGTGTAGTATTTAATGGGTTCTCAAAAATATCTTATTGAAAAATTGAATGCATGTTCTCCTTTTATCATTCCTATGATAACAAAGGGTGGGGCAGTTTGCACGCATATGTGAAGAGTAAAATAAAACTAAAGCTTTCCCAATAAGAATTGCAATAAAGTTATTTTTTACTTTACCTCGATTTTTGAATGTGAAAAAGACAATAAAAAAAGATTTACAAACCTGCATCCTGACTTGGACCAAAATACGGCAAGAGAGATGCCTGGGATGCAAACGTTAAGGAGGTATTTACTCTCAGGCCTGTACAAAGAGTGAGCCTACAATTGGAAACCCTGAGTACAAGTGTCTCCTTAAATTGTGTGCCCTAGGTGCCTCGCTTCCTTCCCTTGAGCCCTGACCCTGCCTGTGTCTTCACTAAGGGTTCTTTGGGAGCTTAAAACACTGTCCTACAATAGAGTCAGCTTACCTTTTCTTGCTTTAGAAGTAGGGTTGCCTAATAAAATACAGAACACTCACATAAACTCACATTTCAGATAAACAAATATTTTAAGTATAACTATGTCCCAAATATTGTATGGGACATTATACTAAAAAGTTAACAGAAATTCAAATTTAATTTTTCATCCTATATTTTTATTTTCCAAATCTGACCATACTACCTGGAAGTTTACTGGGAGTTATTAATAATTTCATGACAGTCACGTTGTGGCAGAATTCACTTCAACACGAATCTCAGAGGGGAGGGTCTCTTCTGCCTATGAAGCTGCATCTAAATAATGAAATGCCAAATTGAGAGTCTCACATGTCATTGGAATGTTGCTTTCATCTTTCCAACCCTGTCATTTTTCTTTGCAATGGGAACATATCAGATCAAGTAAACATTACCACTCAAAGCTTTCATAAAATATTGAACATTTAATTTGAGTTTCTCAAAGCAGCCAAGCCTGCTTTAACTGTTTGAAAATTTTGTATATTTACTAATAACCAGCTCCCCAGAGGTCTGTGCTGTGCAGCCTGGGAGAGGATTGAGCTCACCCTTTCTCCACTACATTCTTCCCAAGATGCTTAAAAACATGCCAGATGTGCAGCTCGGTAACAAAGCTGTCTTTAACTCAGACTGCATTTTGGTTCCTGGAAAGGTAGCAATGGCCCTTTAGCTAGAAAGAGAATATTTCAGTTGGAGAAAGACCTTTTTTTTTTTAATTCCTTCTTGGACTCTTTCCTTGCTGAACCTTTCTCAGAGCAAGAAATGAGCGTGTGAAGGTGGAGGAATTCATTTTAGCAACATCGGATAGGAAGATGCATCCAGGGTAATTGAATAGCCATGAGATGAATCATCTATGATAGGAAAAGAGAAGGAATTTATCAAAAGGCAATGTGTTAACAAAATCTAAATAGCAGAACCAATAATCTAGTGCCTAGTAGCCAAGAATTAAAACCACTTGCTGTCATAGGATGAACAAAGTAACATACACTAGCGGGAAGACAAAAATATCTTAGACATGTCAGTTTCTGTATGGTTACTTATCTAAATACTATGGAGATGGTTGTGGTGTCAAATAGGGTATTATACTATTTTAGTGGCTTCAAACCTTACCTAAATACCAGACTCAAAAGATATATTGAGATAAACTCTTTAGGCTTTAGACCTGGAATCCGTGTTTTAAGTCTCCCTAAAGGATTCTAATAGGACAAATTTTGGGATATAGCCGCACTTATTTATTCACAAAAAATACCAGAAAGCTGATTAGGTACCAAGAACTATCTTAGCA
This sequence comes from Daubentonia madagascariensis, assembly GCA_023783475.1. NCBI lineage: Eukaryota > Metazoa > Chordata > Mammalia > Primates > Daubentoniidae > Daubentonia > Daubentonia madagascariensis. The sequence goes on along the minus strand of JAKFHU010001640.1, from coordinate 6,354,075 downwards.
GAGTTTTTTTTTTGTTGTTGTTGTTCCAAGTTCCAGCTTTTGTAAACCTTCATTCTAGTGTAGAGAGAAAAAACAAATGAGCAAAATGAAAAATAAATAAATACGTCAAATAGTGATAAGTGCTATAAAGGAAAATAAAACAGAATAAGGAGGTAGAGTTCAAGAGAAGCAATCCAGACACAGAACAGCAACACCCTGAGGCAGGAATGGATTTGAGGAAGTTCATGGAAGAACAGGGAGGCCAGTGGGTCTGGGGAGGCTGTGAGTAAGGTAGGGGATGACACAAGGTGAGGTCCAAGAGGAATCCTGAGATCAGACACCCAGAACCTTGCAGGCTTTGATGACAAAGTTGGATTTTGTTCTCAGGATAATGGAAATCTACTGAAGCATTTAGAGCAGAAAAGTGATGTGATCAGATTTTATTGTGGTTGTGAAAGTAGAAATCCCAGTTACATGGCTACGTAGTAGTCCAGGTGTGTACCAGGTTGGTAAGCAATGGTGGAGGTAAAAAGTGGTTGGATTCAGGACGTGTTTTCCAAGATCAAGAGCCAGTAGAACTAACTGAGTAATTGGTTGTTTTGTGGAAGAAAGACAAGATTCCATACTGACTTCAAATCTTTGTTCTGACCAATAACTTGGTCAATGGCAATACAAGTTATTAGGATGGTGAACACTTTGGAAGTAACAAATGTGGACGTTGAGAGATTTGGAATTTGTTTTGGACGTGTTAATTTTGAAATGCCTCTTAGGCACCCAAAGGTAGATGTCCAATAGGCAGGTCAATCATATAGAGTCAGTTTTAAGAGATTTCAAGACATAAGATATGAATTGGGGGATCATTAACATATAGATAGTATTTAAATCATGAGATTAATTGGATCACCCAGGGAATTAGCGTAAGTGGAGAAGACAAGAGGTCCAAGACTAAGCCTTGCAGTGGCTAAAAACACCAACATTTAGAGGTAAGAGATGAGGCAAACCCAATGTTAATGTTTCCCAGGAAGCACTATTAGCATTTTAGGTGGAATAATACTTTGCCATGCAAGACAGATGTGAGGATTATGGGGTGTTTAGCATCCCTGAATCTACACACTAATAGCAGTGTCATCCCCCATTCATTGTGACAGTAAATACATATTTGTATTTGCTCCCTACATATTTGTGAACCATTCTAAAGGTATGTCCTGGTAGAAAACCATTGATTATATGGTTATTAAAATCATTAAATGGTCTCACATATCTACTCTAATAGTATAAGACTTTATTTTAGGGATTATGAGTTTCAAATATACTTGAATTGGAAAAATACATATTATGAAGGGTTATGGTATTAGGAAATAAGAAAATTTGCTTGCTTATGATCTCTTAGGGCCAAGAAAATAGAACAAGCTCAAAAAAAAAAAAAGCAGTAAATCCACTTTTACCATGCTTCCACTTACCCAGGATTAACTAATTAATTGATTCTCTTAATATCCTTTGTAAAACATTCTGATTTTTACTCAAGACACAATAAATACCAGCTTAGTAAACTTATTCTGGTAATCTAGCACACTTCTTAGCACCCCATTCCCACATTTGAATTATATGCTCAGTTTTTTGTTCCAAGATCTGTTTATGTAAATTGTCTATGATAATGGAAATATGCTATTTAATTTGCCATTATTTAGATTAAAAATACATGATCTATAGTACACCGTTTCAAAATCATTATTTCGTGGAGCACTAATTCCATGAAGTGGTATCCATCCACTCATTTTTTGGGGTGATGATAATGTCACATATGTATATCTTGATAGGGATTTGGGTTATCAGGTATATGCATTTGTCAAAACACCCACCCCTAGAATCAAACACTATTTTGGGTTTTTTTTAACATAGATTTTTGCTTATTCTATAATTTCATATAAATTGGATTTATATATGTACTCTTTTGTGGAAAGCTTCTTTCACTAAACGTGCTGTATTTGAGATTCACGGGTGAGGCTTGAGATTCACTGGGTGTATTAGCAGCTACTTTTTATTGCTGAGTAGTGTTTCATTGTGAATATAAACCACAGTTTCTTCATCCATTCTCCTGTTGGTGGGCATCTGGGCTGTTTCCAATATGGGTTTATCATGAATAAAGCTGCTGTAAGCATCCCTGTACATATCTCTTTGCCAAAATATATTTTCACTTCTCTTGGGAAAATACCTAGTTAAATTGTTGCTCTACAGGGTAGGTATACATTTAGTTTTATATGAAACTGCAGAACTTTTTCCAAACTGATTTTCTTATTTTACATTTCCACCCAAAACATATAGGAAAGTTCCACTTGCTTCACATCTTTGCCAATACTTGATGTTATTAAAGATTTTTTGATACATTCATTATATTTGTACATATTTATGGGGTGCATGTAAAATTTGATTATGTGCATAGAATGTGTAATGATCAAGTCAGGCTATTTAGAGTATCCATCACCTGAGTATTTACTATTTCTATGTGTTGGCTATATTTCAAGTTTTCTCTTCTAGCTATATTGAAAAATACAATACACTGTTGTTAACTATAGTCACCCTACTCTACTACCAAATGTTACAGCTCATTCTTTCTATCTAACTGTATGTTTGTACCCATTAACCACCCTCTCTTCATCCCCTTGCCCCCGACCCACACACCCTTCCTGTCTCTGTTATCTATATGCTACTCTCTACCTCCATATGATCAACTTTTTTAGCTTCCACATATAAGTGAGAACATGTGTTATTTGTTTTTCTGTGCCTGGCTTATTTCACTTAATGAAATATGTTCCATCCATATTGCTGTGAGTAACATGATTTCATTCTTTTTTATGGCCAAATAGTATTTCATTGTGTATATATACCACATTTTCTTTACCTGTTTGTCCACCGATGGACACTTGGGTTGAGTCCATATCCTTGCTATTGTGAATAGTGCTGCAATAAACATGGGAGTGCAGGTACCCCTTTGATAGGTCGATTTCTTTCCCTTTAGATAGATACCCAGTCAATCTTTTTAATTTTAGCCATTCTGAGGGGGGTGCAGTGGTATTTCATTGTGGTTTTAATTTGCATTTTCCCAGTGACTCTCAATGCTGAGTACTTTTTCAAATGCTTATTGACCATTCATATAACTTTTTATGAAGTATCTATTCAAAACGTTTGCTCATAGAAAACTTCTCTGCCCCTATTTAAACGCCAAGCTGCCATAATAAATTCAATTTACAGTAGTTAATTAGTCAATTTTGAAAGAAGTTTGTATATGTAATATCCAGTAGTCAAGGGAAAAAGTTATTTATGATATGCATTTAAAAATAATTATATATGATTTCATTAGTACCTTTATCTGTATTGACTTAGTAAATTAAGCTGATTTTCATTAAAAGTTAATTAATTTACTCTATTCTGGAGAATGTTGGATATTAGCTAATACATATAATTCTATGGAATTTAATTGCAAAAAATAGAAACCTAAAAATCACTTATTACAATGTCCTATTTAAGTATATTAGAGTGTTAATTTATTTTATTTTTCTGCTACTGCTGATATAAAATCATTTGACCTTGTTTAAGAAATAGTATCCAGCATACTTTGTCCTGAAAAAATACTTTAAGTCTGATCTGATCTGCTTCATTCACCAACTAAAAGTGCATATAAAAAGTGATATCCAGTGAAAATTTCATGTGAAAACCAATTTATAGTAAACACATAGCTGGCTATGTTCCTGAGTATGTACATTACAGTTTTATTATAGAAAAGATAGGCCAAAAAAGGATGTCAAGAAATCCAATGTGTCTACACCGATACTGTGCAGAGATATCAGTAAATAGCCTGTTACATTTAAGAACCTGGGGTAACACATACAATACATATTCAGATAATAAGAAACCAGAACCCAGTTTTGTTCATCCTTATGGAACAAATAATATAGCCTCTGAATTTGGATTTTAAGTGATCAAGAGATTTTTTTTTCATAAATATGTTTTTAACCTCACAAATAAGATAATGTTCACATAATTCAAAGAAATAACAGACAAAACAAGGTATTCAACTCAAACTTTGGTCAGTAACCATTTACTCACAAGCCTTTCCAGACAATAAAATAGTAATTTGTAAATAATGCATTGCAGCATTGGGTTCATATATACAAAGCAAAAAGCATTTTCATAATCCTCCTGGACAGTCAGTTTTTCTCATGTTAAATCTATTGTCAACCTGCCTCGGGCATGCTGTTTGAACAAAATTACTCACTACAACTCTAAACAGCTCCCCACTCTACATAATAATACCATTTTACAATTGGCATTTGCTATAATAAATCTACCTTGGAACAGTTACCTTGTCAGTCGGTACTGAGGGAAGGTCATGCTTGGCAGTCAAGGAGAAGTCTACTTGCGTATAAGTTATGAAGTCTTTTATGAGACTTTTTAATCAATATCCTAACATGCACTGAAACAGGCTTAAGCTAAAGAAAATAAAATAGGATATCTTGGGGGAAGAAAGGTTGTTTTGTTTGTTGTTTTTGTTGCACTTGTTGGTAGAGGGTTGGGCAAACTTAATTGGTTTTCCTAAAAAATAAAAGAGCGAAGTTAGTAGAAACAACATAATGATGCAGTTACAGAACACATAAGTTTTATAGTCTAAAGCTGATGAACTCTTACAATGCCAGGGTTTTTTCCCAAGTGTATTTAATGATAATGCTTGGCCATTAGTTCAATTATATATTTGTGATAAAGTTTGTTGTTTAGGTCTCACTCCTGTTATTATTATTCTGCACATACTCTGCTCTTCTGCTATTCCTAGCTGACTGGTCTGATTATAAATCAGAAGAATAGATGATGTTGTCTAGGGCACGGTCAGCAAATTATGACCCCCCCAGGCCAAATCAGACCCCCAACCACATGTTTTTTTAAATAAAGTTTTAGTAGAATGTAGACACACCTATCCACTCACTTATTGCTTATGACTTCTTTTGTGCTGCAAGAGCAGAGTTGAATAGTTGCAAGAAAGCCCCTCTGGCTTATATACTCTAAAATATTTGTTATCTAGCCCTTTGCAGAAAAAATGTATTGACCTCTGGTGTTGGATAACAGTTTTCCTTCAGATAGATTATACTCCAGTAACGCCTTAATTTGAAGATGTCCAAGAAACTATCTTCAGAAAGAGGATACCTTTGTAAAAATGAATACATTGAATCTCTTTTGGGAGTGGGGGAAGGCTTACTTCAGAAATTTCTAGGCTTCCCCAATATACTAACTTCTGATCTGCATCAATCATGACTGCACCTTCCACATGCACACAGTTTAAGTTGGAAATGTGTTCAGAATTAAAACAAATTTCCCAACCTGCCTTGCAGCTAGGTTTCACTATGCAATTGACTTTTGGTCAAAGGACGTAAGCACGTCATGGATGCACACTTCTGCTGTTTGGTGCGTGCCTTTCTCTTTTCCTTGTGTCTTTTCTGCCGGTTGAGATATTGACATTATGGTGAGTCCAACAACCTTCTTGGACCTTGTTAACAAGAAACAACCATCAGGGAGTTGGTGTTGTGGATTCTCAACAAGCAGGGATTGTCATACTGGCTCTGAACTATTGATCCCATGCTGTTTTTTGTTTTGCTTTAAACAGTTAAAACTAGATTTAAGCCATTACTTATTTGGATTTTTATTTTATTCCATACTGCTATTCTCAATACTTATATTGATTTTTTTTAAATGGTGTCTAGAAAGGAATTCTAGTTACCTATAGTGGACACTTGGAGGGACTGCGTATTGGCCCTACCTTTCTGGGTACTACTTTCTTCACTGCCCTCCATCTACATGGGTACAGCAAGAACATTTATAATTATAAATTGAGATCACCCTCTTACTTGCCAAAGCTGATTAGACCAGGATTGGGCAAAAGGCCCCAACTGAGCCAAACAGTCACTTGTTTGAGAATTGTTTCTACTGGGAAACTGAGAAGCCTGCAATGTCATTTTCTGACATCTGGACTTGGGGTGGAGGGCAGAGAAAATCTATACCAAAGGAGAATGAAACAAATGTAAAGAACAATTATGAGAAGAAAAATCCTGGGAGCTCGAAATTCCTGTTCCCAGTTATTTCCTCCCACTTCTTCATCGTACATAAGGCACACTCATATTTAGTGGGTAAAATTGTTCCTCTACCAGTCCAGAAGTGAAAAGAGATGTAGTTTTCTGTATTTTTTTGTATACTTAAAATAAAATTCTATTTCAAGCCCTCTTTCTGCCAGGTGGTAGAAACTTTAAACAATTCATGATTTCCCAGTTCCTTTTCTCTGGAATTATATCTTATCTCCCAGGGGTTTCTGGAAGGCAAAGGATTGGAGAGGTCCATTCCTCAGTCAGCATTACCAATCCACGTAAGACTGCACGACTCTTAAATTTAAGGGTTGGTGATATCGATTGCCCCATATTTCCTTTATAACAAATTGTACATCCATCATCATTGAGTTGAACCAAACCTATCTTAGAGTTACTTGTTTTTAAATCCAAAATTTTCTCTTGGGATAACAAGCATTATGTATTTTCTATAGTTTAAGTGCTTTGTAAATTCTAACGGTCAAGTGAATCAGCGGGGTAGCTTGCGAAATGCAGGTTCCAATTCAGTAGTTATGGGATCCTGTATTTCTGACAAGCTCCCAGGTCATACTCATCCTGATGGTCTGTGTACAACACTTGGAATAGCAATGTTCTAACCTATATATAAACCCAAAACTTTATTTGTTTTATATTGCATTATAGGCCTTCTTGCTTGGGCTTTTTAATTAACATGTCTCAGGTTCTCTATATAGACCAGTCAATATTTTTTACAAATTATATTTTTTGTGTTCTTTTTTATCATTGCACTGAAAGCTTCTATATTTTAAGTAATATATTTTTAAATCTTATTTACTGTGTTTTATGTCGTCTTTAGGCAGACAGAAGTATACTCCACTGAGAGTTAAGATGAATATATTCAAGTATAGACTCCACTACGACTCAAAATATATTCTTGAGTCAAATTTACTTTTTGAGTTGGTTTTCCACTTATAAATTGGGTGTAACATCTGCCCTACTTGCTCCCACAGTGTTATGAGGGATAGTAGATATATGAGCATGTTTTCAAAACTGGTGCCATCGAATTGCAAGTCATCATTCTTACTGGTGTTCTTTTACAGTTGAAGTCCATTTCCACCCATTTTTGCTCCTATTGTGACCCCAGGGTGTTAGGAATCTTGCTCATGAAAATACCTAACTAACAGCTTCCTTTGTGATTTCAAACACAGTCACCCATCGATATCTTATTTAGATGGGTTCCAGTTTGTGTAGACAGACCAATAAATTGTTTATCTTGAATCCTTCTTCTAGGAATTTTATTTTGAACTACAGCCTAACATCTCATTTCAAAGTGGGGAAGGAAAGCATCAGCTACTGAAAGGCACTGCATTTTTTATGTATAGCTTATAAAAACACTGCCCCTGGTGAGTACAGAAACACATCTGTCCGTACAACCACCAAAGATGGGTCATGCACTTTACATTCAGAAATAGCTTCACTTACGTAGGATTAATGTGACACTGCATGATAGTCCCAGGGTTTGGAAACCAACAGCCACAAATGCGCTTTCTATATCTGCCTCTTGATGCTAAAGATCTATATTAAAGTAAAACAAATGTAGATTTGTATATTCTTATTTCCAAATCAGTTATTGCTGTTCAAGTCTGATAAGTCACACTTAAAAGGCCAGGCCATGCAGATAGAAGATAGTCAAAGCAGCAAAAAACATGCAGACATTCTGTCTTCTGCCTGCCGCATCAGAGAGTAGCAAAGCAAAAGCTCTTCTGATTGTTTTGTTCAATTTTAAAAGGTACAGCTTTCTTAGCCCTGTTAGAAGACAGAGATGAGAAAATGCCATCTGATCCAGTAACTAGACTATTGCTACATTATTTGATCAAAAATGAAGAGAAAGGAGGGTCTCTGGGGTGGGTTCAGGAACACAGAGAATAGTCTTTTTGCAAGCACTAAATGCCCTACAGCGTAGTCAGCAATGCCTGAGGCAGAGCAAAACATTTGGCATTCTGCTGCTGCTGCTGCTGGCACTTTGCAGGCATCCACTAGATCTTTCCTCCCTAATCAGAGAAAGTCATAAACTCACCAGGATTCATAGAAGATTCCTAAAGAGTTTTCATCAGTTTCTTTAATCCTTTTCTTTTCTCTTTTAAGTTTTTATTTGACTCTTGTCTTGTTCTCAAAATATGATCTATGCAGGTAGATTTAGATTTCATACTACCCATTGGCATACAAGTTACCCTGTCAGTCGTAATTCACTGATTTGCTTATTCAAACAATATTCATTAATGGCCAATATTTCTAGGTTTGTTGATAGAGATAGTATAGATGTCAAATATATGAAGATAAAGAAAACAGAAAAGATTTCTGCCTAGAGAAGGGAGTTCCCTACACATACATCCTGATGTCTCCCTTCCTCCAACACATACTGCATTTTAGGGAGGGCTGACCTCTTCCTTTCTCTGTGTTAGGCATAAAGTTATTCTGAGTGTTCCACTCAAGGCCCAGCCTGCTTCTAGTTTCTATGTGGTGTATCAAATTCTCCAGTCATTGGCCCATTCAAGCCTCTCCTCCTATTTTTGGAAGGTGTTTTCAATTTTGTCTGTCCCTTAAGGCCCCCAGGTACTCTGAGAACCCTTGCTTGTGCAAGAAGCCCCAGGGACCTCCGGAACAGAAATGTCAGGTATGGATCAAGGGAGCCTCCTTTTCCTGCTCCTTTGTCCATGGCAGACATTGGTGATAGTTTAACCTACATTTTCTCGCTAAAATTTAGTATAGCCTTTGACCTGTTCTCAATATACTGGTCCAGGCTGCCAAATAAATCAGTCAATACTGTCCCGGGAGATGAAATCTATTTACTATCCTTGCTTGGAATTTGCTATGCCCCTGCTCCTCGTATGGGCCCATTGATTTGTTACTAAGTAGGCATGGTGCCCATAGGTGCAAAGCCCCATAAGATCACTTAGCTCTTATTCGTTGGGATTCCAGAAGACCTTATCAGCAAAAACACTAATTGATTTCACCTTAGGATAAATCCAATCTGTGTAAACTCCACCCATAGCCACACATTCCACAACCCCAAGTCCTTTTACACAATGGTCTTATACTCACACTCAAGAAACCCCATCCTTTATTAGTTACAATGCACTAGCTGGTCAAACCAGCACCACCAGATTAGTTTAATTATTGTTCACATCACCATGTAACATAGGTTGGTGGGATGTTATGGATGGAAGGAGTTCTATTCTTCAAAACTATTCAGGGATTCAAGCCCTTTAAACCAAAGGGCATTTTTTTTTAATTTATTTTTTTATTTTCACAATATCATGGGGGTACAACACTTTGGCCATACACATTGCCCCTGTTCTGCCCGTGTCAGAGCCACAATCGTGGTCGTCTCCCAGACTGTGCTCCCCACATCCATTCAGTGAGAGTTTTTCCCAACCCTTCCACCCCCCTCCCGCCCGCCCGCCCTCAGATGAATGTTATTGCCCTGTGTGATGTAAGTGTTCATCAGTTAGTACCAGTTTGATGGTGAGTACCAGCGGTGCTTGTTTTTCCAATCCTGCGACACTTCGCTTCAAAGAATGGGCTCTAGCTCCGACCAGGATAATACCAGATGTGTTAATTCACCGTTGTTCCTTATTGCTGAGTAATACTCCATGGTATACATATACCACATTTTATTGATCCACTTGTGTATTGATGGGCACCTTGGTTGTTTCCACAACTTTGCAATTGTGAATTGTGCTGCTATGAACATTCGAGAGCAGATGTCTTTATTATAAAATGTCTTTTTTTCTTTTGGATAAATACCCAGTAGTGGGATTGCTGGGTCAAATGGTAATTCTACTTTTAATTCTTTCAGGTATCTCCATATTCTTTTCCATAGAGGTTGTACTAATTTGCAGTCCCACCAGCAGTGTATGAGTGTTCCTATCTGTCCACATCCCTGCCAACATTTGTTATTTGGGGATTTTTTGATATGAGCCAATCTCACTGGAGTTAAGTGATATCTCATTGTGGTTTTGATTTGCATTTCCCTGATGATTAGAGAAGTTGAGCACTTCTTTATATGTTTGCTGGCCATTATTCTGTCTTCTTTGGAAAAGTTTCTGTTCATGTCCTTTGCCCATTTTTTAATAGGGTTGTTTGATTTTTTCTTATTGATTTTCCTAAGTTCTGTATGGATTCTGGTTATCAGCCCTTTATCAGAGGTGTAGCATGCAAATATTTTCTCCCATTCTGTAGGTTGTCTGTTCACTCTAGTGATAGTTTCCTTGGCTGTGCAGAAGCTTTTCCATTTGATCAGGTCCCATGTATTTATTTTTGTTGCTGCTGTGATTGCTTTGGGGGTCTTCTTCATAAACTCTTTGCCTAGGCCAAAGTCCATTAGAGTTTTTCCAACGTTTTCTTCGAGAATTCTTATGGTTTCATGTCTTAGGTTTAGATCTGTTATCCATTGTGAGTTGATTTTTGTGAGAGGTGAGAGGTGTGGGTCCAGTTTCAGTCTTCTACATATGGCCATCCAGTTTTCCCAGCATCATTTGTTGAATAGGGATTCTTTTCCCCAGTGTACGTTTTTCTGGAATTTGACAAAGATCAGGTGACTGTATGAGGTTGGTTTTATATTTGGGTTCTCAGTCCTGTTCCATTGGTCTACGTGTCTGTTCTTGTGCCAGTACCATGCAGTTTTGGTTACTATAGCCTTGTAGTATAGTTTGAAGTCTGGTAGACAGATGCCTCTCAATTTGTTCTTTTTGCTTAAGATTGCATTGGCTAGACGGGGTCTTCTCTGGTTCCACACGAAGCGTAGAATTATTTTTTCTAGATTGGCAAAAAATGATGTTGGTACTTTGATAGGGATTGCATTGATTCTGTAAATTAATTTAGGTAGCAAAGCTATTTTTGCTATGTTGACTCTGCCTATCCAAGAGCATGGTAGGGCTTTCCATCTATTTACATCCTCTGCAATTTCCTTTCTCAGTGTTTCATAATTCTCTCTATATAGGTCTTTGACCTCCTTAGTTAGATATGTTCCTAAATATTTAATTTTCTTTGGTGCTATTGTGAAAGGTATAGCATCTTTAATTTGTTTCTCGGCTTGATTGTTATTAGCATATATGAAGACTATGGATTTGTGTGTATTAATTTTGTATCCTGAGACTTTGCTGAATTCATTTATCAATTCCAGTAATCTCTTGGTTGAATCTTTGGGGTTTTCTATGTATAATATCATATCGTCTGCGAATAGTGAAAGTTTGACCTCTTCTGTCCCTATCTGGACGCCCCTGATTCCTCTGTCTTGTCTAATTGCTGTGGCCAGGACTTCCAGCACTATGTTGAAAAGAAGTGGAGATAGTGGGCACCCTTGTCTGGTGCCAGTTTTAAGGGGGAATGCCTTCAATTTTTCCCCATTCAGTATGATATTGGCTGTGGGTTTATCGTATATGGCTTTAATAGTTTCTAGGAATGAGCCATCTATGCCTATATTGTTAAGAGTTCTTATCATAAAAGGGTGCTGGATTTTGTCAAAAGCCTTTTCTGCATCTATTGAAAGGATCATATAGTCTTTGTTCTTGCTTTTATTTATATGGTGAATTACATTTATAGATTTGCATATGTTGAACCATCCCTGCATCTCGGGAATAAAGCCCACCTGATCGTGATGGATTATTTTTTTGATGTACATTTGAATTTGGTTTGCAAGGATTTTATTGAGAATTTTTACATCTATATTCATAAGGGATATTGGTCTGTAGTTTTCTTTTTTGTTGTGTCCTTTCCTGGCTTTGGTATCAAGGTGATATTGGCTTCATAGAATGAGTTTGGGAGGATTCCATCCTTCTGGATATTTTCAAATAATTTCTGCAGTATAGGCACCAGTTCTTCTTTGTAGGCTTGGTAGAATTCAGGTGTGAACCCATCTGGTCCGGGACTTTTTTTTGTGGGTAGATTTTTAATTACTGCTTCAATTTCAGTGCTTGATATTGGTCTGTTTAGAAATTCTGTTTCTTCCTGGTTGAGCCTAGGGAGGTAGTGTGTTTCTAAGAATTTGTCCATTTCTTCCACGTTTTCATGTTTGTGGGCATAGAGATTTTTGTAGTATTCAAAGATGATGTTTTATATTTCCATGGTATCAGTTGTGCCTTCTCCTTTTTCATTTCTAATTGAGCTTGTTAGAGTCCTTTCCTTTCTGCTTCTGGTCAACCTGGCAAGTGGCCTGTCTATTTTGTTTATCTTTTCAAAGAACCAACTTTTCGTTTCATTGATCTTCTGTATTGTTCTTTTGTTCTCAATTTCATTTAATTCTGCTCTGATTTTGGTTATTTCTTTTCTTCTGCTGGCTTTAGGATTGCTTTGCTCTTCCTTTTCCATTTCCTTAAGATGATTCGTTAGTTTACTGATTTGTGACCTTTCTGTCTTTTGGATGTGGGAATTTAAGGCGATAAGTTTTCCTCTCAGGACTGCTTTTGCTGTATCCCACAGATTTTGATAACTTTTGTCTCCATTATCGTTCAGTTCGAAGAATCTTTTGATTTCCATTTGAATCTCCTCCTTGACCCAATAATCTTTCAGCAATAGATTGTTTAGTTTCCAAGTTTTTGGATGAAGATGTGAGTTTCTGTTGGAATTGATTTCTAATTTTATTCCGCTGTGGTCTGAAAAGATACATGGTATGATTTCTATTTTTTTGAATTTGTTTAGATCTGTTTTGTGGCCTAGGATGTGGTCAATTTTAGAGAAAGTTCCATGAGCTGATGAGAAGAATGTATATTCAGTGTTATTTGGGTGGAGTGTTCTGTAGATATCTCTTAGGCCCAAATGTTCTAGAGTCCTGTTTAGGTCTTTTATTTCTCTATTTGTTTTTTGTTTGGAGGATCTGTCCAGTTCCGTCAGTGGGGTGTTGAAGTCCCCTGCTATTATGGCATTGCTGCTTATTATGTTGTCTAGATCTAGCAGTATTTGCTTTATGTACCTGGGTGCTCCTGTGTTGGGTGCATAAATGTTTAGGATTGTTAAATCCTCTTGTGAGATTTTTCCCTTCACCACTATATAGTGTCCATTTTTGTCCTTTTTTACTTTTATTGCTTTAAAGTTTATGTCATCTGAAATGAGGATGGCTACTCCGGCTTTCTTTTGGTTTCCATTAGCCTGGAAAATTGTATTCCATCCTTTCACCTTGAGTCTGAATGCGTCTTTGTGTGTAAGGTGTGTTTCCTGAAGACAACAGATACTTGGTTTGTACTTTTTAATCCATTCAGCAAAGGGCATTTTTTTGAGAAACTGTCTAGGGCAGTTCACCTCCATGCAGTGACTCAAGGATCCAAGATGTTTTTATCTCCTGTATCCACAGTGTGGTCTCCATGGTTACTCTCAAAGGGAAAGAGAGAACATAAAGATATACGCTACCTTTCAATGCCCTGAACGGAGAAGTGGTAGACCTCATTCTGCCCACATTATTTTGGCTAAAAATAGTCCCATGAAACCACCCACCTGCACAGAGGCTGAGAAGGTAGTTTTATGTATGTCCAGGAGGAAGTGGACAACCAGACCTGGTATTTACTAGTTATTTCTACCTCATCTGGTCTAAGTCTGTCCACAGGATGAGAAGGAAACAATGTAGTAAACACACAGTATTGCCTCAGCCACAAAACCTACCTCTTTCTCTCTTCTCAAAATGTCCTGAAAGATGTTAAATATAATTTTAATAGATACCAAGTGCTGACTGGAAAGTAATTATAATGCATTTTGGGAAGAAACTAACATTATAAGTAATTTTTAATAGTGGTTTTATTTTCCAGCATATCATGGATTCAGAGATTTTGGTTTGAAGGTATGTATCAGAGAGGAATTTCTTTTTTAAAAAAATAGAGAAGTCTGACTTGAACAGTTATAAGCCAACAAAGGGACTTTTTGGCTCATGTAGTTGAAAGACCTGGACATGGCCAGATCCAGGTGCACATGATAGTGTTGTGAATTTGTGCCTTGCCCTCTGCCAGCCCTGTTTTCTACATATGGGCTTCACCTTCCAACAGACTGTCCTCAGGTTGTGGCACGACAACTACCCACAGCTCCAGGCGTTCCCTGGGGAAAGAAGTGTCCTTCCTAGTGATTGAAATGAAAGTCAGGGAGACAGCGCTCACTGGACACAGTGGGGTTGTTGTCTATTCATTTAACTAATTTGGGGGGATAATAGGATTGGCTAGGCTTGAAATTGGGTAATATGTCACCCCTATCTAAACTGAAGTTTCCCAAAGGAATAACTGATTGTTGTTACCAGAAAACAGATGAACCTAAAAACATCCACAGTTTTCTACTGTATGATCTGAGATTGCCTATCTGCCTAATTAGGGCCTTGTGGTGACTTTGCCCAATAAAAGAAAAAGAAAAAAAAAAACACTGTGGCTCAGAGTCTGATCGTTAGAATTTCCCATCTAAAATCCTCACTCCTTATTGCAGCAGGAGACATAACGGCTTGCCCCAACCCAACTCATGGGGACTACATAAACCAGAATGCTGCTTATTAATTGTAAGAAATATAACTTCTTAGTTGACCAGAAGATTTCAGCTACACTGACCAGCTCCTTGTATAAAACTACATAAGATAAATTAAAACCAGTAGGACATTAGTTGAGCATGCAATTAGACCCAAGGTAATTTGTTATATAGCAACATTTTGTGACATTTACCTATTATTGTTCAACCTAAGCATTCCAGTAGAAGTGATACACCTGTCTAAAAGGCTGCCATTCAAATAGGCTATCTGCACACTTCACCGTACCGCCAGTAAGTTCCAGGTGACTAATGTTAAATTTAGCCTTTCTAACTTTCTGATCCAGTCCGTGTATTTTCACAAGGACCATTTCCTTCCATTGATACTTTATGTGAGTAGTCTCCATTTGTTTTGATTAGGTAACAGCCTATTAATAATTAGTATAATTTGATTTAATTAGGCAAAGTGTCAGAAATCTCAGCCTATGTGTGGATTGTAACAAGTGTTTAAATAGCCACTTATTAGAACTTTCTATATAATTTCCAAGCTGAGCATCATTTTTGTAACAGGTTAAGTTCTTTAAAGCCAGTATGGTATAGAGAAAATACTTCCTGTTTGTCTGTATTGACAGAGCCTTTCCTTTCTGGAATTTTTTCTCTTCTTGGAATTTTGCACACCAGGTTGGCAAAACAGGTCAATTGGGAATTTTCTCTTTTTATGTTGAAATGAGTGCAAAATAAGTTTTTAAAACATGATCATTTGTGACCTTATTTTATAATTTCAAACTTAAAGTCACAAGACAGTTTCCCTTACCCTTTACTCAGATTCACCAGTTTAAATTTTGTCCCACCTAGCTCTATCAACCTCTCTTTATAAAGTCAAAGACATCGTGCCCTTTTCCCGAGATTCTTTCGAGTGTATTTTCCAAAAACAAGAACATTTCTTACATAGCCATAGTACAATTATCAGAATCGGGAAATTTGACGTTGATACAATGCCATTATGTAACCAACAGTCTATCTAACTTTTAAATTGCCCCGATAAAGATATTTTTAAGCTGTTTTCTTCCTGGGTCTAGTACCATGCGTTGGGTTTAGTTGTGAATTCTTTTTAGACTTTTTATTGCTGAATAGTTTTATTGCCTTTGTCATTTCTGACCTTGGTATTTTTGAAGAGTACAAACTAGTAATTTTGTAGGATGTCCCTCAATTTGTGTTTTTCTTATTTTTTGGCATAAGTAGATTCAGGTTATGCATTTTTGTGCATTTTCTTATGTCTTTTTTATTCCATCATGTTAGGATGTGAACGATGTTGGTTTGTACCAATTTTGATGACAACATTGATCACCACCTTAATATTGGTTAAGATGATGTCAAGATTAGGGTAGTGTTCAGAAAGTTTCTCTACTGAAAAGTTGTTTTTCTATTTATAATTAGTAAGTAATTTGAGGACAGTGTTTTTAGACTATGTATACAATCTGTTTCTGGTATCCATTTTATCTTCCTCATCTCCCAATAACTTGTATCAAAAGAAGAATACATAATCTTAGTCCATTGGACAGATGAGTGAACAGAAACAAAGGAATTGTCCTGACAAATGTGTTTGGGGTTAGAACCCAGTCTTTGTGTTCCTGTTTCAAGTTCTTTGTGTGACATTTAGCTTCCCCCACTGCTGTACAAAATTTTAGGCACCTGCTCAACTTAAGCACAGAGTATCTTATTTTTGGACCAACTTGGAAGTCATAGGTCAACCTGAGAGGGAACTTAACTCTGTCACTTGTTAAGCTGTGTAGTCTTTGGAAAGTTATTTGAAATTTCTGAGTCTCAGCTTCTTTCTCTGTAAAATGGGATAAGATTATCCAACTTTCAAGGTTGCTTTGAGATTAAATGAGACAATATATAAATATTTTTTTACCTCAGGCACTAACATCTTTAATACATGTAGTGGTCAATATATATAGGTTTTTTTCCCTCATGATTCCTTTCAGTTTTTGTTTTTTAAATGAATAGCATTTGCTGAGTTTTGTCTGTACATGGAGAACATACCCATGTGAAAACCCAGTATTTGCTTACACGGAAAGAGAGAGAACATTCACTGGCTAAGTGGAGTTATAGGCCATGTAGGGATCTGGAAGAAGAGAATTCCAAGTAGAAGAAACAAAAAATGCAAAGGGCCTGCAGGGTCCATGTTCCCGACACCTGTGGTGAAGGAGGAGGAGGTCAGTATGGCTGGAACAGAGTGCATGAGCTGAGAGTGAAAACAGTGAGGTCAGGGAGGTGGCCAAGGCCCATATGAGCCAGGCCAAGGTCAGAGGTGAATTTTTATTCTAATGGAGATGAAAGACATTGTAGGTTTTGAGGCAGAGGAGAGATTTGTTCCTATTTATATTTTAAAGGAATTTCTATTGTGAGTTCCCCCAAAAGATACCTTCAAGTCCTAACCCACAATATCTGTGAATATGACCTTATTTGGAACCAGGGTCTTTGCAGATGTAACCAAGCTAAAATAAGGTCAGACTAGATTAGAGTGGGCCCTAATCGAGTGTGACTGGTGTCCTCGTAAGAAGAGGGAAATTTGGACACACAGAGGAACAGAGAAGGCCATGTGAGGAGGGAGGAGGACGTTGGAGTGATGCCTCTAAGACAAAGAACACCAAGGAATCTAATTGCATTATGGTGTCATAGTTTAGAGAACCGTTTCCTGGCCTAATTTCCTGATCTTCTAATTTATATTGAGGCCAAGCTGCATTACAATAGAAAATAAGTTTCTTTTTCTTTAACCTTTCCAATTTAAATTTGTCCCGTTTGCTCAGAAGGCACCCTAACAGTGAGTCCTTCGGGACACTTGCCGCTGTCCCCAGATTGAAGAAGGGCCCTGACTAGAAACTGGGGTCCTCCTAAGTTTTGCAGTAAACAAATTATTGTCTCTTTCCTACTCCTACTCTGCCTTTTCATTAAGGAAAGTTAATAAAGCAATAGCAGCTAAACCTTGCAGAGTCGAAGCTGGCACAGCTGAAAAAGCACAAAGAGTAGAAGATAAAAGATCTGCACAGAAGACCAGGGTCTGTGTCCCCAGGTGTGAGGAACACGGCAAAACAAATGCTTCGACACACAAATTATAGGATCAGGGATAGAAGTAGAGTGGCCGGAGCAGGCTTCAGTGTGAGTACAAACACAACACTGGGGGCCAAGAGGACACTTATAATATAATCCGACTTCCACAAAAGTCAGAGAAACCATTTAGGGTTTGGGCAAAAGAAAACAAGCTGACAGCAGAAGTAGCGACCCGAGTGCCAGCAAGAAGAGACTTCGGACAGAGGAATAGGTTTTTGAGATCCCAAGTTGAGTCAAATGTATTACAAACCCAGCTCACTTAAGAAACCAAAGATAAAGCTGGAGCTTAAAAGTCATAGTTGCAGGCCACTGACCTCTGTAGTGATAGTAATACAGTAAAAGTAAATCCTTTTGTTGCTGATCGTCCCAGTGGTGTCCCTCGTAACGGTGCAGCAAACAACCCAAGGAATGATAATCGGTGGCTACTGGGGAAATGATAAGCCTTAACCATAGGGCAGGCAAAGATAGGTCGTTGGAAATGAGTAGTGTGACAAAGGCAGCAGGAAAAACACCGACAGAGGGCACAGGGTGGCTCAGTCTTCAGTAACAAGGAGACAAATCCAGGACCAGCCGCTAATACACTTACCCATCTCGAATCCAGGGTTAAGCTAATCAATGGGGATCCCTTTTCCAAATGCCAAAAACCTAGAGGCACCCAGGGGCCAGGTGTGGCCTGTTTCAGCCAACTGGTGTCCCCAAAGGGCCTGTGTCAGCCTCTAAATTGCTATCACTGAAACAATGTCACCACAGTAAGGGATCTCTCCAAACAAAAGGAAAAAGAATTTCAAAGTAAGCAAGGAAAGTGTCCTGTCCTACACAAAGTAAAAACAAAAATGGGAGAGGCGGATATTATAAATGCAACAACAAAACAAGCATAAGCATGCATTTACACACTAAAAAGCAAGACAGGTCAGTGGGTTACAATCCAAAATGCAAGCAACTGTGGAGAAGTAAAAGAAGAAAGTGAATTATTGGACTCTTGCTCAGCACAGGAGAAAAATCCCCAAGGCCACGGTTGCCTGGCATCTGCCAACTACTTGAGTCTTCACGGCGGTGTGGGAATTAAACCTTCTTCTACCCCATCATCGAGGGAGTGGTAGTTAGGCGGATGGCGTGAGTTTATGTCCTCTAATTCAGAAGGAAAATCTCAAGAACAGAGTTAGAAAGAGGTGGGCTGGCCGGGCAGCTGCCAAAGACGGCACCAGCCAACAAGTAGTCTCTTCTAGGACACCCAGGCACCAGAAACACACACGCAGGATCCCAAGTCAGAGGCCCCACAGCTGCCTCCCTACTTGTCCAAAATTGAGAGGAACACTTGGGTCAAAGGTTAGAGTCAGAATGAAAGAGTTCCAGACTTCAGAAGACAAAAGAACCAAAACCACCCAAGGTTCCAAACCAAAGGGAGACTCACCCGTCCATCAGGTTCTAACTAATGCTGTAGGTCTTAATTTTGAATTCGGGTAGGGCTCACTCTTCAACCCACCTGGAGTCACCACACGATGCAGGGGGTGTCCCAGTGAAGGGAGGAGAGCCCACCCGAACCCGCTGAGTGGGTTCTTGGCTTCACGTGGGAGAGAATTCAGGAGTGAGTCAACTAGCGACAGAAAGTTTATTGAGAGAGACAGTTTATTGATCCTACTCCATAGAGTAGGGGTCCTGTCCTGAGCAGGAGGGGAACCCCTTATGGGGCAATAGTGACGTTTTTGAACATTCAAAAACCCCATTAGGAAACAGCCGTACATGACCTGCACTATCTTGAGGTCAGGCCATAAAGGTTAATCACAAACTGCTGTCACAGAAAGGTAAGCACAGACAGTTTGTAAGGCATCCAGCTTAGTAATTTATCCATCCTCAGGTGGCCTGGGCTGGTGACTTGCTGGTGACTTCCTTGTTCAGGGATGGTCAGCATCTGGTATCGGTCAAAATGGCTGCACTAAGGCTCTCTCGACCTTGCTTTTCTGCCTTATCCCTATATTAATAGGAGGAACAGGGTGGAGGAAAAATCATAAATTTGGTATAGGGTTTGTTAAAGTTTGAGGTGTCTTTTAGGCACACAAGTAGAGATTTGAGTTGTGCAGTTAGATAATGGAGCCAGAGTCCAAAGGGAAAAGTTGGGTTAGATATATAAATGTGACTTGTCACATTATGATATTGGTGCTTCTCTAGAAAATAGTACCCCAAAATGAAGCCCTCAGAAGCAAAAGTTTTTCTCTGACCTTCTCCTGTTCTCTTGCCTCTCAGTCCTATTCTTCCCTGAGGCTAGCTGTAGAAACTAGAATCCCTCTTCCCAAAGGCAGGTCATAAAAGCCAGAACCCCTTTCCTGAAAGCCAGCCATAAAACCTAAAATTATTCTGTGTGAAGACTGGCCACAAAGAAATTACGTGACCAACCTTGTTTGACTGTAGGTCATAAGACCGCCGGTTCCAGTGAGGGCCGTGCCCCATACCTAGAAGGAGGGAATGCTGCTCAGATAGGCCAAGAAGAATCTGGATAAGGCCTTGCTGGGTTTCCCCATTCAGTCTACTAACATCAGATTCTACCCTTTTGGTCCAATCATATTTCCACGTGGCTGTCCATACTTTGTCAAACCTAAGCATAAAAATCGACAATTTCTTTAGTATCTTTGGGCCTTCATTCTGAAGGCTCCTGTGTTATACACACTAGATAAAAATTTGTATGTCTTTTATCAATCTGCCTCATGTTAGTGATTTGTCAATGAACCTTTACTGGGACAAGATGCTTGGTCCCTACAATATTTAAAGCCATGAGCTTGTATGAGATCTATAAACCTAGAAAATAAAAGACATCTTAATGAGTCCTTCCGTAGTCTCCTAATAATTAGATTACCAAACAATGGTCAGTGCTTGTGCTTATATTTGTTGATCATTTGAAGAGGAAAACATCATAAGTGGTATGAACTGAATCATTCCTTTGAAATCGGGAGAAGTTAATTCCTTAAGTCAGCAATGCTCAATGTTAGGGTACTGGGTGATTATTCCAGTTGTGTGTTAAACGTGGATCACTGCACCTCGATCCCATAGGTTTCTGCTTCCATGGCTCCCAGAATCCTTACTTTGTAAGGACACATGACCAGAAATTCTAATGCAGAGATTTTGGAGACCCTTCTTTGACAAATTTCTCTGGTTAAGCTTTTTCTTGTATGAAATGGTATTCACACTCAATTTTTGTGTTTCCTCTGTGCAAGTTTGTGTATCTGATTTTCTGAAACTGTGCTCCTACCATAGCAGCTGTCTGGATTCTCTAAACAATCTCAAGATGACAAATGTGTGTGGAAATGATGTTAGGATTTCTGAATGTGTAACTTTGTCTGCAACAGAAAAGCTACAGTGCAACAGATGAAGAGGCAGAGTTGGGGAAGAAGAGTAAAGAGGGTGAGACTCATCTACCCCCCATCTGTGCTGTGTATCATTCTTTTTATCCGTTCCACACGATTTGAAATGCAGCTTAGAACTACTCAGCCTGGAAGCATCAGAGCCCACGTCTCTCAAGCTTGATTTCCTTTTTCCATCTGCTTTTAGTACATCTTTGAGATGTGTTCACTCTATTTTACCAACAGCTCTCATGTTTCCAGATTGATTACTAATCAGAAAGGCAGCACGACTCCCCCCCAGGCTCTGCCTATCTGTAATTGGCTCTTTTTACATTAATATAAATCCCAGAGAAAATATTAGAAATGCTACTGCAGAGTATCTACAACTTCAATTACTTTAAAATGCTTTTAATACTGCTAATTAGCATCTGTGTGTGGTTGAGGAATGTTAGAGGTTAAAATACCTTTCAAACTGTGGACATGCCACAGAAAATGGGAGCATTTCTGATTAGGTTTTTAAAAGTGTGCCCTCCTTCCTGCAACGATTGTTGAGCTAGTATTTTTAAAAAGAATGAATTTTTAAAAATAAGGAAAGTAAAGAAAAATAAGAAGATGCCTCTTTTCACTAGATTTTTTATTTTAAAAGTGTTTAAAGAATTTTTACTTAAAAATGTCTAAAGTGTTTTCACTTCAATAACACTTAAATAAGTTTTATCCAAAATTCTGCTAGCAGTTATACTTAATGATTGACTGGAGATTCTTGATTCTACTGAGAAAGGTGAGAAGGGGACAGGATGCCCACAGCTGTGTCCTCTGAGGAGTCTTGGGTCTGAAAGTCCCCAAAGAAAGGAAACATCCCCTTGAATACTCTTACTGTCTTAATTACACATGATGTCATAAGCCTTAACTCATTAATTCATTCATCCATCCGTTATTCAAATAAGCATCTGCTGTGCACCTCTTACTAGTGGAAAGATAGTGAAAGTAGATCTGGCCATGCCCTCATGCGATCACATTGTACTATAGCTACTTTCTTGGGATCATCATGTTTTAGCCATTTCAGGCAGACAAGGGGTGGAAGGTGGAGTTTAGGATTTGTGAGAGACAACCAACATCCACTACACCAGCTTTTTCCAGACTTTTAAATTTCTTTCACAGCTTTTTAAAAAAGGTATCGATAGATTGATAGATAGAGATATTTATCACAACTTTACAAAGCAAAAGATAATTTAAGTTTTATTTTGCAATACATTAAGAGTTAAAAGAAGTTGCAAAAAAATAGTACAGAGAGTTCCTCTGTGCCCTTCTTCCAGCTTCCCCAAATGATAACATTTTTATATAACCACAGTACATTATCAGAAGTTGAAATTAACATTGAAATTAGAAAAAGGTCTGTATTTCAGTTAATAGGTCTGTAATTGAGTTAATACCAAAGTTTACATGTACTTTGTATGTGTATATAGTTCTATGATATTTCATCACTTGTGAAGATTCATATAACCATCACCATAATCAAGATGCAGAATAATTCTATTACCAAAAAAGCAATCCCTCATGTTATACCCTACCCCTAACCCTGTCCCTTTGACAGCACTAATATGTTCATCATTATAATTTTGTCACTTTGAGAGATTATATAAATGAAATTATATAGAATGTAACCACTTGACATTGTGTTTTTATTACTCAGCATAATTCTCTTGAGATGCATCCTGTTTGTTGCATGTATTAATAGGTTCTTCTTTCCTTTTGTATTTCTGAGTAATATTTCATTGTATGGATATTTAGTACCATAACTTGTTTATTCATTCACTCATTGAAGGACATTTGATGTTTCTAGTTTTTGGCGATTATAAATAAAGTTTCTATGAACATCTGTGCATAGGTTTTTGCATGAACATAAATTTTCATTTCTCTAGGATAAATGTCCAGGAGTGCTATTGTGAGGTCGTAGCACAAGTGTCTGTGTAATTTTATAGGAAACCCCTGACCTCTTTTCCAGAGTTGTATTATATTACACTCTCAGCAGCAATGTAGGAGAGATCCTGGGCCTCTAAACCAGCATTTGGTATTATCAGTATGTGTGTGTATATATATATATACACACATTTATATATATAAATTTACCATGTGAGTAGGTCTGTAGTGATATCTCATTGTAGTTTTGATTTGCATCTCTAATAACTAATAATGCTGATTCTTTTTACATGTACTTATTTGCTATTCATTTATACATCATCTTTGGTGACGTGGCTGCTCAAGTCTGTTGTCCATTCTCTAATTGGATTGTCTGTTATCTGTTTAGAGAGTTCTTTATAATTCTGGGTATGTCATGTGTATATGAAATTTGCAAATATACAATTTGCAAGTATTTTCTCCTAGTCTTCGACTTTTCATTTCATTCTTTTAACAAGGTCTTTTGTAAGGAAGAAGTCTTAAATATTGGTGAGATAAGATTTATTAATTTTCCCTTTTATGGACCATGACATTAGTGTCTTGTCTAAGAATTCTTTGCCTAGTCCTAGGTCATAAGAATGTTTTCCTATGCTTTTCTCTAAAAGTTTGATAATTTTATCTCTTATAGTTAATGAACTATTCAAGTTAATTGTTTTGTGTCTGAGTTTTAGATCCTTTTTTATGCCTATAAATGTCCAATTATTCAAGCATCATTTGTTGAAAGACTATTCTTCCGTTGAATTGCTTTTGCACCTTTGTCAAAAATCATACTTGCGTGGGACTATATTTTGAGTTCTCTATTCTCTTCCATTGATCTGCTTATTTTTTCACTAATACCATGCTATCTTGATTACTGAATCTATACAGGAAGTCTTAATAACCAGGTAGTGTGATTCTTCCAACTTTATTCCTCTTTTGCAAAATTTTTGTTGCTATTCTTATTCCTTTGTCCATAATTTTTAGAATCAATTTATATATATACACACACACACACACAAGTAATTATGTTAAGCCTATAGATCAATTTGGGGAGAATTGACATCTTTACTATGTAGAGTCTTCCATTCTATGAACACAGAATCTCTCTCCATTTATTTCTTTGTCTTCATTGATTTCCTTCATTAGAATTTTATAGTTTTCAGCATACAGATCCTGTACGTGTTCGTTAGATTTATACCTAATATTTCTTTTTATTTCCTTCTGGGAGTGATTGTAAATGGTAAAAATATTTTAGCATCAAAAGTCAAATATGTACACATATATATATAACTCCTTGAAAATATATAATTTTTTTCTTGCTTTTCACATCCTGTGGATAATAACGGCATTCAAGGACAAGCTTGCAGTCTCTTTTTCCAGACACAAGCTCCTAATATATTTGAATTTGGTCTCTTTCACTAATTCAGAATGGGGTTGGATGTATAACAGGTACTAAAAATTTGTTGAAGGAATGAATAAACTGAGAACATTTTAAAAGTTTTAATTACTTCTCAATTGATGTGTGCATATGTATATATCATACACAAAGTTAATACCCACAAATCCATGTACATGTGATTCAAGATTTCTCCACAGATTGAGGCATGCCCTAAGGAAGGCTTATCAGATTGTCCAGGAAAGCATATACTATAGGCTGAAATACTCTAAAATTTAAGTTCTATGAGGGCCTAAAATACAACTCTCTTGTTCACTGATGATGATTGAGCATGGGTAGTGCACTCTGAGACATAACAAAAGCTCAAGAAATATTTGTTAAATAATTAAAGGAATGCATGACTGAGGGACTAAAAATTAAGATAATAAAAAATATGACCTCTAACTGTTACACATGCTTGAAATCATCCCAGACATTCAATACCTAGAGATGTGGTTTCTTTTTTCAAGTTTGCATCATGCTGTTTAGTGTTTTCTAATCAGCTTTTTAAAAAAACTGTTATATAAGCATTTCCTAAGTCATTAAAAATTATTTTTAATACAAAATTAGTGGGTTGGTGATATCCATTTCTATATCATTATGATATGAACATTTTGCTATTTAAGTATGGTTTTATCATTCAACATATATGTTGTTTTATAATTTTTTCACATGCGTAATTAAGGATTACACATAAAAATGCATATTTATATACTTTGTATAACCTGGAAGAATAGTTATTGATTTAATATACACACATATTTTAAAGTAAATGATATATATGCAAAATGACCCTCCAGAAAGATTTTCCAATAATTTTCCCAAGCACTGTTAGGCTACTCTTGACACTAAACTTTAGCCAATACTGAGAATTTCTTTTTTCCTATTTGATAGTCAAAAATGAAACCTCATTTTTTTCATTATTATTTCTCTAATAACCGGAAAGAATAAACACTTCTCTATGTTTACTTGCCATAAACATGTGAAGTTACTTTTGTAGGCTGCATGTCACTTTCATCCTGATTTTTCATGCCTGACTCTAAGAGACATATTTGCAAATTAGCAATTGTATGGATTCTCCTTCTCTTCCACCTTGATATACATGTGGTTCACACTAGAATCCTTCTATTGGATCTTAAGATGAGCGATGGGGTTGTACAGATCCCTTAGAAAAATTTCTGGAGTCTCCCCCGAGGGGCGCGCGGGGGCGGGGGGCAGGGACCAGCCAGTTTTTTTACCAAATACATTTAGCTTTACTCGTAGGCACACAGGCCACGTTTCCAAACATCCCCTTTGCCAAGAAAATGTACTTAGACATAACATATACAACTTTCATGCCTGTTTTATAAAAATTTCTGCCCTTTCTTTTGCTTTCTTCTCTTTCCAGATGAATGGAGAGGACTCCAGACCTAGAGGTCAAGGGCATCGGGTTCAAGGAGCCTGGATTTCTGAACAACTGCATGGAGGGGCACTTCCTGAGGGTGTACCTGATGAGTACTGCGGCAGACTGCTGTGTGAGGGGGAAACAATGTTTGACTGTGTCGAGTCACTGAAATTGGAGTTGTTTGCCTAATATTACTTACACGCCTAATGATTTACCTGATGGGCTAGACTGAGCAGTCACTGCCTACTCCTGTTATCTGGGCTTCTTACTCTAAAGGAATATATTTCTTCAAAATCTACTGTCTGTGGTTCTTCTACTGCAAGGAAAAAAAAAAATGAAAATGGCCAGAATACTCCAACTCCATACTAGACTCCTGGCTTAAAGCATCTGAGTTGATGTTTGGGTTCCCTGGCTAGGTTAATCATTTTGTGACATTTCAAGTAGTTACTTTTTAAGTCTTTGTTAAATATTATATGTCAAAAGTGGTGAAAAGTCATTTTCTATTAATAAAATTAGAATTCCTTTTCCTTGATGTTTGCAATAAAGGATTTATTACATGCACTGAATGCAGTGTAACTTATTAGAAAATTATTAGAACCTGTTTTTCATTTCATAGTTTTCCATGACTCTGATTTATATACATTATTTACATTCACTAAGGATAGATGATGTAACATCGGTATAGTTACAAAGTCTTGTTTCCACTTTTTATTTTTCTTCTTTCTGAGTATCATGCAAGGAAAACCTGTCCCATGTCTTGGTTCTTATTTTTCCAAATTTTTTGTTTAATTTTACAAGTGAGACAACTTTTTGGAATACAAAAGTGAAAAGGTAGAAAATTTTAGTTATAAAGTAATGTACACATTTAGTAAACTCTACAATGTCACATATTTGGCTTCAAGGTTCCAACTAATCATGACTATTGCCTTCCAAGAATATTAGGTGGCTTAACCAACATTAGTGCAACCTAAGTCATACCTCACAACTTCCATGTGTGTTTGCAAAAATACTCCTCAATATAATAACAGGCCAGCATTACACAAGATTCTGTGCTTCAGTACAAGTACAACATTAAACTCATCTGGGAAATAGACTTAAGGGGGAAACTTGAGTTTGTTGTAACTCAACTACAAATTTACTCCAGTGATATTTTAGCAGCCTTTATAGATTTTCAGCCATAGTGGCTGCCCAAAAAGACTGTACTCTTTTTTTTTTTAATTTTTTATTTGAAACAGGGTCTCGGCTCTGTCACCTGGGCTAGAGTATAGCAGCTTCATCGTAGCTCACTGCAACCTCAAACTTCTGGGCTCAAGTGATCCTGCTGCCTCAGCCTCCTGAGTAGCTAGGACCACAGGCATGTGGTCCAAACCCAGCTGATTTTTCTATTTTTTTTTTTTTTTTTGTAGAAATGGGGGTCTCTTACTGAGGTTGGTCTTGAACTCCTGAGCTCAAGCAATCCTCCTGCCTCAGCCTCCCAGAGAGCTAGGATTACAGGTGTGAGCCACCATGTCCAGCCAAAACTGTACTCTTTGTCCTGAAAATTCCTTGATCTGCTGTGGCTTTTCCCCCTGAATTCACATCTTTAGGATGTTATCAAGTCTGGACTACATCTTCCACAAGAAAGGTTGCATTGGAGACTTTACCCCTAAAATGATGTAGAATGGAAGTTATTTACCCTCAGAAACTCAGGGGTATGTTGCTCCTGGTCATCTTAGAAATAGAGGGGTCACTACCAATTTCTGGCTCATATAGATCCTTGGAGTCAGGCCAGGGTCCAGAGAGGGGCCAATTTAGACACCTTACCTTCCTTCAAGCTATCAGGTTTTCTATTTTCTCAGCAACAAAGGATGGTCTTATGTCAACTGACATGTGCTTTTCCTTTTATCTGGCATTCAGTTGGGTGTCTATTTAATTTCCTGTGTTTTGCCTCATTAAATTAATTTTTTTTTATAGAATATATAGAGACGCTGCATCATTGCCAGCCACGTGACATCTTGCAGGGGATTCTTCCCCTTGGTTTCAACATACTGAGATAGGGAACTTGGCAGGCCTTTTCAACGTAGAATCATAACCCATGAGCCAAGGTCTCTGATAAAACAAGAGACTGTGGCCAAAACCAGCTAGAACGTAGATGGCCATGAAAAATGACTTCAGGTTACCCTTACTGCTCATTGTACCCAGCTTATAATACACTAGCATGCTAAGAAACTCCCACCAGCACCATAACAGTTTACAAATGCCATGGCAACTCCTGGAAGTTACAGTTTAAAAAGGGGAGGGACCCTCAGTTCTGGGAACTCCCCACCCCTTTCCCAGAAATCATATGAATAATCCTCCCTCTGTTTAACATAAAATTAAATGAAAAGTATAAAATAAGACCCTGGAAACTCACATAGTGCTCCTCTCTATTGCTCTGAGAAACAGATGCTGCCCTGTCTACAGGGCACCCACTTTTCTTTTTCATCCTTTCTATCTCAATAAAACTTGCTTTTGCTTTACTCTGTCAGCTTGCTTTTGAATTATTTCACGTGTGAACCCAGGAACCCACATGGCCTTCAGTTGGACCCCAGTTTTGAGGCCTACTCTCCTGTATCAATACCATGATTCCATACGAAGGATTTCTGTGGCACTGAATTCAGCTAATTAAAGGAACACTAACCTAGTCAGGAAATTCTTTTCTGAAAAAGAAAAGCACATTTAAGTTGCAACATTACGTAGGGATAATCCAGACAAATCAACGTATCTTACAGAGGGGTCCATAAGCTTCTGAGTTTTCTGGAGTTATTTCTGTGAGATGTGTGTGTATAAAATATATATATATTTATTTTTCCCATATATATTCCACTTTTACTTCTTCCCTTTTAGAGTCTTTTTTTTGTTTGTTTGATTGTTTTGGGTTTATTATTATTATTTTGTTGAACCTGATAATTAAATTGACGTCAATAAGAGAAAAGCATGAAAATTTATTTAATGCAAGTTTTACATGGCGCAGGGACCCTCATAAGGAAATGAAGACCCAAAGAAGCAGTTAGCAAACATAAATATGCAGAATTGTGTAAGTGGTAGAAAACTATAAAAATGTGGTAAGACAAAGGGGCCTAGGCTAGGGTAATTAATTAATTGGGTAGAGAAGTGACTAGGAAGATAAGAGTTAGTTTACAAGGTTTGTTTGCATGGATTTCTCTCAGCTTCAACTTTCTATAGACAAGAATGTTACTTTTCTTTTGGTATAAGAGGGAGAACAACTTTCACATGGGAATTTTTTTTTTTTCCTTTTTTTAACCCCCTTAAAGTCTATTGAGGGGAAATACATAGGAATTTCATCTCCTACTTTTCAGAAACAGAATGAAGGTCAGTGTCATCTTCTTGCACATTCTGGGTTTGCTTTTTTTTTTTTTAAAGTGTCATTGACTCAAAATAGTCAACATGCTCAAGCAGCATATTTTCTGGTGACATTCTTAACTCCTTCAAATATAACATGTTTCACAGAATCACATATCACAGAAACATACATACACATATACTGACTGACTTATAATGAGCTAACACCAACAGATTTCAGTGGCAATTTTTCTTTCAGTCTTATGAGGAAAATTTACAATTCTCCTGGCACCATGTTATGCTATATTAGTTACCAAAAACTAAGGAAGAAATCTGAATGGAAGATACATATAATTATGGGCTGTCCCCAGTGAGGAATGAATGATATCATGGCACAAGATATAAATAAAGGTTCTCCATTAGTTTGGAAGAATTCTTCATTACATGTCATAGGATACTGATGCCCCATCACAAAGTTATGAGATTGTAGCAGCAAGTGTACTCTCTCAGGATTTCAACTAGAGATGTACTTTCAGCAAAACAATATCACCTCTCACAGTACATAATAATTTTATTTTTATAAACCATTCTTCCTTCCTTACTTAGCCTTGCCACGGATTCCCTGTAGGAAGAGGAGTATACTTCCCTGCCTTCATATGACTTGCTTTGACCAAAGGCACATGGGCACAATGACAGTGTGTCAGTTACAGAGGCTTTTTTTATGTTTCTGCTTACTATTCCTTTGTTCTCTGGCCATTGTAGTCACTATATAAGAAACATATAGAGCAGATTAAATCCAAACCCAGTCAAGAGCTACTGACCCATAGTCAACTCACAAATAAGTGAGTTGAAAAAAATAAATGTGCATTGTTATAAACCACTGAGACTTTGGGGTTGTTTGTTGCACAGCATTATCGTAACAGAACCTGGCTGATACAGTTGCCATGTTAAATTAACGATCTTAATTTGAATTGTATTGGTTGTACATTTTGGATTTTATGTTTTTTGCAAATGTATTTGAAGGTGAATTTGTATACAGTCTGAATATAGGGATCCTTTGTGTTTGTACATATTGAAAAACAAAACTATGTCAATTATGAGAGTCTAAGGGATTTGTTTTTTAAAGACCATATACAGTAGCCAAGTTTGATAAATATTGAACCAACTGAAGGAGGGGATGGTGCAGTGCAAAAGAGAAAAAAAATCCCCAACCAAATGAATAGCCAGATAGAGGTAAGAACAAGATGCTGTGGGGCTGCATCTGAGATATGTATTAGAAGATGATTGAGAGTTGGCAGAGCTGATGGTTAGGAGAAAAGAAAGAAGCGGGGAGCAGGAGCGCAGACGAAGGGTGTGTGCAAAAGGATGCTTATATCGGCAAACATGAAGGGACCGTGAAGTTTTGATGTGTCTGTCTCATGGCCTGTGGTCCAGGGAGCAGACAGCGATAACTAGATGTGATGTTTTATTTTGCTTTTAAGAATATTTTACGTCTAACATTTTATGGTTTAGAAATATAAAATATATTGTTTTATAAGAGAGCTATTTCCCATGGATAAATTTAAGACTGACTTGACAATGTCTATTCATTTTTGACAAATAAATTTGAAAGGAATTTAAATCCCTTTTATTAGTTTTGAAATTCCTCAATAAACATCTGCTTTTTCACATTTGGATATGCCCAAGTTTAAAAGACTAATATAAGAACATTAGGGATTTTTTTCTTAAAATGAAGGGACTATACTACCTTAGGAAAAGATAAGTCTTGCGTTCATCAAATTTAGAAAACTTGAAAGCCAAATAATCTTTAAGATTAATTTTCTACAGAAAAGACCTATTTATATAGTATATGAATATAAATGTGTGATATTTCCTATTATTTGTTTGTTTATTCAGGACTGAACCATTCAACCATGATAGCCTTGCATTGAAGGAGCAATTTTCAGGAGGTGCCCATATCCTAGAAAAGGAAATAAAATAATACTTCCAGAAATTGAATAAAGTGACAAGAATACAAGACCCATGTCCTAGTGAGGACATGGCCTTTCCTCTAGGGAATAGCTAAGCACTTTTACCATGGTGTTCCCCAGTGGTTGTAAAGTTCCAGATTATTACTCTCCCCCCCACCCCCTTTTCTTCTGTTCATGTTCCACCTCCTCCATTCACTTATTTTGACTCTTCCTCTCTTCCTTGAATTCTGTTATTTCCACCTTTCTTTATAGGCAGGCCTCAGCCAACCAAAATTACTTGGTGACACATGGTGGCATTTGGGAGACCCCTCTGGTGCCTTCCCGACTGGGTTTATCAATTTGATAATCCTCCCTCCATTGGCCTTGGGCTTTAACATACTACTGAAGATCTTTCACAGCTGAAAACATAACATCAGGGATGAGAAGGGCAACACAGTTTATCTGTGATAGAAAAAATACCAGACAGGGAGTTTGAAGACATTCCTTCTGGACCAGTATAGTCACTATAGTCACTGTTTTTATTCCTGAACCTTCCATTGTTTATATGAAGATAATTTTTCCTTCTCCCTGAGACGTTAGATCATATTAATAGATGCTATTTAGGAGAGGTAAAAGAAAAAATGATGGAGACAATTTTTAAAAAAAATTAACGTGCCTGCTTGAAGAGAGAACCAAAATTATATGTATTAGCCAGAGGCAATGCCAGGAGCTGGGACTTCTTGGATAAAAAGGTCAGTTACAAATCAAAAGTAAATAGTATAAGGAGCAAAATATGTAAAATCTCAATCATTTAGCCATTCCTTCAAACAACTAATAGTATCTCTGAGTGAGTAATGCTCCATTCCTGTATGTGTTTCCTCTATGGATACTATATTGTTACGTTCTAATCTGGCTGTCTTTTGCAGAATGAGAGGCCTGGATACTGCTTTTGCAGAGAGGAAATAATTTCTACTACCAAACTCTTAGGGAGGGAGTCAGGTCAACAGAGCAGATAGTGGGACTTGAAAGGCAGGACTTTTTTTTTCTTGGAGTTTTGTTCTTCTAGGTTTGGACTTTGAGGAGTGTTCCTAAGTGGTAGAAAGGAATATCCTTAGGTGGAATTAAGAAATATCCTTAGGTTGCAGAATTCTACAACTGTGAGCTTAAAAAAGATAAACTGTATTTTATAAACAAGGCCATCTTTTCATTGTCATGGAAGCTGTCAAAGATTTGATGAAATAACAGCCTAGTCTTAAAATTAAGGGGCTATTTGTAGCTCTAAGTTTGGATTGGAATAGCGCCACCGTGAAGCCAAGATAGAATGGCATATCCACAAAGAAGATGAAACTTCAGAAACAGGGATTAGCGGCAAAATGGTTCATCTACCCTCTCTACGAGGCCCTTCTCTTTCCTTGTCCAGCCAACTGATTTCTCAACAACATTTAATCACGAGACCTTTCTTCATTAAACCATTCATTCCCTCATCTCGCACGCAGCATATGTTCATTAATATGTGCTAGACATTAATACACACAAAAAGTATCCATTGATCATTAAGTGTCAGACACAGAGACCATGACTATTTCCTGCCATCAAGACACATTTAGTCTAGTTACTAATATGATTGTGTACACATCCATAAATATAAGTGAATGTCATACTAAGAATATAATATATAAGAGAGTTACAAATAAAGTGATATAGAAGTTTATAGAAGGATGGTATTTTTATGATTGTGGGTGTCCAGAAAGAATTAAAGAAAAGGGAAGAAATTTAGTTCATCTTAAAGATGAACAAACAAGTTAGAAATAGGGGGGACAGAATATTTCAGTAAAGGAAAAAGGCAATAAGTTGTACAAGAACACAAGGGCAGAAGACTGCTAGGTGTTAGATATGTAGTCCCTTTGACTAGAAAGGAGTATTGAGCACATAAAAAAAGTAAAAATGTTGAGATTGACTGGGGTCGAATTATAGAAGGTTAAAGTCATGGTGACTTTAAGGGAAACAAGGAAAAATATTAGTAAAGAGCAGGGTAGAGGTTAAAGATGTTCTTAATGAGATTGCTGTTGGATCTCCTAAGGCTGAAAAGGATAAGTTAAAATAAGCATTGTAGATGCAAAGTGAACCCAGAGAAACATTATCACAGAAGATCATTTCTGAAATTGAGACTATTAAGTATAAAGAAGATAATTCCCATTTACAGGAAAGTGGCAAGAAAATAGGTACAATTGGACTAAGATAAAGTATACTTATTTCCATTCTTATATTTCACATTAATACTTCTTGAAATGTAATGTGTAAAAAAGTGAATAGAATCTGATTGAAATAGAAAATTTGCCATGGAGTGGCAATGCAGAGGGAAGAATAAATTTTATTGTAAATAACGTAATTTGAAAATTTCAAGGAATCTATTTACGAATCTTTCATCTTTTACCTCTACTACCTGCCTCCCCATTAGGATATCTTCTCAAAAAAAATAACCAAGGAGGGTAATTGAGTTAATATCAAAGAGAAGTGCTTCAAGCTGTGAAGACACTCTACACCCCCACCTATTATTACTAATAGTTGTAATAATGATGAAGAACTGCATAGGTGGGGAGTCTGTGCCTTGCCTTTGAAAGGGAGGAGAAAGGAAAAAGCCAATATGTGAACATTCTCTGTAGCAGAACAGGGTCGAGAAGCAGATGCTGGTAGATGGGCAATTTTTCTCAGCAGCTGAAATTCACTTCTTGCATCTTTAGACATAGAGAATCAACAGAAAATATTTAACAAAAAAGTAGCGGGAGCAACCTAAATGCCCATTAAATGTAAAAGTTTCGGTATTGTGCTGGGACACCACCGTCAGTATTAGACACTACTGTGACGACAATGGGCCTCATTTTCACTTGCTTATGCCACCCATCTGTTCTCAGGATTGGAAGGAGAGAGCGAACGGGCAGACTTCTTTCGTATTCAGAGCATGAGCTCTTTGCCATTCCTTATTTAGGATTTAATGTGTGTTTTAGGGAAATTGCTCCAGTAGAGAACAATGAGGAGGAGAGAGAGCAACTCCTGGACACTGTAAATTATTTACAGTAAGCGGAGAGAAGAGCTGGTGACAATGTTCAATCTGAAGGCAGGCCCTTAATACGTGCTTGAAGAATGTTGTGGGACATCTTGACTCATACCGAGAAACACAGAACAGTTCTGTCTGAGCACAAATTTATTTCCTTAATGCAGTTGAAGTCTGGAACAAAGATGCTTGGTTACTACCAGCTCCTTGTTCCTCACATGTCACAATTCTATTTGTATTGTGAGCTACATAAAACGACTCAGACATAGGTCTGGAGACTAACATCATCAAGTCTGGTGGAATTCTGATTTCCTTCTAACATCTCCTTGATCGCTCACTATAAATGCCTATTTCTGCATTACTCTCTGCCCATTAGACCACATACTCTTCGAAAGCAGGGGCATGTTCATCTTAGTATTCATGATGTCTGGCATAGTGTCTAGCACGGAGAAAATAAAAGTGATACTTATGATAAGAGGGACTTAGAGGGATGCTTTAGCTCATAGCCCATATTATGACCAGGTTGACATTGTACAGTCACCTGGGATGAGAATGCAAGTGATTGGCAGCTCAAGAACCTGTGTAAAGTTTCAAGTCTCAGAAAAGCCACATTGTGGACAGCAAGTAAAATACGTTTGTGTTGCCAGTGAGAGAGAGGCAGAAGCCTTTCCATAGCACCGTACGGCGGCCAGAGGATTCGAAACATCCACATGCCATTCAACTGATAGGTGTCTATGCCGTGTCCAGAACAAACCAGAAGATGATGATGATATCTGAGTACAAATACTTGGAATAAAGCTTAAAACTATTTTGGAGCAGGTCATCTCCACCAGTCTGCCACTGGAGACAGTTGAGAATCTGACACACCAGTTTCTAGGAAACTTAGATGTTTCTTAAACCAACTGCATCATCCACCAAGACTGAAGACAGAACACACTGATGAACAGTGGTGAGACCACAATTGACTGGACCGATCCATAGCTATTGACTGACATCCTGGTTCCAGGCCCTTGAAATTTTCCTGAAGTCTCTACACACAGCACCTATGGACAAGTAGAGTGATGGCTCATGATAAAAAGAGCCTGGCTCCCTCACAGAGAATACCATATTATCTTTTAATTGCTTTCTCTTGTACAATTACATATGGGAGAAATAAATCATTTCTTGTTTAAACCATTGTTACTTTTTTTTGGATTTCCAATACATATGCTAACTAACTTATATATTCTTGCCTTGCATGACTCTACTTCATGGAGGTTTTTTAATTTTCATGAAGTCATGACATAGAGGTGGAGAAGACCATAGGATCACTAATTCATGGTGTTCAGCACTAGTGGACACTGAAGTAGTGACTCCATAGTGATATTGAGAATCCATTTTCTCTTGTCTCCATATCCACCTACATTTTAATTTACAGTCATCCTTCAGTATCTGTGGAATTGGTTCCAAGATCTGCCCCCCACCATAACAAAATCTGAAGATGTTCAAGTCCTTTGTATAAAATGGTACAGTATTTGCATATAACCTATATACATCCTCCCATATACTTTAAATCATCTCTAGATTACTTATAATCTCTAACAGAATGTAAACGCTATGCACATATTTGTTATATTGTATTTAGAAAGTTTGTATTTTTTATTGTATTGTTTTTTTAAATTTGTTTCCTGAATATTTTTGATGTAAAATTGACTGAATTTACAGACATGGAACCCACAGATAAGGAGGGCCCCGCCATATATATTTTCTGCCAACTCTACATGTACAAGTTCTTCATCTGCTTACACCACTCTCTCCTTCACATCAAGATGTGGATGTGTGAAATAATCGTGATCCTCCAAATCATCCCCAAAACATGTTGAAGAGCATACTAGAAATGTTGGCCATGAAAAAAGTAAATTTGCAGTACCCAAGTTTGCTAAATCTAAGAGCTTGGAAAATCAAGATTTATCTTTGATTCTTCTCTCTCATTCTCAACGTCAAATCCATCAGCAAGTCCTCTTGCAGGACATACCCTCAAAATATGTCCTGAATCTATTACAACCACCATTCTAGTTCAAACCTCTATTATCTCTATTGTCAACAACTACCACTGTGTCCACAGTGATCCACCTGCTTTCCTGCTCTATCCCTCTATAGTCCTTTCCCACAAGGCTGCAAGAATAATCTTATGGTAATTTAAATTTGATTATGCAACTTTCCTGTTTAAAACCCTTGATTGGTTTTTCATTCCCCTTTTTGCACAACTCAAGCCACCTTGCCATGACCTATGAGCCCTATCTGCACGATCAAGCTCCCACCTAGCTCTCAGCCTCATCTCATACTCTTTAGAACATTCTGTTCCAACTACACTGGGTGTCTTACTCTTGAATTTTTCAAGTTCACTACCATCTTACAGATTATTACTTGCCTATGCTTTCCCTCTGAGTTTAAATCTTTTCCCTTAGGTCATCCCATGGCTGCCTCCTTGGTTTTTGTTTAACCGACAAGAGCGCATGTCAAAAAGACACCTGCACATGAATGTTAATGGCAGCTCAATTCACAATTGCAAAGGTGTGGAATCAACCTAAGTGCCCATCAATTCAGGAATGGATAAAGAAAATGTGATGTGTGTGCATATATACGTAAACACACACATACACACACACACCATGGAGTACTACTCAGCCATAAAAATCAAAGAATGTCTTTGCAGCAGCTTGGACGGAACTGGAAACCATCATTCTAAGTGGGAAGTATCTCAGGAATGGAAAACAAACACCACATGTTCTCACTAATAAGTGGGAGCTATATGATGGGTTCATATGGGCACAAAGATGTAAAGGACATTGGAAACCAAGAAAGGGGGAAGGAGGGAGGGTGGTGAGTGATAAAAACTTACCTATCAGGTACAATGAACACTGTCAAGGTGATGGGTACATTAAAAGCCCTATTAAAAGCACATGACATATCCATGTAAAAAAAATTTATACCCCAATATTTTTAAATAAAAAGATGAAAGGAAAAGCCATCACTGACCACTCAGTCTAAAGTGCCCTCCCAATTGCAGACCTGATCATGTATCTTGCTTTATTTTCTTCCTAGCAATTACAACAATTTCCATGTTTGTTGTCAGCCTTTTCTGACTAGACACATTCTGTCTGAATGTGATATCTCTGCAGTCAAGGACATGCTCATCTCGTGTCTACGTTCACAGTACCTACAAGCGGCCCAACAACAGAAGAGGTGCTCGATAAAGGTGTGTTGAATTTTTAAACTGAATGAATGCATGAAGAAAGACCAACCTGAGATAGATGAGCCCTCCAGATCCTCAACTCTGAGGAAGGAACTCCTGGGTCAGTTATTGGTTAATAAATAACAGCAACGGCAACAAACAAAAATCAAACAAAAAAATCAAACAAGTGAACAATTGAAAGAATTTTAGCCAACTCCACTGCAGATAAATAAATTTTAAAAATCAACAGATAGGTACTAATGGCCAATAGCCACTGGTTTTATCTCATTTAATTACTGTTTGTTCTCCCTATTACAAGACTCCTGTATGTCCTGGACTGAGAGCCATCTTCAACCCTGTCAGCCACCACTTGCTCTTCTGAGGTGTCCCATTCAGCTCTCTCTCCTACCCAGAGTAATGTTCTCCCCAGAATTCTACCACCACCGGCTTTGGTAGAAATATCTGTGACACGCAGAGAAATGATTATAGCCATTTGTCTCTCAACAGTAAGAACAGCTGTCTTTTTACATGGGCCCCCCACTCTTCCAAGCTGGTGTCGTTTCTTTGTCTCTGGGAATGTGAAAACAATCTCAGGCACACAAAAGCAGCAGTGCCGATAAAGCCTGTTCTTGTCAACCTCACACACAGTCTCATTATTCGGCAACTGCAAACATGGTTTGAAGTCACTGCTCCTGCCAATCTGAAGTCTTCGAATGCTAAAGCCGAGTGATTGAAAATCCAAGATTACACGCAGGAGGGGATGGGGAATTGTTTATAGCTCTTGCTCATCCACTGAAAGCCCCTGGCCAGAAACAGCTCTCTGTTTGAGGGAAAGTAAATTTTTTCCACAGCTGAAAATAAATGTGTTTGAGGGGAAACACAGGGCTTGTCGAGGGGGAAGAATGCCTTGCAGGCCCAGGGAAGGCGTGGGGGGTGATTACAAGCAGTTGTTCCTCAAACCAGGGAGGTCTCCACATGACAACAGCTGAGGCCTGGGAGGACTAAGGTGTTGCTGTTTCTCCCATTGTGAGATGGGACCAGTTACACCATTGCAGAAACAAACCTCTGCATATGGGGTCTTGCTATAATTGGTAATTGTGTCAGATTTGATGTTAAAGTCCTGTTTTACCTGACACCTTGAAAAACTGAACCTCGCACCATTGAAATTGGAGATGCTAAGATTCCAGTTGAATATCCAAGGACAAAAGGACCTATGTTACTAAAATCTCTTTATCTTGAATTATTTGGTGTTCAACACCACACTGTTCTTGAATTACAGTATCAGGTAAGAAGAAACAAATGGAATAAATTTCTTCAATTTTCTTTCTTAATATTCAGCATACATACATATTCATTTATTCAATTATTAGAAATTATAAATTGAACTCTCTTCCTGTGCACCAGATGCATTTGGTGATGGTTATAAAAAACGTCCAAAGCAATTCAAGGGCATGGTCCCTGCCCTCAACCACCACATATTACCACTGGGGAAAAGCAAATCGTGAATGAATGTTATGAGTTCTATAACATAGGTCATGTCCAGGTTTGGGAAGCCTAGCTGTTGAAATGATTTGTTGTACTCTTAACTTTGAAGAGGATGTGACAAAAGTAGAAACCACAGAAGTAGAACGCAATTTCCAGGTTTAGGTTGAGGATGGAAGAATTGAATTAGTGGTTTTACTCATTTTAATACAGACACATAGAGAATCTATAAAGATTATAAGCTCTGAGGGTAGAAGTATGGTCAAACTCCTTGGAAAATGTAATGAAATTTACAGGCTTTCTCCCCCAAGAAACTGTGTTTGCACATAAACACACAGTTTTGAATGCAATTCCAAGAAGTTCACAGAAGGCCCTAGAGCAACTGCAAGTTAGCAATCCAGGAAAACTTTAGTCTGAATTCCCTGTGCTTCCTTTCACCTTCCAAGAAAAGTAAAGGCATTAAGCCAACTATATTAGAAACATCTGAGATGTTTGTTTCAAGTTCAGATTCCTGGGTTCCCTCCTCAGGCCTATCTCAAACTCTGCATTTTTATAACCATGTCTGTGTGATTCTGTTCAGTGAAGTCTCCCAGAGCTACCAGGAAATTCTGGTGCCCAGACTCTAAACCCTGGCAACATTTCCCACTTATTTGGACTCACTGTGATCCCCCACTTTTAAACTATGGGTATTGTACACCTGCATCTGCTGAGGGGCTTAAAGAACTTTACTCACAGAAGATCCTGATCCTCACACCCTTCTTTCTTACATGTTCGATGCAGTGAAGTTCAGCTGATGATGGGAAACAGTGTTAATGCCAACCTAGTTCCCACAAGTTTGTCTTATCTGCCCAAGATGATTGCAAATCTCTTGGCCTGTCGGGCCCTGACTTTTCATTTTGCATCTCTCAGGTGGCTGGGCACATGATATGTGCTTGATAAATATCTGTTAGTTGGTTATGGAATCAGTGTTTTTTTTCTTTTCCTTTAATACAGCTGGGCAATCTGTCATTCCATCAGGATCTAAATGGTTTTTATTTGTTTTTGAATTTTGTTTTAGGCTGCTCTTATACACTCCTGTGTCTACATCATCTGGTTTATTTTATTAAGAAATGTTTTGTTGGATTTATCCTCAGCTTCTCCTCTCACTCCCCTTGCCTCCCCATGGTCCTTTCACAGAAAGCCCTTTGTGTTGTGCAAACAGACTCTAATCTGCACATCTCTCTCCAAACTCCAACAGGCCTGCCAGGTGAGCATCCCAGCACCAGCCTGGAACAGCTGTTCAAGTGGTCCAGAGCAGCGGGCAGTGATTGTGTGTGCAGCTCTTTTGTCTGATGGGCCTCGGGTCCAGCACTCTCAGGGAGGAAGCCACAAGCACAAATGTTTGCCTTGCCGACTGGAAGTCCTAAACACAGCTGCCTGCTGATTGATGATAACTTGCATAATGACACCAAGAGGGTTCAAATGCTGCCAGGCATGAATGAGAACCTGTGAGCTTCCCTATGCAATCCCTTGCTAGTTGGCCAAATCCTTATCTTCCAGCATGCAGGCAACAAAGACAGCAAGAGCCAGAAGGCATCCGATCCAAAGATACCCATTATAACATCAACAATTTTAACACATGAAGGGGCGAGGGAGTGGCTTGATACTTTCCCCTTGTAAATTTATTAAGAAAATCATACACAGTGGCTCAGCACAGACATTGAGTCTGTGTATTGGAACGTCAGGATTGGATATGTTAGTATTTTTATGCTTTATAGAAAAAAATGGTGTTTGATATGGAGCTAGTGGAATTGGCTTCTAGAAAGTATTTCTTAAAGAGACTTTCTCTTCTAGTGAGGCCAGATTCTAAATAAGCCACAACATGTCTGTGCATTATCTTCCCATAGAATTTGGCCCACTGGTATAAAAAAAAAGTACATGGTCATTGAGATTAAAACAGCCTGTCACTGTGGTTAAAAATGTCAATGTAAAATGGAAGATTAGCAACATGCACTCTTTTACATTAATATCCCTGAAATCATTCTATTTCATCCATTTTCATTGCCACTGACATAGTTGAGATTCTTGCCACTTCTGTTGTGGTCCTTTTCAATGGAATTTAACTGGTTGTCTTGCCTACTCCCCTTGTAATCCGTTCTCCACACAGCAGTGAGATTTCCTGATGTCATAATTAATCAGTTTTTTTTTTTTTAAACACTAACTCTTTGATTGCCTTTTGGGAAATGTCCAAACTCTTGGATATAGAATAGAGGGTCCATCATAACTCCCCACTTCTTCCCAAATGTGGATAGATCTACTCAAAGAGGCCCACAAACTTCAACATGACTGGGTTTCTGTCTGCATCTTGTCAACCTAAATAACAGAATGAGGCTCTCTAAAAGAAGATATTTAATTGGGAATAGAGCATTGCAATGGGAATATGGGAGCCATAGTAAACTGTGTGTGTACTCAGGGAGGTAAAGGAAGACAAAAGGCTTTTAAAGAAAAAAAATGAGGATTGTGTAATTGTTTTGAAATAATTATTCTTTGCTACAAAGATCAATAACAAGGGTGACACCAGTCTAAGTTTGGATAGGGTGTTGGGCAGATGTGTCCCCATAGAAATATTTTTTCTGTAAGGTTGCAACGGCCTGTGGTCAAGGTTATGGTTTTTTCATGGTCTTTTTTGTTATCTGGAATGCAAGAGTGAGAATCCCCTCTCTTCATGGTTTTAATGGGCTATTTGTCAGGGTTTTTATGAGACTAGTGACTCCATTTTGATTCTGACAACTGTCACAATCTCCATGTACAAGGAGCAAGGAATACTTCATTCTTTATTCTTTACCAGTTTCTATCTACCCTACCTTGGACTGCCTTTGGTATTGGTGAACCATTGCATTTACCACATTGAGTTTTGCAGAATATTAGTCATGAAAGATTAACAAGAGCTCTTTAAAAAAAAAAAAAAAGAACTGGTCAAAGAAACTTGAGAAATTGGTGGAGATTATTAAAGCACGCTATCATATTAGAGTCTCTGAGAAGTCTTATAATGAAAAACAAAAACATGGTTTTGCTTATTTCATCATTTTCCGAACATAGCTGAATTCAGAATGCATTTTTTCAAAGAACACCCCAGTAAGCATGTTTCATGGGTCAACAATCTAGAAAACTCACTCAAAGCTCTTTACATCCTGAGCCCTCCTTATATATACTCTGTTGGATTCTTCTGTTTTCCTCATGGCACACACTCAAGACCCTTAGCATAGGACTTGGGGATTTGCTATCGTTGTGACCTTGGGCAAGTAACTTATCACTTTCATATAAGTCAAGATGCATTTGGTTGTAATTTACAAATACTAGATTCAGATTAGTTTAAGCAAATGGGGACAATTTCATAGCTCTAAAAATTGGAAAATACAATGGTATATGATATCCTCGTGGTTACAACTCAGTGGTTCTCAATCAGGGCAGATTTTTTCCCCTCCCTAACTCACCAAGAGACATTTGGCAATGTCTGGAGGCATTTTTGTTGTCACCACTGTAGGAAAGGGGGTGCTACTAGCATCTAGTGGGTGGAGGTCAGTAGAGGACAA
The DNA here is from genome assembly GCA_023783475.1 of Daubentonia madagascariensis. Taxonomy (NCBI): domain Eukaryota; kingdom Metazoa; phylum Chordata; class Mammalia; order Primates; family Daubentoniidae; genus Daubentonia; species Daubentonia madagascariensis. The sequence continues at coordinate 6,311,718 of JAKFHU010001640.1, read as the reverse complement.
CCCCTCACAAGGAGAAAATATTGAGCCCCAAATTGAGAAACCCTGGAGATAACTGGGTCCAAACCCTCAAAGTCATTAGGAATTCTTTGGTATTCATCTCTCATTTCTGCTGTCAAGGCTTGGTTTTATCTTTGTCTGCATAGCAGGAAACAGTTGCCATTGACATCAGACTTACTGATTTCTACTTCTATGACCTAATAGAAAGGAAGTGTTTTTCACCAGATTCAGTTAGAAAAGTACAAAAGAATTCACTTACTTGGCCCATACTTGGTCATGTATTCATTACAAAATCATTTCCTATGGATGTTATGATTTCAACATAGACCATGTCACTATCTTCTTTTTTAATAGAAAGAATGAATTTATTCAACTGATGTGTATTAGGACCTACTATGTGCCAGTACTGCTCCAGGCTCTGGGACCACTGTGATAAATTAAAACAGAAAGTCTTGCTCTTATGAGGGAGATAGCAAATGAAATAGTAAAGTCTTTAATAGACAAAATAATTTCACAGAAGCTTAGTGCTTTGAACAATATAAAGCAGAGTAAAGAGGTAGCGTCCTAGAGAATTGCTTATGGTTGTAACAGCAAGAACAATAGCAATGATGATAACAAGGTCAGTTATCTTTGAAAGGAGCCGTTTTTACAAGCCAGGGGTTTTGAAGCACTTTACACAGATGATCCTGTTCCTTCTTACATCAAACGTGGTATATTGACCATTGTTATCTTAATTTTACAGATGAAGCAACTGAGGCTTATGGAGGTTTAATAACTGTGTTTTTCTTTTATTCCTTTAATTGTGGTAAACTACACATAACATAAAACTTGTCATTGTAGCCGTTTTAAGTGTACAATTCAGTGGTGTTATGTCCCTATCTTAAGGGAGATGGTGTGAGAGTTGGCGAGACGTTATATTAGCCAGACAAAAGCAACATTTTTCACAGTTTCTTGGAATTCATTTATTTTAAAATAGAAATAATTTTCCTTATAAAATGGCATTGTGAAGCTTATTGTTAATGCATGTAAAGAGCCTGGCTGAATGTTTGAAACGTGAGAGATGTTTAATAAATGGTAGATATTATGATGGGTAGATAGTTAATGATGGTGCTAATTAAAAGACAGGTAAGAAAACTATGTAGACAGCCAATATCTAAGAAAAAAATAATTTCATATGCAGTTCAGAAATTAGAATAGGAAACACGTTTTGGTTTTGGTTTTCATTTTCAAATATCAGCAATTAGGCTTTTTGATTCACTTGCTTACAGAAGTATATCATAAGCTGATTAACTATAGTAGTTGTGGTCTGAGGAGTTGATTTAAAGTAGTGAAATATATGCTGTTTGAAATGTTTGATGCCAAGGCAGCATTTAAATCCTCATACCAATTAAGTCTAATTACTGAGTGAATGGTAAAATACTTTTCTTCAACAATGTGAAGAGGTTAAATTAAGATTTGTTTTTAAACTAGAAGGTAACACCTACACTGTCAATTAGTCAAATGTTTGTTTGAGGATCTGGTGGGGAAAAAAATAGAGGTTAGAAATATTATCTTGGAGTCAATCTTTTGTAATATTATAAGTATTATGCTTGGATTCTGTAAAAATCTTTCTTTTCTAACCAATAGCATGGCAAACCTAAAATAGGCCTTTCTGAAACTTGTGAATAAGATCTAGCAAAGGTTTTAAACATGTGTGAGTTGGAGGTCACTCACAGATTTGGAATCCCAGACACCTCCCATCAATAGTTGGACGACTGACAAGAATCTCACTGTTCTCTCTAGCTATATTAAAAATACGTAATGATTTCTTCTGCTTGATACAAGCTTTTGTGGGAAGTTACAAAAGGTAAACAGGTAGATAAGCACCAGGCTACAGAGATAAATGCAGGGAAAAAACCTTACAATGGCAGTAAACAAGAAAATCATCTTGCTGGGTATAAAAATGACTGGGTAAATACACACAGGAAACAATATACGTAGAACATTCTAAGCCTCACCTACTGTGCTATAGAAATACATCTACTGAGCTAAAACTTTGCTCACTGTGGTACAGATGAAATGAAATGTGCTGTACAGTTATAGAAGTAAAGACACCAGAAATGGCCAATATTAACCCAATTTTCTGATGATCAGTAGATAAGGCTCAATTTTATACTCAATTATATTTTTAATAAAGGCATGCAACAAATTATAAATGATAATGTAACAAGTACTCCTGGAACCCACCATCCCACTTCATTACCCACATAGTTCAGTCCTCTCGGATTGTCTTACCCAGACATACTCTCTCTTCCTGCTGTAGCCCTCTTATGACTCAGCATTGTGTGTGAGATTTATTAAGTGTTGACATATGTAACTTAATTCAAACAATCCACAACTTCTTTTTAAAGAAGAGCCACTGCATCTCTGTACTTCCAGTCTATATACCTGTCACTGTGGTAAGCCATTTTACTTTTTCTAGTTTATATAAACATAACAAACTTGAGAAATTTATACCATCCTACTTTCTTTTTCCTTTCCTTTTTTGTTCTTTTACATTTGGGAGAAATGAGCCTTAGAGAATATAAACAACTTGTCAAGGTCATACACTATAATACCAAGCAACATATCAAAAGCAAACATTCAAAAATACACTCAATTTTGGAGGATAAGTGTGTGCTGTTTCATCAGCTATAAAATGCACTGAGTGTTTATTTCTCTAGGAACAATGATCAATTTAAGGTAGATGAATATTAGAGATTTCTATTGCACACACTGAATTTAAGTTTGAAAAATCAGAAAGTCTGTATTATTATATGTGACATATAAGAACCCCATCATAGCAATCTTATTGCACAAAGTGGAGAGTAGAGATATTACTTGACTATTTTATGCTATGAAACATTCAAATCGACTGTCTACATCTAACTTTATGAAGCCTGTGTGTTCAAGCCCATAATTAAGTGGGATAATTTGCCATTCAAAGACATGTACTTGACACAAGGAGACATGATATAGCAACTCCTCCCACTCTCAAATATAGCCCATTATTAAATTTTGATGGTGACTTCTTGTGTTCATACAATCACCTTTTAACAATTCACATACTTCTAAATTGTGTATGATAAAATGTTTTAAAATCAATAGAGCCAATTTAAGAAATTGCCAGTTGTCAAAGGAAATGAAAATAATTTTTGCAAGGCATAGTTTGAGAGATTATAATAAAATTTTATTTTAGTTGAATTAATGTTTTCTTCCTACTCCTTTCACCCACTGACCCCCCCCCCAAAAGTTTTTAGGGTGGACTTTGGTACAAATGTCTATCAAACCATATGTCAATAAGTCATTCACACCTGCATGTTTATAATGTGTGAACATATATGTTCCTAACCTATGATTTCACCATGTCCCCTGTAAATTAACAGCCCCTTTCTAGCTAGGTTAAACAAAATATATTTTCAGAGTATATATAAAATTACTATTATTCATAAAAAAGAAAGAAATTTAAAATATTGATTTTACATTTAGATTAATACTTGCTCTTTTTCTGAAGGAAATTTCAGGGGAAAAAAGTCATAGCAATAAGGAAAAAGAGGACTTGAGTTGGTTTTCTTGTTATGAAATTGTACTTAGCCAACCATAATCTTCAAACAACGTCCAAACTTTCAGAATCACAGTCCAGGATATTAAATATAAATCAAATGATGAATACTAAGATAACTACTCCTTTTCTATCTCTCTGCCCATTCACCTTCCCTCATCAATTCTTTGGTGCCTAAAATTCTATTATTTAATATTCTTGCTTTCATTTAAAGAATAATTTCTAACTGGTAGCCTCTGAACTTCAAAAGGTTGACAATAGTAATGGGGAACAGAGTTCTTAGCGAAGTACCTAAACATATTAAGGCTTCTACAGAGGCAGTTGAAATTATACGTGTATTTGTTTTGGCCAGAAGTATATTACCTTAAAGTAGAGCCACTTTTGTTCACCTTGGCACTATTCACATTTTGGACTAGGTAAGTCTCTACCCAAAAAAAAAAAAAAAAATTTAAAAATTAGCTGGATGTGGTGGCACATGCCTGTACTCCTAAGCTACTCCGAGGCTGAGGTGGGAGGACTGCTTGAGCCCGGGAGCTCAAGGCTGCAATGAGCTATGATCACCACAGCACTCCAGCCAAGGTGATAGAGTGAGGCCCTGTCTCAAAAACCAAAAAAAATTCAGTTGTTAAAGTAAGGATTTTCAATATGTTTATTAATATGGTTAGGGGTTCATGAAATATTAGGTGAAAAGCAATTACAAGAAGTATGATTTATTCCCATTTTGTGGTATGAAAAGATATCTTGAAGTATGTGCAAAAATTGTGGCTATAGTAGGTGGCAGGATTACAGACTATTTTTAATTTTTCTTATGTTTAATTTTATATTATGTATAATATTTTATAATGCAAAGTTTGGCTGTTAGTTTACAGAAGACATAATAAAGAACAGAGTAGGCCAAGCATATAAAAAAAAAATCCTTTCCAAAATCCCACATCCTGCATCACAGTGAGTTCTAAACATATTAGACTGCTGACCCAAAAGGAGTTAACTGTTCTGAGAAAGCTGCTCTAGATAATGCCCATTTCTAAAAATCATTGTCTATGTGCTCAGAAGTGTTCTGGGAACCATGGAGACCTAGGAACAAGACAGTCCAGAGTTCCAATGATTAACAAGTTTAAAATCTAACTGGGAAAATAAGACCTACACACATGATACTTTCAAAACGACGTGAAACAATGTATAACGAGACGTTCACTTGTGTGTTGTGAACCCTACTTTAGGACTTCATGCAACAGAAGTATCAAGGAATTGGTCCACTTGAGCAGATAGGACTTGAGTTGAACTATCAAGGTTGAGTAAGACTCAGGTAAAAGAGGGAAAGGGCATACTCAAGATGGGTGAAAAGGCAAATACATACTGTGAGTAAAGGCACAAAGAAAAGGAGTGGACAGGTAGAAGGCATCAGAGATGCTGATCTCATTGGAACAGAGGTTGGTGTAAGGACAATCTATCGACAGAGACATAACTGGAATCTTGGAAAGGACAATCCTTTGTAAGGTAGGGAGGTTCCAGGCATTAACAGAACTTTTGGCACCTTTAGCCCCTAGCACCGAGGGGCAGAAGCACCAGTCCTCAGCAAAGGCAATTGCACACAAAATCCCTTCAGGACACCAGGTCCTCATGGTTTCTTACCAGTTTATTCTATTTCTCAGTGACCCTGAATAACACACAGCTCTCAGAACAAGGAACCACACCTATATATTCTCAAGTGATACTATAGGGTTGTACTGCCCCAGTTGAGAAATACCAAGTCCCTACAATTTATTGCCTGATGTTTGGGGCTGGATCTGTATCTCCCTCCACTTTCTACTCAATTTCACGTGACTTCTGAGCAAGCTGTGAGCCTCATTGTGGGAGAGCTGGCTCTGCAGCTAAATGAATTGCACTGGAATTTAGGCCTCCCCACTTGCTGGGTGATTTTAGGCAAGTTATTCTATCCAACTAAGTCTCAGTTTTCTCATCGGTAACATAAAGCTGTTGGTGAATGAATGCATTATGGTTCGAATTGTGTTTCCCCAAAAAGATATGTTGAAGTCCTAACTGCTCAGTACCTGTGAACATGAACTTGCTTAGAAATAGGGTCTTTGCAGATAGATATAATCAACTAGAGGTGAGGTCATACTGGATTAGGATGGGTCCTAATCCAGTATGTGTTATTATAAGAGGAAAATTTGGACACATAGGTACACAGGGAGGTTGCCACGTGATAACAAAGGCAGAGATGGGAGTTATACAGTAGCAAGCGAAGGAACATTAAAGATCACTGGCAAACCACCAGAAACCAGGAGCAGGCAAGGAAGGATTCCCTACACATTTCAGAGGGGTCATGATCCTGATGACACTTGGATTTTGGATTTCTAACCTCCAGAAGTGTTGGACAATAATTGTCTGTTGTTTTAAACCACCCAGTTTGGAGTACATTGTTACAGCAGGTTTAGGAAACTAGTATAGAATGTATTAAAAAAAAAGTGGTGAAATCTGAGATCTGAAATCTAATTAAGTTCATTGTGCCAATCAATATAATGTACTCTAGTTATGTAAGATATCATCGAGGGAAGCTGAGTAATGGGTACTAAGATTTCTTTGTCCTACTTTTGCAACTTTATGTGAGTCTACAATTATTTCAAAATAAAACATTAAAAAATAGGACTATTGAGAAAAATCAATAAGATAATACACATAAAATGTTTTATTTATTAAACTACTCAAGCAATATTGCTGGGATTATTTTTAGAACCAATAAATTTACAGCCATGCTAGAGAATCCTGACTGGGCTAAAGGATTGGTGTTGTAAAATCATAAGAAATACCAATTATAGAACTACTGTAAATTATTTGGCCTTCTTGACCTTCATATATAAAAACAGCACATGGCAACAGATGCTTTGCACCTCATTTTCTAACAATCACCGAACTGTAGATTTTCTCCTTGGTATCTTCTACCCAGCTCTCTTGAAGTTGACCTCACACTCATACAGTAGATTCTTTGTGGTTTCATTGACTTTCTTGGACCCTGCTTGGTGAGATTAAGTACATGTCTCCTGACATTCCCTGCTGGTGATTTGTTTTACTGTTTTAATCACAATGATGAAACCAGTGCAGAAAGTCAGTGTAGCCATGTCTGCAAGTTGGCATTCTCACCCATAAGAAAACTTTCAGGCCTTATGCCCCATAGTTTTACATGTCAACTGAAAATTACAGTGTCCACTTTGGATGGGAATGTATAAAACAGTGTGTGGAGTTATGATTTAATCCTGACATTTTAGAAAATCAAACCTTTCAGCATTAAGCTACTTTCTACTAGGTATTCAGGGATTCCTTTTGATTTGAGTGTTTCTTGAGTTGCAGCCAATATTCTGCCTCGTACTGGCAGAATATCTAGCAGCCATGCTGTAAGAAATAAAGAACAGCTGGTAGCAGGATACAGCAGGCAGGGCAGTGGCAGTACATCGAATGCCCCAGGTTTTGTTCATTCACTAATTCATCCAAAGAATAAATGTTAAGCGTGTTTTAGGTACCAGGCATTAGAATTGGGTTACCATGGTGATAAAGGCAGTCAAAGTCACTATTCCTCCGAAGCCTATATGTACAAGCTGGGGGAAACAGATAATACACAAGTAAGCAAGAAGTAATCATTTTAGATAGTAAGTGAAATAGAAAAGGTAAACCAAGTACAGTGATGCTTGACGGAAGATTGAGTGGGGTAAAGGAGTGGTCACAGGACGGACTCACTGAACAGGTGACTTTTGAGCTGAGACTTGGGTGTGGAGGAACCAGCGACACTAAAACCGAGGCCAAGCATACCAGGCAGGGGGAGCAGCAAGTGCCAGGAGGGAAAGGACTTCTGGCACTTAGAAGGACAAATAGAGGATCATCGTGACTTAAGTCCAAGGAATGAAAGGCAGAGTTAAATGTGATTAATTCAGAGATAGTGGGGGATAAGTTTATGCAAGGCCTAGAGGTGATCTGACAGAGGCTGGATTTGATTCTTATGCAATAAAGTCTTTTGGATGGTTTTAAAATGGAGGAAAGAAAACAAGGAGAGCCTGAAGAGAGGAAAAATAAATCAAGATTCCAAAGAGAGGATTCCTGTCTAGGAAGATTTCATCTGGTAATTGTAAATAAAATGTTTCGAACTGTTCAGTTGTCTACTTAGCTCTAACATATATTACTTATGAAGATCCTAACACACAGTGGTTAAGACAACAGAATCTTAACTTATTCAATGATCAGGTATTAACCTCAGATCTACCATGTAAAGAAAAGTGGCTTTAGTTCCCCAGTCTCTAAAAATGAGGTTTTAAGATGTGCCATTAACCCAGAGCCTAGAACCTAGTAATCACATTTAAATGTTATGGATTTTGGTAATACCACTACCATCATCACCACCACCATGATAGAATCTATTAGGGCAGGGAGCTTTGCACATAGTACTTGCAAGATCTAAGTTATTCAGGGGAATAAGGGTAGCAGCGACCATATTTATCTTTTTGTCACTGTTTTTCTCAATGCTGGGCAAAGTTTATTTGCACATAGCAGACAATAGGTATTCATTAAATGATTAATGAAAGGAAGAAAGCAGATGCTCAGGAAATATTTGAATTACTTAGCTGAATCATTTATGTGTGAATTTTCAGTGGTCTGCAGCTCATGGGCACTATGTCCTTTTATGTTTATTCCCAATCAGATGGCAATCTATTAATGGCCCTTGGAATTAAACCATGATTTTTTGCATCAATTTTGAACATTCTATGAATGAGAAGCCTTAGGGTGGAAGGGAGGCTACAGCTTGTCATATATAGATTTTGTACCTATCTGGGTGAGACAATATCTTTTTGATAGAATACATCTACTTATACAGAGCCATGGCTGAGCTGTGTAAAATACCCATACATATTTCATGTTATCTATAAGCCAAGGCTCCAAAATGAAAAATGAAGGTTGGGCTGTCAAAGTCAGAATCTGGGCAGACATTTTGATATAAAATCTGTCTACAATGAGAATTAATGTATCCAAATTGAAGGAGACATAGCAACAGTTCAAAGAAATCTTCTAAAAGTAAGGCCATATTCCAGGATAGGTATTGTTTTATGGACCAGAGAAAAAAAGATATACATTATTCAATGTCTTCCACATAGTAGGTATCCACTAAGTTTTGCTAAAAGTCCTGACTATGGACATCAGCAGTAGAGAAATTCAAAGAATATTGGTGACAAAGATAATAAAGAATAGTATTTAAAGACAAGTATGCTCTGCGATAATTCAAAGTCAGGCTATTCCATTTCCAAGTTGTTTCCTTGAGCAAGATACTTAGTCTATCTGAGTGAAGTCCTAGGGTGAACATCTCTCAAAGGTTTAACAAGACTTATCCTATGGGGCTATTATCAGTATTGCATTAGATAACATGTAGTATAAGTGCATAGTAAGTATTCTACATACAGAAGTTATTGATTCTGCTATTGTTGTTAGCATTATCTTTATTGCGGAATGCTCAGTAATTTAGTCGTAAATGATATTCCACACAGAAGAGTAGATAAAGGATTTCCAGTTCCAATCATAACAAAACAATGGGTAATATATATCAGACTTAACTCTCTAGAGTATAGAACCATAAAACTGAATAAAATATGCAAAGCAATCCAATTTATCTCATTAACAGAAAAAAGGAAAATCATATAATCAAAATAAGTGAAGAAAAGCACTTAGGCTGGGAGACTTCCTCCCTTTAAGATTTCATGATGGAGATCTATGAAAAACGTACAGACACCATCATGATCAGTTGGTGAAAGACTGAACAAGTTTCTTCCAAGGTCAGGGACAAGGCAGGAATGTTTGTTTCGCCACTTCTGTTCATTATTGCCCTGGAGGCCCTGGTTAATGAGATAAGGCCAAAATAAATATACATATAAATATGTAAAAATGAAAAAAATTTAAAAGAAACTAAAATTTGGACAGAAAGAAATAAAAGCATCTTTATTTGCAGATGACATGAATATTTATGGAGGAGTTTGTAAGACTACAAAATCTAATAAAGGAATTTAAGGCTTTAAGATTTGATGTCAATATACAAAAAGAAATTATATGCTTATGTACTTTCAAAAAATTGGAATTTTTAAAAAATACCAATTACAATAGCTTCAACATACATAAAATAATAGAGATAAATTTTATGTAGTTGTGCAAAACCCCTATACTGAAAACTACAAAGTATTGCTGGGAAAAAAAGCAAAGTAAAAAAAGATATATTACAGGTTTTTATTAAACTCAGCATTATGATACTAATTCTCTTAATAAGATATTATCTCTAAATTCATCTACAGATTCAATGAAATCATAATTCCAGCAAGTTTTTGTTGTTCTTACTGTTTAAGAAATGGATTCTAAAAAGTACATAGAAATTCAAAAGGCCTAGACCTTAGCCTAGCCTAGATCCAGCAGTGACTTTAAAAAACAGCAAAGACTCTCCCTTACCTGATTTCAAGACTTGTCACGATGCTATGCTAACTAAGCTCCTGTGGCATTGGCACAAAGCTGAAAAACGAATCACTAGATTTGAATAGAGAGTGCAGACACATATGTGTATGGTCAGTTGACTTTTTGGCAAAGATGCCAAAACATTTCAATGGAGAAAAAGTCTGTTCAACAAATGATGGTGGAACAACTGGATACCCATACGAAATAAAAGATAAAACTCAATGCCCATCTCACTCCCAAAGCCAAATCTAAATCAAGATAAACAGACCTAGAAGTAGGAAGTAAAACTATAAAACTTTTAAAATGAAGCATAATAAAACGTCTTTATAACTGTGGGTTAGGCAAAGATTCTTAGGACACAGGAACACTGACCATATAAGAAAAAAATTGATAAGTTTGATTTCTATTCTTTAGCTATTAAGAAAATCAATATGCATGCCAGGAGAATATATCCAGAATACATGAAGAAATCTTATTATAATAATAAAAAGAAATAATAAATCTGATATTTCACAAAAGATATGCAAAATGGCCAATACACATAAGAAAAAATGCTCAACATCCTAGTAGTCATTAGGGAAATGCAGATTAAAGCCACAATGAGACACCACCACATACGTACTAGAATGGCTAAAATTAAAACATGCACATGTGAATGCACACAAACCCCCCAAATGTTGGCAAGGGTACACAGCAACCCAAACTCTTATCCATCACTGGAAGGAGTGTAAAATTGCACAACTACATTGAAAAAAGTTTAGCATTTTCTTATAAAGTAAAGAATATACCAATTCTGTGACCAAGAGTAAATATGTTCACATGATGAACATTCAAGAACATTCGTAACAACTTTATCCATCTCCCCAAATTGGAAATAATCCACACAGCCATCATAAGAATGGAATTTTTAAAATGTGGTATATCTATCCATTCAATGGAATACTACTTGATAAGAAGGAACAAACTAATATACTTACCTATTTTATAAAAATTAGAGCAATGACTGCTTCTGAATTAGTGGTCAGGAATGGACTGGGAAGAGGACAAAAGAACTCTCTAAGGTGACAAATTTTCTGTGTCTCAATAAGTAGTATGAGTTACATGTGTGTACACATTTGTCAAATCTTATTGAACCATACATTTACGATTTGTTCATGTCACTGTAAATTTACATTAAAAAATAATGGTTAAGAAAGTCTAATACTTAAGACCATATTATGTAATCCCAAATAAGACATTTTGTATGCACCAATTTGAGATTCAATAGCGTTGTCCACAGAAAGGATAGAAGTTATATGTACATTCTATAGTTAATCCTGGATTTCAGATGTCTTTAGAATTCGTGTATTCTGTTAAGAGTTCAAACTTTATACTCAGGATTAGTTATTATTCCCATTTGTCTTTGGCATGAAAATATAGATCCACCTTCTGTGGCAGTTCATTTAATTTATTCTGTATTGCTATGTGCTCTAAGACAAGCTAAATGTAAATATTTTTAGCAGTGATACACTTAATAGAAATATTAATAGCCATACCTTGACAAAATGTTTTAAATAAGATTTACTGGGAAATATATACATGTGAAAGTTCTTTCACCTAATTTTCATAAGATTTGCATATTTTGTGTACACGTCAAATGCACATGTGGTACCTTTACCCTCAAATGCACCAATATGTTTATTAATTTGTACTTATAACAACCACACTAAGTGCCAGGTGATAATTTCAATGTTTCATTGCCCAATAATCCAATGGATTTGCAATATTAATCCCCCCCACCACCATTTTCCAAATAAGGAAACTGAGGATCTTAACCACTAGGCTGTACAGAGATGGAGTCCATGACTTACAGCTGGTCCTCAACACATGCTTATGATGTATCTGCATGGTAACTACAAGCTAAATGAGCTAATGAAGTTTAGACATATCTCAAATAGACATAGATCATTGTTTTCCAAGGCCTATGATCATGGAATGAAGAAGAGGATGTGTTCTTGACTTAGAAAAACAGAGCATTAAGTTTATAAAGAAGGGTCTGTGTTTCTACCCTCCAAGTAAGAGGCAGTTAAACAACTGCCATGACACTGTGGCAAAAACTTTCCTATGTCGTCAAGTTCCTTTGTCTCACCCTCTTGAACATTAGACTAGTACATTTAATGCTCAAAATTGAATCATTGAAAGATGTTATAAAGTACCTTAGTGCTTTTCTTGTTAAAATATCAACACCTAAGTCTAGCCTTGGAAAAAGTATTATTTGCCAAATGAATAATCTTCACCACTGAGTGGCCATTTTCCTCTGGCCTCTCTTTTAAAAATAGGATTAAGTCATTTTTTCCTCTGAATTAAATAAAGTGATGAACATTTTTAAAATTAAGCAATTACAAGTTTATTCATTTTATGGGTTCAAATTACGACACTAAAGCAACTCTTTATGGCGTTCCTGAGAGGACAGAGCCCCGTTTTTCAAAATGACAGAAAAGTTCTTTTGAAATACCAGGAAAGATAAAATTAATAAAATATTGATATCACTAAAAAAAAAGAAAATGGCAGACAATCATTGAGTACTTTGAGCATTACCTTGTTCATGCTTGCATTGGTACCTGTAGTAGGTATTGCCATTTCCGTTCACAGATAACGGTGGCTCAGTGAAACGCTCTCACCTTCACACAGTAACTCAGATGCTAAGAGAAGTTGGAATTTACATTTAGGTCATTTTGACCCCATATCCTACGTGTGTGACGATATGTTTTACCATTTGAAGTATTTTATCAAAACTCACTTGAGTGCTAGTCTCTCATAAGCCTAAGCATTACTATAATTAACTTGTTAACTTTTCCTTCTTTTTCAGAGATTATTAATCTTAAACATGGAAAGGAAGACAAAAATGCACACCAAGGAGGCAAAGTTATTCCATTTGAGTAGCCCTATCACGTGTTCTGCGCCACAGCTTGTTCTTCTCAGCTTTTGTTTGATAAGTTGGAAAATTCTGATAAAATAGAAGCTGTTAATAATGGAATTCATCATTATACTTCAGCCTTTCATACTGGATTGTTAATCATCAAGACTCCAGTCTAGTCACTATTTTCCTTTTATCTCCTTTCCCCAGATGATTTTATCAATGTCCAGGGCTAAATCGCTCTGTGTATGCACTATTTTCACATCTCAGTCCCTGCCCCCTCCTCTCCTTGTGCTCCAAATCCTTGTGTCCAATCCACTTATTTTTGCTCCATTTGGAAGTTTAACTGGCATCTAGAATTCATTGAGTCCAAAACTGAACTCAGTCACTTGTCTGCAAAATAAGCATAAATCTGAAGGGGAAAGGATAAACAGAAAACTAAAGGAAAGAAGGAAGGGAGGAAAAAAGGGAAAGTAGGAAAGCAGGAAGACCAGTTTAACATTCCGTGTTCCACGTTTCAGTGAAGGCACCGACAGCCTGCCAGTGGCCAACCAGCCACCAGAGCATCCCACTCGACTGCTTTACTTCATCCCATGCAGCCAACTAACCCCCAGGACCCATGGGCGTAGCGCTCTAAATGTTTCTCCAATACACACACTCTTCCCCACTGCCTTTGTCACTAGTGTTGTCAGGTCTCTGGCATCTGTTCTCAGGACTCGATTCACAGCTTTCTCAGGGGAGTTCTTTTGTTTCCTTGGCCATTCCTCCCATCCAAATCCATGCTACAGAAGGAAGCAAATACTCAAAAATGAATACCGGAACATACCATTCCCTGTTCCAAGTACAATAAAGAGTTTAGGGTATGGACTATGGAGCCAGACTGCCTGGGTTTGATCCTGGCTCTGCCATTTATGACCTTGGGCAAGTTACTTAACCTCTTTATGCACAGTTTCCTTTACTGTAAAATGGAAATAATAATGATACTTATACCTCATTGGGTTGTTATGATATTAAATGAGTTAGTACATACTAGGTAAGTGCTATATTAGTGTTAGTTGTTCTTTTTATTCTGATTATTGCTTAAAGCTCCCAAATAAAGCCCAAACTCTATGCAGGGCTTGCCAGGTTCTCTGTGTTCGAGCCATCACATACCTCACTGGTTAAGTTCTTCAGCATTTCCCATCCTTACTGCATAAGCTCTAGCTATAAACTTTGTAAAAAATTTTATTACTATTCTTTTAAATTGACATACAAAATTGTGTATATTTATCCTGTACATAACATGTTTTAAAGCATATATACATTGTGCAATGACTAAACCTAGCTATTAATTAATGTATGCATTACCTCACATAGTTATATTTGTGGTGAGAACATTTAATATCCTCTGTCTTCATATTTTCAAGAGCTTCATGAGTTCATACAAGAGAGCTGGTTGTCTAAAGGAGACCGGTACCACCTCTGCCCAGTCTTGCTCCTTCTCTTGCCATGTGACACGCCTGCTCCCCCTTCATCTTCTGCCTTGATTGGAAGCTCCCTGAAGCCCTCACCAGAAGCAGATGCTGATGTGATGCTTCTTGACAGCCTGCAGGACTGTGAGCTAAATAAACCTCTTTTCTTCGTAAGTTACCCAGCCTTAGGTATTTCCCTTATAGCAATGCAAAACAGACTAACACACCGTTCATCCACGGATGGCACTTAGGGTGGATCTCTGCCTTGGCTACTGTGAATAATGCTGAAATGAACATGAGAGCGCAACTATCTTTTTGATTTCCTTTGAGTATATATCCAACAGTGGGATTGCTGGATCAGATAGTAGTTTTATTTTTAATTTGTTGAGGATTCTCTATACTGTTTCCCATAATGGCTGTACTAATTTACATGGCCACAAACAGGCCAGGGTTCCTTTATTTCCACATCCTTGCCAATGCTCGGGAGGTTTTCATCTATGTTTTCTTCCAGTAGTTTCATGTCTTACATTTAAGTCTTTAATCCATTTTGAGTTGATTTTTTAATATGTTGTAAGATAAAGGTCTAATTTCATTCTTCTGCATAAGGATATGCAGTTTTCCCAGCACCATTTATTGAAGAGACTGGCCTTTCCCCATTGTGTGTTCTTAGCACCTTTGTTGAAAATCAGTAAATGTGTTTGATTTATTTGTGGGCTCTCAATTCTGTCCCTTTGGCATGTGTGTTTGTTTTTATGTTATAATACATCAGTGCCATGCCATTGTGGTTACTGTATCTTTGTAGTATATTTTGAAGTTGGGTAGTGTTATGTCTCCAGCTTTGTTCTTTTTGCTCAAGATTGCTTTGGCTACTCAGGATCTTATGTGGGTCCACACAAATTTTAAGATTATTTTTTATATTTTTGTGAAAATGTTGTTGGTATTTTGATAGGCATTGCATTGAATCTGGAGATTGCTTTGGGTAGCATAGGCATTTTGACAATATTAATTCTTCCAATCCATGAACCTGGAATATCTTTGTGTCTTCTTTTATTGTTTTATTAATGTTTTAATGTTTTGCAGTTTTCAGCGTAGAGATATTTTACCTCCTTGGTTAAATTTATTCCTAAGTATTTTATTTTTTATTTTTTGTAGCTATTATGATGGGATTGTTTCCTTAATATCTTTTTCAGATAGTTTTCTGTTAGTGTAGAGAAACGCTACTGATTTTTGTGTGTTGATTTTGAATCCTGCAACTTTACTGAATTTGTTAATTAGTTCTAATGATTTTTTGGTGGAGTCTTAGGGTTTTCTATACATAAGATCATGCCATTTGCAAATCAGGAAAATTTAACTTCTTCCTTTCTATTTGGATGTATTTCCTTTTTTTCCTTTTTTTGCCTAATTGCTCTGGCTATGTTGAATAGAGGAAGGAAGAGTGAATATCCTTGACTTACTCTGGATCTCAGAGAAAAAACTTTTAACTTTTCCCCGTTGAGTATGATGTTAGCTGTGGGTTTATAATATACAGCCTTTATTGTGTTGAGGTACATTTTCTTCCTATACCTAATTTGTTGAGGGATTTTTTAACATCATGAAAGGATGTTGAATATTGTCAAATGCTTTTTCTGCATCTATTGAAATAGGTTTTTTTCCTCATTCTGTTTATGTGTTACAGTTATTCCATAAATGTGTTATATTTATTGATTTGCACATGTTGAATCACTTGTATCCTTGGGATGAATCCCACCTGATCGTGTGGATGACCTTTTTAATGTGCAATTGAATATTCAGTTTGCTAGCATTTTGTTGAAGATTTTTGCATCAATATTCATTAGCCAGTAGGGGTTTTTTTTGGTGTTTTTTTTTTTTTTTGTAGTGTTATCTGGTTTCCATATCATAATAATGTTGTGGCTATGAAATTCTTTCAGTTCCTCCAATGCATTATGCTTCATTTTACCACTGTCCCTTTCACTTGCTGTTCCTCATGTGTATGCAACACTCTTTCCTAACCACCCACATCTCCTTTTTTCTTCAAAGTTTCAGTGTAGATATTCCTTCTTGGAAGTTTTTAAAATTCCTAATCTGGGTGAGATGCCCATCCTCAGTGATACTACAACCCCATACTTACTCTGTCTTACTCTGTCCTCACCACATTTCTACAGAACATTGCAAATGAACGTTTACATGTCTGTCTTCACCACTAAATGTGTGAGCACTGTGAAAGGGTGGAAACCCTGTCTTTCTTGTATTAATTTGCATAATATCTGATACAAAGTAAGGTCTTAATATTTACTGAATTTATTAAATGAATGGACTTTGTATTTTGTCAACTGCACAAATGTTCACAGCTAAATGTGTGTGATACCATAATCAGATTCTGGTGTCAAATACAGAGAAAACAAATCTCTCAGCAATGAAGTTGGTAGCTTGGGTGGTGGATGAGAGATTTCTTTCCCCTCCCCCCAACAACTTGACATTTTTTGTTCCATATTCCTGAATTCAGTAAGAAACTAGGCAAAGTCATAGTTTTGATTTTTTTCACATTCTTACTGGTCAATCACTGTGACTGTTGATTTCCTCAAACTTAATAAAATTATCACATCTCACAATCATTATGATGTAGATCATCATAGGTTCAAGATGCAAAGATTACCGTAGAATTGCAATTTGAAGAGCTATGATTCCTCGATTACAGATTTTCTTAAACAAGAGAAACTTGTAAAAGGCCTCTTAAACTCACTTATAATTCCAAAGAAATTTCTACAGATATGAGGAACAGTCATAATCACTTATGCTTCTAGTGTATTCAAATCACATTTAATGTTTGTTTGAATTTTTTTCTTTGTGATTTGCCAATGGGGATACACAGTATCACATTATATTTGAAAGTGCAGGGAGGACTCTTTGATGGTCTCAAAGATAGTGAGTTAAACTGCTAGAAAAGCAGTTTAATGAGTACTTCTGAGTTATAGCAACATTTTCTGAGCTAATTTCCAAGATATTAAATGGCTATATTTTCTTTTGCTGAAGTGAAAGAAAATTAAAAAATAGAATTAGATATGAATATTAGAAAATATGATTTGATCAAGAACAAGAAAACTTTAAATACAGAAAAGACTATACAGCAGTCTTCACATTGCCTAGGAAAATAAGTGATTTGGGAAGACTGTAGTAACTTTTCTAATCACATCCCCCAGGGATTCTGTCTATTGAATGGACAAATTTTTAAAAAAAAATTTTAAAAAGAGCTAAAATAACAAACCACATTTTCCTCTCTTTTCTACTTTCCCTGAGGTCACTTTGATTCTTTACATGCTAAAATAGTTCCCTAAATGAGTGAGGATTTTCCAAGGAGAAATCTTATTTCAATTTTCTTAATTCAATATCTGCTGCCTCTATGTCTTAAATTCTAATCTTACACAATTCCATTATGTCCTTATAACAATACAGTGGTGATTTAATATACCCATCTATTCATCCATCCATCCATCCTTCTATCCTTTGCATTCTTAGCCCAGCCTGGCACTGTGCTAACAATTTTCTATGACCCTTAATTTTCCCTTAATGAATCACAGTTCACACCAGGAGAGCATAGGTAGGGTGATGTTTCTCTCCATCTGTTGTTTGTCATGTTAAATTTAGATATCTTTGGCAGTGCCCAGATTCGATAATGATTGGTGAGGGTGTGTTATGTATGTGCTAACAGAAAAGTATTTTATATAATTCATGAATGCAGTGAATAATTTTCAACCCACTGCAATTTCTCTTGGTTGCAGCAAACGTTAAATACAAAACACTCAGCTGGAATTACTAACAAAATAACCTTTTCAAGTGATTTTTTTTCTTTTCCTGGTATCATTTGAAACATGATGCCCAGTGAGGTAGAACTTTAATTTGTATTTATTCATTTATTTATTGAAATAAGGGAACTTGCACTTGAAAAGTGCATGCTTGTTTCCATTTCTAGAGATGGTACCATTCATTTATCTCAGGGCGAAATTTTTTTTTCCTCTCCACCTTATAGTTTGAGGAGAAAGTGGACAAATTTGCACATTTACATAAGAAGCCCAGAGACTTGTTTGAATGAAAAGATAATAATCTGGATGCCCGGTGAGTTTTCACATTTTTAAACCACACCAGAAGAACTGGGGCTGTGACAGGGACCTGCTGGCAGGAGAGAAAGCATGAATTCCTAAAGGGAGCTAACTATATAGAAAAGAGGAATCAGGACTAACATCCCAGCCACAACACCAACCCACGAGTTTTCATGCCAGGGGATATAACCCGTGAGTCGTTTCCTTCCCGATCCAGTTACTCAGGCACCATGGGTGTGGCTGATAGAGGTTATCTGTGCGATGTTTTTCTTCTTGTATTAGACTCCTGGCTTTCCAGACTGGGGAATAACACACACAGTATCGGCAGCAAAGAAGAATGAGGTCTCACCTTCCTTTCTAGCACCTCCTTTAGCGAGCCAAAGCTAGCCGATCCTGGGATTGAAACCTTCCAGAAATAAAGAGTGGACTTCTCCCAAATCAGTGGGATGAGGGCATAAAGGCATTTGATCTGGGTTCAGCTGTGTTCCTATTGCACAACTTAAATTAGATGATAGGATTTAGAAGGATTTTGTTTCACCCTAATTGAGTGATCTGACTATAGGTTTTTGTACTACTTTGGGGCTGGACACAACAAAATGAATTTATGTTAAAGGAAATGGACGCCTTGTCTCAAATTAATTTCATATTCAAACTTGGAAAATTTCCAGTGCAAAATTAGGAAGCCCGATGCCTGTGTCAGAGGCAACAAGAACTGATGTAGGTTTCAGTCCATTCTCCTGGGCTCCAGCCTGTCCTCCCCTCTTCACGTCTGGCCTAGCTCCCACCATTGCAGAAAGCCAAATCTGAAATAAATCCACACTTACTTACTGGATTGAATCCTGAGGAATACACTGTCATCTGGCATCAATACACTGCAGATTGTGGCTACCCGGGTACCCTTGGCAATGTTACCTTTCAGTGAGCCTTAAGGGGACATTACTTAGCCAGTGGTTTTTCCCACTCTTCAAATTTAAAGAGCCCATTTTGAGAAAGGTAAAGCTTATTTTCCTGACACATGATCCCAATTCTACCTTTTCACCCTCATTTGAAGGCACTATCTTTTCCCATATTTGATTAAAAAAAAAAAAGATCAGGAAAAAAGGTTTGAATATAAAGTTCTAAAAAGCTAAAGCTTATTTGTTTCTCAGAAGTTTGAATGTAGGGCTTTTATCACCCTGTTTTTAGAGGACTCCTTCTTTAATCAATCTCTAATATAAGCGCAAGTGCAACTGGATGTGGGCTTTTTGTGTTGCTTTTTGTGTACAAGGTTTTAAATCTCAAAGGTACCAGTGCATGGAAATCATCATCATGCACATTACTAATGAAGATGGTGCTTAAGCAATTTATCATGAAAAGAGAGAGAATATCTAAAAGGTAAGAATGAAAATAGAAAATGGATTGACCACTTAACTACCAGCTCACGTATTAAACCTGAGCTTTTTCTCAGTTAGAACTACCTCTCCTTCCACTTTGTAAAACTACTCTTAATCATTAAATTTCTCCAAATGAACAAAATCTATAACCATATTTTCAAACACATATAAAAAGTTAACTTGTAAGAAAAAGGCAAAACTGAGTTATTAAGGACTTTAATTTCTAGTAAAGTATACGTTAATGATATATTGATTCAGGGATAGTAACAATTTATTATAAGATAAATAAGTGTTACTTGATTTTGGGAACCTGAGTACAAAAAAGTTTCTTGGTATAGCCTTTGATAGGATCATTCCACTAAAAATCTCAAATTCACATTATATGTACATGTACATATATATACAAATACTTAGTTCTTTGTTAATTTTATAAATATTGAGAGAATAGTAACATAGGTATAATGATAATTAAAAACACACGTAACTTGGATACATAAGTACATTGTAGTCTAAGGTAAGTTAAAACTCTCCCAACAGCCATGAATAGGCCATAGAGAACAGTCTCTCATTTTGCAGATGAGGAAACTGACAACCAAGGAAACAGAGACCTGTGCTGGTCTCTGGGGCAGCCCAGTGTCTCCTGACTTCTAGTCCAGAGTGCTGACATCCCGCTCTGGCCCTCAAGGGATGTGGCCTTGCACTCTGATCACTTTACAGCTCCAATTTCAAATAAAGTGCCTTTTGTCTCCTCTTAACTTAAACAAAATCCACACACTAAGAATATCCCTGTTGTTGGTGTGAAGGGAGTGATTTCATATTTCACAAAATGACGCAAACTCAGACAGGCATTGTTGGTGCCTGATACCCGCAGGCTTTGGCACCTCTCCAAGTTCAAAGCCAGCTGTAATCTCTCATCTTTAAGCTCATAGAACTACCTTTCATGAAGAAGGGTCATAAGTTATTCTTTTGATTTTTTTTTGAGTTATAATGTGTGTGAAAAGTAGGATATTAAAGCAGAAGAAGAGAGAGCCATACAATGACCAGGGCAGCCCGTCCCTTTACTCAGATGCAGGCTGGAAGTTAGTTATTATTTCACTTCTAGAGTTGTTAGAAAATAAACAAAAAGATAGTGAGATTCTGGGTCCTGGCCTCTGGATTTGGCATGTAAAAAGTCGCTTCAACAATTTATATGGCTTTTAAGAACAGTTAGTGGGCACCTGCTAACCCAGTTCCAGTGCTTGCTAGCTATGAACACGCTGACCTCCTCTCTGTGCCTCAATTTCCAACAGTTAAAAAATTAGAGTGTAATATCATCTGTACCTCATGCAGTTGTTTTAGGATTAAATGAGAAAATACATAAAAATGCCAAGAGGTTTCTGACCATCGCAAGCAATATTTTAGCTATTATTAGTATGTGTTAAGCATGTTCACATTTAATCCTCAAAAACCTCTGCGAGGTGTGTGTGTATGAAAGAAGAAATGTCAGCCCAAAACATTTGAATGAATTCCTTATAGTTGCACAACTGACAAACAGCAGTTGAGACAATGGGGGACCTGCTTTCGCATGGTGTGACCTCCAGACGGCAGCTCGGGTGACCATGTTTACCTCCACGGTGCTGTTCAGCATAATGGGTCAAAGCTTGGACTGTAATCAAGTGGTCTGGAATCAAATCCCAGCACTTCTAATCCCTATCTGTGTGACTTTGTGCAAGTCCTCAACCTCTCCGTGCCTCAGTCCCCTCATCTGCAAAATGGGGTTCATTGGATTATGATAAGTTATGAGTAAATACTTGCAAAGGGTTAGAACAGTGCCTGGAACACAGTAAGTGCTGTCTAAGTGTTGCCTATTATTCTTGAATCTAGGTCTTATTCATGTGTTCATCCTCTTGTCATTTTAATGTTTACCAAACTTGCCCAGTCTTAACAATCACTTGAAAGTGCCTATCAAAAATATGCATCTCCAGGTCCTTGTCCTAGATAGCTAATTCAGCAAGTCCAGAGCAGGTCACAGGAGTGTGTGCCTTTTTAACAATCCTGACGCTCTCCCTCCCCAACCAACTAGCTGACTTCTATGATACAGCCAGTTGGGAAACTCCACACTGGAAGTCCTCAAACTTTGGTGCTTGTGTGGAATTATCTATAGAGTTTGGAAAGTCCACATGCCTAACCCTTATCTGTGGAGGATATATTACAAATGAAAGGTGAGAGCCAGGCACCTTTTTTTTTTTTTCATTTAGCAATCCTGATTGGCTTTTCTGGTTGGGAACACCTCACTATATCTACTCAGTAACATTCAGTAGGTGCAACCTGTAGTCTGTCTCGCAGGACCTGGGTTATCATAGTCATGGCCAACACATTCTTTTAATAATTCCAAGGTTAATCCAAATAACAGAATGTCAGTACATAGAGGTTTATCAAGGTTGTGTAAGTTAATGACAGGGCTTCTTGGATTCAGAAGCAAATGCTATATCTGTAGACTGTTGAGCCTGGGTTGAAATTCTGGAAGTATCCTTTCACAATGGGCAAACTTGAGCAAAAACCTTGATGTTTTCACTGTTCTTTTCTGTTCTGCCTCTCCTTCATAAAAATTGTGAGGATTCAAAGAGTTTGATCTAAGAACTGCAGAGAGGTGAGGGTTGGTTATAATGTTGTTCATATCTACATGTGATATGATCACCAAACACCAGCTGTGGTGACCAGGTCTACCTCCATGACACCAAGCTGAGGACCCTCCCTACTCTGTGGTTGTTGGCCTCAGCTTCCATGAAAACACTTCCTGGGAATATGTTAGGAGATTTTATTTAGATAGGATGACAACTTACCCCTCACACCCCAAGCCATGGATACTGGGTAATTTATGGTGGCTTCAAAGTGATCAATGACAGAAACCCAATTCAAACAGGCTAAAAACACAACACACACATGCACATACACACAGGCTCACATAATTGGGAAGTCCAGGGGCTGGATCCAGGAACTCAGGTCACGCTGTTATGTCTCTTCCACATGTCTCCGCCCATATCCCAAGTGCCTACATGGGGCTTCCACGTAGTAAGTTCTCAATGAATAATTATTGAGTGACTTTTTACTTTACTGTACATGACTTCTGACATATTTTCTAAAGAATTTGTATATTTCAAATTTGGATAAGACATGTACCTAGATTTTTTTTTTTATATTTTACAAAATTATTTATTTCTTTTGTTAAACTATGTTCTGTTAAGCCTTGGGAATCTATTCCTCATTGTAGAAGTGCTGAAAACATATTTGTAGCTTTTCCACTAAGATACTTCAGATATCTTGGCCTTATTTTAAAGTGAGAACATTGAAGTTTAGAACTTTAAAGTTATGATGTTTTTGTAAATATGAACTTTAAGGTAATTTAAGATGGGACACATATCCTCTGTAGCCTTTCTCCTTCAATAGGGGGATGAACATCAGTCAGATAAGGCAATTTGAGAAAATGTAGGGGGCAGCATTTGCCCTAAACTTTGTCTCAAAACATAAAATTTTGAGTTATTGACTAAGATTAGAACCACTGGCAATGAATTCAAGTTAAATGCTGCCTCTTCATCCTGGCTCACCTTCTTTCATTATTTGTTCGTTCATTTATTCATTCAAACATGCATTGAACATGTAATTAGGTCCTGGAGACACAAAGTTGAATAAAACAGGTGTAGCATGGGAACATCAAATCTCAAGCATGCTGGTGCAGACTTGATTAATTCAGTAAATATTTATTGAGCATCTCCTGACTGTTAAGCACTATGCTGGGCTTTGGAGATATGACTGTAAACAAGAAAGACAAAAGCACTGTCTATATAGAACTTAAAGGATAATGAAACAGAAAACAAACACCTAAGGAAGCAAACAAACACATTAATAAGTTCTATGGGGGTTTTACATAGGATAATGTGATAGGGTAAGAAAATGTAATATTTGGTAGAGAGAGTTGGCGGTTACTTTTAACAGAGGGGGTAGTTAGAGGAAACCTCTGAAAAGGTGGTGTGTGATTTGAAAACTGAAGGATGGGGGACAAGACAGCCACGTGAAAAGACAGGGGAAGAATGTTCCAGGCAAAAGGAACAGTATCTGCAGAGACCCCTTTACCCAAAGGGTGGTATGGAAAAGGCACAAGGGTGGGGAAAGTGTAATAAAACAAGATGGGGGTGGGGAGAGGCGAGCTCGATAAGGTATGCATCGAGACATGGTAATGAATTTGATGATTAGTTGGATTAGAATTATGATATTAATGGCTGACTATAATATACCCAATATTTGTGGCACAAGTATTCAGAACAGGAGAAAATACACATATGAAACTGTAAAAGAGAGAATACAAAGCAGTTTATTGTGAGTGTGTCCCTAGCATCTAGAAATATGTATATGTGCATATGTAATTTTGAAACAATTTCAAAGTTACAGATACGTTAAAAGAATAGCGTACAGAATTCCCAAACACCCGTCGCATAGAGGCCTTCTGCAAGTTTTTCTAAGTGTCCCATTAATTTCCTTTGAAGAGGATGAAATCCAGGATCAGACACAGCAGCCAGCTGTCAGTTCTCTGATCCCTTCCGACCTGAGACAGGCCCCTAAACTTCCCTGGAATTTTATTTTCTAAGCTTACATGCCAGTCATTTTGTGGACTGACCCTCAGTTGGGGTTTCTCTGGTATATCTTTGTCATTAGACCCAGTATGCATTTTTTCCACCACATTTTGACAGACATGTCATCTTGTTCTGTAGCTTGCATCCTACCCCGTGGCTTGTGGATGCAAATTTGTCCTCTTGCTGGTAGCGTGAACTCTGATCACTTCATTAAGATGGTGTCTGCCTGGTGCTGTTGTCCCAAAAGTCACCCTCCCCTTGTAATTAGTACCAAATTCTCTCCACAAAATATTACTAAGTAAAACCCCATTCCTCTCACTTTGACCACTTTAGCACCGTTGATATGTCTATTCTGAATTGACTATTACTATGAAGTTAGATTTTATAATTCTATCATTTCTTTTACAGTTATTAGTTTGCATTCTGTGTGACGGAAGAACATCGCTCCCCATTTGTTCATACACCTGCTTACTTTAGTGGACTTACGGGTTCCTGTTCAATTTAGTGAGTTATAATCTCTAACAATCTTTACGTTAAGGACAAACAGTCCCAGATTTTGGCCAGTGGGCAGCCCCTCACACCGTCAGTGTATACTCTTGACATGTCCTCATTCTTCAAGCACTTCCTTACTTTCTGGTACAAAGTGCTTCAGGCTCATCTTATTCTTTCCTGACCTAGACCTGGGAATCAGCCATTTCCTTGATGAGACCTGGTTCCTTTCGGTAGAGCAATGGTATCTGGACACCAAGATCTGGACCCTACTTGCATTCATCACTACTGGAATGTCAATGATCTTAAGATTGTAGGGTAGGGAGTTTATATCAATAACTCTAATTCCAGTCAATATGCAAAGTTCTTTCTAGCTTTTCCCCTTTCCATGCTTGTTTCTCCCTTCTCAGACAGGGACAAATCAGACTATCTTCTCACTCCACCCAGTAGCCTCCCCGTGAGGACCAATACTGCTGTGAGACTGACTAAAAAAATTAAAAGGAAAAAAAAAAATGAAGGAAGAAGCAGATATTAACTTTTTATTTCTTTTTAATAAGTGAATTGAGTGGATCCAAAGTGAGATTTTTTTAAATTTATTTTATTTCCAGGACCACTCAATTTATAAACCATATCCAGCCACTTTTAATCTAATCATATCAGTCACCTTCCCTCTGAGGGTCTTTTGGAAACCAGCATCACTGGTGTGTCATCCTAACCTAGCCAATGGCTACACGGCTCTTCATTTTAGAAACATCTGTGCTAAACACCTTGTTATGATAAAGGTCACACAAGGAGAATAAACTATAAACATCAGGAGTGTTAAGAAATCTAATGGGAACAGACACTATTCTCACCACAGCCCAGTTTGTATTCTTGCTCAATCTTACTTGGAGAACAAATAAATACTTAATAGATGATAAAGTTGCTGTCTACTTTGTCAAAGATCAGATGACAATATGTGGATGGTTTTACACAGGTTTCTCTGTTCTGTTCCATTGGCCTATGTCTCTATTTTTTGTGCCAGTATCATGCTGTTTTGGTTACTATAGCTTTGTAGTATAGTTTAAAGTTCGTAAAGTGATGCCTCCAGATTTGTTCCTTTTACTTAAGGTTGCTTTGGCTATTCAGGCTCTTTTCTGGTTCCAAACAAAGTGTAGAATTATTTTTCTAGATCTGCAAAAGATGACATTGGTATTTTGACGGGGATTGCATTGAATTTGTAAGTCATTTTGGGTAGTACGGACTACTACCAAAATCTAACAATGATTTTGCCAAGCCATGAGCATGATGTTTTCCCATTTGTTTACATCATCTGCAGTTTCCTTCCTCAGTGATTTGTAGTTCTCTTTGTAGTGATCTTTCACCTCCCTGGTTAGATATATTCCAAGGTATTTTATTTCCTTTGTAGCTATTGTGAAAGGTATTGAGTCTTTGATTTGATTATCAGCTTGACCGTTGTTGGTGTATAGGAATGCTGATTTTTGTACATTGATTTTGTAACCTGAGACTTTGAATTTATTTATCAATTCCAAGAGTCTCTTGGTGGAATCATTGGGGTTTTCTAGAGATATCAGAAAGAGTGATTAGTTTGACCTCCTCTTTCCCCATTTGGATACCCTTAATTTCCTTCTCTTGCCTGATTGCTCTGGCAAGGACCTCGAGCACTATGTTAAATAGAAGTGGTGACAGTGGGCATCCTTGTCTTGTTCCAGTTCTGAGTGGAAATGCTTGACTTTTCCCTGTTCAGTGTGATATTGGCTGTGGTTGGTCAGATATGGCTTATAATTGAGATATGTTCCATCTATGCCTATTTTTTTTAAGAGTGTTTATCATAAAAGGGTGCTGAATTCTCTTGAATGCTTTTTCTGCAGCTATTGAGATGACCATATGATCTTTGTTTTTGCTTCTGTATATGTGGTGAATCACATTTATGGATTTACATATGTTGATCCATCCTTGCATCCCTGGGATGAAGCCCACTTGGCTACAGTATACACTGGGGAAAAGAATCCCTAATTCAATAAATGGTGCTAGGAAAATTGGATAGCCACATGTAGAAGATTGAAACAGGATCTATATCATTCACTCACAAGAATTAATTCAAGATGGATAACAGACTTAAATCTAAGACATGAAATCATAAGAATTCTAGAAGAAAATGCTGAAAAAACTCTTCTAGATAGTGGCCTAGGTAAAGAATTTATGAGGACAACCCCAAGGGCAATCACAGCAACAACAAAAATAAACAAACAGGACTTGATTAAATTAAAAGGCTTCTGCACAGCCAAGGAAACAATCAGAGCAAATAGACGACCTATAGAATGGGAGAAAATATTTCCATGCTATACATCCACTAAAGGGCTAATAACCAGAATCTACAAAGAACTCAAAACAGCAAGAAAAAAAAAAACATTAAAAATTGGGCAAAAGACACAAAGAGAAGCTTTTCAAACAAAGATAGGCTAATGGCCAATAAACATATGAAAAAATGCTCGATGCCACTAATGAGAGAAATGCAAATCAAAACCACAATGAGATACCACCTAACCCCAGTGAGAATGGCTCTTTATCAAAGAGTCCCAAAACAACAGATGCTGGTGTGGATGAAGAAAGGAACATTTATACGCTGCTGGTGTGACTGCAAACTAGTGTAACTTCTGTGGAAAACAGTATGGAGATTACTAGAAGAACTAGAAGTAGACCTACCGTTTGATCTAGCAATCCCACTACTGGGTATTTACCCAAAGGGAAAAAAAAGTCATTTTATCAAAAAGACACATGCTAGAATGTTTATTGCAGCACAATTCACAACTGCAAAGATGTGGAATCAACCCAAGTGCCCATCGATTCATGAATAGATTAATAAAATGTGGTATATGTATACCATGGAGTACTACTCAGCCATAAAAAATGAATTAATACCTTTTGTAACACTCCGCATGGAACTGGAGACCTTTCACCTAAGTGAAGTATTGCAAGAATGGAAAAAGACACACCACATGTACTATTAAACTGGAACTAACCAATCAGCACTCATGTACACAGATGGAAATAAAACTCAATGAAAATCATGCAGGTGGGAGGGGGGAGAAGGGGATGGGTGAAATCATACCTAACGGGTACAATGTACACTATCTGGATGATGGGCACACTTATAAAATTGACTCAAGCAGTACAAAAAGCAATCCATGTAACCAAAATCTCTTTACCCCTGTAATATTCTGAAGCTTAAAAAGAAAATTTCCAGCTAAAGAAAGAATAAAATTGTTGAATTTAATACAATTTGCAGAAGACCTTAAACACATCAGATGAAAAAAATTTGATGGAAATGTCAATTTTTTTTTTAACAGCCTAGTTTATTTTATTTTCTGATGCCAGATACAAATTCACTCTAAGTTCTTTTACAGGGATTTAGATGCACATATTTCAGACATTGACAGTTGCTCAATATTGAATTTTAAAAGATCATTGGTTTGCAGGGATGCCCAAGAGAGGAAATGCATGATTCATGGGAAAGTGTGCCTTACTGACCAATTTGCAAGGATTCTTTTCCAGACAAAAACAAACTTTAGACCCTGAAATCTTCATTATTAATGTATATCCAGTTCTGAGTCCTGCTGCTTTATTTTTATCTACACACAAAGCCATTTATCCATCCATTCAGTCATTCAACAAACACCAGTAAGTTTCTTCCATCCTATCAGCATGGATAAACAGGTGATTGAGAGATTTATATATTAACAGTCACTCAGAAATCTTTATTGATTACTATGTGATAGGAATTATTCTTGGTGCTGAGGATGAAACAATGAACAAGGCAAACAAGGTTCATGTTCTCATGGAGTTCGTGGGAAATTGACATATAAATTAATAAGTGCTTTCCAGAAAATAATAAATGCTCTGAAGACCAAACAAGCAACATGGAGTGATGAGGACACCACTTTCAATTTAGTGATCAAGAAAGGTATCCCTGAAGAAGTGTTGCTGGATCTGAATGACAAGAAATCCAACCTAAAAAGATTTTTAGAAGAGCATTAATGCAGTAATAGTCCATTCCTTTTCTTTGTGTGTGTGTGTGTGTGTGTATAGAAAGACAACATTATAAATGGAAAATTCGAGTATAAGATGACAGTGAGTTTAAGCACACAGAAACTAGTGAGTGCATTGGGGAAGGCTGGGAGCACAAAGGCTTTTCAGAAGGATGAGATTTCACAAGCCCTGATGATATAACAGAGCATCTTAAGCAGATAAGGAGGAAAAAGATATTCCAGAGCATTCAAATCATCATGGGCAAAGGCTAAAAATATAAGGTATGTTCAGGCAATAGAAATTGGTATACACGCTTGGAGCTTATAATGGAAATGATACTGTCAATGGGGATTGAGCACAGAAATATAGGCAGAGGGAGACTTTTATTATTTTAAGTTTTGCATTAAGGATTTAACATGCAGTAGAGCTGGTATTTGACAGATGAGATTTTTTTAAAATAGGTAAATGATCCTCATAAACCACCTAGATCCACGATATTCAAGGTGTTTTTCACAGTGTCTTAAAGTTCTTAAGAGGGGCCCAGAAGCTTATGTTAAGGAATAAAGGGAGGGTTAATGAGAAAATCTTGAGTGTTCCCACCCCTATTGAACTGGAACTCCTAATTTTTTGTTTTTCACATATTGGGATTCTGCTGTACAATATTTTTAAATGATGTATTTCAATCTCTAAAGAAAAAAAAAAGCTACACAAATCTGAGGATTTTACTTATGGCTACGGCAAGATAGCATGTCAGATCACCCCCACCCACCCCCGTAAGTCATAACTATAAAGGTAGGGAAGAAGATATCCTTGGAAAATACTCAGAGTGATCAAGATACCTGATTGTCAGTGCTTCTAAATATCCAGTAGAAGAAGCAGTTTCCCCTTTTCCCTGTGTTCCCATTTTGGCCCAAATTAGGAACTTCATGCCTTTCAGAAGTATGAGAAGAGCAGTTTCTGGTCTATTATCTGATTCCATAATTATTATATTGGTATCATTTGCATCTGAGCGTGTGTGGTTCAACCTCTTCTTTCTTCCCTGAACTTGGTTTTGTGTTGGTTCTATTTCTACTTCCATATTGTAAGCACCCTTGGGTAAAGGCCCAGGCCCATCTGTGCCCATTTACAGCACCTAAAGGCATAAGAAAGTGAGTCTGGGGATCCAGATAAGTATCTCCTCGCTCTTGAGACCCAAACTTTCCTCGGGATGGACCATCCCAAGGGTTAGGCTCACGAAACGCCGCTACAGAGCTTGACCATGGCTGTAGATTGAAGCAAAACTTTGTAACCTAAAGCCCATTACTGTAAAAACCTAATAAAAAGGCTGAGATTTTGATTTTCATCTGTCTGACTCTTCCCTGTACTTTTCAGTTGGTCCAGAACTCAGAGGGAAGGAGAAGTGCCATGATTCAAACTCTTTCATCACATCTCAACACACAACACAAATCAATAAAGGATTGGCACCGTAGCTCTAAAAGGAGACATTTCCAGCCCTAAATGGTTCATCATTCTCTACCTCATGTTCCACCGTTCTGCTATACACCACTGAGAAAACAGGTTATCCTGCAGGATTCATCTTAGCAATTGTTATATCCCTTCTACTTAGCCAAGTCTTGGGATATAAAAATTGCATGGTTTGGTAGGGTGATCAGATCTGTGCGAGTGAACCATTACCCGTTTTATTTTCCCCAGAGAAGCCCTTCCTGACTCCCTTTTTATAAATCAGTCTCAGTTCTGACTCCACTCTCCACCTAGCCACATTCACTCTATTATTCTGTTCGTTTCACTGCATTTGTTACAATGAACACTTGAGTAATCTTGTCTATTTAATCATTAAGTGGTACAGTGGTGGTCTAAAATGTTCACTCTCTGAGGCCCATGACACTGCCCGTTTTGGTCACCACTGTATCTTTCCAAACTACAATACTACTCAGCCATGAAGAATAATAAAATGATGTCTTTTGCAGCAACTTAGAGGCCATTATTCCAAGCGAAGTAACCCAGGAACAAAAGAACAAATACCGCACGCTTTCATTTGTAAGTGGGAGCTAAGCAATGGGTGTGTGTGGTCATATACAGTGACAATGGACATTGGAGCCTCAGGGGAGGTTGGGAGGGAGGTGTGGGGAGAAAAAAGTTACAATATGGTAGTTGTTCAATAAATGTGTTGAGAGAATTCATTATGAATTAATGGTAGAATATCACTTTATAAGAAAGCTAATGATATGGTGGCACTTTGTACTTCCTCCCTTAGAAAATCAGAAAAGCTAAGAAAAAGTGGCATTAGAACCGGGCTTGAGTGGCTACTGGATTTCAGTTGTACAGAGGGTTCTGAGAACAGCCTAAGTACATACATGGCATAGACACTGAAAAGTGTATTTTGATTCAGCACGAAGATAACGATTAACCTTCATGTCTCAGCCATTTGCACGTATTTTCAGTGGTATGAATCTTACTAGTTATTTCCAGGCATACAAAAAAATTTTCAGCACACAGGCAGATTTTCTCTTTGGGTTGGTACAGAGAAGAACCACCATGCCAAAGGTTTATTTTTCCCTTTTCTGTATAGGAAGTTCTCTGACATTGAAGTGAGCCTATCCCAGCTGCGAGATTGTGGGTCAAGTTTGAGCAACAGTTCACTGAACAATAATTTTCTTCAATTGAATCTTGCTCCTTGCTGGGGACATTCACTCTCTACTGACAGTACAGAAAGCTCCAGAATAAGGGTTTTTCTATATTGTGCTTTCCAAGTCAAGCCTATTGTCACCACCAGAAATCATTCATTAGTGCCTAATCATCTAGGTATGGCCTTAGCTTTGTCTCTGGACAAAATAAATGGACCCCCCACCCTTTAGATCATTTGTGACCAAATTCTATCATGGTACCATTAACACTTTATCACCTGTAATTCATTTCTATGCTTGACTTCCCCGTGGGATAATGTGTCTTCGTGGGTAGGGACTTGTCTTATTTCCCACAATTTCCACAGTATCCAGCACTCAGAAGGGCCTCAAATGTTTGCTGAACAAATGAGTTTTGTGAATGGTAACATGAATAAACATAAGGCTATGCAAATCACCATAAATATTGAACAAATAAAGTATATTATGTACATATTTGCAATGTTTCTCAAGACTAAGAAATTCTTAATGTCCATAATAAAGGTATCTATTAAAACTTGTTCAGGTTTACTTTTAGAATAATACTATGTTAGAAGTAATAGCATTTATGATTAGAGTTGGAAAGTTTACTGTTTGGGGAATAGGGCATAAATGTGACTATAAATGTTTTGGTTTCCATTGGATTTTCATTGCCTGGTACTAAAGACAAAATCAGTAACTACTGAGTGTGTAATTTATTTCTATATATTGGTTTAATATCTTAGAATTCTTACACAGTTGATATTTTCCCTGGATAATATATTACAGCAAGTGTCTTGATTCAATGACCACAGCATGAGCCAATTGGTTTTTCTAAACTATTAAGCACTTACTTTATAACATGTACTATTCTGATAGTTGGTGGTACCACCAGGAATAAATATGTGATTGTTATTAAGAGCCTAATTAGTCTAGAGATATTGAATACATAGTTTCCAGTATGGTACTTGTACAAAACGTTGCAATTAGCAGAGGTTGGACATAAGACATCAGACCTGAAATTCTCTTCTGCGTTGGGTTGCTGAGAACCTACATTCTACTTGTGATTTTCAAGAAGTGTATGGAAGTCAAATAATTGCCATTCAATTTATGTAGCCCAATCAGAATCATGAGGAACGTCCTTGCAAGGCCATGGCTGATAAGTCCTGTTTGAAACCCAGGCAGTATCCATGATGACTGCCCAAGGGCATGGGTAATAACCCCAAGGACCTAGACCAGAACCTTTCTGGCAGGTTTTTCAAAGACCTACATGAGGAGTCCTACAACCTTAACACTTCCTCTCCTCACAAGTGAACCAAGCAATACTTTTCTGTGAAGTCAAATGGCAACATTTTTTGTTTCAGAGTATTACGGGGGTACAGACGTTTAGGTTACACGTATTGCCTTTGCACTGCCCGGGTCAGAGCTACAAGCATGCCCATGCCCCAGATAGTGCACACTAAAACCCCTTAGGTATGAATTCACCCATCCTCTCCACCCCCCTTTCCCACCTGCCCGACACCCAGTGGATGTTACTTCCATAGGCAACATTTTTTCTTTGGCATTGGCAAGGAAACAATGTCACTAAGATAATGAAGACTGTGCATATTGAAGATTTCCGATTTTAAGCAACAAAAACTATTTGAGCTAGCTGAAGCTGAAAAGGAGTCTTTGCTAAGTGGGCAAAGGACAGCTCAAGGAACCAAGGTCAGGGAAATAGCAGGGAATCAAGTAGATGATGAAATCGAGATCCAGCCCCCCCCTCCCCAAATAATCTCTTTCCTCTTCTCCAAGTCTTTTTTTTTTTTAAATATAGGCTTTTTTTTGTTTTCTTCCCTGCTCTACCATAGGAGGTTCAGATGGGTAGAAAATTGACACGTTTTCTCAGAGCCTCTCTCTCTGCTAGCTGCTTCCAAAATCTGTTCTCCCCTTCTCGCCCAGAGATAGATCCTCTCAATATCAGAGCACATGGCCGGCTGAAGTGTCTGCATGGCCCAACTTGTTGCAGCTGTGTGATAAGTTCTGACAAATGGGATGTAAGAGGAGGCAATAAGTGCAATTTATAAGGAGTCTTCTCAAAGGGAGTCACAAGGAATAGAACCTTCACCCTCTTGCCTCCATCCTGTTGTGGGCTTGACAGCTTTGAACCAGCAACCCTGGGGTATAAAGGGCCATAGGGAAAGATAGCAAGACATGAAAAGAAACATGATACCATGCAGTGTTATAAGCAGCCCTGGAACGCTAATTCCTGGAATTTGATGTGGGAGTTAATTTCTATCTTTTCTATTCTTAATTTGGATTTTCCTGTATTAACTGCTTAGCCTAGTCCTAACTAATAGAGACATCATACCTTCCCCTACCTCTCTATTCTTCTTTTCTCATGTTTTTCATACCTTCTGTTTTTAAATCCCTTGTGAACGACCCTTGTCCCTGACCCCATTGACTGGTCATAAAGCCCCTTCATGTTAAAATAAAGTGGCTGCCCCTTAAACTCCCTCTAAGAGAACCAGTTAGAGAGTGCGTGCGTGCGTGCGTGTGTGTGTGTGTGTGTGTGTGAGAGAGAAAGAGAGAAATAGACTTGCCATGGATTCCAGTAGAGTGCAGGTGGGGAGGCTGAACATTCAGGGAAGAGACCTGGAATTACTCACATCTCAGGGAATGGTCCTTGAAGACTTGAAAGGATTTTTTGCTATGACAGATAAGCCCAAGTACCCTGTTACACAGGGTATTACACTTACAGAACTCATCACCTCATGAAATCAAATTACTTCTAAATGTCAATAGGTTCAGAAACCGTTTAGTGAGTATCTCAGTGCTTGATCAATAAGATATGTTTAAGAGCTATCTGGGGTACAGTCCTAATCTTGAAGTTGAGGCCAAGGAATGGCCACAGTCTTCTCATGCTACTTTTTTTTTTATAGTTGCCACAAAGAGAAAATACCTGGGATCAAAGGGCTAAGAATTTGGCCAAATAAAGATGTCAAAATTTTTATCACCGTTTCTAAGGAGAAAGACAGGATAAAACGTGATTTCATGGTGCTTAGTCTCAAAGATTCAAAAGCATGACACTCTGAATTAAGTATCTATTGAAATCAGGTCAGCTTAGACAGAAAGCCTGGCTGTTGACGTTGTGGAAGTCAAGGAAAGCCTTAGCCCTCCTCTGTTTGAAACTGCCAGAAGGGCAAAACCACCTGGGTGTTTATTCCTTCATTCAGCCACTGACCCACGCATTCCCTTCTTCAAACACCTTTCACTGTATCTTTTTTATTGGAGATGGTTTCTTTGGTTCACTGATAATTGGAATACTGGCCTTCTTTGCTGCTCTATAAATTTGGCAGTTACTGCATTTACGGCTATGTCAGTCTGACACAATAGTTCAGCCACAAGAACTGCAGCTTGAGCTGATTTGTGGAAGGCAGGTGAGCATTTGGTATATCATGCATGCTTGATTGGGGTAAATCTTCACCTCAACATTGAGCATGTCTTCATTATTACTCTAACATATCAGAGAATGAAGCAACTTTATGTATGGGAGAGAATTATTTCAGGGCCATTTTTGTATGAAGCCCTGAAATATCAAGTATGAAAGAAATATGTAGATCTAAAAAAGTAGTGGACTTGGGTTTTGTCCTATCTCTGTTAATGTTACTTACTAGTTACTAACTAGGTACTTAAATGGAAAGAATATCATTTAATATTCTCTATATATGAAATTCGGGCCTGGTTCATTTTCTCATATTTTTAGTTGCTAAAATATTGGCCAATATTCACAGAGGCAGGTTAACATTGACAGTTATGGTCAATCGGTTTTGGAATCAGACTAGCTGGATTAAAACTCAATCCTATCTTTTCTAGCTTATGAACGTAGGCAACATCCTTAAGTTTTCTCAATTTATTCTCCACAATATGATGATACGGACTATAGTACCTGCTTCATAGGTCTGTTGGGAGAATTAACTGAGATCGTGTCAGTAAGTGCCCTTTGAAGGCAAACTAACCTTACTACCCCATTATACAATACCTGTGGCATCCGTGGCCATGTGGCAGTGCCCTGGGAAATACTCCAAGGAGATGATCACCTGCTTACCTGAAATAGAACCCGATTTGAGCTCATGGATGCCTTGGAGAATATGAGTCACTCACTGGTTTGCCATATCTAGCCAGCACAGCTACAAGAGATCGGATTGAAGTGTCTGTGAAATTGTAACGGGAACATCGCGTTCTTACTGGGTCAGAACCATCTCAGCTCTTTCTCTTATCATAAAGTATTTTCACTCAGCCCAACTGTCCTGCCTTTGATAATGCAGTGTGTGCTCCTAATTCATCTGATGGAGGTTCAAAACTGACAGATCACCAGGCACGTAAATATGCTCTCGCCCACAGTGGGCGCGTCTGTGTTTTTTCATCTACGTTTTCATTTATGTTGAATATCTATTCTCACAGGAAAAAGTGATTAGAGAAATCCAAAACATTCACCTACAATAAAGTGCTTCTTCTAGACTTTTGCAACTTGCCACATTTATCCATCTGTACATTCACCTATCTATCTGCTGAGCAGACATTGCCTGAGAATATACGCACTTTGCTGGGTGCACAGGATACAAAAATTAGTACACCTGGTCCTTTTTTCTCTTGTGGCTCACTGTCTAGTGAGGTTTGCAGATGAGCTCACCAAACTCATACAATGTAATAAGTATTTAATGCAGAAAGGTAAGGGATTCTCTAAGAACCCAGAAGAGGATCCTCTCCCTCTGCCCAGGAGAATAGAAGAAAGCTGCACAGGATGGGAAGACTGGGTTCTGCATTGCAAAGACTTCAACAGAGAGAATAATCCAGTGATGGATCCTAGGAGAGGCAGCTAGATCTGAACTTTATCTCCACCTCTGCCTCTGAATGTAACTTAGGCCCAAACTCTTCTCTCCTTAACAACTTATCTTATCTGATTCCCAATATAGGGAATCTCAACTCAGAAGCACCTGTGTAGAGCTGTTAAAAAAATACAGCTGCCCAAACCTTGTCTCAGACCTACTATTCACTGATTAATTTGTTTAGCATATATTTATTAAGCACCTAGAAATCATAACATAATAAGTCACTATGATAAAATATGTATAAAATTAAAATATTTCAAAGGAGAGCTTATAATAATGGCAGCCAACATATAGGGGCAGATTTCTGGAGGAAGTGAAAGGTGAACTGAGATTTTAAGGATGAGGCAAAAAAGGGGCAAATTAATTAGGGGAGAAGGAGGACCATGCCTGGAAAAGAATGAACATGTGCCAAAGGCCCATGGAATCAGACTCTTTGGCAGGTGGGGCCAATAGAGCAACATGTTAAGCCCTCCAGGTGGTCTGGATGTTCGCTCAGAGTTGACAAGCTCTTCCAATCCCTGGTTCATGTTTTATAGGGTGGTCGTGGTGAACAAATAAAGAGGCTTGTAAAAGTCCTTTGAAAAGTAAAGAAATGCTTTACGTAGACAGTGTGTTATGTACACAACAGCCCTCAATGAGCAACAAATAAGAGTTGTACTTGTGATATTAAAACAATGAGTCCTTGATATAACCATAACTTTGGGGAATTATTCATATTTCAAACCAAGATCAACATTTCATATGTGACTTTAGCCATGGTGATATGACTCACACTATTTATCTACAGCTTCTACATTTTCCATCTAAGAGGTGTTGTACCTCAATGTGAACACAAATGTTGTGTAGGAATTGATGTTTGAGAGTGAGGGAGGATGCCAGGTGAGTAGGATGAGCCTCAGAATTAGAAGTGAAGCTCTAGCTACTTGCCAAAAGAAATTAGAACTTGCAGTCATGGATTGAACATCTGGTTAAAAAAAAAAAGTCATATCCTATATGTTCTGTCTCAGACCTAGGGGTCATATTAAAGTATGAAATAGACAGATGAGCATTTCTGTTCCATTAAAACAAGAGTGTCTAAAAAAGCACCCAGAAGCTTAATAAAGCATCAATGAGAACTAGCTATGGTTTTCACTGTCATATTTAGACCTCCAGCTCTAAACATGCAATAACTAAACAAACCAGTCATTTATGTAACTTTGAACTTACCCTGAGTTAATTATAACACCAAATTGGACAGCTAGAGCTTTACAGGGTTGGGCTAATAAAGAGATATACAACATCCAATGAAATGCCAACATGGAAATGCCAACCTTAATTTAAGGAGGTGCACAGTGACCTTGGTCCCTACCATTTGTAGGGGAGTCTGGGGAGGGGGGACATCCTTCATCGGGCAGAAATCAGACAAGTAAAGGGAGGTAAAGAGCTGAATCAGATGTTCCACAGTATGATTCACTTGGGCATGGTGATGACATGATATCATGGGAATTGGAGTCCTAGACTTTAGCATGAATCCTACTTGATTTGTAACTGAATGAATAACTTAACCTATTGTCTGTTTTCTCACATGTTAATATGAGGATAAAAATAGAGTTATGATAAGGATTAAGTGAGACATTGAAGTTAAAATTAAAATACCTGCCACATGCACAGAAAAATTCTAAGTGATTTATGTAACTATACTCTCCCCACCACCAACACCAAGGAGGTGAAACCTAACTCCGTACCTCTTAACGGTGGGCTGCCTATAGTGACTTCTTTCCAAGGAGTATAGTATAAAAGTCAGGGGAATAAATACTAACTTTACAATGGAGAATGCTGACAAACCCTACCTCAGCCAAGTGATCAAGGCCAACATCAATATCGGCTACGATAGATCATGTAGACCAGCAGTCCCCAACCTTTTTGGCTCCAGGGACTGGTTTCACGAAAGAAGAATTTTTGCACGGCCAGGGGTTGGGGGGGTGGAGCTCAGGTGGTGATGGTGATGCGAGCGAAGCAATGGGGAGCAGCTGTACGGATGAAGCTTCGCTCACTGGCCTGCTGCTCACCTCCTGTGTGCCCCCCCTCCTAAGTTTCATGGAAGACGAGATGTTAAAATCATCTGAAGAATGTTTTAAAGCAGCCACCATAAAAATTCTTCAACAAGCAATTACATTCATTCTTGGAGCAAATCACAAGATAGAAAGCCTAAGCACAGAAATAGAAAGTCTAAGCAAACACACAGCTCCGTTAGCTCAGCAGTGAATGAAGGGGACAGATGAAAGAACTTGAGCCTGGAAAAAAAATAGAAATTATGCAATCCAAACAACAGAAAACAAACCGGGGGGAGAGGGACACAGTCTCAAGGACCGGTGGGACCATAAGAAAAGATCAAAGGTGTCATAGAAGTCACAGAAGGAAGGAAGGAAGGAAGAGGGAAGGGCTGAAAAAATGCTGAAGTTATTTCTGAAATTTCTCCAATTTGGGAAAAGACATAAGTAACAGATTCAATTTGCTTACAAAAAGTTGAGTGAACCCCAAGACCAGAAATCCACACCAAGACTCTACACTGATCCTCTGAAAACTAAAGACAGAAAATTTAGTTGTGTAGCATGACTAAGTGAGGCTTCTTTCGAAGTTGGAAAGCTGGTAAGCTGGTTCACTGTTCAGAAATCGATTGATGTAACTCACCATATTGGCAGACTAAAGAATAAAAGCCTTGTGATCATAATAATTGATGTAGAAAAGGTATGTGACAAAATTCAAAAGCTGCTTGTGATAAAATCTCTCAAAGATGGAAATAAAGGGGAATGTCCTCAACTCAATAAAGAGCACATCTAAAAACCTTACAGTTAATATTACATTAATGGTGAAAGAATGCTTTCTCCTCTAAGACTGGGAACAAGACAATGATGCCTGCTGTAAACACACTAGTTTAGCATAGTGCTTGAATCTCTAGCCAGTCAAAAAGGCAAGAATAGGAAATAAAAAAGCATACATATCAGAAAGGAAGAATTATCAATCTCTATCTTCAGATAATAATTGTTTGTGTAAAATCACAAAGTATCTACAAAGAAGAAAAGAAAAACATCCTAGGACATGAGTTCAGCAAGGCTACAGGATACAATATAAACACACAAAGTCAGTTGTCTTTCTTTATGCTATTAATGAGCATGTGTACACTGAAATTAATACCATCTATAATTGCTCAAAAATCAAATACTTAGGTATAAAGCTAACAAAACATATAGGACATGTATGCTGAAAAATACAATAAAGATTAAAATGGAGAGATATACTGCATGCATATATTGGAAGATTCAACACAGTAAAGATGTCAGTGTCATCCTAATTCAAACACAGTTTCAGCGCAATTGCTATCAGAATCCCAGTAAGATTTACCTACAAATTTATTCTAAGTTTAGATTATTCAAAAACGTATTAACATATGGAAAAGCAAAGGAATTAGAATAGCTAAAACAATCTTGAAAAGAATAAGATGAATTTGTCTACTGATTTTAAGGGTTATTCTATAGCTAGAGTAATCAAGACTGCATCGTATTGGCAGAGAGATGGACACATAGATCAATGGAACAGAAGAGAGTACAGCAATAGACCCACATGCGTATGTCAAAGTGATTTTGGGCAAAAGTACAAGACCAATTCATTGGAAGAAAGATAGCCTTTAATAAATGATGCTGAGCTAATTGGATAACAGATGAAAAAAGTGAACTTAGACCTAAGTCACACACTTTATTAAAAAAAATAAAGTCAAACTAGAACATGGACAAAAATGTACAACCTGAAACTATAAGACTTTTAGAAAAAAAGTCTTCAGAATTTAGAGTCAGACAAAAAGCTGTAGACTTGACACTGGAAGCACAATATATAGAAGAGAAAATCAAACTGGACCTCATCAAAATTAAGAACTTTGTTCCACAAAGATCTGTTAAATAAACCACTTATCCCAACCTACAGACTGGGATGATATATTTGCAAGCCACGTATCTGAGAAAGGATAAAGCATAATGAATGTTCAAAACTCAACATCAAAAAAAAATTTAGAAGATGGGCAAGAACACATGAACAGACATTTCACCAAAGAATATACAAATGACGAATAAGCCTATAAAAAGATATGACATTACTAGCCATTAAGAAAATAAAAACCAAAACAAAATAGTGACAAGATCTAATATTGGCAAGGATGCAGAAAAGCTGAATCACTCATATTTTTGGTGGGATGTTTCTTAACTAAACATGCAACTACTATATGACCCAGCAGTCACATGTCTGAGCATTTATGATAGAGAAGAAAAATCTACATTCACACAAGAACTTGTACACAATGCTTATAGTAGCTTCATTCATAATAGCTCCAAATAAAAGATAACCCAGATATCCTTTAGTGGGTGAATAGTTGAACTGTGGTGGATCCATGTTATACTACTCATCAATAAGAAAGAATGAGCTATTGATATACTCAACGACCTAGATGAATCATCAGAGAAACATGTGGAATGAAAAATGACAATTCTAAAAGGTTACACACTGTGTGATTCCATTTATATAACATTCTAGAAATGATAGAATTACATAAATAGATTAGTGGTTGCCAAGAGTCATGAAGGGTTACAGTTATGGAAGGGAAGTGGGTGTGGTTATAAAACAGCAACATGAGGGACCCTTGTGGTGATGGAATTATTCTTTATCTAGACTATCAATGTTGATGTAGTGGTTATGATGAACTATGGTTCTTCCATATGTTACCATAGGAAAAACTGGGTAAGTGGTGCAGGGGATATCTTCGTATTATTTCTTACAACTGTGTGCAAATCTATACTTATCACAAATGAAAAGTTTAATTAAAGCAATTATCTTGAGTCTTAATATACCA
This sequence comes from Daubentonia madagascariensis, assembly GCA_023783475.1. Classification (NCBI taxonomy): domain Eukaryota; kingdom Metazoa; phylum Chordata; class Mammalia; order Primates; family Daubentoniidae; genus Daubentonia; species Daubentonia madagascariensis. The sequence continues at coordinate 6,270,342 of JAKFHU010001640.1, read as the reverse complement.
TTTGTGCAAATAAATTTAATTCAACTGGAATTTGACTTTATTAGGTACAGTTACTGTAAGGGGTCTAACGATGTGTGTGTGAAGATTTTTCTGCTACAAAATTATTTGTCTACCGTAAAAAGCATGTAAGACGTGTTGTGTTGACTTCAATAACAAAGGCTGGAAAACTTGTCCTTAGTCCCAGTTGTAGCGTTAACCTCATTGGCAGAGGAATTGCCATGGGCATGTGTTTAAGATGTGGGGGTGCTTCCAGATTGCTCTTGATCACATGCCTGAAGTGGAAGTAACCTTTTCCCACTTTCCAAGATATGCATATGGTCATTTGTCACTTAATGACCAGGATATGTTCTGATAAATTGTCATTAGGTGATTTCATCCTTATGTGAACCTCATAGGATGTACTTACACAACCTAGATGGTATAACCTACTAGACACCTAGGCTACATGGTATGTCCTATTGCTGCTAGGATACAAACCTGTACAGCATGTTACTGTACTGAATACTGTAGGCAATTGTACCACAATGGTAAGTATTTGTGTATCTAAACATAGAAAAAGAAAGTATTATAATTGTATATTATATATGGTTTTCCAGCTGATTTATTAATGATATGCAAACTTTAGCTTCTTTTTGTTGAGGAATAGTTTAAGCAATTAATAGTAGAAACCCATCCGGCCCCAGAGTGATCAGTTTGGATCCCGGCTGAACTACTAACTGTGTGACATTGGGCAGGTTACTTAACCTCTCTGTCCCTTTCTTTCCTCATCTGAAAAATGAGAATAAAAATAAGCATTACCTCTGAGGGTTGATATGAAAATTAAGTGAATATTGTAAATCACACAAAATTGTTCAACATTTGAGAAATGAATTCGTACTTTGAACTTGGATAGTTTCTTCTGTCTCTGGTTTATAAAATGAAAGTCATGGAAAATAAGTTCGTTCTCTACTTTTGCAACTTCTAGTCCACACTTAACAAGTTCATATGCCTAGCTGCAAAATGGTCACAAGGAATTTGAGTACTTTCATAAGATAAAATGAAGTTAAAATACCTGTTTTTAAAACATGCGAATGTTTCAATTTGTCAAAATGTTGTTCTTCAGACACTTTAATTTTTTTCTATTTTCAATCCACGCATTTCAGGATGAAACCTCACAAGCTGTATTTTAATAGAATTATTTTGTCAGTGTCAAGAATGCGGATGTTTGAATTTGATCCATACACTGAGCATTTTCTGACTGTTTGCCAGCACCCCCGCCCTGCACCACTTTTTGGACCAATGAACTCTCTGGAGCATATTAAAAAAAAAAAAAAAAAAACAACCGTGATGTATTAAGCCAGAGAAATAGGATAAAGATATTTTTAAAAATACATGCAATTACTCAAAGCTCTAGATATGACATTTGTGCTGTTGATTTGCTGAACAGCACAGTTCATAACCAGAGAATTTGGACCCCCTCACTGTCAACTTAGAACAATGTCATTTCTCAGAGTGACAGCAGAATGGATGCTTAAAGATAATAAGTTCATTAATCTTACCCTCCTCACATTTCAAATGAATAGGGAGATGTGCATAGTGACTCAAAAAGATAAAAGGAACTTACCACCAGATGTCTCCACTTTGTAAGGCAATTAAGAGAACAAAAAAAAGATATTAAAAAGAAAGGTTGATTTAGGGCAATGTTCTTGTCAGGGGGTACTTGTGACATTTAGGGTACTACCATCATTTAGTGGGTAGAGCCAGGTTTGCCCCTAAATATCCTACAACGCACAGAATAGCGCTTTGTAATAAAGAACCATCTATCCCAAAACATCAATAGTGCTAAGAATGAGAAACCCTTTTAGGGACATTGGATTTGCTGGTTGGCATTATAATTCACCAGGCCTCCAGTCTTTTTTTTTCCCCCCTTTTTTATGTGAGATTGTAAAAGATAAAAAAAATGGATATGAAACTAAACCTGCTTTCTTCCAGCACCCTGCAGATATCTCCATTGCAGGCCCAATAATATATTATTTATAATTTCCTTTTTACTTGACTGTCTTCACCAGGAGGTGGTGTCTCATTGAGGGCCTGGCCAAGGTCATTTCTATCTCCATCTCCATTGACCTAGTGCTTAGTAGAGTGTGTGGCATGTAGTAACCCCTCCACATAAGGGTTTGTCAGATGGATGATTTCATGAATCAATCATAGCAAGGTATAGACTCTAAATGGAGCACGAGTAAACTCTACATTTAAAGAAGATTTCAGGATCAGTCAGTCCGGGTGTAATGGAAGATTGTGGCATTAGCGTGCAGTCAAGGTGTAGTGGTAACAGGTAGTATAGGTTGTTGGTAAGAAAGTTGAGATGTCAGCAATTGAAGGAAGATGTCAGGCAAGAATATTATATAGAAGTTATTCAGAATTTCAGAATTCCTCCTTGAAAAAGCTCCTTGGAAATAATACCATCCATACATTTAAGGTTTTGATGTAAATAAAAACTTCAAATAGAACGTCGAAAGAACTAATTGATGACAAACACTAAGCACGTTTCTGTGTTTTGATTCAAATAAATACCTAATTAATGATTAACTACAAAAATTGTGTTTAGAATGTGTATATACCTGAAAAAGTAAAAATATAACAAATAAGTTAGAAGGTAGCAGAGGGAATTGAAAAAATATTGGAATCTTTATACAACTGAGGAAATCAAAACTAAAATTCTAAGTTAAAAAATGACTACAGATTCTTTAGAATCTTTTCTAAATTTTATGGGTATTGAGAGGAACTATATTTTGGGGTAGAAGCATTTATTTACCTTTGAATAACTCTTCATTTCTCTTGCGTTTATTTCTTCTGTTAAATTTGACACAATATTTAATGTTTTGTATTTAAAAGCCACCTATAGCATAACATTTCCCTGGAGTCTCTCTTTGCCTCCGCCATTCACCACCCATCAACCCATTTATCCGTCTTACCCACATAGGTGTGCAGGACGATACCTAGAATATTGTTTAGGTAATGTTATGCTTTTTCTGCATGGTTGAATTCAGATATATTTTTAAGTTTCATACTTTCATTATTTTCATGATTTTTTTATAACAAGCATTATTGTTTTAGGAAAACAATGGACTGACACTTCTTTGTTTTAAACTTTATTTTTAAAATTTACTCAGTGTACTGATTCAAATGCTAATCTCTTCTGGACACACCCTTACAGACACACCCAGAAATAATGTTTTACCAGCTATCTGGGTATCCCTTAGCCTAGCCAAGTTGACATATAAAATTAACTATTACAAGTGGTTAATTATGAGTAGTAGTGGTATGAAGAATCAGTTTCTCCTTATATGCTTTTGTGCTTTGTTGTAAAAAGTTAGATATCCCGTAAGAGGAAAACTTTTAGTAGCTCCTTCTACAGGCTGTATGTAGAAAGATATGAACATCTTCTGTGATTCATCCAGAAGACAAAGGTAAGAACAGAAAGAAAAGATGAGGAAACATGGAATATAGACCTACGTTCCTGCTTATCTCCTGTTTGGTTGAATCCAAAACAGCCAACTCCTGGTGAATATGGGCTTACATGACCAGACGTTCTTTTTAACTTGTACTCCCCTCTTTGACTTCTAGGCTAAGTGGTGGTTTTGAGAAATCTAAGAAATAGAGTTGGAGGAAAGAACCAAAGTCAAAGGAAAAAATACAAGTAAATAACTTTAATAAACTTTATCTGTCACAAAGGAATGAAACAAAGCTTGCAAACCCTGGAGTGACTGAGGGGCACCAGACTTTGCTGTGCTCAGCCATTTCTCTAAGCTATTAAGTATTGTCATGCATCTCTGTGCTCTTTTTCTTGCCTCTAAATGAAGCTTCCTTCACCCCCTTTAGATTCATTTATTATGCAGCAAGATGTTTATTTGTTCGTTTGGAAGAAGTGACTAATATACACGCACAGGCTAGCTTTTGTGCTAACTGGGTTTATTTGTCTGTGTCAACAAACTTACAAAGGCTTCCTCCTGAAAAGGCAAAATCTTCTACTGACAGGTGAGGGGAGATAACACTTGCAAAATTACTTCATGTTACAAACTTGAATGCCATAGACCATCTAAGGCAAACTTTTCAGCAACTAACTTTGGAAAAGAATTACTGAAAACCTTCATTCCTAAGGACGATTTATGTTATCTTATAGTCAACACTGAAGGAATGTCAATTTTAATTGGAAATATAAAAATGAGAATCAAATCACCTCTTCTTGGTTAATAACTGTACAGAGCGTGAGTTAACTGGATACTTTCGGAATTCTCTTCTTTATTACTGAAAGAGATGTGACCCTGAGCTTAAAACCCCTCACTGGATGCTGGTGGCCTTTGGTCCTAAATATACTTCTATAAACTAGCAAGTGTTCCTAATGGGAAACTAAGGGTAACGGAAAGGGGTTTCCGTAAAGCTAGATTTTTTAAAGTTTAACATATTTGTGGTCTGCAAAATAATACCCCTTTATACAGCAAGAGCCCACATCCTAATTCCCACAGCCTGGGATTATTATGTTGCCTTACATGGATCAGGGGATGTTGCAGATGGGGTTAAGTTAAAGCCATCAAGGCAGGGGATTTATCCAGGTGGGCCCACTTGAATCCATAAAAGTGGAGAATCTCTCTCAGTTTTGGTCACAGAAAGGGATGCAATTATGGAAAGAGGGTCAAAATGATATCATGTGAACAGGACCCAACCCATCATTGCTGTCTTGAAGGTGGAGGAAGGGACCACCAGCTGAGGGAGTGAGCAGCCTCTACAAGTCAGGAAAGGCAAGGACACAAGGTTCCCTCCAGAGCTTTCAAAATGGAGCACAGTTCTGCCAACACCTTGACCTTAGCCCAGTGAGACCCATGTCAGACCTCTGACCAACAGAACCGTAAGATAACGAAATTGTGTTACTTTAAACCACCAAGTTTGTGGTAATTTGTTATGGCAACAGTGGAAAACTAATACAAATTTTTTGTGAGATCATGTCTTTTGATTTTTTAATTTAAAATTTTTTTATCTATGAAATAAAATATGATAGTGTGTATGAGGGAAAATGTGTGTGTGTGTGTGTGTGTATGTATGTGTGTGTGTGTGTGTGTTTGGGGGAGTGGCATTTCTGGTTTATTTCTTCCTTGCCAAGATAGAATGTCATTATCCTGTGTTAGTCCTCAGCCCTCGAATCTTCCTCGTCCTGTCCCTCCACTGTACATCTCTGCCTCCCCTCTTCCTTTTTTAAAACTGTCATAAAATTTGATTGTTGGCATGTAGAATAAAGCCCTTGCTTTTTGTCTACACATGCATGCTAGGTATGGCTTTCCGGATCCTGTCCATCTCTTCAGTTGCACATCCACCTCCAATTGTTTATCCTCTAGCACAGTGGATCCCAAACTTCCTAGTGATCACAAGGTGTGTCCATACTCGTGAAGATGCACACACCCACTTCCCGCCACACAACTGTTGAATCAGATCCCCAGGGAGACATCTGAAAATCTGTATTTAGCAAGGCATTCGTGAAGGATGAGAAAAGCCATCCTATCAGCACCACCAGACTTGATATTCCCTGTATGTGCTCTGCCCCCACCCACGCGCCCATTCATGCCTCGGGTCAGCACTCTCTCTGCCTGGAATTCCTTCTCCACTAGCTGTCCTGATGTCCTGATGCTGGTTCTCTTCCTGACTTTGCCTGGCCCACTCCCCTCCTTATGCACTTCAATTGTTGTTTGGTTCAGATTCTCACTTCCTGTGAGAGAGTCCCCTAGCCCGCCTCCTTCCTCAAATCATATAGAATATTGAGCATAAATGATGATGACTACATTTACCATGTCGTGTTGAAATCATCAGTCTTCATCAACAAAGATTGTGTCCCTGAACACAGGTATCAGTATCACGCCTCATTTTTCTACCCCAACCCTGGCACAGTGCTGAAGAGGCATTAGATGCTAACCAAGTGCTTATAAAAGGAATCTGTGGAAGAACAGATACACAAATGAATTAAATACTAGGGGCATAACATCGTGAGGTAATTCTCTACTTTCTTTTAAGCACCATGCTCATTTTCAGTTAATTGCCTAGGGGCACTGGTTTAGACAGCCTGCCACAAATGTCTACATGAGATGAGAAATCTGGTGTGGAGGGTTTCCGGGTTAGAAAGAAAGTCGTGCTGTGCCAACTTTACCTTCCAAGTGCATTTTATCTCTCACTAAACGCTTCTCACCTCTCCATGGACAGCACACTGGTGCAAACTTCCATCATTTCCGTAGCCTCCTGGCAGTTCCTTGAATATAACAAGCACAAAGGCTTTTGCACTGGCTCTTCCCTCCCTGCTAGACAAACTATATTGTTGTGGTGTATATATCACAGGGCTCCATCCCTCCCCCAGAGAGCTTTTGCCTGAATGATCTACCTAAAATATTGCCCCTATTGCAAACAGTTTACCCTGCTTTGCTCTTTCTTTTCTCCACAGTACTTAAGATGTAATTGATATGCTTATTTTTATTTGTCTTGACAATCAGAATATAAGTTCCATGAAGGCAGAAATTTTGTCTGCTTTATTCACTGTTTTATCCTCAGTGCTTAGAACAGTTCAATGAATACAGTGAGTGCTCAATACATGTCTGTTGAGTGTTGAATATGGGTGTGGCAGAGTATCCCACCAGAACAAAGTGGTCTGGGCATTACATAACACAAAGTATGCAAGTATACATGCATATACTCGCCCTACCCAGGGAACAGCAGACGTCTTATAGTGGCATGTTAAATGCACCTCAATTTCTACCTGCAATTGCTAAGATAAGAGAATGATGCATTTTGTTTCTCAGTTATACAGGTCTGGTTTCCTAGGAAAGTGTGAGATTGTGCCTGTTTGTTGTTGTGTTGTTTTCCCTTATTAAAGTGGCCCCCTAAACTCATTTGTCCACTGCAGCCTGATGGAACAAGGCTGGATTTTTTTGTGGATGATAATGTCCCTGGATGTAGTGCAGTTTAGCATTTCCTATTCCTATAGTGATGCTGCTGAAGTCCAATTAAAAATAAAATGAGCAGATAATTAGAGGTGTGCCCTGAGCCAGTGGAGTGGCAGCCACAGAAAGCTTATTTACTTTTCAGCAGAGTTTAGTTCAGACTCCTCCAGCCGGCCCTCTTTGTTTTGAATTCCTGGAGTAGGGTGAGCCACACATCTGTGTGATTTGATCCTGGGATTGTTTTTTTGTTGTTGTTAGCTGCAGAGTAACTCTGTGATATCAAACCCAGAGCTATTCTTTGCTAGCTTTGGATATTGCTGGCCGTATTATCCTTCCTATGTACAAGGTTTCTTGCTGCATTTTGCTGATGCCCTGGAGGGATTTCTGAACTCTGATCCAGTTTTTCCCCCACCTTGAAGAGTTTTCCCTTTAGACTATAGGTGTAACAACTGTAGTCTTGTCTCTTATATACACCAATTTCAATTTTTTGTTTTCCCTAGTTTTCCTTTTCTGTCTTTGATAGCTTGAGTTTTTTCTAATTGCAAGAATAAAAAAAAAATATACTCCAGGCACCACTATCCTAGGCTGCATGGTTTTCTGTTTTGAGTGGCATTTGTGTTGCTCCCTGGTTGACTCTATACGTCTCATGCCCCTGATGACGTGGTAGTCACCATGTTGTAGGCATCTTGTCCATCTGCTGGGCAGGAACAGCTGTTAGATGTTGCATTTGATGGTTTTTCAGAGAGTCAGTCCTGCCTTTGAAATTATATTTTAAAAGCCCTTGGAGTCTACATTTCTTTCCCTGAAAAGGGAAAGAAAGAAAAGGATATGTTGGATATATCAAAAGGCAACACTTCTTTCTTCCCAGACTCATCCTTTTCCATCTCCAAGTGTCCATAGGGGACACAATATGGGCATGTGCTTTGAACTCACATGGCTGGAAAGAGGAGGGGGGAAGGGAACGTGATCTTATCTGAGACCTTGGTTATCAAAAGGCGCTAGCTGGGTGAGTCTAGCTACCAGAAAATTCCAAGTCAGTGTGTGCTAATCTAAGGTGACCAACTTGTCCCAGTTTTCCTGGGAGGTTCCCAGTTTTAGCACGGAAAATCATATGTCCTGAGCAAACCAGGATAGTTGTTCACCCTACAGAATTATTCAAACACAACTCTGAGTGCCTACTCTGTGCCCAGCATGTCCCTTAATTCGACTCACCTGGCTTGGTCAGCCAGTCCTTTAGGCTGTCCTCATCTGCATTCATCCTTACGTTTACATAAACCTTTAGAGGTTGCCCTTTTGCTAACGATTTCACATTCACGTCTGGCCTGGGTTATCTTGAATGTTTGACCCTCTGTTAATTTGATTTTATTCTCTGACACAACCTTGGGCATCCATAGATCCAAAATGAAAATGCTGTTGGGAGTGACAATGAAAAGTGAAAGTAGGCAAGTTCTAGTGAAGACAACAACTTACAACAAGAGTGTGTGGATTACAGGGGTAGCAAGGTTGAGCCGTGCCCTACCACGTCACGCAGAGGGTGCCACGGATTTTTACAAATGCTGTTAAAATGTCAAAAGCAGGTGTTTCTTTTTTCTTCAGTCTGAGCTTCAAGCTAATATGGGCATTCAGCAAAATCTCTCCCAGGTGGTGAAACAGTGTGTGGTTTAGGATTTCAGAGGTAATTATTGCTGGGTGTATTGTATGGCCAGTGCACCTGCCAGGTAGATGTTATGAAAGGCTGTGCAGAGGGGCGCCAAGAGAATTTGGAGGACAATTTCTCCATCACAGGACCCCTTAGAAAGCCTGTTAAGGCCATCAAAAGCCAGGTATGCAGTTGAACATAATTCATGATATGGTTAACAATACAAATGAGGCAATGGTTCTAGGTCAGAAAATGCCAGAGTTAACCTGAGAAATTCAAGCTCCGTCGTACTGTTCCTGGCCTGCAATTGACTCAGTGAGTTATCGTATAGAAAAGCTACATATTTACGTATTTAGATCCTGGTTTAGATAAGAGAAATATGTTCTGGTTTTCTGAGATGAAATTGAGAGAGAGAGGGCACACATTGTTCAATATGCTCATTTATTCATTAAAAATAGGAGTATGTAAACCTCCCAGGTATTCATTGGGCAAATGCCCTGGAAAGAAAAGAGAAATAACAGCAACAAAAAGGCAGCATCCCTGTCCTGATGGAGCTTCAGTTCTGGTGGGGGAATCGGAAACTAACCAAACGATTACCCAAGTTAATACAAAGTTCACAAATGTGATAGTACCATGAAGGAGAAGTTCTAGGATTTCTAAAAGTAAATAATAGGATTTGAACCAGTCAGGAGTCTTCCCTGAGAAACTGAAACTAGGCTGAGGTGGATGATGTCCATCCATGTCCATGCTTACTCGTTGCCTAATCTGATGGCACTGCTAAACTGGCTGCATTTTCTCGGTTGTCTCACACAATGAGTTTTTGTAGGTATACATTATCCTTTCAAGCCCTCAATAATCTTACGAGGAATGTTTGATAACCTTAGGAAGAATATCTTATCAATAACTTTAGGAGGAATATCCATCATTATCAGTAACATTAGGAATATTCCATTACAATTCTAGAATGTAGGTTCCCTGAGCCACCTCTTTGGTACCTCTGTAACTATTTCCTGGAGGTACTGCAAAAGTCCAAGTCTTGCAAAGAATAGCGCCTCAGGTATTAGTTGAATGAATTTTTGTTCCCATTAGGCAGATTTTTAAAATGTGGCTTAGAACACTACAGCTAGTAGGAGGCAGAGCACGATTAGAACCAAGCTCTCTGTCTCCAGAACAAAAGAGGGAAAGGCAGTGGCATTCTGTTGAGAGGACACAGCAAGTGCCTGATGCACATATTCCTGTGTAGGACAAGAGTTTACTATCTCTCCTATATGGCCTTGAAGGGAAGGACCTGCAGCTCTTCCTGCGAGTAATGTGTATTTCCTCTGAAAGCAGAGCTTAGGAGTGTCTTACACCTTCACAGGCAAGAAACACATGTTACAGCAAGTGGTACAGAGAGGGCTGTGGTGCTTTGAGACACGGGCCCCCAAGATCACCTGGTCTTGCTGAAAAAAGTACAGATAAGCATGACCAGCCTCCTGTCTCAAGGACTGAGGTCTCTGACTCTGGATTGCTTGCTGCTGACAATTCCTCTTGGAAAATCTTGTAAGCACCTTTTGAAAGCCACACAGCACAGAGAAAGCTTCCTTACAGCACAAGCACAAAAGCTGAAAACCTTGAGGCTTCGCCCACACGGATTAAATAAAATGGTTTAAGTGACTCTGAGGCTACTTATAAAAAAAAATTTGCATAAATTGATGTACTATTCGAGGAGGGTAGAGAGGGTGGTTTTAATTTTTTCAAAATTTTCTTAGTTTTGATAGCAGCAGTGGCCTCGAAGTAGCAACTCATTTTAATAAAACCTGCTTGTAAATTTGAGACAGACTCCAATTGACCCTATTTCAGGCGATTCTCTGAGGCCTCCCACATACAATTGTGTGAGTGCTGAAGAGCCTTGGATTGTGAGTTCCTGGAGGAGTCCATTCTCCGTGACTCATGCTTCCTGGGCCCCAAGATGCTTCAATTCATTCCGGCAGATTTAATTGCTAAAAGTATTCATGGTTTTGCTAAAGATCTAAGCAGTGCTTATAAGTTTTTACCATTCTTTGCCTTGATGAAAATGAACCCTGGAGGACTAAGGTGTCAACATAGAACATCACCACCACACGCACGACAAATACTAAGTTTATCAATATGGCCCAGATGGGAAAGATGTCAAAAAATATAAAACGACAGCTTATGTGTGGTTGCATATGCTTACTTCTATTCAGCTTGCTTTTTTATTATTTTTGAAGAAGTGATACGTGTATGTGGTAGATATTTCAAACAGATTAAAATTCTTTTCAAATTACAGATCAGATCATTCTCCCTCCCATGTCAACCAGTTTTCTGTTTACCCTCCAAAGAGATCACAGTAAATTTCTGAATTCCTCTAGAAATGTGTCAAACATTCAAACATTTGTCCTCTAACATACACTTTTTTCTACATAAATAGTATCATGTGGACACTATTATGCATCTTGGTTTTTATATATCTTTGAGATAGTCCACTTCAATAATAACCAAACATACCCATACACAAAATGTGTGTTCTAAACCCAACACTTTCCCAAGTTCTTTTCAGATAATCCTTACAAACATCCTCTTGGACAGGTACTAACACTGACTGGTTGGAGAGACAGGAAAAAGCTCGTATGGACCAGCAGAGTGACTAAAAGTGGCTTAAAATTCAACAGTAGGAAGTGGAGTATGATTTGAACCCAAGCAGTTTAGACACTGTGCCTCGAACACTTTTGCAGCATTACCTTTCAGTATGCAAATGATACCTCACATTCAGTTGTACCTTATTCAAGAGCTGCATAATAGTCTTTGCATAGATGTAACATTAGTTTATTCCGTGAACTCTTAATGATGTCTTAGGGTTTTCCCCCATAATTTGCTATTGTAAACAATGATTCAGTTTTGATATTTTACTACATATCTTTGTACCCATATTTGTAATATCAATTCATCAATTTATAGTAGTGGATTTACTCATTTTTAGACACCAAAAGCTTTTTTTTCTTAATGATAGGGAGATATAGAGAGGGCTTACTGAAATGAGACATTTAACGTGTCTCTACTTTTGCAGCCAATTCGAAATGGCACCAAAGTGCAAGTGCTTACTAAACATCTGTTAAGAGAAATAGACAAAAGCTGCCATTTTAAGATATCACAATGCATAAAGTATTGATTTACATGATCTTATTAAATGTAAACAAAGCAACATTATTCTCATTTTATACATCAGGAATGTGAGCTCCGGTGACTTACTGAAAGCTTCAAAGGTGAGTAGTAGAGCCAGCTCTAAATTTCAGCTCCTTGGAGTCTAAATCTATGCACTCTTTCCTGTCGGGCTGACCTCAGCAGGTTGTTGACCCAGGGCTTGCCCCACTTGGTTTCCATTTGTATAGAAATGACAATTTGAAGAAAATATTGAGTACAATAATAAAAATAAAATCATATCTACTATGCCTTAACCATGTATTATGTGGGAGACACTGAGGTAACTACTTGCCACCGCATTACCTCAATACCGTTAGCATCATCCTAGGGGGCACATGCTATTGCTGCTGCCACTCTGCAGACTAGAAGAAAATTAAAACTGAAGCTAAGGAAAATTAAGAAACTTACCCAATATCACAAGAACTAATAAGTGATAGAGGAAGACTCATCTCCAGATCTGTCTCCAAATCCCAAATCCTTACACTACTTCTCTGCTAGAGGTTAAAGCAAACATGATGATAGGTACCTTTTTAAGACCTTGAAGATAGTATGTATTGGTTGTGCCGATTCCTGAATGCATTTGTATATCCTAAGGCTTTTCTTTCCTTTACTTTCAAGAGTCTTCAATATACCTCTTTGGAAATCTGTCTCTGCTTCTATTATAAGATCATATAGCATATATTCAGTTGTTTAATAAATAACATTTTTTAAATGACAAACTCACCAGAATTGGCCTTTACTTAATAATCACGAACACCAAGCTTATGAATATTTCATGCTCACTCATTTCTGCTGAGTGTAAGGATCCTGCATTTCTATAGCTCCAGATTATGCAGGGAGCAATGGAAAACATATGTTTTGTGTGTTTTCTTTAACAATTTGATGATGGAAGAACACCTGGCAGTGTTGGTGATAATGTAAGAAATGGTTGCCTTTTGTTATTTGAGTGCTTGAAATAAAATTCTCAAATGGCAAGTTGTAATCCAAGCCAGAGTAATTATAGAGGATGGTATAAAAAGGTATACATTTTAAATTCATAAATCTAAATGAGTCTATCTGCAAGTAAGTAAACTTTATTCAATTTTCCACAGCAACTACCCCATCGACACCATCACCCAAAACACTGACGACATTGTACTGCTCAGATGTTGGAAACTTTCAGTTTGGGGTTCAGCTATTCCTTCTTTTTTCAATCAGTGAACGTTAGAGTTGTTACAAGCAATCTCAAGGAGAAGCACCCAGTTCAGTGAGCTTGCAGAACAGGAAGCCTAGAGGAAGCATGGGAACACAGAAGACTTCCTCTGAGGATGAATGTTTAAACCCGGATGAGGGGATCATCGGAGTTTACCAGGCAGAAGGGTGGAACTCAAACAACAGGCAGTGCAAGAACCCACAGGAAGAAGTAGGCACTTCCTGGAGATTGGAGGGTGGAGGGAGCATAGTCACAAGGGGAGCAGCAGCATGAGGTGGGCAGAGGCCAGATTGTGCAGAGCCTCGCGCAGCATGTTAAGGAGTTTGGACACTCACCCAGGAATAGTCACGAGCTACTGAAGGATGTGAAGCTACGGCGAGACAGGATCTGATTCATGTTTGCAGAGATTATTCTGGCTGGGAGGAGAGGCAAAGTGAAAGCAAGAAGACAGAACTCAGGACATCCACGCAGTAGAGTCCAGACCGAGATTATGTTGGCCTGGAGGCCTGGCCTGGCCGAGCAACGGTGAGCTGGAGAGAGGTGGGTGGACTTGACGGCTGTTATGGAAATAAGATACATCGGCGAAAATGATTGATTAGGTGTTGGCAATAAAGAGGATGTCAAGACTGACTCAGACACGTGACCTAAGTTGGGGCAATCATGAGGTCTGTTTTAGATGTTGTTATTCCAAAATTCTCTATTTTCATTCCTGGAAATGCTGAGCAAGAGGAGAAAGGTATGTATATGCAAGACCACTTTGGAATTGGGCTTAATAACAAGACTTGTGCCAACATCTTCATGGCGAGGAACGCTGCGTTAGTCCTACTGCTCTATTCTCAGTCCAGGCTATAGCGTAGGTGGGCTAGAGTAGGTGTCCAATCACAAGTCTACACTCGCAGGAAAGTGTTCCTAGCTGGGTGATAAGCCTTGTGGAAGGCTGTCCTAATCCTTCTTTCCCCTGTCATTCTTTATTTCCTTCTAAACTTTTACCTAGGTTTCTCATTTGAGAATTGTTTCACAGAGTTAGACAAATTGATACTAAAGTTCATATGGAAAGATATACAAAATAGCCAGAAAAAAAACAAAAAGAACCTGTGAGGGGGTTGAGCCCCAGTAGACATTAAAACATACTATAAAGCCTCCATAATTATCAGTGTGGCACAGGTACCTGAATAGACCAGTGGAATAGAAGGCAGGCCCAGAAATAGTCAAGTACTTATAGGAGTTTATTATATAATGAAGGTGGCATCTCAAAACACTGGGGTCAAGGGATCTTTAATAAATGGTTTTGGGACAACTGAGCAGACATTTAGAAAAAATTAGATCCATATTTCACACTACATACAAAAATAAGCTCCAATTAGATATCTAAATGTAAGAACATGAAACTATACAAGTACTAGAAAAAAACATGGGTAAACTTCTTAACCCATGGTGTAGAAAGAGGCTTTCTAACCATGATTCAAAATCCAAAGGAAATAGAATGAAAAATTGATAAGTTTTACTAATAGAAAAAAGTTAGCTACATGGAAAAAATGTAAAATGAAGTCAGAATACAACTGAGAACAGAAAATATTTACAACATATGCCACAATCAAAGCACTAGTATTGTCACACATGTATATATGTCACCAATATATAAAAGCCTTAAAGATTGAGGTGCAAAGGGCCAAAAAGCTGATTTTTGATAGTGGAGAAAGACAGGGACAATTCACCTATATATGGTCCATAAATATGAAAAACCACTCATAATTAGAGGAATAAGAATAATACTGACATGGAGTTCATCACCTATCAGACCAGCAAGAATTAAACTGTGTGACAATACATCCTGTCAGTGAGGCTGGGGGAAGACTGGGACACGCACACACTGCTAGTGGAACACCCACGGATGGAACCCCTCCAGAGGGGAATTTGGCAAAATCTAACAAAACCGCACACGCCCCTACCTTCTGCACACAGTTCCTCTTCTAGGAATCTACCCCGAAGGCGCATTCCCAGCAATATGGAAACACATATGCACTGGGTTATTCATCACAGCATTGTATGTAATTGCAAAAAGTCAGAAACAACCTCAATGCACGTACGTGGAGTAGTTGAACAATGGCACATCCACAAAAAATAGAATATTGTGCTGCTGTAGGAATGAGGAAGAGCTCTACAAACTAACTTGATTTCCAGAATACATTGTCAAATGAAAATAACATAGCACAGAAAATTGCCTGGAGTATATTCACCATGTAATAAAAAAAGGGCTGTAAGAATATACATTCATCTGCTCATTTGTGCAAAAGAAATGCAGGGTGAACAAACAAGATTGTTACCTCCACAGGGTGGGCGGGCGAGTGGTTGGAAGAACAGAAGAATGAGAACAGGGCAGGGGGAATCAGAGAGGGGAGGTACTTCTGAGTATGCCTCATGGTATTGTTTTGACTCTTAGAATCATGGTAATAAAAAATACACAAAAAATATAAGCAAAAAACACAATCGAACACAAGCAAAAGTCAACCAGGATGTGAGGTGAACCCGACACCAGGATATGAACGGTAAGAAATGAACCCAACTGCATTACAAACGAGTAATGCAGCGTCATTGAGCGGGGAGAGGAAAAAACTCACTTAACTTTAGAAAACAGAATTGACTGGATGCTGTAAGACTAAAGGCAAAAAAATGTTTAAAAATGCTGGGCTTTACCTTGTAAGTCTGTTTCTCCTAGAAGTACGAGTTAGCAATTCAGGAATAGTTTTGTGTTCTATACTAGGATTAAGTAGATTGTAGATAAGAGCCAGGTTTCTCACTGTTGGAGAAAAAATTTCCAAATTAAAAGAAAAAAAAAGGTGGTAGGGGAAGAAAGGGAGGAAAAGACAGACCTTCTCAGGTTACCACACTTGAATTTGTAACCCCACTCCTAACAAAGAACTACCTATTCCCCCTTCCCTAGTTTGCTTGTCTAAGTAGGATTTATCACTTCTCAAGTACACTAAAAATACATACATTGATTGTCTAGCAATTAAGTTCCACAAAGGCAGAGATCCATCATCTGTTTTGTTCACTTTTCTATTCCTAGCACATAGAACAATGTCTATATAGAATAGATGCTCATTAAATGTGTTAAGTAAAATATAGAGTGTGCTTTATTGCTCTTTTCTATTTACTATTTCTTTTGTGTATGAACTCTATATGTATGCACATATATATGCGTATGTGTGTGTGTATGTTTATATGCCTCTATAATTTTCTTCTACAGATTCAGAAATAAGTTATTTAAAATCTAATAGAAAAATAGTTTCCAAGTTTTAGAATGCATGGGAACACTTCTGAAATATGCTCACAGCCAGATTCTGGGCTTCCATTCCCATAGTCTGATTCAGTATGTGTAGTGTAGGACCCAAGGATTGACATTTTAAAAATAGACATCCTGGGTGATTCTCATATAGGTTATCAGAAGGCCACAAATTGAGAGCATCAGGTGAGATGTCAATAGGCCTCTCGGCAGAGTCCTGATCCCATTCTGTGTGGGCAAAGCTGGGAGGCAGAGGGGGACTGGACCCTAAGAGAGGTGGATACCTGCTGTCAGAAGGGATGGGGAAGAAGTCATTCCAGGAAGAGAAAAAGGCAGCTTGTACAGCATCAGGAAGGACAGAGAGAATCCATTCATAGACTGGTTCTCTGGAGGTGAAAGTGATGCCGGCAGTGGTCCTAGGCTGGGGGACAGTGTCCTTGGGCTGCAGTGAAGAGGACTGATAGGCAAGGAAACCAGCTAAGAGCATATGGGGAGAGCCCATCTGAGAGGAGCACTCTGGAAGCATCTGTAAAAAAAAAAAAAAAAAAAAAAAAAAATAGGAAGTAGCAAACATGGGGAAGGTCTTTAAATAAGGGGGTGGTGAATGTTGAAGGAGCCCATAGTTGGTTCTAGTTGTGAGCTTCAGGCCTGGGAAGGTGTTGATACCACTTACGGTGGTAGGAAAACTCCAAAGGGATGTGTCTATGTGTGGGTTTGGAAACTAGACTAACAAGGACTGAGAAAAAAAAGCTAGGAAATGTCTTCAGAATTTCAGCATCATTTATCTACTAAGGGGCATGTGTTATTTTCTAATAATATCATACATAGGCATACAATATATTTGTTATGAGAAAAAATGGGACTTGGTATTTTAAAAAAAAATCTTAGTATGATTAGAGGAAAAAAGAAAAAAAAAGTTAAAGAAAAGTGCTTTCCCACAGTAGTTGGCCCAAGGGTGAAGTTTTCTGTAGGGAAAGTAAATATTTTAGGTTTTTATGGACCACAAGGCAAAATAATGGATATTATTAGGTACTATTATCAAAGCAGATTGACAAATTGGCAATCACAACATAAAACAATTTTGTAATTTAATAGAAAGATATTGAAGTATAAGAGTATAGTTTTGGTAACATACATTAAAAAAATTTTTGGAGGGTAACATTTAGCTTAATTGGGGTTCAAAGTCAGAGTTCCCTTTTGTCATATCAATGGCAAGTGTTCATCTGTAAAATCTACTTTCAGTTCACAAACAATAGGTGCTGAGTGGGATTTTACCCATGGGCCATAGCTTGGTGACCCCTGATCTGACCCGCCTACCCCTGATTTCATTTCTGCCATCTATACTTCCTGGTTTACTCTGCTGAAGCCACGGTGGCTTTCTTCCTATCCCTCAAGCACCCCATGTTTGTCCCTGCTGCTGGGCCTTTGTATTTTCTATTGCCTCTACCAGGTACACAATCCCTGACTCATCACCTGGTAGGACCTTTCCCTTCATTTAGACCTAGGTTCAAAGGTGAATTTTTCAGGGATGCCTGCTTTGGCCACCCTAAGAGGACAGCCCTGTTTAATGTCCTTCACAGCTCTCACAATATCATGCTCACTTGTTTAAATTTTTTCCTGTCTGAGCTCTAGTGGAAGACCCTTGAATGTAGAGGGTTAATGTCTGGTTTAATCCAATGCACTGATCATTGTTTGGCACATAGTGGCTTCTTAAACACTTGAATCAATAATGATTGAAGAGAGGGAGAAGAGATTACTGTAACCCACATGTTGCATATGAATCTAATAAAAACTGGGCAGAAAGGAAATAAGTAACAATGGGTGCTTCTAACACTGAAAGATTTTGCTGCTGTCTTGCTGAGATCCCAAAAGTAGCCAGTTGTAACTTTATAATTACTCAGCAAGAACATTTACTTCAGTCCTGACACTAACTTGTTCCAGGTTTGGAATCACTGCTAGTGGTCCACCTAGCTTCTGTATTGACCAGAAGGAAATCAGACATGTTAGAAACACTCAGCTACAATCTATGCAAACTACTTTAAAGAGGTAGCACAATCATGTTCACATTTAAAATGGCTCGAACCTACAAGTCCCCAAACAATCAAGTTGCACAGTCATGTGAGTCACTAGGTTTAAAGTTTGTCAGATCACATGCTGGTGACCAGCTGCCTCTGAGAGTAAAAGGTTTCCTGTTCTAAACAGGAATGTCATTGCATTCTACATGGTAGATGATGGTAAGATGCAAATGACTTTTTATACTAGTGTATAAAAGCTTAGTGCAAAAGCTGCTAGGTATAAAGAGAAAGGAACAGGGAAAAGCATGCTAAAATTAGAAGAGATTCTAAAATTGCAGTTGTCACAAGCTTAGGAGAGAGAATTAGCCATCTCAGACACTACAGTGAGGAGAAAAGTTGTAAATTAGATTTCCAGGAGAAGTAACTTCAACATAGACAAAAAAATAAAAAACAAGATCAACTCTCTGAATTAAATAGCCTACCTAGAGTATGTGTCTATCAATGATTAACTACTGAATTGAAAATGAATTTGTGAAATTTAGGATGCCTATCTATAAAAACATTAAAAGTTTTAAAGAACATTTTATATGAAATTCAGATTAGGAAAATTTTTGCTTTCCTTCAATGAAGTAGGTGAGGGTCTTTCAAAATCGTTAGCATTCCTGCTTTGTTGAAGCAATTTGAACATTTTAAGATTTTTTAAATACCAAAAGTGAGAAAATAGAGTCTGCAATCCAATTTCCCTAACTACTCAACCAGCCCCCCGTCATCTGTACAATGTTCTTCTTTTTGTTTTATGTATGTAAAATATTATATGGTTATGATAATAGCTATCAATTTTATATTGTTTTCTTTCTTACTATGTTACATTCTTAGATTGCTGTATTGTCTTTACTGTTCATTTATGACAACTGAGTAGTCCATATCTACCTTGCATATTATTGTTCATTTTTATGGTTTACCTGGTTTCTTTATTAAAGTTTTTAAGCTCATTTTTTAAAGGAAAACATTGTTGTTTTATTATAGAAACTAGTTTGAAATAAGAAAATAACCCACAATCATTTTTAAAACATCAGTATTCAGTTATTTGTGCTTCAATTTCACATCATAAAATGTATTAATATAGAATACCATATTCTATGCTTTCCATTAACAGGATACCCAACGTATTTTTCCATTTCTTTAGCAATTTGTTTCTCTTTTTCTTTACCTAGAGTTGCTGTTACTCACGTTGCCCTGCATTGCTTTCTTTAGGTGATTCGTCATTCTCTGAAATCGATGCTCTAATGAACTCACGTCCTGCTGCACTATTTGCCTTGTCTCCCTGGAATGTAAGTACCATGAAGGCAGGGACATGGTCTGTCTTGTGTCCTACTGTCTTTGCAGAACTTGGGATAGTGTCAAGCCCAGAGTAACCAGCCAATAGTTGTGGGTGAGCAAATAAATGAAAAGCAGAGCTTTTGTGGAATAAGAGGTAGAGACATGTTTTTAAACCCCAGAACTGTGACTCCAGAGCTGTTCTCAGATACATGGAATAATCTGTGTGCCATTTTCTTCTCTGCCATTCTCCCCAGTATGGTTGAAATAGTAAGTCCTTGTTTCTTAAAATAACTTAAGGTTGCAAAGGAACTTATGGTAAGTTTTCCAAGCCCCTCCAGAAACTGGGAAAGTTTAGTTCCCAGTATCTAGTTCATACAAGTATTATACTATTTTATGATACTTAGTACTTTTGAGATGTTTTAATATTTTATAGTGTCACAAAAAGGATTTGAGCTTTGACATTATCCTGGCAAATTGACTTAATCCCAGTTCTGATTACCAGCTGTATAATTTTTGCAAGTTACTTGTAACAGAATAGTTACAAGTTACTATTTTGTTTGCCTCAGGGAAATAGTGCCCTTTCAGATGGTTTTGGTGAGTAATCAAGCCAATGTAAAAACCACACATCTGTATGTATTTGGAATAGTGCTTTGTATATAGAAAATATTCCAGAAGTATTAACTATTACTGTTGCCGCCCAACCAAGTTCGTTTGCCCACTGCCCGCCCAAGAGGAAGCCAATATGCTGAGATAGCAGGGTTTGTGGCAGAGAAAGTTTGTTCTGCATAGCACTAAGTGGGGAGATGGGAGAAATTTCTCAAATGTACCTCCAAGAATGTGGGAGACAGGATTTTTAAAAACAGTTTAGCATAGACAATTGAGTCTGCTAATTGGCTGAGTTCAGGACGGAACCACAGGGTTGTAGAAATTGTCTTCTTTGCTGGCCAGGTTGGGGGTGGGGGCGGGGTCACAAGACCAGTTGAGTCAGTTCCTCGGTATGGGCCTCTAGTCTGGGTAGGTCAGCTGTTCCACTGGAATGTGGGACCTGGCGATTTCTTAAACTACCCCTAAGTTTTAAAAAGGTGATGTTTTTGTTATAGAAAAATAAACAAATAAGTAAATAAATAAGAAGCAATGTTATCTATGGAGAAAGCTAACAGTCTTTATGACCACCAGCTATGTGGCTCCAGAGTGGCAATTATAGAGAAGCAAACAGGAGACAGTGGCTAATTATTATTTTTAGCTAGGCCTGTGCCTGATTTTTTAGTTAGGCCCTTACCACAGTTCTCACCTTGCACTCCTTTATTAATTTGTAAAGGGGTTTCATTACCACCACCACCACCATTGTGTAATGGTCACCTGTTGTGAAAGTCCCAAGTAACTTTTTACTTACAAAATTAAAGTCTGTTTACAGAGTATTCCTTTAGACAAATAGGACACATTCAAGGCTATGCTTTGAATATCCCTCTTTACTTGTTTGCATTTCAATAAAGCCCTCGAGTGGAAGAGGGGAAAGTGACCAAACTTTTGCTGGAAATGGTACATAACTTTGGGTTTGAATATGCAAATGCATCACTCACGTGAATGTCATTTGTGTCACGTAGCTGAGGTGGGGTGGGGAGTAGGGTGTGAAGCGCTCCTTCCTTTGACCATAAGATCCCAGGAAACAAATTACGTAAGTTCTCATGGCACCCCAGAGAATGTCCTGCCAAACAAGTGGACATCATAAATGCTGTTGATGTTGTAATGAAGACACTTAAGTTGCTGATAAAATGCCTTCTTTCCTCAAGAGATTCCTCTAGGACCAAAAGCTTCCCTTGAAGGGAAAGGAGATTTATGCTTTTACCCAGACTCATAAATTAAGTGAAAAAAAACCCTATCTGAGTTAAGGAAATAATCTCTCTCACATTGGGGCACTCATAGGCTCTACCACATTCGCTCTCATATGCAGCACCTGCTGGAAATCTTTCAGTAAGGAACAACATTTGTACTGACTTTCCTCTACTTTTTAAAGTTGTCTTCTAAATACTTATTAGGGAATTATGAGTTGGTAAAGTTTTAGCATAAATTAAGAACATGAAATGATAAGATAATCATGGTCACTACTTTGTGTGGCTATAATCCAGGCCACAGATACGACACATCAACCAGAGCAGTTTCATTATGGGTATAGTAGTCAACATGGTGGGGGGGTGTCACATAGATATTCAGTGAGCAGAACAAAGATACAGTTGCCAAAATACATTCTGAGCAATACTAGGGTTATAAGATACTCTGTAGGAAAATGCAAAAGGACAGGAACATTCCATTAACCAAAACACTATTGATAATGATGCCTTGAATTCCCCATTTGGAAATTCCTAGTATACATTAGCCCATTGTCAGTTTTGAGAAGTAATGCTATTAAAATGCATGGTTATCTTTAATTCAGCTTTATTTTGTTTCATTTTATTTTTACAAATTTGACCATAGAATATTTCCTTTTCATAACAACCCATAATGTTCCATTGATTCCACGTAAGAAAAATGTGTTATGCATTCTGAAATATTGGCAAGAAATACATAATGGGAGCTAAGTATTTATTGACAGAATATTAAATGAATGAGAAGTCACTTTTCAGACTCAGGGATGCCTGTGAAACCAAATTTTGGGGAACAATCCTATACAATGCTTGCATTATGGGTTGAAAAAAATTCTAGGTCAAATAACTAGCTTTCACTTGGCAAGATGCTACATACAAATTGTGATTTTTTGTTTTTCTTTTCCTCTGCTGACTTGAGTGGTTTTTTGATGTCATCAGCCATAGCTCATCTGCCCAAGATTTCACAGTGGACTCATCAGGGTGTTATACTCAGCATGTAGAATTCATCCTGCACTTCCTGCCACACAGGAGTTTAGGAATAGAAAACAAATACCCCATTGTTATGGAGAGAATTAAAATTATGTTCAGTATAAGCCATGCTCTACATGGTGTACAAACCTCACAAACTCATTGCTGGGAGGCTCAGCAGCAAACACAGTGCTGCTTGTACATTCCACATAATCCAGTTCAGTGAAGGCCTTGAGCAACCATGAGGCATTATAACAGCTAATAGTTTGCCTTAGGTCCAGACAGTGACTGGTTGTTGGCAGCAAACCACAGAAACTGGGAGCAGAAAACAATATGGAAGCAATATTATTTCCCATCTAATTCTCTATAATCCAGAAGGGTGGTTATTCTGAATGATAACACACAGAGGAAAGATTAAATATAATAACATAATGTTCATGCTCTGCACCAGAAGTTATTACTTTTGGCACCACGGAGGCAGACGGCTGGCACTGGCCATTGCCAGGAGGTGTTAAGTGGGTAAGTGGTGCTGAGGAATAGAGTCATCTGTGGGGAAAATGACAGTAATGAACTGCTTGTAATGCTGTGAAAACTCAATGAATTTGATTAAACACAGATTGCAAAACTGTTTCCTGGACGACCATTGGACATATTCATTTACACTGAAATGTGCTCTCTCCCAGTTACAAATCTGATAGGAAAACCGCTGCTCCTTCTGCTGCCAGTTTGTTGAGCATCTTGACGAGAAGAGTGACCAAGAAGATGGGAAGAGCCCTGTCCTGGTGTCCCTTTGGTCAGCAGGGTCACACACACAGTCATCTAACTCTGCTAGAAGGTTTTCTAGAAGAGGCAAGGTCAACATAACAAGTCTTCTTGGCCCTGAGGAACAAACTTGTATAAAGCTTTTGTTAGATCCTTATCCTATATTTTTCCCAGCAACCAAGCTACCTGTATTAGATTAAGGTGCATCTAGTACGGTTTATTTAATGTGGATAGATATATGGCAACACAGCAGTGATGGTGTTTACACATACAAAGTTTGCAGCCCCATGTTGAGAACACAGAAAGGGATGGGGATGGAGAGGCATTAACAGCTCAGGGTGCTACTACCCCAAATTGCGGCTCTAGGACCCGTGGTAGGTATATGCCAACTCCTTGCTACTGTGCATAAGATACAGGAATAGAAAGCAAGCATTTAGAAGTGTTTGTACCAATTTGACAGTTCTGTTGAATGTAAAACTAAACAAATGGAACTGGTGTGGTTTGTGCCTTTTAAGGTTTTTATTTCCTAGTAATTCATTTTTATAATATCTTACAGAAGTATTGTTCTGGGATGGATTGAGACTAATAAAAGTGACCTTTTACCACGGACAGTGTGAAAAGCACGAATTGGGATTATAGAGGCAGATTTTGTCTGCTTGTCTTACAAGACTTACGGCTTTAGGTAAGTTGACCTATGTACATTTTGGTTTTCTCAACATTGGAACATTAGATTATGTTATTTAATAACTCTGTACACCATGGGCCACTCACACGATCTGTTGAGAAATTACTGAAACATTTAGATAAGCCACTCCTACTTTTTTGACCACCATATAAGCTGAATGGTCAAGTTTAATGTATGGAAGAATGAGCGGATCAGGTACACAGACCTGCTTCATTCCTGTAGTCAATTCATGCAGCAAATGTCTATTGAGCACCTGCCTTGTTACAGACATGGTTTCAACTGCCGAGGATGCACAAGGGAGCAAGAATTGCGGATTCTTCTGCCCATGGGGAGTTTGTATTCTAACAGGGGATACAGTCAACACAGAATGGGCATTAATATATAAACTATGTAGTATATTTGAGATTGAAAACTGCTGTGAAAAAATAAGTATAGCAGGGCAAGTATAGGACAAATTTCAAGTGGTCAGTTTGAGCTTCATGTTTAAAAAAAAAAAAAAAAAAAAAAGACACTTTAGCCAAGACATAAAGGAGATGAAGTTATGCAGGTGGGTAGCTGGAGAAGGAATATTCCAAGTGGGGGTAACAGCCAGTGCAAAGGCCCTGCATCGCCAGGTATCTAATGTTTCCTAAGCAGCGTGGAGGTTAGAATTGCTGAGCAGGAACAAGAGAAGACAGATGAAGAAAGAGGCAATCCAAGTTGAAGTTGACTGTTGTAAAAACTTAGTTTTTCTCTAAGATAAGAGCCATTGCAAGTTTGAACAGAAGGGTGACATTACTTATATTTTAAGGAGTTATAAGGCTATGGCAGCAATCCAGGAAAATGATGACAGCTGCAGAGTGGTAGCAAAGGAGATGGTGAGAAGTGGTCAGATTCTGAGTATATTTATAAGGCAGAATCAACAGCATTTGACAGATGGGGTACAAGGAGTGAGACAGAGAGGAAGATAAATCAAGGAAACTTTCAAGATTCTTGGCCTGAGCAACTGGAACGGTGCTAGTAGGAAGCTGTGGGTAGATCCCGAGTTTTGTCTGGGACATGTTAAGTCTCACTTGTCCACGAGATCTCTAAGTGTCTCAAGACGTCAAGCATGCAGCTGGAGTCCAAAGTTTGCAGAAGATATAGATTTGGGAGTAGTTGGAAATAAAGAATTTGAAGCCATGAAGCTAAATGAAGTTACCAAGAAAAGGACTCCCGGCCAAGATCTGACATACTCGGGCATGAGAAGGTTATGGAGAAGGAAAGGAACCGGCAGAGGAAACTGGGAAGGGGTGACTAGTGGGACAGAACAGAGTGTGGGGATTCAGAAGCCGAGTGGAGGAAGTGCATCAGAAAGGAAAGACTCAACTGTGTCAAATGCTGACTGGTCGTGTAAGATGAGGACCGGAACTGACCTTTGGATGTAGAAGTCTGAAGGTCATCGATGACCAAAGAGATTCAATGGTTTGTGAAATGGTAGAGATAAGAGTCATGTGGAAGTAATTTTAAAAGAGAATGGCCAGAGGTGAGTTGGACAGATCTCGTAAGGAGTTTATAGCACAAGGGAGCAAGTAGATGGGGCGATCATTGATGGCAGGAGTTGAGAGGGATTTTATGTAAATTTTTAAAGAGCTTCTTCCAGGGAAGCTATCAAGCAAGTAATAACACAGGTCATACCGAGGTGATACCGAAATAAGCAAATTGGGGGGGGGGGACTAAGGAATACAGCTGTTAGAAGTGGACACAGTTACAGAGAACGCTTCCAAAGTACAGAAATCTCATGAATTGCTTGTCTGATTTCAAGGGCTATATTTTTCTAATTCCGTAAGTGGTGCTTACTGGGCAAATTGCACAGGCATTTGTTTGCAAATGCAAACTCTTTCGTAATCATCATTGAGCAATTTGTACAATCACACATTTCTTCAAATGGGTAATTAATACTGATACTTAAATACTAAATTGATAGGCTTTCTTGCTCTCTTACATGCAAGCTATTCACATTCTAGCTGTAATTAAGAATCAAGAGAGACAGCTTTTTAAGGTAATGGGTGCAAGACAATTTTCTGTAGTTTCTACTGCCTCCAGTTTTACGTGGATGTAGTAACTAAGGATAGAAAAGCAACAATTTTTTGCCTTGCAAAACTTTCACCTAATAAAGGGAAATTATTTTATCTAGGGCACGTGTGTATATATACACATTTAATATATACACCCCTATAAGTTGTATATAGTAGATATGTTATATATAAGTGTATGACATATGGTATTTTATTATGATGCTCACTTATATCCTCAGACATAATACAAAAATTTAGGTTTTTTTTAATGTTTATAGATTCAGGGGGTACCAGTGCAGTTTTGTTACACGGATATGTTATGTACTGTTGAAGTCTGGGTTTTGTGTAACCATCACCCAATTAGTGTTCCTAGTACCCATTAGGTAATTTTTCATTCCACACTCCCCTCCCACCCTCGCACCCTTCTGAGTCTCCATTGTCTATTATTCTACTCTCTATGTCCATGTGTAGACATTGTTTAGCTCCCAGTTATAAATGAGAACATGTGGTATTTGACTTTGAGTCATTTCACTTAAGATAATGGCCTCCAGTTCCATCCTTGTTGCTGCAAAAGACAATTTTGTTCTTTTTATGGCTGAGTAATATTCCATATGCACACATACATTTTGAAAGAGATTTTGATCACTCATGCCACAGTCCATTGCAGAAGTTCCTGGTTAATGGATGGTTTTGCCTTGGTCATTCAGGGATCAAATTCCCTCCCTCTTGTGGTGTTGCCTTCCCGTAGGGGCTTGGAGAAAACAGATCTTTTAACCACTAAGGCCTGGAAGTCACATATCACCTTTACTCACGTTCCACTGGCAGAAACTAGTCACACGGCACCTTTTAGGTATGAGGAGGCCTGGGGAACGCAGTTCATGTTTGATCGAGTCAGCCCTTCCAACGTGGCTCTATACTATGTAAGGAAATCATGCCACTTTGGTGGCCAGCCAGCTGTCTGCTACAAGGAATGAGCTTTAAGGACAAAGGTAATGAAATCAATATCCGATTTTCTTTGCCTAGGTGATATTGAAAGGGTTTGGAGTGCTTTTATCCAGAGAAAAGCAAAGGGAAGAGATACAGAAGTGTTCTAACATGACTTAATCTTTGCTAAATTAGCACCCTCTGAATAACTATTAAAGTAAGAAAGTTTTTTTTTTTTTTTAAACAGAATTTATCAGCCTGGAAATCTGAAAGTGAACCACGAATCTTGCCATAACCTGCACCCCACAACTAGCATCATTTATGTTTAGAGCACATGGCATTTATTGATTTATATGATGTTAGTAACTAGTGGCAATGATGAAGAGCAGTCAACCTCAGTGCTGTTCAAAAGAACAGGAAAAAGTAATGTTCTGGAATAGCAAATAAGACAAATGAATTGATGACTAGGAAAGTGATCAGTCCTCATCATGATTGTAATCCTGTGAAATATGAGGTAAGCTTTCTACATTTTGGTAGTTTAATCACATCACATACTCTTCCCATAGAGATTTCTTTGAATTATTTTATGACTTGGCTTGTTATGTATTTGTGTATTATCTAAGTATGTTTATGTGTATATATTTATGTCCAATATAGTGTAAACATTAAGTTTGTGGTTTTTAGTTTTGTGTGTGCTAGTGGGGTTTTTCTTTATTTAAAAACACCTCAATAGAGAAATGTCTACACAAGTCATAGTTTTAGAAGCTCAATTATAAGTTTTCACAAAATAATGAACAGAATCCTTGTACCTCAGGTGTCACATTGTCTTTGACTTATACGTTTTGGGGTTTATAAAAATAGAACTTTCCACAATGAAAGTTCAAAGTAAATAGCAAGTTAAAAAGGAAAACCTTGACTTTTTATAACCTTTGGTAAGAGATGTGTGATGCTTAGTAACCAGGTAGGTCATTTTTCACTGGCCTTTTTCCCCTCAGAAAACTGTCATTTTAAAAGATGTACATTTAAAAACAATCTCAGTTATTGTGAGTGCTGAAGCGAATATGAGAGTCCAGATATCTCTAAGATTCTGATTTCATTTCCTTTCAATATATACCCAGAAGTAGGATTTCTGAATCGTATGGTAGTTCTATTTTTAATTTTGAGGGCCCCATACTGTTTTCCATAATGGCTATACCAGTACATACAATTTTTATCTGTCAACTATGCCTCGCTAAAGCTGGGAGGGGGGAAATCTATGTCAATATCAGTTCAATATTGAAAAGTCATTTCATTCTCCAGAAAGATGAGAGTACACACACCGGGCAAGAGAGAATAAGCCACTTCCTCTATCACTGCATTGAGCAGAATGCAAAAAGTATGCATCCTAAAGGGAATTAACTGGATAGCAAGTATTTTATAGTGATTGCTTCATGTCTCTTCAGTTTGGCCCTCTGGGTCTCTTTTCCACCCTTTCTCAACCCAATCTGTTGCCCCAGGAGACTGGCCCGGAGTCAACAGGCTCCTTTGTCCTCTGGCTCCAGATTATGTTTGGCCAATCAGAGCACGAGCAGGGGAAGCTTGAAGGTGAAGGGGCACCATTTACTGCCACTGCATCCTCCCTACAGGAGTGTCACAGGCCAGGTGGACCCTCCACTAAAGGTCACGGTCCCTCATGAAGACTGCCCTCACTCCTTCAGGGATCACTTTCTCTTGCTTCCTAAAACCTGAGGGTGGTAACAGCTTTGTTATTAACCAGCCAGAGATATGCCGTCTCCTCTGTGGTTTCTCCGTGCCCTGCCCACACCTTTCAGAGTTCTCTTAATTTGAGTGTCCCTCCAACCCAGGACCCCAATTCAATGATGAAAATTTATAGGTTGTGATGCCTGTTGTAGAATCATAGCTTGTATAATAAGACATGCACACAAATATAACACATGTTAAAGCATTAAGGACCATATGAAAACAATTAAAGTGCCATAAGGTTTCAGAGAGTAATTACCTCTTCTTGGGCAATCAGAAAAGAGTTCATGGAAGACATTTAAATGGAACCTGGAAAAACAGCCAATGTTTCAGTAAGGAAAGGTGCATTTCAGGTGGTAGAAATAGTGCAAGCAAAGGAAACTGTGGTAGTATAGAATATATGATGAGAAACAAAGAATAGTAAAGAGATGCAAGCCAGAGGTGAGTTGAATTCAAATGTTGGAGCAGTTAGAAATTTGGTTGACACTTTAAAATCAGTGGTGAGTTTATAATTGTATCCTTACTGAGTATAAAACTATCATCAATATGTAAGCATTTGAAAAAAAGCTGAACTTCAGAAAAATTAGTTTGGTAGAGATTAAGAGGGAGACCTTCTGTGGAATTGTTCACACCTGTGCTAGGGTAATAAGTGTAAAAAAGTGGAGGTGTTGAGAAATGGACTGGAAGAGTTATGATTCTGTGGGACTTGAAAGCCAGTCACAAGGAGGTGCAACTTGGAGGAACATGTGAAAGATGATTCCAGATGGCAGATGGGAAGGACGGAAGTTCCATTAATGGTCATTTGGAAGTCATTAGAAGGAACGCTTTGTGAGAAGATGACAAGTTTACTTTTGATAAAAGCAGTTATAGTATCTGCCAGACCAACATTAAGATGAACTTGAGGAGCAGCTGGTCTCAAGTGTGGAGGTAGAGCCAGAATGTAGATTTGGGAAAGGTCAGAGAGGGGACCACTGAATCACAGGCAAGAAGGGAAACTTGGCTAAATGCTCATACGTAGGAAAAGGAAGGAATGAAGAAGATTAAGAAGCATTAACAGTTAAGTGTATTAATGTGTAGAAAAGATTTAGCGTAGTGCCTGGTCAGGAGTAAATGTTTAATGAGAAGTTGGCTATACTTAAAGCCACTTATTGAGTTAAGGGGAGTGTCAGGACATTGTATTATGGAAATCAAGAGGTTTTAAATAAAGATGGATATTGCTGTAGTTTCCAATGCTCTAGTTTTGAGATATGGAGATATTTGGAACATGTCTAGGAAGATAAAAATGGAGAAATATAGTCATCTCTCTGGTTGTTCCCAAATACTGACTTTGAGGTCAATATTTATCTTTTGCATCCCTTCCAATAAACTGTGGAAGGCTGTGACTCCTCTGCAATATTGCCAAAATTTGGGTTGTTTGTATTGCTTAAGAGAATAAGCCATGGAGTCAGACTGCCGGTGTTTAAACCCTGGCTTAGTTTTTTTTTACTAAATCTGACATTGGGCAAGTTGCATAAGCTTCCTTTTTCAATCTTTTCATCTGCAGAATAGGGTCCTGATGTTACCTCCCTAGCTGTTATGTAAATGATGCGAGTACTTTAAAAGCAACTTAGTTAATTAAGAACATGTTAGCTAGTGTTGTATTTGCTATTTGGTTCCTAGCTGTGTATTTCTGTTCTCTTCTCACTTTCTGCATCTGTTAACTCTCTTTGTAGCATGTTGCCCCACAATGAGTGTCATTGTAGTTGTCATAGCTGAAGTATTGATGCAAACCAAGGAAACAGCAACACAATGTAGCACAGAACAGGTAATCAGCTCAAATTTAAAGAGGCAGCTGACCTCAGGTTTCCGGGCCATCTCGGCTATAAGGAATTCCTAAGCCTTATCCATATCTCTCAGGACTTCTCCCACTGCTGAAGTCATCTTCCCAAATCTGTGCTATTCTCTATGTTCTGAGCTAAGAGACATGAGGCATAGAGAGGTTGAATAAACTGTCCAAGTTTTAAAAATAAATGCATGAAATGGAAAGTTGCCAGTTAGCATCAGAACCAAAGTCAGTTGTAGAGTATATAAAAATAGAATTTTCCATGCATTTTCAACGTACATTGTGATGACAAAGTATTATAACATCTACCAATCCTGAAAAATAGGTTGCCACAAGAGATCCATGAACCTACAAGTCTCTTCCCCCTTACTAAACAAACCTAAAAGTGTTTTAAAGTAAAAGACTGAGTGTAATATGAAACAGAGGTAGCAAATAGTTACTCTAATCTTCTGGATACCACTGTGTTTTGTTTGTATGTGTGATTTCATATGAATGCTTTTTAAGAGATAAATACCAGCCAGTTAGCCACAAACTCCACCATCCTCTATTGCTTGTAACCAGTCTGAATCACATGTTTTGTTTGTGAACTTCCAGAACCTGTGACCATCTGAGGTTGCAACTTAGTAGGCACCAAAGATAAGATGCATTTTGCCATTATTAGGTTTCATGTGTTCATGTTATTCAGGAGAACTGTCTCAAGTTCAAGCCTGGACAGTTTGAAGGACATTAAACATTCAGTTTGAGACTTTTTGTGGACAAGATGATGTCAGTGATGTTTTGTTCCCCTATGTCTCCACAGTTACTAGAAATGTTGTCATTTTCATTTATAGGTGTTGAGCCCAACTGATACGCCTCCAGGGAGAGAAGCATAAAAGCCTCTTGTTTTGTAGCCTACTAAGGAACCTGGGGTTTCAGCAAGCCCAATTGCTCATTTACCCCTATTCTTGTCAAAGGCATTTTCACAAACATCCACACACTACGTCTTCAGAGGGGAGTATTAACTAGTTTTAGTTTTCTAATTTCTGGCTCATTTAACATGGAAGAGTGAACATCCTAGCTTATTTTGTTTGTTTTTTGTTTTATTTTTTTAGAAAACTAAAACTGTAAAAGAAAGGCCTTAGGTGTTAATGTGCAAGCATGAATGATCAGTAGGATGCAAATACTCAGTTAATCACCAAGGAACCCCATTTGGGGTCTACATGGTTTTTATAGTAGCAATGAAGACTGGGGGATATTTGGGCATTAATTTTTCACATAAGATGTTAATGAGATGAACAATGAGTATTCTTTCATTTCTGAGTTTTAAAAGATTATCTGTGCCATAGTTCTATTTACCCTAAAAAAGGATTTTAGAATCCTAAAAACTTCTTAACAGCTGCTTTGTGTTTGATAGATTTGTTTAATAGGCGGCTAACAAGACAATTCAGCTCAGAAATACACTAATTTACAAGTATATGTTGCTCTGCAGTTTACAAAGCATTTTTGGGTATATTATCTCAGACTTCCCAGGAAGACAGATTATGAAGTGGAGATTAGCACGCAGGATGCTTACTGTGGTTTACTCTTAAGAGGAAGAGTGCTGAACTGGGCAGGGAGGATGGGCTGTAACGCAGTCACCATGGAGGCCTCAGCTAACCCCATGGGGAGCTCTGAAGCTGGCATAGCCCTTAAAGGAAGTCCTGAGTTGGGGTGAGGTGGCTTGGCTTTTATGTTTCTCTGTTGATCTGTCATTGCACGTGGGCTGCCCAGAGTCGTGGGGATGACCTTGGGAGAGGCAAGTCACTTTAGCTGAGGCAATTCCAACATCCCATAAATATTTAGGTATTTCCCCCTCCCCTCCCCAGCATATGTTTATACAAGCAACTGGTCATAGATGCCCCAGAGGAATCACTGCCATGTGGTGTTGGAGGGTCCTTCCTTCCAGGCACCTGGACTCTCCCCTTCAGTCAAAGGAATCATTCATAATGTTACAAGGCGCCTTATATGAAGAAATTGTTCTTTTTAAGTAGTCTTCCTGTGAAGGTTAGTTCTTAAATTAGGAAAACGCTAAAGGACACTCCACAAGGAGATGAAGTATCTGCTTCCTTCAGTTCACATGCATTGTTGACTTGGAGCACTGTTTCTGTCTGAGCACTCTTGCAATGTGAGTGTTAAGGTTGGCAAAAGACCTTAAGCATAGGAATGGGAATCAGACACCAATTCCAGGCCAAATGTGATATTTAAGAGCCTATTTGAAAGGCTAGCTTGTGAGAATGTATACTGCTGGAAGAAAATAGTTAAGCTTCCCAGTAATTATCTTTACTGAGAAGTAGAAATCATCCTGAAAAACAACCCAAAAAGATGGCATATCAACTTCCTTAAACTTTCAGAAGGTTTTTTGAGGTTGATTTGGACTTTACAAAGGCTCCAGCTGTGATACAGGCAGCTGCCTGGTAGAAGAATGTGGGCCACCTGCACAGCACATCAGACCTCCAACTTCCCGTCAGTTGTGTTGGTAACAGCTGTGAGGTGGGATGCACTTGGAGTAAATTTAAACAGCAATGACCCTTCAGAAAAACTGCGTCTCCCTTCACCAAGGCATTCAAAAGGCAAATGGGAAGGATCTAAAATAGTTCTCTTGTTTTATCAAACTAAACACACTTATGTATGTAACCATGATGAAAAACAATCACTCTTATGTTGTATCAAAGCCAGGATGTCCTAGAAAGTCACCAGAAGTTTTGGGGTTTTTTTGCTAGGAAGGTCAACATGTGTAGAAAATTTTTGTTAAGCAGTTACGTTGAAAATAGTGAGTGGTTCTGCTCTGAAGCTAAACAAGATTCTTCCTCTGAATAACAGACACCAAGAGGTCAGAACATTCCCTGGCTGCTTTTTAGTGATCCATTTGAGAGGACTCTTCAAAGAGACCTCTCAGCAGCTGGGGGTTCAGTTGGCTCCCTAGTCCCTAGAAAAGTGACCATATATGGTCCCCAAACCCCAACATGCCTTCAGTTTTGGAGGTCAGACCAGCTTCTGTTGGCAAATTTATGTTCTAAAACTTGATAAGTAGTCAGACTTGATGGGGAAAGTTATAGTGAAAATAAACATTT
Source organism: Daubentonia madagascariensis (assembly GCA_023783475.1). NCBI lineage: Eukaryota > Metazoa > Chordata > Mammalia > Primates > Daubentoniidae > Daubentonia > Daubentonia madagascariensis. The sequence continues at coordinate 6,236,847 of JAKFHU010001640.1, read as the reverse complement.
CTTTGTTATCTTGTCTCTCAGATATGAATTCCTTTCTATAGTCATAGTATCTGAAGATTGTTTTAGCCCCCAGCCCCCAGGTATGCTTACAAGTGAATAATATTCTGTGAATATTGTTGGAAAGAATAAAAATGACCTCATCATGAAATCTGGTACTGAAAATTAATTTTGATTCCCATGGGGTGGGGGTGTGTGTGTGTGTGTGGGAATGGTTAAGTTCTAGTCAATAGATAAGGAGAATATCTTGTATAGTCAAAATTACCCTTGAAAATTTTTAGGATATCCAGCACATCAAGTTTTCCCTCTAGTATTGGAACAATTTCTATTCCTTTTGTCAGATACCAGATGAAGTAGGTCACCAAAACAAGCAAACAGCTTATCTTTAAGTATTTGAATCATCTTTAAACATGAGGACGTTAGAAAAATTCACACCATGAGAAGGATGCAAGGTTGAGTCCAGACTAGGGAAAAGAAGATTCATGTCTCCCTTCTGCTCACTTCAGGTCTGCAAGGAGCAAAAGACTCAACACTATTTGTTAGACCTTAGTCTTATTTTAGTTACAGTTTTAAAGTTAGCTGCTATGCACATACAGACGAGTCACGTTGGTGTATGTGTTTGTGGTACATATGATCTGTGTATTAAGAACATTTGCATGTACACTTGGAAACACTGGTTATTTTCCACGTTTCCCTAAGGTTATTTTTTCTTCCATATGTTTGGCCTGAACACTGACAGAAACATCTCCAAAGTTTTCCCTATTAAACATGCAATTCTAAAGTTCTCCTCTACCAGAACAAGTTCAATACCGATGAGCAAGGGAACATGGTCCAGAGTCTGTCAGTCAGTTGGCACATTCCTCTATCCCTTGAGTTATCCTAACGAATGATTTCAAGACTTGTAAGTTGCATGTGGAAAAAAAAAAAGGGAAACAATTCAAAAGAGACTGGGAGAAAGTCAGGAATACTTTCAGATGTCACGTGAGAAGCCGAGATAGATTCTCTCCAGGAACCAACCGCTCAGCTTTGTTAGGAACACAATTGATCTTGTAAAGGTTAAAAAACCATCTTCTGTTGATATCTTTAACAAGGAGGAATAGTTAGAAGTTTCCTTAATTCGTGTTTAAGTCTTCTGTCATCAGTGTAAATACTTTGATTAAAGTAGCACTTGTGAGTAACTACAAACCTACTTACGCTTCCATGAGATTGAGTTTACCGCCCCTTCACCTCAACCACTATTACCTTTCCTGACCCCTGCAATATAACAGGGACAGATTTCAAGCAAAGCAAATCAAGAATTGGTTTTCATAAGATCTGAACCCTGAGGAGATGGTCAACCTTTCTTCTTTGAAGATGAAGATGAAGTCATAAACCATCTTCAGAATTTCTGGAGTCTGCCTGTAAAAAACCTGCAAGCTTTCTCTGGTGACTCACACAGCATAGTCAGCTCAGGAGTCACTGGGGAATGTAATAGGATGCATATTCCTGGGCCCAGTTCTCAAATTTTAATTCTGTAGTTGGTTGGTGGTAGGGTTCAGCTATTTGAATTTTGTAATCAGTTTCCCCAGGGATTCTGAAACAAAACTATTGCTCTATCCACTCCATCTAATCTCCCACTTTACTACCAGTAATTGGTGGTGGTGGGGTCTGAGCTAGCCACACTTGGGACACAGCTGTTTCTGTTACAAAGCTCTTTAAGTCCCTCAATTGTTATTTTAATAATACTTGCTTTCCTAAAGTTTCAGCCACTTATTAAATTTAACAAGTCTTTCCTGAGCACTTACTACGTGTAAGGTAGTTTTAGGTATCAAAGATTTAGCAGTGAAAAACACAAAAAATTGATACTATCAGGGAGTTTGTATTCTAGTGAAAAGAGGCAGAAGAAAGAACTTAAGTATTGAGAATGCCAGTTGTAACGAGCAGGGGCCAAAGCGTGAAGAGGTAGGGTTTTCATTTCTAACTGGGAAAACCGGGAAGCTCTTGCTGACAAGTTGGATCTCTGAACGAGCCAGCCTGTGGTAAGCTGGGAATTTTTGGTTCCTTTACACCTCACATTTTCTGCCAGAAGATATAAGCCAACACAAAAGAAAAAACAGCTGAGACATAAAGAAAGAACTCAATTCAGACCACCTTTTTTCAGACCCTGAATTCAGCCAGACCTCTATTTTTCAGTAAGGTAAGAGATTAGTAAGACATTTAGTGAGGCAAGCCATTAAATATATTCCTTCTCTTCTCAAGTAATAAATAAATTCTCTTCTCAAATACATTGGGTTTAGCCCTTTGCAACCCAAGATTCTAATACATAACTAAACCAATCACATTTGTTTTTTAAATATAGAATCTATTTTTTTCTCATTACATGAGACTCTTAAAGAAAATTTAGAAAATACAAAAAGGCAAAGAGAAAAATAAACCTTAGGGCATTGTCAGGGTGGGGACTCATAGCACAGGCTGAGAAAGAATTTTCAACACAAAGATAAGGATAGAAAGAAGTAAGTTTATCTTACTCTACCCCGAGAACAGAGGAGAAGGCTCACCACGCAAGAGAGAGAAAGAAAGAAAGAAGTACCGGCACGTAGGGCTTCGGCTTTTTATTGAGGGAAGAGAGGAGAAAATAAAGTTATTGCTGCCAGCTGCCAGCAAAAAGCAGCTGTGTCTGTTTTCCTTTTTTTCCTCCTCAGTGAGGCTCATCAGCCTCCTTGGAATCTGGTCTGGGAGAGTGGGAGCCGGGTGGGGGGAGCTTGCACCCCTGCTGTCTGCTCAGCGCTCTTCAAGGCTGTGAAAACAAACTTTTAGAAACAACAAGTTAGGCCGCAGGTGGTTCATCTTACAAGGGGCTGTTGTGTGTTGTGATCTTTCTTTTCAAAGGGGCAATTATGTGTTGTGAGTTTTATTAGATAGTTTCTGCAAGGCAGTCCTACCAGGCATCATTTTAATGATTTTGCTGAGTATTCTATAATATGGCTTACTTATTGAACCAAGCTCTATTCTTATGTATTTAAATCATGTATCATTGTTGCTGGCAATGAGTAGAAACGAAATTGTAAGAAACATTTTGAAACAAATTCTTTCCTATCCAGTATCACTTTCTTAGGATATATTTTTTGAAGTGAAATTATAGGCTCAAAGGGCATACACATACCTGTGGCTTTTGAAATGAAAGTGCCAATTTGCCCTCAAAATTAGGATTATTCCAGTTTGGGTCACCCCTAGTAGTAGCTGAAAGTGGTTATTTATTTACACATTCACCAATGCCAGGAAATAGAGAAAACATTTTAATATCTCTTTCCCTTGTCAAATCAGGAACATCATTTGTTTATTTTACATATATTTTTATTCCTAGTGAGATCGAACCTTTTCCACTGTAGTAAGATGTTAATGTCTTTCTTTTGTAAACTGCCAGTTTCTAACCCCTTTAAAATACTCAGATGTCTACATTTTCTGATTGATTTTTAATAATGCTTTGTATGTTTAAATGTTTTCCTTCATTAATGATAACAGTTCAAATTATAAGCCTTTTAATTCATCGAGCCCAGTACAATAGTAAGACTTTCATATTTCACTTGATTTTCCTACTCTAGTAATATGAACTATTATTATGGTTTTCTTTCAGTTGAACACCGTGGAAGATGCTCACTTAACAAAAAGTGAGATTGTAATTAAAAGGGATGCATCTCCTCACAAAGGTCACACAGCAAGTAAATGATAGAGCTGGAGTTTAAATCCTGGTCTGCTTGAGTCCAAACCTATGTTTAAGCACAACGCTAAGGTGTCTTTGATTATTATTTCCTCTATCCTGTAGTTCAGAGGTCGACAAACTATAACCAATTTTGCAAATAAAGTTTTATTGGAACATAGCCACGCTCCTTCATTTATTGCTGCTTTCACACAACAAGGTCAGATTTGAGTAGTTATGGCAGAGACCATATGGCTTGAGGATCCCTAAAATATTTACCATCTGGCCCTTTACAGAGAAAGTTTGCTGATCTTTGCAGTAGCTTCCACCCACTGGAGATTATATAAACATTGTATCTCCTGGATCTATGCTTCATCTCTCCATATCTTATTCTTTCCTCAAAATTTCTATCTACTGTTAAATTAAAAAAAAAAAAACCCTATTATCATGTTTTTCTTTAGCTATAAGCTGTGCAAGAATGTGACTCACTGCCTCAACTGATATTTTAATCCCAAAATGAACATTTTTTATTCCCAAAATATCCTATTCTTAGACTCCCTCTTGTTTCTTAGCCTCCTGTCTTGTTTTAATGGCACAGTATCTTTTTGCATGTCATTAAGAATAATATCTAACTTTGAGAAGATGTTATTTTGAATGAGATCTATTTCACTTGCAGAGATTGTTTCTGTCTTTTGGTTAGTTCTTGATATTTATAAATGAAGGTCTAGACTCATCATTTCTGGAAGCCATCATGAGGTTCTCTCAATGAACTCTCCTCTGGGTCTTAACAGTCATGATAATTCAGTGTATTTCTAAGCTGGATAGAGATCTTTCCTTTCATTCGATCATAACTGAATTTAATATGGCAAATAGACTTTTGTGTTTGTAGTATGAGATTGGGCCCTTCCTAACAGTCAAGGTAGGTAAAGCTTTGTTGTCTGTTTTTTCCTTCTTTGTGTTTAATAGGGATACATGTGTAGGATCATTTAAGCAAAAGAAATTATGCAAGAACTGCTTGTTTTCATAATCTTTAGGATTTTAGATGAAGCTCAATAGAACTTGTTAGAAAGATTCATCTGCTAAATAAGCTAAAGCAAACAGGCTGCAAACATGATGTACCAGTCAGTAACAAGAAAGGGCTCATCATATACTGTGCTGGTCAGATCATATTGAGAAAATCCATTGCCAATCTGGCACCACATTTTGAAAAGGATGCTAACAAGCCCCTCTACATCAAAAAGATGATAACCCTCATAGACAATAGTCTAGAAATAACATCATGTTATTGAGGATTATCTTCAAATTTTATATTGGCTTCCAGATAGAAGAGGGAGAAATATTATGAGTGGCTCTAATCAACAGGAAAAAAAATGTACATGATGGAAAGTTACAGGGAGGAATTATTCAGCTTAATAAAGGAATAAATATCCTTCTAACAACTAGAGACATCCAAAAACTGAATAGGTCCCCTTCTGAAAAATATTAGATCATTTTAGTTAAAAGCTTAATTTTGAGATTTGAATCACTAGTATTGTGCCCTGGGTCAAAAAACTAAATTTCTCTGAGTCATTGGTTCTTTATTTCAAAGTGATGATAATAATAGTTTTCATAATACAGTGTTGTTATGAAGATAAAATTATATTGCGATAGAATGTCCTTAAAACAGTGCACACCCAATAAATACTCCCTCTCCCACTCAATAAATGCAGTGAAGATGCCCTTAATGTGAAGCACGAGCTCCCCATCTCCCAGGGGCATTCAGATAGAATCTGTAGGTTCTCCTGCCTGAAATAGTGCATAAGAAATTCCAGCGTTAAATTGGAGGTTGGATTTGATTTTTTGGTCACATAAATTTTGATTATTACATATGTACTAACTTCGATTTGCATACCCTTCTGGTTTACTTATTCATCCCAATAAATATTTATTGATTGTCCCTTATGTAGCAGGACCATGCGAAATGCTGGAATTCCAGCTGATAAACAAGATAAAGATAAATCTTTGGTTTCATAGAGCTTATATTCCAGAAGGAGTAGGGGAAATAAGAAATAGACTTTAAAAAGCAAGAAAACAATGAATAGTTGTAAATGCTCTACTTCAAATTAAAGGAGGACAAAGTGAGAGAGTGTGACAGGGAAGACCTTCCTGAGGAGGTGGCATGTGCTAAGAATGACAAGCAGAGGCCGCCTTTGTGAGGAACACAGGATCGGAGCACTAGTGCTGGGTGTTCTCTGTGCATCTGTCATTTATTTGCACTGCAGAAGAGCTAGTACAAAGATCCCAAGATAGAAATAAGCTTGGAGAGTTCCAAGAATGGAAAGAAGACCAATGTGACCAGAACACAGAGGAAGAACAGGTGTGATACCACCAGTATCCATTGCTTCTTTTCTTCTGGGCACAAAGAGAAATTACATCTCTTGTTTCCTTTGTAGCTAAACAGAGACATCTGACTTATCTGTCCAATGAAATTCAAATAACCATAGTTTGTGTTGTTCCTTGATGGAGCAATAAAAAGCCATTTGTAATTCTCCAGTCTCCCTCCTTTCCTGTAACAGTGAACACGAAAGGCATCGTGTTCAGATGGCTCATTCATCAAGCAGGAAACAGCTGTCCGGGAGTCACCCATCCCAGAATGAAACTATACAGACAAGAAATACATTTCTCTCTTGTTAAGCCATTGAGATGGTGGAGTTGTTTGTTAAAGCAGCACAACCTAACTTATCCTGAATAAAGCAAGGGGTGACTAGTAATAGAGGATAAGGTTAGAGATGCAGTCACAGGCCAGTAACATTGGATTTCACAGGCCAGGATAAAGTGAGGATTTGTGACCAAATGTAACGAACAGCTGCTGGATAGAAGGCGAGTCACGTGACTTATCAGCTGCTGATTCATGACATTGCCATAACTCTCAAACTCCCAAATCCCAGTGTCTCAAAATTTGCAGAAGTCTTAGCTCCTTACCTTATATCAACAATGCAGTGCTTCCTGTACTACATTATGACATGAGAAAATCAACTAATTTTTTTTATGGATTGGATGGCAAAGAGAGAAAAGAAAGAAAATGACAGATAAAATAAGCCTTCCAAGGATATCTTTCTATATATTCTTGACCTCCTTAATCCTTTTTTCTCGCCTATAACCATTTTTATCTTTGTTTTGTTTTTGTTTTCTGGTTCTTGCAAAGTATTTTGCAAAATGTAGTTATCAAATAAAGAATAATTAATTTATAAATATTTGTTGTAATTTTCTTTTTCTATCTTTGAATTTCTTTTTCTATCTTTGAATTCCTTTTAAAGGAAGAAAAAATTGCCAAGTTTCAAATTTAATTAAATACGCACCTGTCTATGTTCTAAATCTGAGTCACAATTAGCAACATTTTGAAAGGAAGTAAGCCAAACAGCATATTTTTTTCCCAACAATAAAATCAATTTTATGTTGTGTATAAGGTCAGTGAATGCATGACCACATATTCAATAGTAGTTTTAAAATGTCTTTGTTGTGATGATACCACTGCCTGACATTTAATGATGATTCATTACTGACATATTCTAAGCAGACCTCCAAACACCTTACACATGCTCTCTCATTTAATTTTTGCAACAACATTATAAAGTAGATTTTATTGTCATGCCATTGTACAGAGAAGGAAATTCAAGAGAAGTTTATAAGTTGCCTAAGGCCATGCAGCTAAGTAGTCGGGCTGAGGTTGAATCAGGCAATTAAATAATTTATTTATTTTAAAGGATGGTCAAGTGGAGCAGTGGCAGCGGAGAAGTAACAAAGGAATCTGTAACTGGTTGTGATCGATTAGTTGTAAACACCACTGCACTCAGACCAGCCAATCAAAGCAATTGAACCAAGAATGCCATGTTGTTGCTCGGGTGAGGTGGCTCACACCTGTAATCCTAGCACTTTGGGAGGCCAAGGTGGGAGGATTGCTTGAGGCCAGGAGTTGAGACCAGCCTGGACAATAATGGGACCCCATCTCTACGGAAAATTAAAAGAAAAAAAAAATTAGCCGAGGTAGCAGTAAGCTATGATGGCGCCACTGCACTCTAGCCTGGGCAACAGAGCAAGACCCTGTCTCAAAAAAAAAAAAAATGCGGCATTGTTAATTATTATGAAAACTGTGTGATAACACAAGAAAACTAACAAGGAAAATATTTACTTGAAATAAAGAAGGTAATGTTACTTACAGAGTGACCACTGTGATTTGGAGAAGAATGTGGTAACATTTTCTCTGTCCTAAAATAGAAAGTTAGCTATGGTATTAGAGATAGATGTATTATATAGAATAAGTTATTTAATCTCTTTGAATCTCAACTTTCTTGATTAAACGGGGATTATAATACCTACCATATAGATTCCTGATGAAAATTGAATGAAATGATATGGTATCTAGCATATAGGGCAAATAGAATAATAAATATCAATTATCTGATTGAGTAAACTCTTTATTTCCTTTCCATCCCTCAGTGAGGTCTTGGGGATTAGTGGCACCTATCTGTAAATTGTTATATGAACCGGAGATAAAAGCTGCTGCATATGTACAATGTGCTAGTTCCTTCTGGAATTAAAAATAAATAAATAAATAAATGTCCTTTAATTTATTGCAGAGAAAAAGTCATAAGCAATAAAGGTAAATAATAGTAATTATTGGGAAAAATGAGAAATGGAAAGAAATAAATATAAGCAACTTTAACATGTTGCTAATATCAGGAATAGCTTACTAAGAACATGAACTTCGGCATCAAACGAGTTCACATTTGAACCCAGAATCCATCAGTTCTTACTTCTGTCACTCTGGACACCTTTCTTTACCCTTTTTAGGCTGAGTTTTCTCAAACATATACGGTAAAATTTAGATAAGTTTGTTGTAAGAATTAAATGAAAAATGAATATAAAATATTTAACATAGTGCTAGACTCTTAAGTGGTCAGATACTGATAATTATAATTATTACCTGATTCCCCACCATGCCTGGTAAGATGAATCATTAACCATCACTAAATAAATAAATCCCTTCTACTACTGGTCTTGGAATATATTACACACAGTGATCCATTTGAGAAGTAGCAAGGTGGACAATCAGAAACTATCAACTCCTACGGCCCATGTCCCTCGATTTTCAATTCTCCTTATACTTCAGTTACAACCACTCTGAAAGGTGACTGTCTCTCTTCTTACAGTGCCCCAACTGAATATGGCTGTACCTACTGACTTTTGTACATGCTGTATCCTATCCTTTGGTACTATTCTCTGATTAAAATCTATCCATCCTTTTTGAGTACAAATAGGAACTTGATAGGTAAATAGATGATAGATAGATACATGCATACATACATATAGTTGTAGAGTAGATATAGACATAGATATTTATGTAGATATGGCTATATGTATAGACGTAGATGTAGATCTATGAGAGATATAGATATGGATATCATATACATAGATATAGACATATGGGTGTTGATATATAGAAATACACATATAGACATAGATAAAAAGAGCTGTTGAAGGCAAGGATGTTGTGTGAATGCAAGCACAGCTCTTTTTGGTCTGGAGAAAATATGTTTTAGAAATAATTTCTTACAACAAGGCAGAGATCTCAATAAAACTCATTATGCTGATTTTAAAGAAAAATTCCCCAAATCAAAGAATGTGGTGATGAAAAGCCTCATAGTGAGATTTTTCTAAACTTTCAGCTTTAAAAAAAAAATCTACTAAATAGGAATAATATCACTCCCAAAACCTAAAAAAACTATTAACTGTTAGAAAAGATTGATTAAAAGAATCAACAATAAGCCAAAATCAAAATGTATTAACTCTGGTCATTGTCTGCAAGTCTCTACAGAGGTACATATCCTCATGCTTGAACCTTCAGCTCTTTCCCAAATAAATCATAATTTAAAAAGCTAAAGTGACAGATGTCTTATTCTAATCCACATTCCTGATATTAGGATGATGTATTACGTGCCTTTTAAACAAAAGAATCTAGAAAGGAACAAATGCTACACAAAAGCCTGATGAAGAATTGAGCTCCAAATCACTATCATGGAATAAGAACTTGAAATGTTAATTCCAATATTAGCCATAAGTCTTTGGATAAAATTACAAAATGTACAGCAATAAATGACCTTACTCTTGTCTAGTAATTAAACTTCTTTATCATTTAGACACAGTGGTTTGGATTTAGAAGGACATAGTAGTTTTAATAAAATATGGGTTCTAGAATTGTGTTTGGAAACACATAGAAAAGAATGTGTTTCAAAAACGATTTCTCTCTTAGGTAGTCTTTTATATTTTGAAAGAGTTTGAAGAATAACCTCTCTATCAATAACAACGTTTGGTAACAAAGTACAGAAACTCACTCTGGCTCATTGAAACTAAAGGGAATCTTTTGGACTATGAGGAAACAAGGAAGCTGTCTGTGAGGGCCGGAATAACAGCAGGACAGGGACATTCTCTTCCAGAAGTAGATTGGATGGGCAACTACATCTGGAAAAGACCTCCAACCATTTCTGAATTTTCTGTTCATTGTTCATTCCAGGGACGAGCATCTAATAACTGCAGCTTGTGTCACATGCCCACCTTGGCCTTACCAGAAAAGGAGGAAGGATGGAGTGCTAGAACTCTCTTTGTAGCCAGGCACTTACTTGTGCCAGCCCACTCTCCAAAGAGGGAGGGTGTGTTTTCCTTTAAATAAAGCCAGGCTGCTGTTAGGAAGGGAAATAGACGCTAGGCTACCTGAAAACAAATGTTTATTTTATCTTCACCATAGTTCTTTCTGAATAGCCCTCTAAGTAAGGCAAGACAATTACTACTGTCTACTGTACATGGTAATGGAGGTTCCTTGAGATTAGCAGCCTATCCAAGTTCACAGGGCTGAGTAAGGAAAGGAGACAAGTCTAGAGACCACAGTCTTGCTTTCTTTTCCAGTAATTTTCCTACTACATCCTTCTGAAAAAAGGTACTAATTTATTACTTGGTTTCTCTCAACTACAAATCATCCTATTTTTCCTTTTTCTCCTAAATCATTTAGTGGATAACAAGCAACAGAAAAAGTCTGTGTATCACTGTCAAATCACCTTTTGGACAATATCACCCTGCCATGTTTCTGTCAAAATGAATCCGCAACATTGACAGGAGAAAAAACATATAGAGGAAAAGTCCTCATTGTTCATTCAGGGACAGACTCAGCTGGAAGGAACCTTGGGAGGTGGCATCCCCCGTGCAAGACTGGGTATAATTAGGAGATGCCAGATTCCTCCCTGTGTTCCTGGGCACTTCTGCACTCCCTTAAAAGAGCAATTTCGCTTTGTCCCTGTCCCAGCTTTCATTCCACCCCTGCAGTTCACATCCATGGTGAGCCCTGATACAATTTTATATTGTATGTGTGGACAGTGTCTGCGACATATTGACTTTGCCTAAGATATGGGGACCTGAGGCTCTTTCTTCTAAACATGGGGGAACAAGCTGTGCTGGTGTGTACTGACATGGAATGAAAGGACTTCAGAAGCTGTTGATAGCATTTCCTGAAAATCAGGGGAATGAAGCTTGAGTTGATATGTTTAAAATTCTTTTTATAGCTGATAAGGATGTGCTCTGTAGAATGTAGAGCCCAGAAAAGTCTATCATATAACACCTACTCACTCAGCGCTTTGGTGGGTAGGGGGGAATATCTCCCTCTTTCCCTACCTAGCTCTGTAATTGAATTTCCAGGGCTTACTAGTTCCCAGCAGTACAGGGGGAAAGGTGTGGACTATAATGTATGCTAACTATTATGCTTACCATCAGCCCATCTGTCAAGTGGTGCTACGTGGCGTCTGATAGGAAGGCTAGCGCTTACTTTCAGGAGTACATGCCCACGAGTTCTTGTTCTTTTTTTTAATCTCAGATGTACCTGGTCTCAGAAAGTTCCGATGTCTATGTGCCTCTACTTGACAAAATCCCACCAGGATCCCAATGATAAGGCAAAGGAAGGAGCAAAAGAGTATGTTTTCTGAAAACGCTTTGAGAGTCACCATTTGGTATCCAGCCGTAGACAAGACCCTCTAGGGATAAGTTTCTGACCTGAGGGGTAAAGATAGGAAATTGTCATAAATATAGAGAGCTGCAGAGTGAATATTTCTGATCTAGAGGGAAAAATGAGAATTTAGAATTCACAGCCTGAGTAGATCTGGGTTGATTTGCAAAATATTTGGCCTAGGACCCTTTTAGGCTCACCAGTCTACATACTGGCTCTTCCCCCACAGATTCACCTTGACCCCTTACCGACTCCACGTAAGTGAGTCCTTGAAAGTTATTTAACAAATTACTTAGAACTGGGGAACGGGGAACCAGAGCCATGTGTCATCCTGATAATTTGCTATATAGCCTCTGTGACACTTCTTTATTGGTGGGTTTTATTTTAAATGTATATAAAGCAAGATTCACTTTTTGTAGGGTACAATTCCATGGGTTTCGACTAATGCTTAGAATCACGTATCCACCACAGCCACAATATGGAAAATTCACCTCACAGATTCCCTTGTGTTTATCTTTTATAGTCTATCCTTCCCTGTACCATCGCCCTTGGCAAGCACTAATCTGTTTTCCATCCCTATAGTTTTTTCTTTACAAGAACGGCCCATAAACGGAACCACACATGTGTGGACTTTTAAGTCAAGCTGCTTTTACCTAGCGTACAATACATTTGATATTCATCCATGTCGTTGCACGTATCAATACCTTGTTCCTTTTTATCACTGAGCAGTAGTCCATTGCATGGAGGTATCACATTATCTGCCCATTCTTCAGTTCACAGATAGTCTCCAGTTTTTAGAGATTATGAAAAAGTACTATAGACATTTCTGTATAGGTTTTTTGTGAGCATAGGTTTTCACTTCACTTCAATAAATATCTAGGATGAGAATTTCTGGGTCAAAAGGCAAGTGTATGTTTAACACTATAAGAAACTGCCAAAATGTTTTCCAAAGTGAATGTGGCTGTATTATTCTATATTCCCACCAGCAATGAATGAGTGCTCCAAATGCTCCGCGTCTTAAGTGTCAGGGTTTTGTTTTGTTTTGTTCCATTTTATTAGGTGTGGAGTAGTAACTCATTGTGGTTTTAATTTGCATTTTTCTTGTCCCTAATGATGCTGAGTGGCTTTTCATGTGCTTATTTGCCATCCTTATATTTTCTCTAGTGAAATATTTGTTCAAGTATTTTGCCCGTTTCCTAATTGAATTGTTTGCTTTCTTACTGTTGGATTTTGAAAGTTCTTTAGACATTTTGCATTTAAGGTCTTTATCAGGTATGAGTTTTGCAAATATTTTCTCCTAATCTGTGGCTTGCCTTTTAGTTCTCTTAACTTTTCTTTTGGGGAGACGTCCAATTAATTTTGGTGAAGTCCAATTTATACATTTTTAAATTATTTTAGAAATCATGCTTTTGGTGTCATACCTAAGAAATCTTTGCATAGCTTAAGGTCATAGCAATTTTCTCCTATGATTTTTTTCTAGAATTGTTGTGGTATTAGGTTTCATATGCAAATCTATGATCTATTTTGAGTTAATTTTTGTATAGAGTGCAAGATATGGATGAAGATTCACTTTATTTTGCACAGTCCAGCATAATTTGTTAAAAAAAACTATCCTGCCTCTACCTGGCTTTGCACCTTTAAAAATCAATCAACCATACTGTGTAGGTCTATTTCTGGACTTTCTAATCTCTTCTACTGCTCTATCTGTCTATCCTTTCTCTAATATCATACCCTATACTCTTACCATTTGGCAATTTTCTGCATGTATATTATACTTAATTGGAAAGTCAAATGTAATTTTTTCCCTAAAAATCCATTTTTTCTATCACTTTTACTGCAATTATTTTTTGAGTACTTTACTCTCTTTGTTCACTGTTTCCCCCCTTCTTTTTTGTTTTGGCTGAGTACAGGGGACTTTATCGATAGTACATAAAAAGGTGGGGCTTCCTAGGCCCCTCCCATTCTTCAGGGGGTCCAGCATGGAAACTGTGTTGAGGAGGGGAGATGCTCAGTGTGGTGGGGGACTGAGCGGGCAAGGACACCCCAGCAGCTGAGGGCCTCTCTCCTCCTCCCATGCTCTGGCTGGGGCTGGTGATCCGGGAGCTCTTATTCCTTGGAGGCCATGTGTGTGGACCATAAGGTCCGCCACCCTGTTGCTGTAGCCAAATTCATTGTCATACCAGAAAATGAGCTTGACAAAGTGGTGGGTGAAGGCAATGCCAGCCCCTGCATCAAAGGGGGATGCAAACAGTGGATGTCACTGTTAATGTCGGAGGAGACAACCTGGGGCTCAGAGCAGCCCAGGATGCCCTTGAGGAGACCTCTGAAGCCTGCTCCACCACCTTCTTGATGCCATCATATTTAGCAGGTTTCTCCAGATGGCAGGTCAGGTCCACAACCGACATGTTAGCAGTGGGGACACAGAAGACCATGTCTGTGAGTTTCCCATTCAGCTTGAGGATGGCCTTGCCCACAGCTTTGGCAGTGCCAGTTGAGAAAGGGGTGATGTTCTGAAAAGCCCTGCAGCTGTCATGCCACAGCTTCCCAGAGGGGCCATGCACGGTCTTCTGAGTGCAGTGATGGCATGTACTGTGGTCATGGGTCCCTCCACAATGCCAAAGTTGTCATGGATGACTGTGGCCTGGGGGCTGAGCAGTTGGTGGTACAGGAGGCATTGCTGACAATGGTGAGGTTGTTTCCATATTTCTCGTGGTTTATGCCCATCACAAACATGGGGCATCAGCAGAGGGAGCAGAGATGATGGCTCCTCCCATCTAGGTGAGCCCCAGCCTTCTCCAAGGTGGGGAAGACACCAGTGGACTCCACAACGTAATCAGCACCCACTTTGCCCCATTTGATTTTGGTGGGATCTCGTTTCTGGAAGGTGGTTATGGGATGTCAATTCATGACAAGCTTCCCGTTCTCAGCCTTGACTGTGCCATGGAACTTGCCCTTTGTGGAATCACACTGGGACATGTCGACCGTGCAGTTGAGGTCAATGAAGGGGTCATGAATGGTGAGAATATCCACTTTGCCAGAGTTAAAAGCAGCCCTGGTGACCAGGGCCCAATACAGCCAAATCCATTTACTGCGGCCTTCACTTTCACCATGGTGTCTCAGGGACATGGCTGGTGCTGCACAAGAAGATGCAGCTATCGAACAGGAGGAGCAGAGAGTGTTCACTGTTTCCTTAATTTTTACTTTCAAAATTCATAAGCCAATCAGTCTGGAAAAGCCACATCCTGTATAATTCTATTCATATAATATTGTGGACAAGGCAAAAACGTATCAGTAAACAGATCTGTAAACAGTAAAGAGATCAGAAGTTGCTAGGGGTTAGAGGTAGGGATGATGGAATAGGTAAAGCACAGTTGACTTTTTTTTTTTAGGGAGCTGAAATTATTCTGTATGATGCTGAAATGGTGAACACATGACACTATGTGTTTGTCAAAAACCCACAGAACTTTATAGCACAAAGAGTGATGCCTAATTTATGCAAATTGAAAATAAAGCATTTAAGAGATCAGGTGATTCCAAGGTGGAAAACAGACTGTGACAAATAAATCTAACTGTGTTGTGAAATATGAAACAAATTCCCTGAAGGAGCTGGGAGGAAAATGTTTTGATCTAAGTAACTTTGGAAATGAGTGGGGTCTGTAAGACTAAAGACAAAAAGAATTTCACGTTAGAACTCCAGTTGGTAAAGGTGTTTCCCACGGAGGTAGGAGTTAATACTTCTGAAACCACTATACATGTCTGGAATTGAATGATTAGGTAAACAAAGGGCAGATGGGTTTCTCACTGTTAGAGTGGGAAGTTACAGAAAAACAAGGAAAAGACGAGAATGATCTATGTGGTGATAGGTTAGAATTGGAGCCATTAGCATGAACTCACATTTAGCTGAATATAGATATAGATGGTCACATACAGAAATATTTACAGATATGTGTATATGCACAGATTAGTACATACACGTGTATCTCCTTGCTCTGTCCGCAGAAAGGGCCTGGAATCGACAACGTCCTTGCAGCAATGAGCACATCTAGCGCCCAGAAGTTGTTTTCTAATTCCATTCTCAAATAAAAGGACCCAGGGCTTCTTAGGAAAATGGCCAATTCTAGGACTGGAATAGGAAATACACAAAATGAGCCTGGAAGAGTCTTTGATGCCATAAAGTAAGGACATACTCAAATTAAAAAAAAAATAGACAAACAAAAACCATATTGATGGAGTAAGTCAGAGACATAGGAGCCAAATGAAAGAACTCCCAATGGCCAAAGCTAAAAAATTTAAGCAACAAAACAAAGTCATATTGGATCACAACCTAAAATATAAAATTAAAATGCATGATATATGCTGGTATAAATGAGGGATTGAAAAAACTAATACATGGGGAAGAATAGGCAAATCTGTACAGAAGAATTCTAAATAATGTGTTTGCCCTTAAGAAGGTAAAACTAAATGCGAGCTGAACACAGTGACTTTCTTCTAAAGAGTACACTATGGAAAGGAGGGAAAAAAGAGTCATTTTATAGTGGAGAAATCATACAAATACTGCCTCAGCCAGGTGATCAAGGTTAACAACAACAGTGATGAGTTATGTTGATAGTATGCACGCCAGATATAATGTGATAAGACGGGCACTTCACCTCTTGGGTCTTCCTTCCAGGACATAATAAGCCTGGTCTAATTGTGAGAAAAACATCACATGAACCCCAGCTGAGGGATAGTCTAAAAAATACCTGACCAATATGCTCCAAAACTATCAGGGTTATCAAAAACAAGGAAAATCTGAGAAACTGTCACAGCCAAAAGGAGCCTAAGGAGATACGATGGCTAAATAAAATGTAGGATCCTGAAACAAAATTTTTGTTTAGCCTATAGTGTAGGCTCTATGGCAAACTCCCTATACTCCCTATACTATCTTTGTGAATTTCTATAAATCTAAACCTAGTCTAAAACAAAAAGTTTATTTTAAAAGTGAAAAAAAAAAATGACAAGCCTTTCTACCTCAATCACAACTATGAGATTCCAAAGGGGCTTCATTTTCCTTCAGCAATCTAAAATATCTGAAATTATTTGCTTGGAAAGATTATGAAGCTAGGTCTCATCTCAGGGGCAATAGTGCCACATTTTCCACAGGCTCGAGTAAAGGGGTAGTGGTGTGCTACGCTTGCATAACCTCGGTGCATGGAGTAAAGATGGTCACTTTTTTTTTTTTTTTGGCTATTCCTCTTGAATCTGCATTATCCCTACTGACTTGATTGACCAATAGAATGTGGCAAAAGTGACGTTCTAGCTCTTTTGAGGACATGGCTTGTTAAAATCTTGCAGCTTCTGCTGGAATCCCTTAGAATAGATAGATAGTCTAAGGACATTGATTTAGGGAATGGAACCTCCTTGCTGTGAGAAGCCCAAGACCCGGGGTGAGACCAGGTGTAAGTGCTCAGTCAGTAGCCTTGGTCAAGCTCCCCACCATAGCCAGCAAGCCCAGACACCTTTCTGAGCCAGCTGGGACCTCCATCTGAATTGAGGCTTGAATCTAAGGTGACTCCTGTCCTGGTCACCATCTAATGGCAACTGCGTATGAGAATCTGGGTGGGAACTGCCCTGCTGAACCCAATCCATTCACAGAACTATGAAGATTAATAATAAATGGTGGTTTTAAGGCACTGAGATTTAGGATGATTTATTACATAGCAATAGATATCCAAAACACTCTATTAAATACTGCAGCTTCAAACCAAATTTTCTAAGAGCATTTCATGTACAAACAAATACAAAAAAGCAAACATTTACTATGTGACTCCTATTTGCAAGGCATGGTTCACAACCTGTAACTCCAAGCCTTAGTGCTATCACCTGCAAAAAGAAAACATCTTTCAAGTAACCATTGTGAAATATTTCAAAGGAGCCACCAGCAGTAAGATTTATGTCTTCTTTTTAAAGATTATGTCTTTTAGAAGACTACTTACCCCTTCTCAATTAGATAATTCTGAAATGCACTCAAAATGGAAAAGTGTTGCTTAATAAAATGATTTTATAGATAACTTTTCTTTTAAATTGCTTTGTGTTTTTTTAATAAGAGAGAAATAAAATCATATGAAATTTATGCCAATAACCCAAAGGAAGAGGTGAGATGACCTATGGACATAACCTTGGGAAGGGGTGATAAACCAGCAAGGAGACAAATTTCTTAGCTCTATCCCAGGTAAACTCATAGCCAAGTATTTAGGGAAGCATGCAGGACAGTGATTAAAAATTCCTGTCACTGGAGTAGATGTCCAGTTCTGCTGCTCACCAGATTTGTGACCTAAGGGCTGTAAGCTGTCAGAGAATCACTTGTAAAATGCAAGTGTAATAGCACTTGCCTTAGAGACTTGTTGGGGGTTAAAATGTGATTAAGCTTTTAAAGTGCTTAGCATAGTCTGCTATGTACTAAGCGGTGGTAAACACTGACTTCTAATTTTAATAATAAGTTGTGAACAAAATGACCTTGAATCTCTCCATCAGGCTCCATGTCCAGGCTTCTCCTATTCCCTCCTTTTTAAGAAAGACACCAGTGCCCACAAATGCAATTTCAGTTCACTGAGAGTGAGGATAATTCCTCTGACCCCTCTGCCTTCAGAAACCATAATCCCGGTCAGAGCAGTGAGTCGGATAAACATCTGTAGGCCTCTGTGATCCTGGGCATGTCATTTAACCCATCTGTGTCTCGTTTTTTTCATCTGTAAAATAGAGATAATATAGTACCTGTCATATAAGGCAAATATTAGGATCAAATGAGATAATACACATAAAGGGCCTAAAGCAGTGTCTAGCACATAGAAAGCATTCATTTTGTCATTATGATGTTTTGACAGTTTTTATCAGTGTAAAAATTCTCATTGAGCATATAATTAGCAACCTGGTGTTCTGATATTTTTGCCACTGGTCTTTTCCCTAATCATTTGTTCTTTCAGAAAGTGGACATGGGTATAACAAGATGAAAAAACTATTAATATGGTAACAGAGGGCACTGAAAGTATCTAAGAGGAAATATTGCTTTATTTGTAAAGTTATTTTAACAACCACATGGATTGTGCTGCTATAAACAGTGCAGATGTCTTTGAGCCCATTCTTCTAAGTGAAGTATCACAAGAATGGAAAAACAAGCACCACATGTACTCACCATTAAATTGGTACTAATTGGTCAACACTTACGTGCACATATGAATGTAACATTCATCGGGTGTCAGGGCAGGTGGGAGGGGGGAGGAGGGGATGGGTAAATTCACACCTAATGGGTGCGGTGCGCACTGCTGGGGGATGGGCACGCTGTAGCCCTGACTCAGGTGGTGCAAAGGCACTATATGTAATCAAAGCGTTTGTACCCCTGTAATATTCTGAAATAAATAAACCACATGGAGTGATGGGTGAAATATTGAGAACCTGGCTAACAGATCTCAAACAACAAGATGAGATGGTTAATGCCTTAAGAGATTATAAAGAATGTCCCTAAAAGGGAAGAGGTGAGAAATAGGAAGGTCCAGGAAGGGAAGAAAGAACAAAATCTTGATTGTCTGATGGTGTATGAGACTCTGTGGGATGGGAACCAGTACAGGGAAGATGAGACTGTTCTGAGAAAAAGCATATTCACTTTTAAGTGGTTTGCTTTGTTGAAAGCCGCTCCTTTACCCATCAGCCCCACCCCCGTCATGAGAAAGTCTATTTTACTCATGAATATGTAGGACCTACAGGACTTTTTATGTATGGACATGAAGAAAGTGAATCTCCTGGCTGGGGTGACGGGTTGTGGGCATAAAAGGATGCACACGTAGAAACAGGAATTCCAGAAGCAGGGGATCACTCTGCCTCACTCCTTCCCCAATGCAGAATGTGCAGAAAACATTGAGAGTCTTCAAAATGTCCACAGGGCATGGGGAGGAAGACTCACGCCATTGTGAACTCACCATTGTGTCTCTGCGCCCAGGCTAGGAACTGACATTTTTAAAAAGTGAGTGAAGGAGTGAAGGAGTGAATGAATGAATGAGATCATGGCTGACATCCAGGTCACATGTGTCTCAGGCACCATATATGTAAGGAGCATTTACTTGCACACTGTTTAGGCATCACTCATAGTTCCCCGGTTGGTGTCTGTAGCTGCATGAGAATGTCAGTGGATTGAAACAGACTGATTGTACGTGCGTTGTACCCAAACGCTATTCATTCAATGCACTATTCTTAAATCCTTACTATCGATAATGCACTGCTCCAGGTAGACAGTGTCTTTGCCTTTGTGGATCTTTCATGTTAGGCAGATGAAGCAGAACATAAACATGTAACAAAATTATTTCATATGGCATATGAAGGACATTAAACAGTGCATTTGATTAGGGGGCATCTTGTCAGGGAGTTGTATAGGAAAACCACTTAGCGAAGGTGGTCAGAAAATTCCTCTCTGAAAAGAGTTTTGGGTTGGAGTATGAACGATGAGAAAGAATTAGACACAGGATAATTTGGGGGTGAAGCCTTCTGTACAGAGGACTGTGATAAGGGTGAGGTGGATGAATAAGAACAAGATGCGTGTGCTGGGTTGAACGGGAGATGCCTGAACAAGATGCGGGTGGAGAGAGGGGTCAGTAAAGACGTGGATTTTATTCTGCGAGCAATGAAAAGCCTTTGGAGAGCTTTAAACGTGGGAGTGACATGATCTCATTATAAGAGTATCTGTTTGACAATAAACAATGTCTGTCTCCTCTATTATCTCCTTTGACCATCACCACAAACCTGAACTCTAAGCTTCAGTGCTTTGTCTTACACAACTGTAACGGGTGCTCAGAGAAAACATCTGCCCTATCCAAGGTCATTTGGGTAAAAGGGAAAATTGAGAATTTTACAGGATGGCCCAGCAAGAACTGGCTGCCTTTCAACTGGAGCTCTCTTTGTTTAACAACTGATGGAAGGGAAAAGGGGCCTTTCTACAATTGCTGCTAAAAGACACAATGTGGCAGAGTGATTTTTTTCAATATGCTTTGCAAAGTAAGCTAAAACTCATCTGTCAAATAAGCACAAGTACAATGCTTTTTAAAATTTTTCTCCCGTCTTTTACCTTAGTCTCTGCTGAGTGTGCGTATGCACCATCCATGCCAACCTCTAAGGCGTTAGCTGATGATCTGCAATCTGGGGAAGAGGGTCAAGACGGGGATTAGAGTTGAAGGAATGCTCAGGGGGTGCAGGAGATAGGAGAGAGGGGCTATCCACGCAGCGGGTCTCGGACAGCCTGACTCGACGACAGCACAGCTGCGTATAAAGGATTTGGCTGTCGAGCCCTTTGTGAAATCAAGCTACACACCTTGATGAAACATCTACTGGTTTTTAGAGCAGTACAAATCAATATTTTTCAAGTTAGTTTCAATATGACTGATTTATATTTTTTTGTTTATGTAAACTTCACTTCTGTGATAATATAGTGTATGTGTTTTAAATATTTCATTACATTTGTACTGTTTTATGGAATTTTCAATGTAACACTCTGAATTGTATATGAACTCTGTAAAGAAACCTTTACCTAGTTTATTTTATAAAGCATAGTTGGTCTTCCTCATAATTCAGGGTTTGATAATTTATTCCAAAACATATATTGAAAGCAAACACAATAAAAACACTCTCTAATGCATGATAGCATTAAAACACTAAAGATATTTTGATTAAAAAAATCAATTAACTAAATAGAAGAGCAGATCTCAATAAGGTTGGGAAAAGGTCACATGCCCTTGTTCTTACCTGCTTCTCCCGCACAACCTCATTCCATTCAATTTTCAATAAACAGATATTTTTTAACTTTCTTTTGGGCACCAAGCAATATGTCAGGTGGTGTGTAGACACTGGTGAGTAAAACAGACAGTGATCCTATGGGGACAAAGGGCAATATATAGACAATGAACAAAAAGACTTATAAATAAATAAATGAACATACCATTGTAAGTTGTGATCAGTACTAAATGTAGTGACAGAAAACAGCAACGCCAGAATGAGGGGATGGCATACACCGTTGTCTCCCACATATCCAATTTCCCTTCTTTCTTTAGCAATAACACTACAGTTGTTTCTGTTGTCGTTTTGGGGGAGGGCTGATGGTGGTGGTGGTGACAATGTACCCTGCTTAACTACATTTCCCAGATCCTTTTCAACTAGGCATGGCCTGTAACACAGATCTGAGAAAGAGATGGAGACCATACCCTCCATCCTAAGGGGACCATACCCTCAGTAGTACTCTTCTTTCATCAGGAACATGGACAAAATTCTGGAGTAGAGAATGGTCATCTTGTGACCATGAGGCAAGCCCCATGAGTGAGGAATCTAAAGACAAAAGGAATCCGGGTCCCTAACCCCAGGCTTCTTGTTAAATGAGAAAAAAGTGTACACCAAATTTATTTTAAAATATGTATTAGTCAGATTTTCAGTTACCCTCGGGCAAATGCAATTCCTAATTAAGGATGGGGAGTGAGTACAGAAAGCTCGCTTAGAAAAAGAGGTAGAAGGGTTGGAATAGAATTAAGCATAGAAGTACCAACAAGTATCTGAAGTTGTTTGGTTATGTCTATAGACAAACCAAATGCTTAAGCAAAATAAACTGAAATTTAACCCCCCCCACAATCCCCACACTTTTAGATTTTTAATTTAAAAAATTGGGTATTTGGCGCACATCCATATTCACACAATACTTTTAGTCACTTACATCCCTTCGCTTCTGCAAGCCTACACATTTAATGAGCAGAATAGAAATATCCATTCCTTAGGCTAAGGTTTCATTTCTACCTTGGACTAAAATAGTAGTTCTTGGCTTTGGTTTGCAATATTAGAGATCTGGGAGATTTTGAAATAATACTCAGCTCCAGGCCTCACCCAAGACCAAATGAACCTTAGAGATTCTGATTCAGTAATTCCCTGGGAGGAGCCTGAGCACTGGTGGTGTTAAAAAGCCCCTCAGGTGATTCCAATATACAGCCAGTATTAAGAACCACTGACCTGAAAGAATAAACTTAAATCTGGCCATCAACATGCCTGAATCACCTGAACAAAAAGTACAATAAAGTGCATAATGTAGTGGCTAAGAACTTCCTCTATTTCTTCAGAAAGAAAATCTCCACTCAAGTTTTAACTTCACCAGTTAATGATTGGGTGATCACGAGCAAATTATCCAATCTTCTAAGCCTCTTTTTTCTCATTGAAGACTACATAAAGCAGTAGATGCCATGCACTTACCAGGATAACATGCATATTATTTGTGGAAAGTTATGCTAGCTGAATTCCCAATTGCTATTTGCAAGTTAGCATGGGACCCAAATATTAAGAACATGTGATATAATTTATGTAAGTACAATGAAATTTCCACATCTAACACAGTCACCCAAAAAAGATTGAATTTTCATGATTTAGAAGATATTTTGAGCATGAATCCACTTAAAATGTAGACATTGTAACAGGCAAAAAGTCACTTTTTGAGTCCCATGGAGACACTCTAAGACAACAGCACCCAGGGCGTGTGAAACCGAACCCATTGACCCATTGAGAAATTTTTGTAAATGCATTTGGAGGAGACAAGTCATATTTACTAAGATGCTATTAAAAAATAAAAACAAATTTCAAAGACAGTGATTTCAAATATGAGCCTCCAATAAAAATGAAATCGCTGGGCAGGCCCACCTAGTTGCAGGCCCTGATTTGCAAACTAGCAGCTCTTTGCAAGACAAGTCTGTGTAGCAGCTCCGCAGTGGGCGGCAGAAGGAATGTTATTTACTTAACCTTGGGTAACAGTTTTTCAGAGCAACCCTAAGGAAGCCAGAAAGTAAAATTTCTTCATTATGATAATAGTATCACGGTCTTAGAGTCAGAACAAATGCTTAAGATCATCTACCCTGACCTGTTTGTTTTAAAGATTTAAAATCTATAGCCCATATGTTAAATGCATTAGTTATCACATTCTAGAGAGTTGATGGAGGGCAATTACAAGCCCCTAAGTTCGCTAAAGTCAATTTCTAGCACTTTATATTTCTCTTAGAGCTGTGCTGATTGATATGGCAGCCACGAGCCACATGTGGCTTTTGAACTCTTGAAATGTGACTAGTTAGAGTTGAGATGTGCTGCAAGTGTAACATGCACATCAGATTTCAGAGACTCAGCATGAGAAAAATAAGGCATAGTATCACTAATTCTTATGCTGATTACATATTGGAATGATTATATTTGGGATATTTTAGGTTAAGGAAAATATAGTATTAAAATTAATTTCTTCTTTTTACTTTTTATAAATATGGCTACTAGAAAATCTGAAATTACATCTGTGGCTTACATTATATTTCTTTTGGACAGTGCTAACTCAGATTTCCTGTGCCAAGGTAAGTTAAAGGAACCAGAAACACAAAAAGATTCACAATCATTTAAATGTTACAAGGACCTTGTCAGAAATAAAGGGAGGAAGAGGTCATGGAATAAAGGGGGTTCAGATTGTTGTAGTCAGATATGAAATTCTAGACGTGTTTTTCAAAGGGCTACTTACTCATCTCTTAGAAACACGCACAATTCACTCAAGGAAGGACATGGGAATGTCTCATTCAGTGTTTACAGGGGCAAAGCTTATCAACACTTAGGGGCTACCAGAAGTTCTCCTTTCAAAATGTCTTTCTTGTTCTATAGTGGGAAAAAGCTATTATATGTATGTTATAACCCTTGAATTACATACTTCTTACAATCACTGACAAATAGGTTGTAATATAGCTCAAGAATATAGGCAAAATTGTAGTGATAAGTTATTTTTACCTGACACATGACTAACAAAAGTATATTTTTATCTTATTTATTTCCTTAAATTATCACACAGTAAATTGAATTTTTGTATATATTGTAATACACAGTATTGAAGTAAATAGCAGCAGATGCAGTAAATGTGATACTGTGGATTGGACCACTCACTGTTCAATACAGAGGTTCTTTTTGGGTATATGTTTGTCTAATTGGTTTTCATTTTTGATGGAGATTTATTTCTATCAGGTTTAAGATGAAAATGGAAACTTCTATCATTATTCATTTTGCACCACAATAAATAAGCTTCATTACCAGTGGAAGCTTTAATTTCTTTGTGGAAATGCATTCCTTGCTGATTAATTCCATCTTTCCTTCATTTTTAAACTGCAAAAGATTTGCTTCAAAACCCAAAGATTAGGTATATTTCATTCTTTATTGAGCAAGTAACAAGAGAAAATACATTCATATTATTCAGGAAGCAATCATGAAGATACTTTATAGCTCATTTGTATCAATATCAAACTAATTCAATGACAAGTCAAACATCACGCCCTTTAATCATGGAAAACTGTAAGGTATTTCGGCTGAATAAATTAAGGGCAATTAACTAAAAAATGAGCTACACACATGAAGCTCATTATTTTTAGGTTGAGGGATCCTTTCAATTCACTGGGATTGTTTTCTTTGATATGCCAGATGCCTGTTTTGCCCAACAAAAATCAAAACACTCCAAAGCATAAAAGTATGCACCCCATGTGTTTTATAAACTGGATTTGATAACTAACATTGGACATTAACGTTTGCATCTATTATTCCTTGGTGAAAAATAAATATTCTTTATCCAAAGGAAAGATTCCAGTTTAGAACTCTAGAAATATCCAAAATAATAAAATAAACACAAATTGAAATCAATTGTATAATTCATGCTGGAAAATTAGCTAAGATTAGGAAGAAAGATGTTGGACATTGGCCATAAGTTGTCTCTTAAAAGGCACAAACAAACCACATGCTGGTTGTCTTTTCTCAATACGCACAAGACAAAGAGAAATATGTTTTGCACATATGCATGCTTTGAGCAGAAATATTTGTGAACATGTATAATTTTTCTGAAACTTTTCATAAAATATGTAAATATCTGGTAACACTGTCTTAGTGATCTAATGGTTCTATCAATGATACTTTCAATGTTGGCTTTTAATGTGCCCGGGTTAAAGGAAATTCAGGCAATTATAATGCTATTTATTTTTGCCAACGGACACCAATGAATGGAATCAGCAGCATGGATAATCCAACACAGTGGATGAATATTAAAAGGAATTAGATTCTAGGGTGCATAATGCTCTCACTCATGTTCACTAGTTTAGTGCTATGTGTAATATGTTGTCATGAAACATCCTGTAAGTCCACATTAAAATGTTTTCATTTTCTGAGAATGCAGAGATATTCCATCCTCAAAGGATGGAAACCTCAAAAACACGTTGGGTGACTGATATGAATTTGGACTAGATTTTCCAAAACTAGTCACTGATTATCTGTTACCATTGTAGGCAATCAGGATGTAGTGGCGATTAAAATAAAGACCCTGCTTTTATCCCCAAATCCTTGATGGTAAAGGTGGGGAAAATGCCATGCTATCAAAGCTATAGCAGTTTGACCCTTGTAAGAGTGGGAGAGGTTAATATTTCTTTAGGACAGGGTGGATATTTTTTTCTTTTGTTTTGGCAAGGAGGGTAGATCTAGGAAAATCAGCTAAAGGGACACAGTTATACAGATACAAGACAAAGGAGCTCTGCTGGCAGAAATTCTGACTGCCGGGAGAGTAATAACCATAGGAACATATAAATAGCTGTCACTTACCAGTATTGACTTACTGATTCATTGAAAGAGCTCTGTGAGAAAGGTACTGTGATCATCCCATTTTACAGATATGGTACAGAGAGGTCAAATAAGTTGCCCAAGGTCACATAGCTTGTAAAGGGGACCTGGGATTCAGCTCCACCACCTGGCTGCACAGGGTCTCTCTCTGCAGACGAAAGAGCATTGAACAGCAGACACCTGCCTTCTGGGTGCTTGCACTATAGTTGGGGATACAGATAATAAACAAACAAATAAGTACAAACATGTATGACATAGCACAGGAGGAGGCAATCTTTATGTGAAGGAATCAGTGTGGCTCCAATGATACTTTATTTACAGACACTGAAATTGTCATGCTTGGTGAGACAGGGCTGCCAGAAGGGGGCTGGTGGGCTGGTTCAGGGACTCATGCTTTCCCTTCTTGTCTGTGCTCACCTCTACCTGACATCATTTCAGGGGTCTGCAAACTACAGACCGTGGGGCAAACCCAGCCCAAGGAATGTGATATTTTTTTCAACCGTTAAAAAAATGTGAAAACTATTCTTACTTCTATGGTACTGTATTTGACCTCATTAAACTTTTCATTGTCAGCAGCAGCACCAGGAATTGCTCTGATGCCTCACATGAACCTATCTGCTCAAAGTGTAAATAAAGTGGCTTTCAAACCACTTGTTGTACTGCAAGCACACACTACCATAGAGAATAGGATTCCCCATGCTTACTGCCAACTCCAGTCTTGTTTCATCTGTGATCTGCCCACTGCCCCTCCCCTATGATTATTTTGAAATAAATCCCAGACATCATGCCAAGAAATAAATTGATTTTAAAAGCAAAAAAAAAAAAAAAAAAAACCCTGCTTTTATTATATCCAAAAGGTACAGCCAATACAGTTATAAATAAACATAATGGTGATGTTATGCTAAGGATCTCTAAGTAAATAAAGCAGAAATGACATGGAGGGAGTAGGTCAGGGGCAACGTAAGCTGCAGGGACAGCCTCTCTCAGGAGGGCATTTTGTTTTTTATTAACTGTTTATTTTGAAAATAAATTTACAGAAAAGTTGCAAAAATGGTATAATGAACTCCTGTATTCCCACCACTTTGCTTAACCAATTGCTAACACTTTGCCCTATTTACTCTGTATCTGTATCTCAATTTTGTTCTGAACTGATTAAGAGTTATGAGCATCTTGATTCTTCACCCCTAAACACTTCAGCATGTATTTCCTAAGAACAATGCCATTCTGAACAACACCATGGTGCAATTATCATATCTCAGGCATTTCACATTGACACAAAACTAGAATCTAAAATACAATCCATATTTTAAATTTGCTAATTAACCTGGAACTGTCCTTTTTAACATAAGGAAGTGAATTTGACTAATGACTAAATGTTGAGGCAGACACAGCCACATACAGGGGTTTATGGGAATCACAACAGACAGAACCAAAATTCCAAAGACATCTATATAATATTTGTGCATAAATTTTATTTTAAAAAGGACAGAGCTAGCCTATACTCTTTGTGTTATAATATTAATACATAAAATGTCTTTTAAATATGCTAATTAAAATTTTTAATTTTATCTAAAATTCTATGTAATAAGCCTTGTAAAAATTGATAGTGGTATTGTTTCGATTTGGTGTGCCTCTATTTCATCCACACATGCTTTACCTGATCTTTGATATAGTCAGCTGAAGCAATCTGCCATGTAGCTCCATGTGTGAGATTTAGGGAACTCATTGCCTGCAGAATTTCAAATATGGATATGAGGCGTTTGGAAGCAATTTCTGATAAGAGAGTACCATAAATTGCTACCCTAAGGTACATTGTGCACATTACCCAACCAAATGTTTTTCTTTAAACAAGATTCAGAGGGAGGAGGGATGTATTAGCCACAAAACTTAATGGACTAAGGTGCCATTACTTAATAGGACTATGTATATGAAAAATGAACATTTAATGTATACATGTAGATAATGTACTCCCTCTTATCTATATACACAGAAGATTCTTATTATAATTAATCTAGTGGTCCCTTTTTGCTCATTCTGTTTGCTTGTGAACTGTGTCTGGATTAATAAAGAGTATATTTCCCAAAATGGGCACAGACAGAAGGCAAACTGGCTCTCTCCCAAGGATGAAGATAATCCCTCCAGGACTTTCAGAAGGACCAAAGGTCAGGTGGCCCTCACTGGGACCACAGAAAGTTTGTAATATCTTTTGTGTCCAGCAGAGGAACAGCCTGAATGTCTGATTCTTTCTAACCTTTGAAAATCATAAAATAAATCCAAAGCATTATAGACCATCTGGTACTTACAACGCAATGTCTACAGATAAGTCTGAGCAAAGGGCAGATGTATTACCCCCACTGGGAGAGCATTTCGGTTAAATTCATTCTATTTCGCTTGCCTGATCATGACCAAAGATATCATAAAAACCACCTCCTTTGATACAGTCCTTTTTCTTTCTTCTTGATCACGATTTTTAATTAATGTATAGATTTAAATTTTTTTAAAAGTACCAAAATCAAATCAAGGGTGATGGCAAACCTAAATAAGAAAACGTCACATACACATTTTTAAGTCTTATTATTAACATTTATTGCAACATCATAAAAACTTAAAATCTGCCCCCAAACACCAACAAGAATAGAATGATTAAAGAAATTAACCTAATAAACATTAAGTCGATTAGCCACACTAAAAAGGAAGCTGGATGATATATACTTATGCCAAAGGAGAGCCAGCCATGATTTAAGGGGGAGAGGGGGAAAGAATACAACAAAACAAAACAAAAACCAGACAGCCAACTGCAGAATTATACTTAGGGAAGTGCTTTATAAAAAGAAAGCAAGCATTGTGTGTACTTTTGTGTTTGTGCATACGTGTGCGCCATTGGATTTGTGTGTGTACAGATGTAGGAGGTCAGGACAGATACTGGCCAAGTTGTTCCCCGTAGTTCCCCGTGAGAAGTGGTATTAAGACCTGACAGTGGTGGGGAAAGGGGTACCCTTTTACTTTTATATTCATTGTTTTTCTTAAAATATGGAGTCTGTACATTGTCATTTAAAAAATAATAAGGATATAATCATAAGGTGGTAGAAAGAAGTGGAAGTTTAGCAAGTATCCAGTTTAGCCCCCTATTCTTTGAGCATATCCCTTATGAAACAGGCAGTGAAAATTGAATCTAGGCCAAGCTACCCAAATATTAAGAAAGATAATTTGGCCAATTATTTACTTAATTTAAACAAAATAAAAACAACATAGTTTTATGACCAATCTACTTTTCCCTTAAACATTTGGATATTTTAGCAGAGAGAATTTTGGATGATTTAAATGCTTTATTTGCATGTTGTAGACATTATATTCATTGAAATACTAGGTTTAAGTTATTCTGGGTCAGGTTTTCATAAATTTTCATTTATTGATGGTAATGCAAGAACAGGTTCAAAACTTCTTATAAAGTAGATTTCCATGGAAATAATTTCGAGTTAAAATCTGGAGTATGATATTGTTGGGTGATTAGAGAGTAGAGAAGAGAGATATATAGACAGTGGCCAGTTATAACTATCCTATTCATTTTTGTGCCTTTTTTCTGTGTAAACTTGTGCAGTTAAATAGGACTTTTTATTTTGCCTTCTGTTGCCTTTCTGTTGTTTTCCAAAGCTTAGAACAGGACAAAAGAAGTCAAGTTTTCTCCTATTCTAAGTAAAGATTCTGCTAACTGTGCAGGGTGTGCCAAGAGATTATGACCCTTGAGATTCTGCCAGAAGTAGCCTATGATTCACCGGCCAGCTATAAAAATGTCCAGCTACACAAAAGACCAGTAGCTGTGCTGTGTATTTCATAAGTGCACTCCACGATGGGGAAATAAAATAAGGTGCTTCTTTCTTACCATCACCCAACTGAGAGGGAGATTTTTAAGAGGACCATTTTGAGAACTAGACCTGTGTCATCCTCAAGTCTGGGAGCAGAGGAATTGGTGTCTGTTGCTCAACGGGAGAAATCTAAAGAGGAAGGAGAGGGTAGCAGAGCAGAGAGAGAGCTACATTGCAAGCTGACTATACCTTCCTGAAGTGTAGAGCAAGAGTGTGTGCTTTCCATGGTCCAGACATTGCTGTGTCTGAAGGGAGATGCCCCAGGGCTATCTTAAAAGAGAACCACCCAAGAGGACCCATGGATCTTGCGATGTTTTCAGAGAGATAGCCCACTGAAAGTCCAGTTGCTGAAAGAGAGGGCATTGCTTTTGTCAAGGGAACATATTTGGACACTCCAGAAGGACCCCTCTAGGAGACTCAAGAACATTCCCCATGAACCAGAAATTTGCCCTCCACCATATTGAGATGGTCCAAAGCCAGATTATAAAGGTTCCACTCTGGAAAGACTTTTATTTTCCTTATTGCTCCTCTCTCTCCCATGCATCCAACCCTATAGAAACTACAGCAGCAGCTGGTGAGGAGGAAGGGACACTAAAGAGGAAGACAGAAAGTGGGGGGAGAGAGAGAGAAGAATTAAAATAGTTGCAGGCCTGGTGGATTAGTACAGCATGGATGGCTCTTTTTATTTACCAAAAAGACTGTCCTTCTGACTGAAAAACCATGGAAAAACTGAGTTTGCTAAAGACCATTCAGGATAGAAAAAAGCAGCACAGAGAAGGAGTTTGAAGGAGCAGAGGGAAAAAGAATAAAATTATTTTCTGTTCACACTCTGCCAAATCCAGCTTGTTCAATCCATAGGTTGTATAGTACTGCTTTAAATGAGTTTCTAACACTGATTTAATTTTTTATTCTACTTCATACATTTATAAAACTCATTCTGAGGAGAATCTTTATTTCTTCAAAGTATTGTGAAATCTTTTAGAAAGATGTCTTCTGCTCTCCTTTGATGAACAATAGCACAGTGTCAATGAAGGAATCTCTTCTACAAGGAAAAGTCATGTTAGGGGTGGGACTGCATCAGCAGAGATTCAGGGCGCTGTTAAACCCATAATTCCTACCACTACGAATAGGAATTGTGTGTGAACATCAAAAGGAAAACGATTTCTTCCGCTCATGCTATCATTTGCTATTAAGAGATTCCAGACTTTAATCATAAGCCTTGAAAAGAGGCCATCATACCATTCAGAAAGAGAAGCTTTGATCCGGGCCATTCAAAAAAGAGTTAGAAATGGTACTTGCTTTGTTTGAAAGAATCCAATAAAAGAGCCTCCAATTAGCAAACATTCCATTTGCATTGTAGTATAAGTATTTTTGGCTATGTGTATTTCCCCGAAAACAAGCCATGTACATAAATGTCAGAGTTTGCAAACTCACAGCCCAGGGATCACTGTGTTTGCCAGCATGGTGTTTTATTTTGTTTTTGTTTTATTACTCATGTTGTTTTTGTTGTTTTCCAACAGTTTTATTGAGGTATAATTAACGGTCAGTGCCAGATATATGTTTAAAGTCCAACTTGATAAAATTTTACATATGAATACACCTGCAATTGATTATTGCAGGTGTATTGATCATCACTATAATCAAGAGAGTGAACATATCCGTCACCTCCAAATGTATCCCCATGCCCGTCTGTGTCCCCTCTCTCCTGCACATCTCTGCCCTACTCCATCCCTATGCAACCCCCATTCTGCTTTCTGTTACATAGATTAGTTTTCATTTTCTAGAGTTTTATAAAAATTGAATCACGCAGAAGGTACCCTTTTTGTTTGTCTTCTTTCACAGAGCATAATTATTTTGACATTTATCATGTTGTGGCAGGTATTAATAGTTCATTTCTTTTCATTGCCGAGTAGTATTTCATTGTATGGGTATCCCACAATTTGTTTACCATATCTATTGGCTGATAGTTGGGTTATTTCCATTTCTTGTCTACTGCAAATTAAGTTTCTGTGAATATTTATGTACAAGTCTTTGTATGGGCATATATATTCTTCTGTCTTGGGCAAATACC
Source organism: Daubentonia madagascariensis (assembly GCA_023783475.1). Taxonomy (NCBI): domain Eukaryota; kingdom Metazoa; phylum Chordata; class Mammalia; order Primates; family Daubentoniidae; genus Daubentonia; species Daubentonia madagascariensis. Next base: position 6,204,553 of record JAKFHU010001640.1, on the reverse strand, counting down.
TAGGAGTAGAATGGCTAGATCACATGGTAGGTTATACATTTAGGTTTTTAAGAAGTTGCTAAACTATGTTTTTGAAGTGGTTATAACTTTTTAATTTTCAATCATCATTTTATTAGTGTTCTAACTCCTTCATATACTTACCATTGTGAAAGACTGGTATTGCCAGTCTATTAAATTAAAACCATTTTAATAGGTTGTAGTGATACTCAGTGGGGCTTTAATTTGCATTTCCCTAATGACTAATAATGTTGAACATCTTTTGATGTGCTAATTTACCTTCTGTATGTTTTCCTTGGTGAAGTGTGTTTAAATCTTTTGTCTATTTTTATTATTGAGTTTTGAGAGTTCTTTATATATTCTGAACACAAGTACTTTATCAGATATGGGCTAGTCTTGTCATTTTTTTTAACATTGTCTTTTGAAAAGCGGAAGTTTTTAATTTTGATGAAGTCAACTTTGTCACCTTTTTCTTTTATGGATTTTCTCCTATGTTCCTGTCTTTCAGGGATCACTGCTATCCTTCATTAACAATGTCCAGTGTTTTGAAAAACATAATTGTAAGTATTGTGTCTGTTTGCTTTTTTCTTTTTTTTTTTTTGGTTGGGTCAAGGGGGTTAGTAAATCCAGTTCTTATTATTCCATTTTGGCCGGAAGTAGAAGGCTGGTACATGTTACTTTAAATTTATTTTATGGCCAATATTTAACAATCTGGAGGCCTCACATAATAACTTACGTATTTAGATTCCCTTGAAAATTATCTGGCCACACAGTGGTCACTTTCCTGCCCAAAACAACAGGCTGCAGCAGTGTGACCTTCGGTTTGGTTACCTAATCATTTACCCAGTTAAACTTTCTGATTTGACTGTTAGAAAACAATGTTAATGACTACATAGTTACTCAGCTTCCATATGCACCTGAATATAAATATTTCTCTAGGTCACGAATTGAGTGGGCAAAGAGTTCTAGTCATTCAGTGAATAACCATCCCTTACTATTAAATTAAAAAAATGTACATCTGATTAGAAATTGTGCAGTACTATTATCTTTATCTGCAAAGAAGGAGAGAATGGACATTTTTAGTGCCCATATATCAGGTACTTCAACACACAATATTCAGTTAAATCAATGAATTCAAGCCCCAAAGCAATACTATGATTAATTCATTAAAATACATATTTATTAGCATTTAATTCAGATGAGGAACTGCCTGCCGACTGAGGTGGACACAGTGTTAAGATACGATTACCATCTCATAGATGCAGCCTGCTGGCCATTCTGGAAGACTTGGGCGGTCTTCTTGGAAGCTCCGTTCCTCCAGGTTTGGGGGAAGGCTAACTTTAGAAAAATATAATTACTCTTTCCAATGAGAATTACCTGAGGGTGATTCAGATTGGACGCATCAGACTTCATTTTAATTTGGTAGTTTTGCAAGTATTATCCAAGTGCTTCTGAGACAGGTCAAGCTACCTCCCCTGGCTATGTGGATAAAAATGCTCTCTCCAATTTACTACCTGTGAGGTGGTTTTGTAACTACCCTCAGTTATTGTTCCATCTAGTTGCTGTGCAAGGACTGATGAGAGGTGTAAAATGAAGACCAAGTGACCCATAAAGTTCATGCCCATGTGGGCTTACAGCCTGGCACAGGATTAATTAAGTCGCAGTAAACCAGAACCAAGCTTTGTGGGCTTTTAGAGCCGAATGGGCTCTTTTTATAGACACAGACTTATATAGGTTGGGGAGTCAATTTAACATCAAAAATAGGTCTTTTGCATTTAATCTTGCCTTGTGTGTATGACCAATAAATAGTCTCTTCCTCATCATTCCTGTCTTTTTCAATACAAGGGCAGCTTGCCCTGGGCCTTGTAAGCAGGCTACGGAATGAGCTTTATCCTAAAGCAGCAGGAAGCCATGGATGGTGGTGCCTGAGTGTGGCTTGATCAGACTGTGTTTTCGAAAGCACCCCTCTGACTACCACACTCAGGTTTTGCATGTGTAAAAAGAAATTAAGCTTAGCATAGGGTGGTTATGAGCATTAAATAAGATAATTTATGTAAAAGAGCCTAGCATATTGCTTATTAGTACCCTTGACCCAGAACTTTTATCACAATTTCAAATATTTAAGGATTCATGTCTTTGCTGCTTTAATTACTCACTCCTCCACTAGACTACAATTCCATGAAAACAGGGAACACACCCAAGTTAGCTGACACTAAAATCAGAGTGCCTACGACAGGGAAGGAAACGAGTAAACACAGCCTAAATGCGTGAATGGATAAATGGATATATGTGAACACCTAGAAAGTACTTACGCTGGAAAACGTTTTCATTGCACCCATCACAGATCGTGATTTTATTTGCCTGTGAATATTTGGTTAATGTCTGGATTGTACACTTGACTGTAGATCCATAGAGGGAAACATTGTGTCTTTCCTGTTCACTCATTGCTATTTTCTCAGTATCTAGTGGTGTCTGGCGCAAAGGCTTTATTATAAGTATTTGTAGAACAAATTAATATAGTGAGCCCCACTGTTATACCAGGGGATGCACATAGAGTCTTTTAAGTGGTAATTGAGCAGTTCTTTTAATACATGTCCATCTCCTCCTCTAGTGCATAAGCTCCTCGCGGGTGGGATCCACTGTGCCCAGTGGAGTGCCAGTAGCACAGAAAATGCCTAATATGTGTTATTGACTGGATAACATTGTTCCCAAACTAAAGGTAAGTGATATGCTCAATTAATTTCACATTCAGGAAGAGTTTTGAAAAGAACTAATGTTCCATTGTCAATTTAATTTTCATTGAATTTTATTTATTTTGGAGTAAAAAAGGTTGAACAATCTGGAGGTGAAAAAAATGCGATTCCTTTTAAATGCATGCCTTCGGGAATCTCAAGAGGCCCTTCCTTCCCCTTGGTATTAAACCAGGCCAATGATGTTACCAAGCTGAAGCTAAACTGGCATGAATTACTCAGAGCAGCAGGAAGAACAGCTGCTCATCCTCTCTGTCCCTAATTTTGAAGGGTGGAGAATTGGAGGGCAGGAGTGACAACACCAGGGGGGAAGAAAAGATAAACCTCAGAAGCTACAACATCTGCAGCACCGCGCTGAATTTGGCCGCAGAGTCCGCAGTGCCTGCCATAGGTAACAAGGACAAAAAAAATGGGAGGGAGCTTATGAACGCCTGCTTGGATAGCAAGAGAGGAAGAGACACAATCGGGGGGGAGAGGAAGGGGAAGAGGAGGACAGAGAGGAAGAGGAGAGAGATGCACCCTAGAAGGCAAGAGGAAAAATTTGAGTTGAGGAATTCAAAGGAAATATAAAATATCATAAAGAAAGATATTTTCAAATTAAAACATGTTACAATATCATCAAAAGAAAAAGGCCCAGCTTTCAACTGAAGAAATTCCCTGCCTGCTGAATCACTTCCACCTCTGTGATGCAGAGGCTATCGCGTAGGATTCCGAATGTCCTGGGTTCCAGCGGGGTGGCGTATGGGAAGGTGCTAGGGGAGGCAAGAAAGGGTGGGAAGTTGTGGTTATGAATATGGACACTGGAACCATAAAATCCCAGAATTTTAGAACTGGGAAGCACTTTAGAGGTCCTACCATATGGTCCTGGGTTGTAGAATTTGAGACAGGTCCAATTTTCTTCTCGATTGAAATGACTTTTAGATGATGGATGTATTGAGGGGTAGGAAACAATCTGGAACCTACAAAGTTTTATTTAAATTGCCATGAAGAGTTTCTGACCACACGAGCTGCTTCCCAGTGTTGTAAATCAACGTTGTAAATCAGTGATGGGAATAGAGCCCAACTTGAAATACGGTGCTTTCGGGTAAAAAAGGGACGCACAGTCAGTGCCCCTGCAGAGACAGCCCTGTCTGAGGTTAAGAAACTGAGTAAGGCCCATCCAGTCTACCATGAAGGAAAATGTGAAATACAAAGAAGGACTAAAAGGCATGGATCCTATTACATTTGTTGAAGGGAATTTAAAACACAAAACTACAAGTCACCCGCTTATTGACAACCTATAAACACACACACACAAATAAATATATGCATGTATATACATTTTTAAAATTGCTAGAATTTCTCTTCTTAGAGCAGTGGTTTTCAATCAGGAATGATTTTTCTCCCAGGGGACATTTGGCAGTGTCTGAAGATATTTTTGGTTGTCATAAATGAGTGGGAAAAGGTGTTATTGGCATCTGTTGGGCAGACAGTAAGGACGCCCTTAACATCCTATAGTGCACAGGACAGCCCCAAAGCAAAGGATTATCTGGCCCCCAATGTCAATAGGGGAGAAGTTGAAAAGCAATCAAGAAGAGGAATAATAAATTATCTTCCTAAAAATTGCAAAAGCCATTATTGTGCCAAGCATTGTGCTTATTTAAAGCCTTTACGACTAATTCTCAAAACATCCCCCCAAAAGTCATTATTACTATTTGATTAAGGGAAAAAGGGAATCTTACAGAGTTTAAGTAAATTATCCAATGCCACTGGACTCTTAAGGAGGGAATGGGGAATAGCAAATCAGGTTGGTTGTACTCATATAGCTGGCCTCAAATCCTTCTTAAGGAAGTTGTTATCTTTGCAAAGAAAACTACTTTGATGAAAGAGGTGAATTTTAAAGGATAGGCCCCAGGTAAAGATATGGGAGAGGAGAGTCAGTAGGTAAGAAAAAAAGAATTTGACTTGAACTGCACAGGAAAATTAGTAATATTTTTTCTCTCTATGAAAATACATTAAAATGGTTTTTTTCCCACCTCCAGTTTGGCTGAAGCAGTGAGACAATATGAAAACTAGTTTCATATTCCAAAGTGGCATGCCAAGGCCAAACTTACAAAGAAGGTAGTTGAGAAACACTTTTGTGACCTGCAACTGTCCTCTTCCAGATGTAACAAAAAGTTGAGTGGCGGAGACAGGAGCGTTGGAGGAGACAGGAGGTTTTGGAGAGAGCCATAGTGTGCTTCAAGCCCCCTCACCCCAACTAGGAAGCCATGGGGGCACCTTTGTCTCACCCCAATACGAGTGAAACGTGGAGAGGCTTCATGTTTTTTTGAGCATGTGGGACAAAGGGGACAGGTCTGAGGAACATGTGTCTGTGCACAGCCACCTGGCCTAACAAGGTACTGTGAGGGGATGGTCTTTGATCCCCAGGTTTTCGATAACAAAAATGCATGAGCATTCAAAAGTCAACACGGGCGCCATCCCAGTGAAAGAGAAGGACCTGGGGTGGTTTTACATCCTAATCAAGAGGGCTACCTGGGTAAGTGACTTACACCCAACAGAAATGTTGGATGCCCAGAAGCTGATGGAGGCATCCTGAGCTGACCATAATCTTAGATTATTTGATCTTGAAGCTAGAGATGGTGGAAAAAGATGGAACTTTTTCCTGTGATGTCTCTGGAGAGACCAAAAAGGAAGCAGGACTCCCCTCACATATTGAGTGGTGCTCACATCAAGTATGTTCCAAACTAACGGTTCTGAGATCTTGCTGACATCTGGATTAATTAAACCCAACAAATATTGATTGAAAATCTGATAGGAACTTAAGATTCAAAGATGAAAAAGAAATGTGGGTCCCACCCTCAAGGAGTTTCAAATCTAATAAGAGAAATAAAAATATTGTTGATTAAAGCAAAATGGCCTAATATTCAAAAGTTGGAATTCTCACTTTAAAGTTGCCATAATTTTTTCACAGCTTTATTGAGGTACAATTGACATAAAAAATAGTGCACATATTTAAGATATACAATTTGATACCTTAAATCTGAGCATGTGCATACACCTATGATACCATCACCATAATCAAGGTAATAAACATATCTATTACCTCCAAAAATTTCCTTTTGTTCTTTTACTTTTTCATGTGTGGTAAGAACATTTAACATGAGATCTACCCTCTTAACAAATTTTCAAGTGCACAATACTGTACTGTGGATTACAGACACTATGTTGTACAGCAGATCTCTAGAACCCATTCATCTTGTGTGACTATAACTTTATACTCATTGAAAAGCAACTTTCCGTTCCTCTCTCTCTTCCATCTCCCGGAAACCACCACTCTATTTTCTGCTTCTATAAGTTTGACTATTTTATATACTTCAGGCAAGTGCAACCATGCAGTTTTTGTTCTTCTGTGACAGACATTTCACTTAGTATAATGAAATGTCTTCCAGGTTCATGTTGCCAATGGTAGGATTTATTTCTTTTTAAGGCTGAATAATATTCCATTGTATGTGTTCATCACATTTTCTTTATCCATTTATCTGTAGATGGGCATTTAGGTTGCTTCCATGTCTTGGCTATTTGGAATAGTGCTGCAATAAACATAAGAGTGCAGATAACACTTTGAGATCCTAATTTCAGTTCCTTTGGATATATACTCAGACATGGGATTGCTGGATCATATGGTAAATCTATTTTTAATTTTTTGAGGAACCTGCATACTTTTTTTTTTAAGAGACGGGGTCTTACCATTGCCCAGGCTGGTCTTGAACTCCTGGTCTCAAGCAATCCCCCCATCTCAGCCTCCCAGAGTGCTGGTATTATAGGCATGAGACACCATGCCTGGCCTTTTTTTTTTTCCTTATATACTGTTTTCTGTAAGAGCTATACCATTTTACATTCCCACCAAAAGTGTACAAGATTTCAATTTCTTGACAACTTTGCCAAATTTGTTATCTATTTTATACGACAGTCATCCTAACAGGTGTGAGGTGGTATCTCATGATAAGGCAATATTTCCAGACTCATTTTATAAAGCCAGCATTACCCCAATACCAAAGCCAGACAAACACAATTCAAGAAAAGAAAATTTAAGGTCAATACCCTGATGAACATAGATGTAAAAAACCTCAAAAAAGTGCTAGAAACCAAATTCAAAATTCAACAGTACATTAAAAGGATCATGCACCATGATCAAGTGCGATTTATCCCTGAAATGCAAGGATGATTCAACATATGCAAATCAATAAATGTGATATATCATATTAACAGAATGAAGGATAAAAATCACATGATCATCTCAATACAGAGAAAGCATTTGACTAAATTAAACACCCTTTCATGATTAAAAAAAAAAAAAGCTTAACAAAATAGGTATAGAAAGAATGTACATCAACATAATAAAGGCCATATATGATGAGCCCATGGCTAACATCACACTCAATGGTGAGAAAACAGAAAGCTTTTCCTCTAAGATCACAAACAAGACAAGGATGTTTACTCTTGCCACTTCTATTCAACATAGTTTGAAAGTTCTAGCCAGAGCAATTAGACAAAAAAAAAAAAACAAATAAAAGCATCCAAATCAGAATGGGAGAAGGAAAATTATCTCTGTTGGCAGATGACATGATCCTATATGTAAAAAACCCTAAAGATCCCACAAAAACTATTAGAACTAATAAATGAATTCAGCAAAACTGCAGGATACACCATCAGCATACAAAAATCAGTTGCATTTCTATACACTAACACTATAATATCCCAGAAAGAAGTTAAGAAAACAATATCATTTACAATGGCATCAAAAGGAATAAAATACTTAATACTTAGGAATAAACCTAACCAAGGAGGTAAAAAACTTATACACTAGAAACTGCAATACATTCATGAAAGAAATTGACAAAGACATAAATTGAAAGACATCCCATGTTCATGGATCATAAGAATTAATATTATTAAGTGTTCATACTGCCCAAAGCAATCTACAAATTCAATTTTATTTCCATCAAGATCCTAATGGCATATTTTACAGAAATAGGAAAAAAAATCCTAAAATTTATATGTAGCAACAAAAGACACAGAATAGCCAAAACAATCGTAAGAAAGAAAAATAAAGCTAAAATCATCATACTTCCTCATTTCTACGTATGTTACAAATCTACCCTAATTAAAAAAGTATGGTATTGGCATAAAGAAAGATGTATAGACCAATGGAACAGAATAGAGAGTTCAGAGGTGCACCTACATGTATACAGTCAACTGATCTTAAACAAGAGTGCCAAGAATACACAATGGGGAAACAATAGTCTCTTCAACAAATGGTATTGGAAAACTGGAAATACACACATATGCACACAAATCGAATTGGACTTTTATTTTACATCATACACAAGAAATCAACTCAAAATGGATTAAAGACCTAAATGTAAGACCTGAGTTATAAATACCCTAGAAAAGAACATAGTAGGAAAGCTTCGTGACATTGGTCTTAACAACGAATCAATGGATATGACACAAAAAGCACAGGCAATGAAAGCAAAAAGAGACAAGTGGGGATATACCAAACTAAAAAGCTTCTGAGCAGCAAAGAAAACAATAGAGTGAAAAGGCAGTCTACAGAATGGGAGTAAATATTTTCAATCTATATATCTAAGGGGTTAATTTCCAAAATATATAAATTCCTGCAACTCAATAGCAGAAAAACAATCCAATGAACGAATGGAGAAAGGAGCTGAATAGGCATTTCGCCCAAGAAGACATACAAATGGCCAACAGGTCTATGGAAAGGTGGTCGACCTCACACCATCTGGGAAATGCAAATTGAAGTCGCCTGCTTTTAAGAATGGCTGACTCAATAGATGTTCTACACATAAGACGCTGAATTTAAAATGACTAAAGCAAATAAAAAAAAAATGACTAAAGCAATCAGCTTGCTATTATCTTGGTCTACATAACACCAAATTATTGGCTTCAATTTGCTTTGCTTTATTTTTGTTTTGTTTTGTTTGTTTTGTCCCTGTTTATGTAAAATCCACCAGATGTCTTAACCTTCTACAAACCAAGACTGAATGAAAAAGATGACTTGGAAATCCTAATGCAAGGAAAGAGATTAAGCAATGGAAAGGATAGAGTCTATCATGATTCCAATATAGGGGGGTCATCAGTATAGTTGTGTAATGATTTTCCAATAATCTGTAAGTCAGCTACAAATTACAGAGTGAAGATTTTTCCATTGCCTGTGAAATGGTCACCAAACCTAAAACATTCCATAAACAATTACATCTTTTCAGATTTTCAATTGGTCAAATTGGTGCTTAATCAAAATATTTGGTTTAAAATTAACTTTTAAATAAAGCTTAATAATTTTATAATTACGGTATCAAGTAATCATAATTAGTAGAATAAAAATTGGATCATTAAAAAACCAGAAGTTCTAACCAATATATCCTGGACTCTTTTTTACAACTATACTTGCTTATATTTTTATTGAACTTTGGGAATTTTTTCTAATTTTTGACATTTCTAAAAAAAAATTTGAAACAAAGTAGAATATTTGGTGTGTGTTAGTACGGGACTTATTTTTCATAAAATATATATGAAAGTATAGTGATTAAGCATTTAAAAGAGATAACTGTGAATAGTTATTAGGTAATTAATTTTGGTAATTATTAGATCACTCATTCTCAAACTTTATTTGCATCAGAATTACCTGGAGGGTTTGTTAAAACACAGCCCCAGTGTTTCTGATTCGTTAGATCTGGGATGGGGATTGATAATTTCCCTTTGCAACAATTCCTAGGTGGTTCTAATGCTGCTGATCCAGGGACCACTTTTGGGGAACCACATATTAGATGATGTTTTTACAAACATTCTTCTGAGGGTGTGTGGTTTCAAGAGGGGATTGTGCATCATTTCATAAAACGTGTGTTCTTTTTCTTCTTATCACAAAAAAGTAGAAACTAACATAGTTATGTTATAAAAAAATCTATTCTTGTTTTTGGAAGGAAATACTCTGTCTGAAACAAGTAGGTGAAGACTTGTGATTAGTTGCTACATAGAACATCACTTTTTTTTTTCTTCACACGAAAGACTATATTCACTAGAAGTCCTGGCAAAATATATACCTCAATCTCAATATGTTAACTCGCTAAAATTCTCAATACATTACACGTTAAGACTAAGGAGGTAAAGACATAGTTTTCTTTGGATGGTGGTTTTTTTGGGATAATGAACTTCCCTTAGAATACGGTTAACAAACTTTTTCTTTAAGGGTTGGATAGCAAATGTTTTAGGCCCGCAATCCATGATGTTGTGTTAAAAAAGCAGAAATAAGCAATATATAAATGAGTGAATATGACTGTTTCCCAGTGAAACTTTATTTATAAACACAAGCAGTGGACCAAATTTGGCCCATTAGCTACAGTGGCAGGTCTCTACCTCAGAGTGAGATACTGTCATCTGAAACAGCTGGCACTCTATCTTGGAACCCTAACCTAGGTAGCCTTGTGAGGAGCTTTGGATAACACCCTGCCGAAGACTCACGCCCACAAGTTCAGGTTTAATTTGTCAGAGGTGACAGTGAGGCCTGAGCATCTCTATCACCGGCTTCCTGAGCTAGAAACCTGGATGCTGCTTGATATCTCAGGATCAGAGGAAGAGGTACGAAAACTCATTTTGTGCCCACCAAGGGCTTGCGTATGAAGATGTGCTATATTTTATACAAATTGGCTTCCTCTTGATTGTTGGAAAGATTCATTCACCTTTGGTCCTGCCTCTCCCTCTGGAGCACACGGCATAGTGGTGCCCAACGGAGAAGCAGCTCAACAGTGAATGAACTACTCTACCAGAGTCCTTGCCCTCACAACTGCCAACTAGGGGCTTATATTTAAAGCTACTACGTGCCCAGTGCATCTTAATATATATAGTAAATATCCCCAGTGAGAATCACACAGGCTCTTAGTACACAGCTTCTCAAAATTTAATGGGAACACAAATCACCCAGAATCATGCTAAAAATGCAAGTTCTGATTCAGTAGTTTTGAGTGGGGCCTACAATTTTGTATTTCTAACAAGATCTGAAACATTGCCAATGCATCTGGTTCACAGACCATGCTTTGAGCCCTGAGGTCTTAGCGGACCACCCTTTGACTTGCTCTGTAGGATGACTGCTATGACCTTGAGATGCCCCCTATCCCACAACATGTACTTGGGCATGCCACAACCCTATATTTAAATCAGAGAGTCACAAATATACCTGCCAAATATGGTGAAAATCTACACAGTCGTTTTGGTTTTGTTTTTGTTTTTTTCCTGAGTGAGGTAGTAAGAAAGAGAGATGAAATAATTTCATTTTATAGATAAAGTATTTTGCAATGATTTGTAAATAGTCCACAATTATTAATGAGGTTGTGTGGGATAAAATGGCTTTTTTCTCTATTAGACTGTGTTGCTCTAGCCCATGTGCATCTCTGCTTTTACTGAACATTCACAATCAGCAGATGTTTTTACCAACAGTTCATGGTGAGGTTGTCCTTCCTTGTTTCCTAGGTAGGAGGCTCAAATCCTTAACAAGACAATACATGCTTCTATGGCACAGCCTGTAGAGGCGTTGTGGAAAAAAATATTGGCTCTGTAGCTATATTAGTTTTCTATGCTGTGTCACAAACTACCACAAAATGAGTGGCTTAAAATAACACACACATTATCTCCAGTTTCTGTGCCTCTGGAGTGTTCAGGTTTAGCTCAGTGGTGTTGGTGTCCTGTGTTGTAGGGTCTCCCCAGGCTGCAATTCAGGTGTTGGCTGGGCTACACCCCCATCAGAGGCTTGACTAAGGAATAATCTCCCTTCAAGCTCCCTTAGGCTGTTGACAGAATTTATCTTGTTACAGCTGTAGGAATAAGGTCCCTAGCTTCTTGCTGGCTATCAGCCAAGGGCCCCGCTCAGATCTGCAATTCCCAGGAGCCATCCATAATTTCTTGCCACGTGGGCTTCCTCAACATGACTGATAGCTTCATTGAGTCAACAAAGAAGATCTTTTGCTCCAGTCTGGCAAGATGGAGTCTTATATAATGTATTCTAATCAAGGAGTAACATCCCATTACCTTTGCCATATGATGAAATCTAATCAAGAGAGCAGAGCAATATTTCACTACATTTGCCATGGTGTGTTGGTTAGAAACATATTACCAGTTTCATCTATGCTCAAAGGGAGGGAATAAAACAAAAGCATGGATACTAAGAGAAGGACATTATTGGAGGATCACCCTAGAGTCTTTTGATCATAGTTGACGAAGGATTTGGCTTTCTTATGTTTTAGACAAGCAAGAGACTTTACCCTTCTTCATTTAACAACTATCTATTCTGGAAAAATACAAAAATAGCCAACTAAAGACACTGGAGAGTAAACAAAAGCAGGCTAAAACTGGAAGGGTAGTTGACATATGTAAGAAGGGAGTAGGGTGGGTACAATTCCCATTATTTAATGTCTTTCATCCTGAGGGCATACCTGTCTGCACCATGCAGGGTAGTTATATAAAACCTGCAGTCTTGCTGGCTGGCATAACCAGATAGGGGATGAGGCAACCACAGCTGTTGAAAAGTGAAGTGGTAGAAATACCATAAAGAAAAAATCCAGAGAGGGGTAGCACAAAATTCTGTCTACCAACTCTGCCCAAATCACCAGCTGACTTCACAAACATGCATGCAAGGGGCAGTGCCCAGGCAGCCCATCTAAGGCTAGAAGGGCCAGACTTAAACACAAGCTGCCTCCCAGATCAGGGGAGACAAAATTTTGTGATCTGAGTTCAGCCAATTTAACCACCTGCTTTAAAAAAAATAATAAATCAATTCTCTTCAGAGCAGCACAAGAAAATCTAAAGTTTCTATAGCATACTTTTCACAATGTCAAGTATACAATCTTAATTATTCATTATTTCAAGAAAGAGGAAAGTGTGACTTACCCTCAAGGAAAAAACCACAATAAATGGAGACCAATCCCAAATTGACCCAAATACCAGAAACGACAAAGATTTTGAATAGCTTTGGTAACTGACCTGAAAGACGTAAAGAAAAATACGCTTTAAATAAATGAAAACAATGGAAATCTCGGCAAAGAGGCATTAAAAATAAATTATAATTCTAAAACTTAAAAACACGATACCTGAAATAATAAATTCACCGTATGAGCTTAACGACATAAAGGAGATAGCAGATGAAAAGATCCTGTGAACTTGAAGATAGAGCAATAGAATTATCCAACCTGAATAACAGGAAGAGAAAAAGTAAAAAACAAAAAGAAGAGTCTCAGAGACTTGTGAGAGACGGGAGACAATGGAGCAACCAAAAGAAAAAAAGAAGGAAAGGGCTGGGGAGGGGAAGAGGAAAGAAAGAAAGGGAGGGAGGGAAGGGAGGGAGGAAGGAAGGGAGGGAAGGAAGGAAGGAAGGAGGGTCAAATATTTCCCAAATTTGGTAACAGAAATCAACTCACAGATTCAAGAAACTCAGTAAACGGAAAGCAGGATTAATACAAATAAAACAACATACAGGCACATCGTAGTTAAACTGATAACCAAAGATGATAAGAGAACCTCGAAACCAGCCAGAGAAGGGTGGGCACTGCCCGCAGAGTGGTGGTCTATCTGCCCACGCACCTCTCATCAAGCACCGGAGGCCGGGAGGCAGCAGAGCAACAGCTTCGACACTCTGGCAGTGTGGGTTATGGAGTCGGACAACAGGACTTAAAATCTTATGCCCACGACTTGGTATCTGTGTAGCCTTGAACAAGCTATTCGATAGTTCCTTATCTCAATATATTACCCTCTTAAATAGTAATGTTAGAAGTTATCTCATTGGGTTGTTGAAAAGATTAAATGAGTTGCTAATACATGAAAAGCACTTAGCACTTCATACATAATATAAGCAAGTTCAATGCTTGCTAGTATTATGAGCAGATGTTAACATTTATGGCCAATTTAAGAACTTCTGCTTTAAATTTTCAAAGAAAATGTTATGTGTATAAAGACAAATTTTCGAAATCCAAAAAAATAAGAGTAGTTAATTCACATTACCAATAACAGCAGGAGTTTGACAAAGACAGAATGATTTCCAAGGGGTCCCTTATTCAATCATCCCGCTTGTATCCTCTGCTGCAGGAGTTAAACTATTTCACAGCAAGAGAAACCCAGTTCTCCCCCAGACGTGGTTGACTCCAACTAAATCTCTCAGTTTCTCACCTCAGGCTTTTTCCTGTGCTTATTCCCCAGTGCAGGTAATTAGCAATCAAATTCTTAATTACTCAATTAGTCCAACCCACGAGGCTATCTGAATAAATCAATTAATGTAGCTCCCACAGAACAGCTCATGTTTACAACATAACAGTTATAATATTGTCCCACCTAATCAGTACTGAACCACGCAGACTCTGATTTTTAGAATGATTGCCTTGGTCCATTGTGGAATCTATTTTGCACATGATAGAAACAGCAGAACTCTAAACCTATAGTTCTTTCCTTATTTTTTCCTCAAAAGGCATTCAGAGAAGTGAGAGTAAAAAGGCTGAGTGGTCTCCATTCACCCCAATTTAGCTACTGATCAATTTTTAATATTTATCCCTCATTTCATTTGACAAATATACCTTGTGCTTTTTTGCCAGGCTCTCTGCTAGGCCCTATGGGGGACATACAGAAGCCTTTTACTATGTAACTCTCTAAGTCTCAGTTTCTGCAAAGTGCATCAGTGCTTCTCCAGCTTCAGCGTGTGTATGCATAACCCGGGCTTCTTGTTAAAAAGTGCAGTTTCTGACTCTGTAGATCCAGCATGGGCCCACAGATTCTACATTCCTTACTAATTCCCAGGTGATGCTGATGCAATTAATCCAGGGAGTGACTTTGAGCACTAGGGGTGTGGATAAAGATGACAATACTGCTCACTTCGGGGGATTATTGAGGTTGTGGTGAGATCTGTGAGAAACAATGAAGACAACATGCTTCACAAGCTCTAATTAACATGTGAAGTCCATTGTCAGGGATATGCCTAAAAAATCCAGAGTCTTATAGAAGAGATAAAAGACATAAGAGGATGGAGATTTACGGGAGAAACAAATACTAGAAACATCAACAGATTTGGGTTCTAGAACTGGCTTAACCACTAATAAACTCTAACACTTTGATGAGGACATCACTTAAACCCTTTGGACTTAAACCCTGTTGTTTATCCATTAGAATAAGTCATTGGTACACCACCTTCAGGATTTTTGTCATATTCAGGTGCTAAATTACCTTTTATATTTAATTTATTTTAAATCAAATCAGTTTTAAAATTTGGCCTTATCCCACACAATAGCATTCAGAAACTAAAGATGAGTAATATAGATTATTTTTTTCTAACAGATTAAAATAAGTATGTAACTATTGTAGTTTACAACAATTTCTCCATATATGCCCTAAGATATCATCTAATATCCCACAAATTGTATGCATTCTTTGAAAAACAGTGTTAGTTAATTCCCACAATTTCTTGAAAAATCAAGAATTAATTGGTTTATCTTTCCAGGTTGTCTGAATCTTAGAAGGAGTTCTGAGAAGAGGCACCATGTAAGCTAAGCCTTGAAAAGCAAGTAAGCTTGAAGTGTAGACAATCTGAAACTGCCACTTTGTGTGTATTGGGGGTATGGAGAAGGGAGTTGCTGTTCAAGGATGAAGAAAAAGAAAAGCTTTCAGGATAGAAAGAGTATCAAGAATGAGAGCAAACATTAGAACTGGGGACGAATTTCTAACCTTCCCAAGAGAAAAGAAGAGGTGTTGTTCTATGATTTGAGAGAGAGCTTGAATAGTGACACCAAGGTTACAGGAAAATGCTCACCCCTGAGTCTACAGAGAGGTTTGGGCTCTTCAACCTGTTTTAGGATTCTGATGATACTCAACACTCTTCCAAGAAAATAGCACACACACACAGAGTGCACACATATACACAGAGTGCACACACACAGCATATATAGAGTGCATACATACACAGAGCACAGAGTACACACACGTACAGAGTACATACACACAGGATACACACAGTGCACACATACAGAGCACACATGCACACACACAGAGCCCATACACATAAAGTACACTCAGACACAGCACACACACAGCATACACACAGAACACATACACACACATAATATTTTGCCCATAACGTCAGGATGTGCATTTCTCTCTAGGGCCAATAAGTATAATATCTAGAGAGCTATAGATCAGGTGGTACCTTTTAGAAAATTGCACCTTAAAAGATTTAAAATTCTGCCCAATGTCTCAGCATCGTGCAGCCCCTTATGATTCACGCAGCTCCTTTATGATGTTGAAACGGTGACAGAAAATACAGCTCAAACTGGCTTACCCAAGAGAAAACACAAAACGAATGTGTAAGAATAGATTTGGGTTCAGATAAAACTCCAAAGGCTGCCAAAGTGATGAGTCCCTCTCTTGGCTCTGCTGGCCTCAAATTCAGGTGGCCCATGGGGGCAAATGGTGCCCAGAAGCTCCAAACCTGAATTCTCTCAGGTTCTAGTTACCCTGAGGCAATAATCCTAAATTCCATTTAATATCCATCCATCCTCCACTGGGTTCATGTAGTTTTTGTGAAGCTAACTTTACCCCCACTCCCAAATGTGTTCTTTGGGCCTGGCCAATCTGACACTAATTCCTCTGGTGACACAGGTTGGTGTAGAGATGAGTGTGTGACTTTGTCAGAGTCATTGAGATGCCGTGAGAACTTACTGAGGCTTCCAAGAGAGAGCAGATTCTCTTGCCCTCTGGATCAGAACAGGAGGGGACGAGAAGGGTGGAGGTTCTGCAGCCACCTTACAACCTCAGCAAAGTAATCTGAGACCGGAACCAACATGTGGGAATGCAAGACAGAGAGAGAAAATACACCAGTGACGTAATTCGAACCACTGATCAAGCCGCGCTTAAAACTTAACAGCGCTGGTCTTTCTAGTTATATGACCTACCTAATCTCTCTCTTGTTTAAGGTAGTTTGGATAAAACTTGTAAATAAAAGACGGACAACTGGCACACACTGCCTCTCATGGATCTGTCAACAAGATTCTCATGTTAGCAAGTGTTCCAAGATATATGACTTCAAGGGCTTCCCCCAGCTCTACAGTTTTTTGTAACACATGTGGCAAACTGTTTTGTGAAGTTTGTGGGTGCCCCAAGGATTAGTCTCCTATTTCATAGCTGATACCATGGTCCTATAAGTCTACATAATTGAATATGTCAGAAAGTAACTGAGATCCCTAAGTGCCCATCCATTTTTTCTTTAGACGCCCTCATTGCTGACTCTGTTTTACTTTGGAGACTAAAAATATCTCAAAACTTTGCCTTTTTACAGTCTTTATTGAGTTCTTAGTTGAGAGAAATTTCTATTGCTTTTGTTTTTGTTTGATTGTTTTATTATTTATTGAGCACAAACAATGAATTCACAATGCTTTTACAGGCATACCTCAGATATTTTGCAGGTTCCACTCCAGACTATTGCAATAAAGTGAATATTACAATAAAGCAAATTACACAAAGTTTTTGGTTTCCCAGTACATGTAAAAATTATGTTTACACTATACTGTAGTGTATTCAGTGTGCAGACCTATGTCTAAAACAAACATATATACCTTAATTAAACAGTACTTTTTTGCTAAAAAATGCTAATGATCATCTGAGCCTTCAGTGAGTCATAATCTTTTTGCTGGTGGAAGGTCTTGCCTCAGTGTTGATGGCTGTGAATGATCACGGTGGTGGCTGCTGAAGGCTGGGGTGGCTGTTGCAATGTCTTAAAATAAGAAAGCAGTGAAGTTTGCTACATCAATTGACTCTTGTTTCATGAAATATTTCTCTGTAGCATAAGATGTTATTTGATGGCATTTTGCCCACAGTAGAACTACTTTCAAAATTAGAGTCAGTTCTCTCAAACCCTGTCACTGCTTTATCAACTAAGTTTATGTAATATTCTAAATCCTTTGTAGTCATTTCAAAATGTTCACAGCATCTTCACCAGGAGTAGATTCTATCTTGAGAAACTACTTTCTTTGCTTATCCATAAGAAGTAGCTCCTTATACATTCAAGACTTATCATGAGATTGCAGCAATTCGGTCACAAACTCAGGCTGCACTTCTAATTCTAGTTCTCTTGCTATTTTTACCACATCTGCAGTTATTCTTCCACTGAAGTCTAGAACCCCTCAAAGTCATCCATGAGGGTTGGAATCAACTTCTTCCAAACTCCTGTTAATGGTGATATTTTTACCTCCTCTCATGAATCATAAGTGTTCTTAATGGCATCTGGAATGGTGAATCCTTACCAGGAGGTATTCAATTTATTTTGTCCAGATCCATCAGAGGAATCACTATCTATGGCAGCTATAGCCTTATGAAATGTGTTTCTTAAATAATAAGACTTGAAAGTCAAAATTACTTCTTGATCTATGGGCTGCAGAATTGATGGATGCTGTCTTGGCATGAAAACAACATTAATCTCTTTTTACATCCCCATGAGAGGTATTGAGGTTAACAGGTTCATTGTCAATGAGCAGCAATATTTTGAAAGGAATCTTTTTTTTCTGGGTGGTGGGTCTCAACAGTGGGCTTAAAATATTCAGTAAACCATGCTATAAACAGATGTGCTGTCATCAGGCTTTGTTCTATTTGTAAAACACAGGCAGAGTAGATTTAACATAATTCTTAAGGGTTTTAGGATTTTGAGAATGATAAATGATCATTGGCTTCAACTTAAAGTCACCAGCTACATTGGCCCCTAATGAGAGAGTCAGCCTGTCCTTTGAAGCTTCGAAGTCAGGTATTGACTTCTCCTTTCTAGCTATGAAAGTCCTACATGGCATCTTCTTCCAATACAAGGCTGCTTTGTCTATGTCAAAAATCTTTTGTTCAGTGTAGCCACTTTCATGAATGATGTTAGTTACATCTTCTGGATAACTTGTTGCAGCTGCTCCAACAGCACTTGCTGCTTCACCTTGCACTTTTACGTTCTGGAGATGACTTCTTTCCTAAACCTCATGATTCAACCTCTGTTAGCTTCAAACTTTTCTTCTGCAGCTTCCTCACCTCTCTCAGCCTTCATAGAATTGAGAAGAGATGGGACCTTGCACTGGATTAGGCTTTGGTTTAAGGGAATGCCGTGGCTGGTTTGACCTTCTCACCAAACCACTAAAATTTTCTCCATATCTGCAATAAGGCTGTTTCACTTTCTTATCATTCCTGTGTTCACTGAAGTAGCACTTTTAATTTCCTTCAAGAATTTTGCCTGTGTATTCACAACTTGGCTACACTTTTGGCCTATCTCAGCATTGGACATGCCTTTCTCACTAAGCTTAATCATTTCTAGCTTTTGACTTAAAGTGAGAGACATGTGACTCTTCCTTTCTCTTGAACACTTGGAGGCCATTGTAGGGTTATTAATTGGTCTAATTGCGATATTGTTGTGAGGGAGAGAGGTGGGGAAATGGCTGCTCAGTGGAGCAGTCAGAACACACACAACATTCATTAGTCAGATTTGCTGTCTCGTGTGGGTTATAGTTCATGATGCCCTAAAACAATTACAATAGTAACATAAAAAGTCACTGATCACAGGCCACCGTAACAGACATAACAACAACAATAAAGTTTGAAATAATGTGAGAATTACCAAGACGTGACACAAAGACACAAAGTGAGCGCATGGTGTTGGAAAAATGGTGCCAATAGATTTGCTTGACTCAGGGTTGCCACAAACCTTCAATGTGCAAAAAGTACAATATCTGTGAAGCACAATAAAAAGAGGTTTCCCTGCATAGTGATTTGGAGTAAGCTTTTCAGTATCCAAATTCATAGACACCAAAGCCACAAAATAAAACACAGATCAATTAGTGATTTAGACAATGCATTAGCTAGAGAAGAGTTGAACCAGGTGAGTCATAGATAGTTAAGAATGAGTTTTGAGTCTGGAACCTACAGGAAGTTCCTTAGGCAGTTAGGTTCTCAGTGGGATTTAGCCTAATTTCTTTGACAAGTGAGTAATAAAACAGGGTGAAAACTTACCCAGACTAGCACATTCTTGCCACATCATCCTTCATTCACATCAACAGCTCTCCAGTAAATAATTACCTCTTTTAGTCTGACCTATGGTACTTAGCAATTTTTCTCCATCATCTTTAATTCTTTTAGTAATTGGATTATTTTTATATAGAAGAAACCTGTTTCCCTTATTTATTTTTACATTCTCTAACTTTTGTCATTTAAAAACTGAGGATGTATAACAAATTCGCTTTGGCTGAGCCTGTTTTATTAGGCATGATATATTTCAAGGATGATAAATCTTTTATTTACTATGGTCTGGCCCCAGATTACTGTGGCTCTTAGAACTGTAATGGAAGGGAGGTAGTGCACAGAGGTGGAAAGCAGGTAGATTCCAACCAGGGTGCCCAGGAACCAGCCCCCAACTTTTCCATGAACTGCTGATGTACTTCTACCCCTCAGTCCCTCAGCTTCCTTTTCCTTATTGGAGAAACTATTGGGGTCAAGCATGCTTACCTCAGAGGAATGCCAAAGAATGAAAGCTGAATATCCTCCAGTGCGTAGCAGGCCTTTAAACCTCTGCGTGGGAGTATAAACTGCCGATATTTACACACCTGGAGAGAAAATATGAGTTGTAGGAGAGAGAGATCCAATCCAGCCTCTCCTGTACTTCCTTCCCCCCATTTCTAATAAAACTCGGTGTAGGAAGCAGAATGGCTATAAATGGTCCATTCTGGGAATCTTATAACATTCTTTATATACTTTTTAAAATGAACGTTTGTATCTAATTTCAGAGACTTTCTTTACCTACTTGCTAAATTCCAGGATAAATTCCCATATGATTTTATACAAAGCCCAGAAGGCTCCAATCAAATCAAATGTCAATCAAGGTTAAAATTATGTGGACATGGAAGTGTTCTGGAGCAGAGTACTTTCTGCCAGCTCGTTCCTCCAGGTTGTCTTAATCATGTTGCCTTCTGGGTGGGGGTTGAGGGATGGGGAGGAAACTTCAGGGAAGATTGCTTCTTCTATAACGCATGGTATCTTTTATTATCAATACCATTCAATATCACCTTCTCCAGGAAGTTCCCTGATTCAGTGTCCTCCAAGAGGTTATAAGCATCTCCATTTAATTTGATCCTGGGGACATGGGCTGTGAAAGGAGACTAGTTATAAGGAAGAAAAAATGTTGAGGGCTATGCATAGATTTATTGGTGCGAAAAATAAAGCAAGTCCAAATGTGACTCATTTTTGAGGCATGCCGTAAACATGCCTGATTTGTTTCATTTATAACAAAAGAAGAAACCCTGGCTTAGTTCTTTTTCTTAAGTGTGTTACTCAACTTTTCTCTTCTCTTTCAGGGGAGAACTAAAACTGGAGATTAGGGAGTGATTGAGGGGTTTTTGAGTATTGTAGTTTTTTCAATGCTCCCACTGGCTTTCTAAATTACTGCCTCTTCACAGGCTAATCATTTATCACCCTTGCCGTCTATAGAGTTTTACATGTTTGTAACTATTTCCTGCCTTCACCATTTTTAAGGCCAATGTTTAAGATGAAGGGGCTGATGACTTTTATTAATCCACTTAGTGTTATTAATTAAAATGCTGAAAGCAACACACCAGAACAGAAACCAACTGCTTCTTCAAGTTTCTGCTGCACTGAAGAAGAATATTATCCACCATTAGAGTTGCCCAAGGCCTTCTAAAAATCATATTTCTGTGTGTGTGTAGGTTATGTGTGTGTGTGTGTGTGTGTCTGTGTGTGTGTTGATACCCGCACAAGAGATAATATCTTAGCTCCTGACAAAGTGTGACCTGTGGGTCAGTAGCATTGGCCTCACCTGGGAGCTTGTGAAAAATGCAGAGTCTCAAGCCTAGTCCAACATGCAAAATCTGCACTTTAACCACCTTAGGTGATTTGTGTGTACATTAGAGCTTGAGAAGTATTGCTTTATAAATTTTATTAAAAATTTATTAAAATTTATTATTAATTATTTTAATAATGAAATTAGAGCCTCAGGAATGGGGATGAACCCACTTATCCCATAGTAAAATGGACCATGTATGTTTAAATCTGTCTTTGGTTTCCACTGTGATAGTAACCAGAGCAAGACTTGCTAATTACTACTACATGATGCAATTTGTCACTCTTTTTTGTTATGCTGTTATTCTTTTTAAGCCATCAGTGGGGACATATCATAAAGACCATGACATAGCTGTCTCCAATTGGCTGATAAAAAATGACATCCATGCCAATGGGCCTGGACTGCAGATGACAGCTGTGGGCTCAGTGTTCCTGCATAAGCAAAGCACAGTCTTGTGAACTAGGTGTGTGGACTTGCTTCCAACTAGTAATGAATATTTCCCCATCTTCCTACTATCATCATTAGTTATCATTTTCTTCTAAAAGTAGGGACACTGCTTAAGATTCCAATGCATTCAATTTCTAGAAATCAGGGCAAAAAAGATATAAATTTTTTTTAAAAACTGTCTGAAAAAAAGTTTTTTTTTTTAAATACAGTTATCATTGTTGATTCAGTTGGGTATGATCTTTCAAAGGTAAGCCTCTCAAAGAACAATAAAAGCTGCATCACTCCAAAAATGAAAAACAGTTTGCATCTCACATGGGCTGTATGTTTTAAAAGAAACAAAAATGGAATTTACCATTTAAGTTGGCATCAAATTTACCTGAGCCGACATCACTTCCATTCAAATACTTATGAAGAGATGGGGAAAAAAGCAAACTGGCACTACCACCAAAAAATAATCATCAAACAAGGAATCTATGGCCGGGCTCTGGGGGAAGGCTAACCAAGAGGCATTTGGGCGCACGCCACAGGACTGGGGTGTGTGTGGTGGGGGGGCGACTAGACAGTTTTTTCTTTTCATTTAAGTTCTGGGACCTGGCTTTCGTTGCATAAAAGCAGAATGTGAGGCAGTTTTACAGCTCTTCTCCCTTCCTAAATCTGTTTAGAGACAGCAGTTCACAGGTAACAATAAAGCAGAAAGTAGGGCGTGTGTCCCTGTGCTGGGGTGGGGGTGGGCGTCTCTCAGAAGTGCCCTGAGAGGGCAAGAATCTCCCAGAAGGATTGTGTTCATAACAGGAAGCTCTTTGGGCACAGGGGATGGTAGATTGTTTTTTCTCTGAGAACTTCATTCATTCAGATAAGGGGAGATTTAAGCACTGTGAGTAGAGAAGAATTTTATGTTCAAGGATAATCACGTTTCCCTGTTCTTCTGTTTGTAAAAGACATTCCTGGCCTCTTATTTGTCCCTTTGCTTGTCCTCATAAAGGACAACTTGGCGGAAGGCAGGCAGCCAGGGGCCCGTGATTCATGTGTGGTTGGAGCTCACCTAACAAGATCTTGAGTCTGGGGATGTGATCTGACCCTCCTTCCCTCTCACCCAGAGAGCAAGAGGCTGACAGAAGAGACGTCGGTGAGCTCCGTGGATTCGAGCTTCAGCTTGGGAATGGAACATTGGCAGACTCATTTTACATCTCGCAACAAGCCACGTCCTCCAGCCTGGATGCTTTCAATAATAAACGTCAGGTTTAGTCCTGCAGATGTTGACTATTTTTTCTAATTTCTCAGTTGGTTCAGAACTTGAGCAGGAAAGAGGGGTGGTATTTTTTGTGCTTCAAAGAGTACAACATACAGTAAAGTAATGAACACTAAAAATGAATACATTGGGTTAAAGGCTCTAGACATTATCTAATTTCAAGCTATGTATCTGGGGAAGAAACTTGACCAAGGAACTATAATTGAAGGATGTGAGGAAGAATAATGCTGTCAAATATGGAAAGAAGCCCATATTTAGATATTTTTCTAAATGAGTTTATACATGCAGTGATTCTTGTCCATGTGTATATTAAAGAATAGTAATTTGTTAAATCTAAACATTTTAAATATAAACTACAACATCTATAGTTTTGTGTAGGGATTTTTTTTCATTAGTTTTAAATATATCAGATGCCTGAAAAATGAAAGTGCTCTGGGTCTCTCTTGACCTCTGCAAGAGCTTGATGGGATGATGCAGAAGTGTCTGGAGAAATGGGTCAAGGACCACCCCCAGCTCACTTCTGAGAGGTCTCAATTCATTCGAATATGAGGAAAGAGGAATCCAAACTGAGTGTTGTCTAAGAAAAACAATCTGCATAACCTCTAAAAATGGCAAATGACCCTGAAGTATCATATAAAGACTATGCTTCCAGAAAATATTTGTGCAGGAACCAGTATAAATTTACATGAATGTGTTTATTGTCCTTAATAAAATGCAAAAAGGCATTCTCTGCAACAGAAGCAAAAGGTCATGAGGTTGAAAGGTCACCAAGCAGACCATTTATATTAGAAGGGTTGGACAAGATTAGGAATGGTTCAAGGATATTCAAAATGAAGAGTTGGAATTATAACCCACATTGGAGACAATGAGAAACAGGATCTCCACTATAGCAAAAATGCACCTTTGATGCAAAGGATAAATGTGAAAAGTTTTCTAAGAATTTAAAAATAGGAGTCACTAACATGAAATAGAGATATGCAATAAAGATCTAAGAGATCTGTGATCAGGGTTTCAAAAGAAGAGGCCAGAACAGAACTAACAAAAAGCACAGAAAACTTTGTATCTACTTAATATGACAACAACAACAGTATTCTCCTTGACTTTGTCAAAATATAGAAAGGAAAACTGAGAAAGTGCACTACGTTCTGAGCAAAATAGAGAAAAGAAAACTACAACTAGGTACACATGGTAGTAATTTTTCAATTATATGGGGGAGGTAAACTATCATTCAAGGATCCTAGTGAAGAAAAGAGAAAGTTACCTAATAAAGCAAGACAAAACAGGCTGGATTCAGAATTATTACTACAACACTCAGAGTTACCCAACAAGAGGTTGCCCACAGAGTTTTGGAGGGATACGTGGTCAAACTGAGAAGTAATGCCCTGCCATGTAGTTACTCATGGATGAGGGCAATTTTCAGGTAAGGGCTCAGAAAATATAGTGTTTTTATTAAAAAACAAAACAAAACAATGATAGGTGAATACACACCTCACTTACTGAGTAAGGGAGTAAAATTAAGATTTTGAGATCAGGGAGATCATGGTTTAAACGTATTAAAGGCAAACACTGAAACCAGTCAAGCATAGCATTGAGACTGAGCAATTTTATAAATCTAGACACAAGATTGGAGGCATATATTCAAAATTATTCTTCAGTGAGAATGTATAAGATGGCAAAAGCATATAATAAACTCCTGGACTAAAAGAGTTGTTCTAAATGTACAACATCACAATATTACTGTTACTCATGACAGAGATAAAGGCTGAAAATGCACATGTGTGTGTGCTTATATGTGTATGTAAATGTATATGATACTATTAATAGAATTTGATAAGTCTATTATAAATAATATCAACAACTCAGGCATGTAAGTTGAAGGAAAGGCAATAGTAAGAAAATATAAAACTAGATGACAAAAGCCAGATCAAATTTTATATTATAATAATTAAAATGAGTAAACTCCCTTACTAAGATAAAATTAACTTATTAAAAATATATACATATAATACAGGATGTTTACAAGAGACAAATGAAATCACTCCAAAGATTTCCAATAAAATGATAGGCAAAGAAATGCCAGTTTTTTGTACAAGTAAATAAAGCAAAGGTTTCAATATTATTGTGAGATGAAGTAGAATTCAAGTGGAAACACAGTAAATGGTGAACAGAATCATTTGTTTATCAGCAATGGATAATATCCTTGATACAAAAGAGCAAATATAAAACTTTAAGCATGAATATTAACTTTATTTTAGAAAGACAAAGGGAAAATGAGATATGGCTTGGCTCCCCACCTAAGCAGCATACAGTTGGAGAGGGCAAGAAAATATTGAAACAAATAATTATAATTCTAAACACCTGATGCATCTATTCATTCACTCAGCAAATACTGTTTAAGATGCTTTCTATGTAACATAACTTAGGCATTGGGCATACAGTGGTTAATAAGCAGATGTGGTTCCTGACTTCATCAGGTTTCCAGTCTGCTTTGTACCAAACACGGGGAAAATACAAATGAGAGAACAATGGAATGTCATGGAGAGAGAGTGAGGGAAAGTTTTAGTGATGAAAACCTGAAAAGGATCCACTCATTTCACATCAGGTTGGTGTGAATAACAAAATGCACCCCCGCTATGTTAGGTACATGGAGAAGAAAAATATTCAAAAAGGGATATAAAATTAATATCACCTACCATGAAAAAATTCTCAGAGGAAAATGGTTATTAACTCTTTTTTTTTACTAAGAATATGGTCTAAGAATTGCTCCCTTCTAGACCCTGGGTCCAGAAGTTTTTATAAGCTTCCCTGAAATCTGTACAAGCTCCCCTGATGCACCTCCCCCCACCTTCCGATCCAAGTTCATTGAAAGAGTAAAGTTGTTCCGAGGGAGGTTGTTAAAAGCACAGCCAAAATCATCTGCATCTTTTGCTGCCAACGTACACAAAAGGGATGGCTGGTGTGTTCTCCACACTCACCAACTGCAGACCTACCAGTGGTTTATCTGGTCCCTTCCTTTGTCCCTGGTACTCCAACCCCACTTACTGAAAATATTTAACAGAAGAGAACCTTCTTTTCTTGCATTTAGCTAAGGCAAAATTATTTCAGAATAACAAATTTTATACTTGGATATTGACCAACTGGACATGCTAACAGAGTGAGATGTGTGGCAATACATTTCCTGTTGTGGTGATTTTTATCTAGCAGCATAAGATGACTACAGATAGCATCTTTGCTGAAACATGGACCAGTTCTGTATTTCAAGTCTGTTGCTTTTACTCCTGATTTTCTCTTCAAAGAGTCTTTCAGAAGTTGAGCATGGTTCTTCTATTGATTTCCCTCTGGATCTTCCTTAGATATTTAATCATTTTCCAGTAATGATTTAGCTTGATTATAGTCACTTGGATTTAAAAGAAGCCCTTTTAAGTGAAACTTCACCAGAAAAGACACAAGGTGCTCCTACCCATCATGCACTAAGGAGCAATGCATTGTACGTGTGCATTTGTTTTGTGACATCATTAGTGGTCAAGATGGTGACATTGAATTGTGTATCACTCTCTTCTCCCAAGCTGTGAAATGTTCTAGTTTCTAAGTCTGGATTTCATTTTAGTTTATTGTAAAAAAGAAAATTTTGAAAAGAGTTCTCTTTGTTCCAGCACAATAATTTTGGGTTCTGTCTTCGTCTCTTATTAAGTCATTCTGTGTCTTCTCTCAAAGCACAGTGTGACTGAAGCATTAATTAGCCTTCAGTGATCCTCAGACATGCTTCTTTCAGCAAAGATCTGACATGTGGGGACTGTCAGTCACTTGGAGTTATACTGAATAAAAAACTCATATTAAACATTCCAACAAGGAGTTTATATACACTGGTGGAGGGGGGTGGAGATGGGAAGGGGAGAAGGAGTTGGTTTCACTTATTTTATATATTAGGCAACACGGGGGAAGTGACTTTGGAATTAACGAAGCATATAATCATAATTACACGGCTGGTTCGTCATCCTACCTTCCAAATTGTGCCTGAAGTCAGCTAATGGCATCACGCACAGGTGATTCTTAGTTTCGTGCCTGTTTAGCTTGGCATGAGTTTTCAATAGCTGAGCTAACACTGTCAATAAGAAGCTGCTCCCCTAGCAGAAAATACATCAGGGCCTGACCAATGAGACTGCAAAGCAGGCTTAAGAAAAATAGCACATATCTTCGGTTCTTGACTTCTTTCCTTTCACCGGACTTCAGGAGTTTGGGAAGGTGGAATTACATGGAGGAAAGTTGATGTCATAGTAGCGTGGAGTTCTTCCCGAGGTTTCCCGCAGGCTCCAGGTAGCGCTGGTAAAATGCAAATGAAGGAATGAAGGGAACAAGTGTTTGTTAAACAGTGACCATGTGCCAGGGGTGACACCAGCTTTGTTTGTACCAATAGCTGGAGCAGAGCATTTCATACAGAAGAGATGCTCAATAAATATTTAAATAAGTGAATAGATGTACAATTTTAAATATATATACATGTGTATGTGTGTGTTATATATATTTAATGCATATATATGTTTAATGTGCCTAGAATTATAAAGTAGTGGTAAAGACCATGGAATTTTGTATTCAGTGGACTTGGGCCCGTGCCCAGACAACATATCGTTCAATGAATAGAACTACGATGAGCTTTGTCACAACTTTTCTTTTTTCATTTTATTACTGTTAACATTCCCCTCACCATCCCATAATTTTTACTTTAATAATCCTCAAAGATCATCTTGGGGTTTCTCAGAAAAAGCCATGTCTGAGCATGAGCTCCCAGATTCAGATCCTTACAGAATTACTGTGCATTTCAATATTTGGCCTAAATCCCTTATGATGTTCGTGGTTTATTTTCTCTGCCCATGGAAGGGAAATTTGGCAAGAATACTGCATAGCAACAGCCAAGATGACCTATGGGACACCATCCAGGGCCCTGCTTCCCACGAAGGGAAGCCCAACCATGCGTGGCTGGCAAGGAACTGCCGTGTGGCCTGTTCTCGTCCACCATGAGGATGGACAGCTGCTCACTGCCCACATCCACTTACAGTCCTGATTTACTATGGCGTTCGGGTTTGAATATCTCAGTTTGCCACAGACAGCTCTGCAACACTTTGTATATGATCTGATATAACAGAGAAAGCATGAACTAGCCTTCCACCTAGCTCTGTATCTGATCCTAAAAAGTAAGTCCTGGTATTTCCTCTTTCCCATAATTAAAAAGACAAAAAAAAGAATGTTGTGTATCACTACTCAGAGGCCTCACGGGAAACAGTGGCATGCTCAATAAATTTAAAGACCAAATAGAAGATTGGGAAGCCCTCGGGGATTAATGACAGTGCATGCCTAGACATGAATGGAGAGAAAACAAGAAGGTTCATGGAACCTGGGAAGAGCTGGCGTGATGGCAGAGGCACTGCTGGGCAGGAATCGTAGTCGTAGAAGAAAGCAATCCCTGCCCAAACCGACCAGGCAGGGAGAGAGCAGTGGGGAATAAACACCCCAACTCTTTCTTCTTTTGTTTTTTGAATTTTTGCTGGAACCGCCTATTGGTTGGTCACTACTGGACGCCAGAGAACAGAGTAGCTGGAGTGACACAGTATAGGGCAGCGACCTAGGCAGAGAGCAGCAAGAAAGGAGGCAGAGCGGATCTGGGCTGGGAGCAAGCGGAACAGAATCGGCATCGTTTTGTCTTTTCTAGCCCTGGTCTCCCTCCGTGTTCCTCCCTCTCTCCTTTCAGTTTTACAAAATTCCAGAAAGCTTGCTGCCTCCCCCAGCTCCCCTGCCCTTGCACGTCAAAACTGTGAGATCCAGCATTTGCTTCCACGGCCACTCTGAAGTCCCCTTCAGCCAAGCGACAGTGGTGTTCTTGTTGCTCAGTCCTCCAGCTGTTCTGCAGTTCTCTCGTGGCGAAACCCGCGTCCACACCGGCCACTCTTCTCCTCTTCTCTCTTGACTTTTTTGGTTTCTTCCCTCCTTGTAAAGGTCATATTAGTGACAAAACGAAACAAACCAACAACAGAAGCCAAGACCAAAATGATTGTTTACAAGACCTTCCTGTATGCAATTTAAGATTTTCATCGTTGATTTTTCCTTCCCTTCTGTATTGCATTTTTGCTTAGCGCACAGAGTGCAGAGCTCCCCTCTGCCAGCTGCTTTGTGCGCCTCTCCTTCCCTTCCCTCCCCTGCCTCACCCAACGAAGACAAACAATGTTACCAGCCTCCTGTGTGTACTCCCGTCCCTTAGCTCCACGACCCACACAAGCATATGCAAAAATGCATACACACACAAGGGGATTTTAATGTGTTGGCTTTTTACCCCCCCCCAAAAATATATATATACACACACACAAAACTAACACCATATATGTTTCTCTACAGCCGGCTTTTTTCCATTCCCAATATAACATGCAAATTCTTCTAGGCTAATATCTATGGCTAGAATTTATTCTGTTTTATGATATTTTACCTTGTGGCCTTCCAGATGATCCTAATTGATACAGCTGATCCAACTGGCCAGGTAGATGTTTCTTCTTCCTTTGGTTTAAGGTGAACTCTTCTTTAGTCGAAAGCAAAGGACCTCTAAAAGAGCCACCAAGTTCCTTCTTGGAACGCTCCCTGCCCACAGTTTCTGACGTGCCTTTTTTCTGTTTGTTTTCCCCTCAAGTTTCCCTCCCCTTGTGGCTCCTCCTTCTCTGTTTCTCTTCTTTCTCTGCATTGATCTATCAGTCGACTTATTCTGGGATAATACTACATTACAAACAACCCTAT
Organism: Daubentonia madagascariensis; assembly: GCA_023783475.1. NCBI lineage: Eukaryota > Metazoa > Chordata > Mammalia > Primates > Daubentoniidae > Daubentonia > Daubentonia madagascariensis. Next base: position 6,174,441 of record JAKFHU010001640.1, on the reverse strand, counting down.
GATCTCAGTGGCTTACAGCCATAAACATTTATCTGAAAAGGCTGATTTTACCTCTCTAGTGCATGTCTGATAGGTAATTTTCCCTGGAGTTTGGTTTTACTTATGTTTTTGCTAGTTTATTTCATACAAATTCTTTTCTCATGTTTTATTTTGCCTGGAGCCTTTCTCCAAGTCACTCTATGAGAAAAGTAAAAAATAAAAAGATAATGAATCACAAAGTTTTTCTTGAAACCAACGGAAGGTACTGTGATGAATAGCAAATTGGAATTAACTTTGTCTTTCTTTAAACTATCATAAGGGACTCACGGCTGGGTAAGCCTCCTCTTGGTCTTGTTACTACAGGGCCCAGTGGCTTTTTGCATCTTCATTATCAACTTCAAGTCTTCAAAAAATAAGAACACTGGTTTTTCTAACCTTAATCTTTATTATATGGAAATAGATCTATATCATTGTATCTCAGTAGTGTCTACAAAAGGGGCCAACAATATTAGTGTCTAGAAACAATATGTGGAATATAGAAGTCAATTTGTATCCTCCCAGTAAGGAAGATTTAAATTTAGAACTGTCTAATTATCATCCCGACCAGAGAAATCCAAGAGGAAGTGGGGAATCAGCTCTTTGTCACAATGCTGATTTTGGTGTGCCACCCTCCTTTACGGAAGATCAGGGTTGACCAAGTTTCAGGGGCAGAAAGAAGGTTTAGTAAGGCTTTAGTTATATAGAGGAAAATTCTTACCTTAGAAAATACCAAGAGGTAAAATGATGAAAAAAATGCAAGAAAACATAAAGGAAAACCAAGGTCCTGATTCCAAGGAAAGTGCATAAAAATCCCAAAGTCAGTTGGGAGCCAGAATAGGGGATTAAGGCAGAAGTTACAAAGCCAAGAATTGAGCACTCTGGACAAATGAAAGTCCGGGAGGTGAGCAAAGGTCACTTCTTCTAGAAATGCACTCAAATACCAGGGTTTCTGAGAGAGTGATAAAGGTCCGCCATTTTTATCTGTTGAATATTACAGTATTTTAAACATCATAAAAAATGCCCAATCAGAAGAATAAAAATTGTGATATAGTTTAATGTTCACTTTTAACAAATTAATGCTTTTAACAAAACTTTGCAATGCAATGTAAGTGTGTTATATACAAGGCGATTATAAGACGGAATTAATAAAATGAACAAACACACACTAATTTTTGTAGTACTAGTTGGTTTGGTTCAGTTTGGGGAACTAAGTTTGAAGTTAAATGCTATCTTCTTTGAATTACGTTAGTATTTCTCTGTAACTGATATATAATCTAATTTTTACCCAACATTAGAAACCTGAACTTGGGGCCTTTCATGAATGTGAGAGCCCTCCTTGCCTTGTCATCTCTGCCTGTCCCAGGAAAAATCTTATAAATCCCAGCTGGCAACCCATCTTTATTAGTGTGATGAGTTCAGCTGAACTTAAGGGTTAGAATCAACACTCTATGAATTTATATAGCCACGAAAAAACTGATTTAATATTTCTGGTGCATCCCTGATAGGTAAATTACCTTTGAGACATGTTTTATTTATGTTTCTGTTTGTTGGCTTCTTACACTCTCTTGCATGCAAATCCTTCTTCATGTTTTAATTTGCCTGGACTTGTAATTTTCATGACCACAGCAAGACTAAAAGGGGAACTTTGAAAAGTACCTCTTTAATATGATGGGTACAGACATACAACCTGAATAAATTGTGTTAAAATGGATTAATTATCCAATGTGGCAGTCTACACTAATCAATTTCACCAGTAGGTTGCCAATGTTCTCCATCGTTTTCTGTTTGGAAGTCACAGACAAAATCATTTTTAGGAACTATATAGCAGAGAACATTAAAGACACACTAATGTTAGCAAAATAAATAATGTACTATTTACAGAACTTCTCCACTTACACACTTGCATCCATATTAATAGCCCACTTCTTTGCAAAAATAATTTAAGTAACTGGACATAGAAAAAAAAGACATTTGATGGTGGCAGACTAGAGGAAAAATGATCCTCCATTACAGAATCCAGCACTTGGAAACCCCGTAATATCTAATCTAGAATTTTACATATTTTTGAAAAATATGTGAATATATATTTAAAGTGTTCCTTTAATACTTTTTAAGAGAGATTTTGAAGTCAACTTTTAAATTCCTAGAATAGTTACATGCACTTCAAATCTGATGGTTCAAGAACATTTAATCTTCATAATGACATAACTCGTACAGCTGCAAGTTCAAAAACCCAATTCCACTGACTTAATCAAATAAGGAATGTGCTGACTCATACAACTAGAATGACTGGGGTAGGTCTTGCTTCAGGTAGGGTTAGATCCAGGGGCTCAGATCAGAACAACATTAATTTTTTTCTCTCTATCTCAGATCTGTTTTGATCATGGTTGACTTCATTCCCAGGCAGCATTTTCTTTCTCTATATATTACGAAAAAGTCATTTATTACTCCGGGCTCACATTCTATCACCTTATCACCCAAAGAGATAGTGCCTTTCTCTTAATCCTTTCAGCAAATCTCTCAAGTAAGACGTCCACTGTCTCAACTTGGGTCACAGTCTTATCCATGAACTAATCATGTGGCTCTGAATGACTCTATTGGAAACACATAGAGTGGTCATGGAACAAAGATGTCTTCCAAGGGGAGCACCTAGAAGAAAGACAGGGGAATTTTGAGTGGGCAAAGACAACTTGCTCATTGCAGAGCAGGACTATACCAGCTTTTCATCCCTGCTTCATATTGCATCCCTCACCCTTTCCCTGCAGCATCTACCCAGTATAATGCACATGTTAAACTAGAGTACATATTACATAAATGAATGCATGAAGGAAATGTCAGAGTATAGTGGGAAATACATTCGCTCTGAAATCGGAGAGAATCGCTTTCAAATTTTGGGTCTACAACATACTAGCTGAGAGGCCCTGGAGTAAATTAATGCATGGGTCTTCATTTCCTCTTATGTTAATTGGGGATGATAATACAGGGATTATTTATTATTATTTAAGAGGAAAAGATGAGAATATATGTAAATTACATAGTCTGGGATTTTTTGTTTAAAAAAAAGTAAGAGTACACTCTCCACTAAAATATTATTCCATTAGTATTAGAATTATCATTTAAATTTAATTTATTTGAGGTTTAATATTTTACTATTAAAACCTAACTGATTTTTTTCACATGATTAAGTAATGCAATTTAATATCTATTGATTTGAGTTCAGACATATTAAATAAATTTTAATGCAACATCTGTGTATATGCATTTTTCATATTGAAATTTATTATTTAAGGACATTCCATACTTGACCTATTTTCTTATAAAAATATGTGCCTGCTGCTTTAATATTACAAATGGGCTGATAATTTTGTCACCCAGTGTAGGTATAAAGAGGAGGGAGAAAAAGAATGATCTTTTATGCCCTAAGACAAATAATATTTTACTCTTTCCACTTCTATTTACCCCAGTCTCAGGAGGACTTAGAAGTAATGTCATGGAAGCATTATCATTTGTATATATAATATCAAAAAAGAATAAAGATGAAATCTGCTCCTTCCCTTCTCTTGTATGTCTCTCCAAGCTCCCCAGTGGTGTCAGTGCTGATATATTTTGCTATTACAACAACCTCAGAAAGATAAAAGGGACCAGCATGTTGACCTAAGGAAACTACCTGTTGAGAATATTTTTGTTGTGATTTGGAGAGACAGAACAGACTTATCAACAAATATCCTTCTTCAACAGTTGATTTGGCATTAAATTTTATCAGGCAAAGCATTTGTTTTGATGCACTGGCAAAAGAAATAAGATTCCAGAATGTCTTTCAGCTTATGGGATGCTGGGGAAAAAAAAGTTCTACAACAGTACTTTTGGGTGTTCCCCATCAAAAATAGTCCAGGTAGATGTTAAATAAACAAAGACTATTGCAGACGTATGCCTGGACAATACCAAATCCTATCCCTCGGCGGGTTTTGGAAGAACCAGGGACTGGGAAACAAAACAAAACAAAACAAAAAATTCCCAAGGTATTTTAGAAAAGGCTAAAACGTATGCTTCCTGGAAGAAGCAACACCTGCTAAGTGAGATATACAAACAAGTGGTGATTCGTCAAGCCACTGTTATGGCTGTTGGGCTGTCATCACACATACAGGTGGCCCAGCACAGTGTCATAAGAATGGCCCACTGAGTGTAATCAGTGTAATCAGTTGAATCTTAGGTGATCTTCTTCCTAAACATTATGCAGCTTCATCTATTTCAGTACTTTCTAAACATTTCCACTAACCCACCTCTAAGAATGAAGAAAAACAAACTGACATCCCGAAGCATGTGGAGATTAGCCCAAAGTACGACACATCCTTTAAGGTTTGTGTTTTATCTTAAAAAGCAATTTACATCTCAGTTCTATACAATAGAATAAGTATGCTTGCTTCAATGAAATATTTAATGTAAAAATATTCATTTGAGTTTACTCTCATTTAACTGACATTTCCACCAAATCTTTAAGTAAAAATGCATGCTGCAGCTAGATTTGTGTAACTAGAGCTTTAATATTTATTTCACAACACCATTCTATAAGCACCAAGAGAACTGGAACAGTGACTCATTTCTTCACTGCTGTATCCCCAGGGTCTAGTCAGTACCTGGTAAAGAGTAAATACTTGATCAATGTTTGTTGAGTGAATGAAAGAATTAAGTAATTAACATGCCATGTTTATCCTTTCGGCTTCCCATCTTCTCAGCACACAACCCCCGGAGGATGTGTACTTGCATTTGAAAAGCACTGCTCCATAGGATGCAAATTGAAACCAAGATTCAGAACTCACACAGACAAATTAATGGAACAATTTTCTCTTCACTTCTGTGATTTTATTAGCTGAATTATGGGTGAGGCTTATTTCATGGATCAAATGACCGAGTCTGCTAGGTCTGTGGACTAGTACTCAGCAATTATCCAGTTAATATGATTAATGCAGCCAGTAAAAGGAGCATCACGGGGGTCTCATGTTTCCAAGACTTGGAAACCACATCAAATCTGCAGAAGAAACGTTCTTTTGAAGGAATTAAGCTCCGGAGGATACCCTGTTCCTCTCCATTGCCTCCATATGTCTTCTGCCCTCTCCTTCCCCCTCCTCCTCCTGGGGTCACTCAATATGTTTTGCAAATCTTCATTTCTAGTCATATTGCATGCATGTCGTCGGTCTAAATTACCTCTAATTTCTTGATCATTGGAAAGACAAGGCCAATACTGCTGTTAAAACATGATGACAAAGCACTGACTAAACACCAAGCATGTTGATCTATGGTCATATGAAGGTGTAAAAGATTTGCTGATTTAAAATATTATTTTATCTCAGAAATGCTCACTTTTTAAGTGAAAAGTCATCTTCAAGAAATTCAAAATCATAAATAAAAAATAAGCTAAGGGAGTTTTGGCTACCTTTTATTGAGCACATCTTCAGTGCAAAGTGCTTAAAAATATTAACCTATTTACCCCTCACACCAACCTGAGGAGGAAAGTCATGTTGTCCTCTATAGTGAAGACAGGACAGGGAGACTTGGAATGGTGCAGCCTCTTGCTCAATGTCACAGGTGAACCTTGGCAGAACAAAGGTCCAGTGTAGATCTGCCTGGCAAGTCTGAATTTTTAACCACTGTGTTATACCCATCCTGGCTCCATAGCAGGCCAAAGAAGGCAAGATGGAGAGGAAGACTTAGACTTAGAACTATCAACTGAGCACCATCTAATGTGAGACTTTTAAAGTCTGGCACAAGAAGAAGAGGCACATTCCAGTAAATGTGGCCAGGGGAAAATGGTAATGAATCATTCTCTCAACCAGACCCAACAGTCTGAATAGAACAAAGTGAAGTACTGTCACCTTATACCTCTTGGTTGAATTTTAGTATCTCCTAAGATCACAGCTAGTCCTTCATTGTACTAGAATAGCTCGTTATTGAAATAGTATTACTTAAATGTTTTAGCTAGGAGCCCCCACATTCTAAACACCTCCATCAGGTCTGTTAACTTGGGTGAAATTTCACCAATGGGTTGAGACTCATATTTATTTTAAATTTCCCTTTACAGTGCAAAAATGTCCCATGACAGAAAATACATAATTCTTTAATTGCCATGAGTCCCATTTTAAACCAATCCACTGGAGTGATGACTATGTGCCAAGAGTTCTAACTTATTTATACAACAGCCTCAAGTGAGTTTTTATCATCCCCATTTGCAGAAAAATAAAGGGATGTGGTAGAGCTTGGATATTGACTCATGCCCTTAGCTTTTCCCATTATGAACTTTCATGTTCCATAAGGGAATTTAGAAATGAGTAGCCTAATATAGCCTTAAGAAAATGAGACCCTGATAAGACTCATCAGTAGAGGGGAGGAACAAAAAAATGCTCCCTTACAAGGGTAATAGTCACAGAGGCAACATGATAGATCCCAAAGGTGAAAGTCAAATGAAAGACTAACCCTAATTAGTTCTCAGATTTGTCAAAGAAAGTCCAACTTTAAGTTTTGGTGACAGTGCGGAAGGTGATTATACTATGTTGACTTAAGCATTTTGTCAGCAAAGAAATCTTCCATTTTGAGCAATTTAATTTCAAGAAATTGATGTTCTACTTAGGAGGGGATGCCTAGAAGACTTCATCTAGAAAAAATAAAATAATTGTGTAAAAATGTATGTTATGCTATATAATTGCAAGGTGAGTGAGGGTGAATTGTGGTATCATCTGCATCATAGCAATAGCTACAAAACTGGAATGGTTGAGAGCCGTGGAGGAAACTGGAGAAACTGCAGCACCTCAGACACCTCAAATACTGACATTGGGGAAACCCCACATTTAGGGGGAACCCCACATTTAGGGGGAAAACGATGAGGAGGATTCCCAGGAGACAGAGTGAGAGTGGCCTATTACTACATGTCAGGGTAAGTACAAGGACCGAGTTGGATGATCAGAGTGGAGGCGTGAAGGTTTCAGCAGAGGCCATGGATACATTGAGACTGGAAAGTTGGCCAGACATCCAGATAGATAACTAATCACAATTAGGGATAATTTTAAGTTAAAAAATTTAAATGGAAATATCTTTCAAATTATATGTAAACAAAAACTGTATCTCAGCAGGTCTTTCCTTTGAACATGGAAATGCTCTGACTTCATATGCCAATTTACATTTTCTAGCTCATGCAACCTTGCCAAAGCCATCTACAGCACATAGAACAATTATGGTTTCCCCAAACCTGAATAAGAGGCATTTTCCCTATGCAGCGGATGCCTGCTAACCTTTATAGCTTTGCCTTTTTCTTCATTGCTACTTTCTTCTGTCTTGTTACAAGTACAGACTTGAATATTTTCTACTTTCTTTATTTCTCCAATGGCCCTGTTTTATTTCTCAGCAGCTGCTCTATTTCGGAGGAGGTGAAGTTCCCTTTCAAAGCTGAACTTCAGGTTGCACCTTGACCATTATTACGGCAACTCTCAGCTCCAGGTCAGCATTTAAGGCAGACTAAGCAGAGACCTGTTTCCCCAGCCAGCACTTCAAGAGAAAAAAGCAGCCTATAGCAGGAGGAATTTGCTAAGAAGTGTATGGCACTGCTCGCATGAAGCCCCATGGTATTATTTTCTTTTTATTAGATCAATTTCCACACTTTTCTTCAACTCTTTCCTTCCTGGGCTCTTATGAGGTCAAAGTGCAGACAGAAGCAAAGGTGTAAACAGAGGCCACAAGAAGGTAGATGGGCTGTTGGTCTTTATCTTCCTCTCTTCCTCTTCTTAATGGTCTTCCCCCTTCACTCCATTCCCCCTCTAAAATTTGCCCTGAAATTGAACTTTAAGGATGTAGGGAGTTAGTGATTTATTATTCTCTGGTGAAAGAGCATTTTTCCTTTCAGATGTGTGTCTTTAAAATTCCTATTTTAATGTGCATAGGCACCCCACGGATAGATTGAAAAGGCGAACAGCCGCAAAAGCCCAGGTAGGCAATTCTGTGCGTGACCAAAGGAGTTCAAAGGCAATTCAGGGTCCCTAGGAAAGAAATAGGGGAAACGAAACAGACCAAAGCCTGTTCTACTCAACCTAGTGGAGGAACAGAGGCTTTGGGGGAAGAGGAGGAAGAGACTAAGAAATAAAAGGGGTCAACTCATGACTGAGCTAGAAAAACTAACATCTGGAAAAGAGGTTGGCAATTGGGTGGCAATTTAGGGATTTCTGAGTAAGACGGGGACATGAAAACAAGGATTTAGAGCCCCCCCCCATCTTTTCATTGAAATGCCTGAAGGCACATGAAGACGTGGAGAAACCACTTGTAGAGCTGGGGACTTCAGAAGGGGGCCATCAGCAGGTGAGAAATTTTGAGTTTTTCCCAGGAAAAATATAGAAAGAGCAAGATGGAAAAAAGAAAGACACAGCAGGCAAACTCCACGTACACTACTCCACCACCTTTCAGAAACATCTTTAGGGTGAAAGTGCGGAGGACCATGTCAACACCCTATTACCACCACCAAACCTGGAGAAGAAAGAGCAGGAGCTAAAAGCAGGCCACGTTCTGTGGACACCCTGTGAAACTGGAACTGACGAAAGTAGAAGGGAACGTCAGCCTCAGGATTAAACTTGGTGCCTGCAGAGAAAGTCAGAGTGTAACAGATTCCATTTGGGACTCAGGGCTTCACCTCTCTCTGTAAATACCTTTTGCGATGTAAATTGCATCTCCTTTCTCCCACCTGCCCCCCACCAAGGGCAGAATAAACCACTCTGCCTCCTGACTTAGAGTGTGGCCACATGACTTGCCTTGGCTAACACAACAGGGCAGTAGCGCGCTGATGGGCCAGTGCTGGGGTTAGACCTTAAGGGACTAAGTTTCCTTTTGCCTCTCCTATGGGACAGAACACACCCAGAACAATCTGCTGGTCCTGGCAGATCAGCCAGCCCACAAGCCCAAAAGCTAAATAAGTGATTTTTGTTGTATGCTGCTGAAAATTTGTTGTTGTTTGGTACACAGTAATAAGTGACCAATACGACACATAGGGGCTTGTCCCTAACCCCAGGAAGCTAAACCAAAGATCACAGTGGCCTGGACATGTTATGTGATCACGAAAAATAGATAATGGAGTATTTTGAGAATAGGGAGTCCCAGCAAGTAGATTCATCAAAACCAGAGAAGCCAGGCCCAAAGATGGATAAGGGATGCCAGAATGGATTTTCTTCTCATTGCCCTGGCTGACCTGGTAATGTAAATCAATGTCAAAGCTATTTACATATTTCCTTTCTCTGGACTTATTTATTTGACATTAATCCAACAGGTATGTTTCGATGTACTTACTATGTATTAGGCAGCGGTAAGTGCTTCGGAGAAAATGCAGAGCAGCAAGCAGACATGGCCCTGGCCTTCAAGAAGGTTGATGCCCTAAACTGAAAAGCACATGCTGTGTGTTTTGGTTTTTTGCCAGTCATTATAAAACAGAAGACAATGGAGTAAACTGCATATGGTTATGGAGGCCAGATAATACCACACAAGAATGTTCTGGAGAAACAAAACATTATGCTTTTGTGAAGGCAGTAAAGAGTTCTTTAAATAAAAGAGCAAAAATCAGAAGGTTATAGCATTCATGTTGTCTTCTTTACTCAAAAAAAAAACTTGAATACGTACTGCAGCTAACCAAGAATAAGGAATGCATGGAACAATTTAAGATTAACATTAAAACCATTTAAGCATAGAGAACTGCCTAAATAATTTCTTTATTAAATATGTAAAAATTAAAAATGAAATTTTAATTTATTCCTAAAAATGTCAAAAATAATAAGTAGGAAATCATCCAGAATAGATTTTTTTAAATGGAAAATCTAATATAAATAACTTTATGCCTGGGGTTGGCAAACTATGGCCTATAGGACAACCTTGCCCACTGCCTATTTTTATGAATAAAGCTTTACTGGAACACAGCCATGTCTATCCATTTTATATTGCCCTTTGCTGCTTTTACATTATAACCACAGAGTTGAATAGTTATGATAGAGACCGTATGGCCTTCAAAGCCAAAAACCTCTAGTCTGCTACAAAAAATGTTTGCTCTATATCAATGAATTGGGAACTCTCAGTTAAATGCATGATATTTTCAGAAAATATAAATTTCCAAAACTTATCCAAGGGAAAAAATGTAGTAAAAAACAAAAAGGAAAGCAATGGGTGGTAAAACATCATTAAATGAATACATCTCTACAGAGCTTTGTGACTAATTTGCTCAAATTCTCTATGCTGTACGATCTGCTGTAAAGCACAGTAAAAGAATAAAATACTTCCAGTTAATTTTATGAAGCATAACTTTTATATTAAAATTTAACAAAGCTTTATATAAGAAGATACTAGATATCAACCTCATTTGCCAATATTGACATAAAAAATAAAATATCAACCAATGCAGCCCATTACTATATAAGAAATTTTTTATACCATAAATTAAGTTTTATGTCAAGAATGTTAAAAAGACTTTATGTTATACTACCTCAAACTAACTGATTGATTGAGTGGTTGATTTAAATGCCTAAAAAGGCACATTAAGATGTGGGAAAACCACTTTTAGATGGGACCACAAGGATGTTAATCATTGGGTGAAAAATTATGAGGAGTTTCTGCCAGGAAAATTATAGAAAGAGCTGGCATGAAAGAAGGAAGGTCCACTACCGAGGGCAAACTAAAGCTACCATCTTTATCGCTATGACACATCCTTAGGAAGGAAACGGGAAGGGGGCAGGGGAATGATGGGGAAAACATAAAATCAAATCTACTGATGAATAAAAGGCATTTGGTAAAATCTAACATCATTATCACTTATAAAATAGGAACAAATAGAGATTTTCTTAACAACACAGACAATATCAGACTCAGTGTTGAAACACTTGAGCGTTATCACTAAAGTCAGAAACAAATCAAGGTACCACTTTTACAGTACATTGTTCTGGAAGTTCCAGCTAAGGTAATAAGACAAGACACAAAAGTGAAATATCCTAATACACTGGCTACTGCTATCGCTGTCAGCAATAAACTGACCTTCCTCGTTGACCCAGGAGCCTCACGTCTTCGGACAGTATTCACGACACTCTAGTAGGCTAACTTGTTCATTTGCAGTAGGGGAAAATCTGGACAGGCTTGGGAAAGTTTGCCCATTTCCTTTAGGCACAATTTCTCCATTGTATAAAATAAGAAAAAGAATATACATATAACTCATGGAATTTTGAAGGGTTATGTAAGAAAGTGTGAATGGCACTTGGTAAGCACACAAAATATTCAGTCCATTCCCCCGTGTTAATATTTTTGTTAAATGAGTTGTATTGGAGGGGTGGATTCTTTTTGTTTCAACCACAGAGGTTGATCCTTCTTGTTCTCTGCTTCTCTTTTCCGAGCAGCCTCTTTTACTTCTTATTTTGCAACTGTCAGACCCTCTGAACTCAGTTTCAAAGTCTAGCAAGTTAACTTACAGTTTTCTTGTTCATCAGCTTTACTAAGCAGCCAGTCGCTGTTCCTGAGATTTGCTGGATTTGTGGAAGTAAAAGTAATAATAATTAATGAATTCATTGATGATACTCTCTAAGATACAGTCTTACTATTTCTAATGAAATTTTATTAAAAAGGAAAATAAATAACACACACTCATGTAAATACCATTCGTATTTTACATATGTTAACATATTGCCATAAAGGCACTTTGTCTCTCTCTCTCTCTCAACATTACAGATACACAAATAAATCCATTCCTGCATAACTTTCCCTTCTCTTTCTCTGTCTCCAGAAACAAAACAATCTTAGCTTTTGTGCATAACATTCCTATGCATTTTTTTTTACTTTTACTATACTTGTATATATCCACAAACAATATCTAATTTTGTTTAGTGTGTTTACAAAATTTACATAATGGTATCCCTGTAAAGTACCCTCTTGCAGTTTGCCTTCTGTTGCACAACATTGTGCTTTTGAGAGTTACCTGTGTTGATACACATAGATTTGGTTCATTCCTTTTATCTACAAAAAAATATTTTAAGAATAGACCACAATCTAATTCTCCTCCTCCCCATCAAGGGACACTGAGGTTCTTTCCACAAATACTAGTACCTTTTTCCAAATGGAGAAAATTGGACTCAAATACAGCATGTGCATTAAAGAGTAGTAAGAAAATGTCTACTTTGCACTTTACACTCAAAGAATGATATAGTCATTTGGATTGACTGCAGCTGTTAAGTGTGTCTTCTGAGATTTTTCCACAACACACTAAATTTACCTCCCAGTTATTATCTCCCTTGGAAGTTAATAGAAGGTCAATTACACTATAACAGTGTAATTGATGGAGGTTGGCAGTATTCAAACATTTTTTTCCTTTTTTTTTTTTTTTGCATGCTAAATTGCTAAATTGAATTGTTTCCTTTGCAAGATTTAAAACCCGACTGAAGCTAGTTTCCTTCCAGTCTCCCATGTCCTTATACACATAGGAAAAGAGAGACAATTTCTTCCAGCCCCAAACACAAGGTTTTGAAAGAGGATAAGCAAATGTCAGGGTTTCTGAGTATTTTAATTATCATGAATATTATCAATTGATTTAAAGCAGTGATTCCCAAGTGCGGGCAATTTTGCCACTGGCCCCCCCCCCCACCATTTGTCAATGTCTGGAGACATTTTTTAGAATGTCATGACTGGGGCAGAGGGTGCTATAAGCATCTAGGGGGCAGAGGACAAGGATGCTGCCACACATCCTCCAGAGCACAGGACTGACTATCCCTCCACCACCTCCCCCAACCCCCACAACAAGGAATCATCCCGTTGCAAATGGCAATAGTGCTAAGGCTGAGAAACCCTGGTTTAAATAAGCGGAAACCAAAATTACATCCCTCAGCTGCTGTCTTTATTTCAGCAGAACCCCTGGACTGATCCCTCAGCTGACACTACAGTGGGCTGAGCGAATACATTAAATTACAAGGCGGATGGAATGTTCTCTCTGTCACCCTCCTACACATGTCCAGTTACCCCTCACAGGTTTTTTTTTTATTCCTCTCTTAGCTCCCTGTTATATAATTTCTCAGCTTCCTTTGAAAGCTCCTCCTGCTCCAGCTCTGCGCCTAAGTACCCTTTGAAGGTGGAGCACCAGTAGCTTTGTTCAGCTGGGAAAGGCAGCACAGTTTACTTTTCCGAGTATTCCCCCTTCGTTGCCCCCCTGCCCACCCAAGGTCGTCCTCCGAGGCCATTCAACTAACCTCCAGGCGGCAGCAACAACTGGCTGATTGCACAGAAGTTGAGCAGGAAGGCTGTGCTGTGAGAATTCAGGGCACCCTTCCTGTGGTCACTGGCCAGTCTGTTCAAGTTTGGCTTAGTTTGATTGGAACCAACTTTCTGAGTAGATGGCCCTGGAGCTGGTGGCATTAATTGCAACTCCAGGCACCCACCCAGAACCACCTGGGGGTGTGAATTAAAAGCAGGGCAGCATGGCAAGGCAGAAAGGTCATTGTCTGGTGCTGTATTCTTCTGCTAACTAGCCATGTGGCCTTGGAAGATGCATCACAAAACAGACAGCATGTTCTTAAGCTGCAGGCATCCAAAGGCATTCCCAGAAAAGGAAAAGCAGCAGCTCATCTTTGATGAACTTCACAGTCTGAATCCTAGAAACAAGCCGCTTTGATTTCACTATTCATATGTTTGATTTCAATTTTAAATTGCACAACCTTTTCAGCACTTAGGATTTCTAAAGGTCTTAATCAAGTATTGGCTGCGAGGGATGTCAGATTCCCAGGCTTGAGAGTTCTACCTCCAACTGTCTCAAGGTCCACATTAATTCTATAGACTGGAGGCTCTTGGCTCATTCCTTCATAAAACACATAATTTATGTGTTTTATTATGTATCAAGCACTGTACTAGATCCTGGAATTTACATAAATGAATGATACTATGAAGTACAGATCAATCGTTCATTTATTTATCAGAATCTGTTGAATCCTACTGTGTGTCAGACAATGAATGTAGCAGTTAACCAAGAAGGGTCCCTGCCTTTAATGATGTCACAGTCCAGTGTAAAAACAGATAAATGAGTACCTAAGAATGATAGCATGTTAGGGAGAGTCATAGGGTATAGAAGGGCAGAGAAGGGAGCTAATATAACCCATGAAGTAGTGGAGCCTTCTGGAGGAGATGACATCTGATTTCTGGAAAACATAAACTATGTTAAGATCTAAAGGGATCTTGATTGTTTGTTTTAGTCCTTTTAGTGAGTATTTATGGAGCCTCTACTATATGATAGGCAATATGAGAAGTTTCAAAAATTCAGAGAACAGGCAGACATAGTTCCTACCTTCACAGAGTTTGCAGTCTGCAAGGACTAATTGATTTTACAATTCAAAGCTCTCATAAAGATGATGTGAAATCCCAGTCTGTAGATATATTCCCCATAAGTCTTTTTAGTGGAAATTGCCAGAATGGGAACCTGGGTCCTATGGCTTACCACAGAACATCTTAATACTCTATCATATTGAATTCCAGAGTGGCTTGAGTCCTTCAAAAGAGTTCTTCTGTCTTGAGAACTCACTGTTCTCTGAGGATGGCCAGCCCACTAGTCTGGCTTTTACAGTGTCTGCTTCTAGAAACTGTCGCCCTGTTATCTGATTGTAAACTTCCAGGACAGTCATTCTTCTGGGTTATACCAGGACACATTGTTCTGTGGCTATGCTTATAATGTATGTGCTTTTTAAGCTGCTGAGGAAATTTATCAGGTTACATGGTTCTAATGAACTTTGGCCTTTGGTCTTCAGTAATTTTCATATTTTCAGACTATTCATTCCAACAATTATTTCAACATTATGTTTTTCCTTAGTCATGTCCTTCTTCATTTTCATATCATTTTTTTAAATTGGGCACTTCAGATCTTATCTGGTTTTATACTATTTATACTCCCTTTGCTGCTGTGGACATAAGTATTTGCTTCCTTAGCATCCATTCTTCTTTCTTTAAGTAACAGCTCCCTCTCTTCCACTTTTAGCCAATTACTTCTGCTAAGTTAAACTTCTAGCTCCAAGGCTGGAGTGTTGAACTAGGAGACCAAAGGTGACAAGAGTTAAGTATCAGATTCCTCCAGCCATGGTGGTGATGAAGTAATTAGAATGTGACCTAAGTTGACCAGTTGGAGAATGTGGTAAGACTTTTGAATGCACTATTTAAAAAGAGCATTTATTTTCTTCTTTACTTGAATCCGCAATGACAGAAGGTTAGATCCATCATGAGAAGAGAGAGTAAAACTCTAAGGAACCACCATGCGGAGCCTAAGAAAGAAACAAATGCTGTAGCGGTAGGGCCAACAGTTGGATAGAAAAACAACTCCTGGTGATGTTGGTTGACACCTGGATTTAGCCTTGTTTAAATAGTTTGCTTGTAACTCTATTTTCTAATTATTCATTGCTGGTACACAAATACAAATCATTTTTACCTTGTGACCTTGAACCCAGTGGTCATATTTTCTTGCTTTCTTTGTGTATCTTGTAATTTTTTATAATAAGTGAACATTTTGCATAAAACAGCAGTAGATACTGAACTAAATAATGTTTATCTTCAGAAAATACTATGGGCCCCTCTTCTGTCTAGTCATGAGAATGAGGATTTGTGTCTGTCTGATCTGTCGATGAGCTGGAACTGGTCTTTTGGTAGCTTTAATTTTTTTCAGTTCCCTAACTTCAAATATTTTAAAAGCACTGTGAGACTTTCCTACGAGCAGGGCTTGGGCATGAGAATTGGTGGGGTTGCAGCTCTCTTTGTGCTGCATTGCCGAGGCATCCACTTTATGAAATGTTGGGCATCACTTTCCGGTTTAAAATCCAGCTGCTCAAATTGTCCCATCTTTGTTGAGTGGGAGCTCAGTTAAGTTTGGCCCAGAGTCCTCTGCCAAATATGAATTGCACACCTACTGTATGTCGGGCATTGTTCTAGAGACTGAGGTTAGAGCAACTCATGAAAGGCAAACTCCTTATCAAAAATAGAGAAAGAGAATAGACTAAGAAAAAAAAAAACAAAACAAAAAGAAAACAGTTGCCAGCTCTCTGGGTCACTAAGGAGTTCTCTTTGCTTTGCAGTGCCACCTGGGATTTTGTGCATTGAGTGAGCTCTTTCCACTCCACAATCCTACTCTATGACGTCAGTGGTCAGGCTATATTTTGGAAGTAGAGATGATAGCATTAGCAGTTTGGGGGGGGGGTGTTAAGGAACACAGCAGAATCAAGGATGATTCCAAGATTTCTTACTTGAACAACTGAGAAAGTCAATATTAAATGAGAAATAGGAAGGCTGAAAAGAACACAGGGTTGATTCAGTCTTAGAGATGGTAAGCTTGAGAAAGATGCCTAAGTGTCCTCACAGATACGTCGTGGAGGCAGTTGACTACTAAAGTCTGGAACTCACAAGAGAACTCAAGACTCGAGATAGAACTGTGGGAGTTGTCAGAAGAGTTAGAACGCTCTGGAGGCCCAGAATAGAATTTCTAAAGCAAAAAAAAATTTAGTAAGTACATCAAAAACATTTAGACTCATGAAACATTTTCCAACAGCAACAACTACCAGACAATGAGGCTGTCTGTTGTCAAAGAGAGGAAATTCTTCTTTTGCCTTAAGTTGTTTCCTTCAAGAAAGAGCCAAAACGAGGGTCTATTCTGTGCAGGGAGATTTTGATGGCACAGAATCCCAACAATGTCTGTGCTTTTAGCAAGACTTCATGTGTTTAACATTTGTTGTGAATGGAGCCCTAAAATTTTACCACCTTCTATAAACATTTATTGTTTTTCTGGGTATCCGACTCCAAGCAGAAAGTACTAGTGCTTTATCATATATTCCTCGAAGTATGTCAGTGTCAAAGATACAGAACATATTAAGCATATGAGCCACAGTGTATAGGTCCCTGGAGGAAAGAGGCTTAGATAGAAAGAAACATGAGCCATTGTTTCTCACAACTCTTTTTACCACTGGGCTGGTAGAGTTTACACCATCCTTAATGCATTTTTCTATCCAGCCTCAACAAGCTTTGCAAACCACATGGTTAATACAAATTCTAGCAACATATTTCACTTCTTTTATCACACAACTCAGACTTTATTACTTGTTTATTGTATTGCAGTTGGGATTTAGATTTTTATAACCATTTTCTCAAATGTTGTGCACTTTATAAATTTATGACTTTTATTGCAAATCAATAAATTTCATTCACCTATTACTCGGCAAGGGACATACTTTACTGAATAAACTATGCTATTACATTTAACTTTTTAATCCAGGGGAAATTTTAAATTAAAAAAAAAATGCTTAGCACAAGGCAGGCATAAAGAGGGAGAGACAGGATATAGGATTCAGAAAGAGTCACGGGTACAAGACTTTGATTTTCTCCAGTTATACATCTAATTTCATAAATCAGCAGAACTCTTTTTTTTTTTTTTCAAAAATTATTGGAATAGTTGGTTTAGGATAGTAGTTTTCCACTGCGGATAATGACTTTTCCCTTTCCCTACCCCCACAGGGGACATTTGGTAATGTCTGGAGACATATTTGTCACAAATAAGGAGGCGGTACTTCTGGCATACAGTGGGTAGAGGCCAACGTTGTTACTAAACATCCTACAATGTACTCGACAACTCCTCACAACAGACAACTATCCAGCCCAAAATGTCAATAGTGCCAAGATTAAGAAACACTGGTTTAGAACATGAAAACTAAACCATACCCTCAAAAAAAGGTTTTAAAAACTTTAGTGTATTTCTGCTTTTTTTCCAAATTTAAAATAAATCATTAAATCTACTTTATATTACCATACTCTTGGGGAATATGAATAACCTAGTCATATGGATTTATCAAAATGCCAGTGAACAGTTAAAATTGAGTTCCTTAGACACAGCTTATAAACTGTGGGAACTCAACTTTAACCATTCAGAATAGTCTCACAAGTCATACACTGGGGTCTGGGGTGAAACTGTTGATAAGGAATGTATTTAACATTGGTTTCTTCATTAAAAAATGGTCAGCTGGCTGATCAGGGATGATTTTATGAGATTAATAAATGGAATTGGAAATTGTTAATTTATTTACTGCTTTTAAATTGCAAATCTCCCAGTTTTATTTAATTGGACCAAGCACCTGTGTATCATTTTAAGACTGTTACCTACTATTTATGTTCTGAAATCATGTATAATATTTTGTGTTGTATTTATTTTATCAATGCATAGTTTTTAACTCTGATTTTAGAGAGTGAGTGTTTGCCTAGAACAGATATTAGAAGATTGAACTCTTCAAACTCTCTTAAATATACAACAGGAGAATATATAATATTCTTAAATATATAATAGGCATAAACACACAAATCAGTGTTATCCAAAACGTAGGCTGAGAAATCCTGAGATCTGTAGAACATTTGAAAGGGGTCTTCAGTATATGTGCATCATAAGCAACTATTTAATAGTCATAGCAAATTGATAATTGCTAACATTTATTGAGCAAAAATTATGTCTTAAGAGCTTTAAATGCATCCAATTATTTCATCTTCCTAACAATATTTTGCAGGCTGACACTATTCTACCTCCATCTTGAAGACAAGGAACATAGGACTTCCTCAAAGAGATTAATGACTTACTCCAGGTCACATAACTGCTAAGAGGTGGAAGTAGGTCAGTCTGTCTCAAGCCTGACTTCTTCACCAACCTGCCATATATAAATGTTTTTGAGATTATGCTATATACAAAGTTGAAATGCACTGCTGGACATAGAGTACTCTTTGTGTCACTGTGACCTTTCTCAAGGTGTTAAAAAATAAGACTCCACACAAAGTTTTAACTTTATAAAGACTGAGAACCATGATAATAAATCTTCCCTCCTTGCATTTATTTGTATTTATCAATTATTCATGCAGCATTAGAGATGGTTGATGAGATCTTCAATTCGCACAAGCACATTCGGTAACTTAACCATTGATCATGACACAACACATGGACTAGTCCACCTCTGTCTCTAGCTTTAACTTTCCACTTCAATTAATACCATTTCCAGACAGATTACTGTACCTATTAAAAAATAAGTAATTGTTTTTTGCAGAGCTGTGTAATTTAATTGCATCTCCCTCGCAGGCTAATTAGGTCCTCAATGGCTCTTCTGTGTGATGAGAATATTAGCGCTCCAAATAGCAAAAATTCATCAGCATGGTTGGCTAGGAAGCCTGAGTAAACAACAGGAAGCATTGATGAGTCTTAGGAGTTGGAGCTTGGCAACAGAAGAAAATATAATGGACATATTTTTCATATTGTATTCCCCTTTAATATTTCTGCCATGAGGTTACTCACAATATGTTTAAGAAGAATCAGTGATATGGAACTCACTTCACTTCCTACCTAGGAATCTATTTCATCTTCAGACAGCTTTAACTTTTGTTGTTCTCATATTGAGCTGAAATCTGACTTTTAGAACTGTTCACTCTTTGACTAAGAGTAAACCAAGCCCAATAGAAGCTACCTGATTAGACTGAGATTAAACAATTTACTGATTCCTGTGACAGACTGTATCTTCCAATGATAGCCACATCAAAATATCCCATCTGCATGTCCTTAATGCAATGTGCTGTTAACACCCCTTTATGGAGAAGTAGAGTCTATATTTCCTCTCCTTGAATGTATGTGGGCCTGTGACTATGATGGGAGTGATGCCATATGACTTTACAGACTAGACCTAAAGGACAATATCTGGTCCTCTTAGGATGCTGGCCCTTGGAATACAGCTACTGTGCCATGAGAAAGTCAACCAGCCACCTAGAAAGTGCAGTTGTAGGTATTATGGTCAACAGTCCCAACAGCCCCAATTGAGGTCCCAGCCTCAGCCACAGCCAGCATGAATCACCACAGGTGGTCCTCAGTGAGTCACACTCAGATGACTCAGCCCCAGCCTTTGGGCTGACTCAACTGGCACCAAGGGATTTAGAGACAAGCTTTTCCTTCTAAGCTCTGCCCAATTGTACAGGCTTGAGCAAAGAAAGTTGTCTTTGATTTAAGCCATTAAGTTTTGGGGTGATGTGTTATACAGCAATAGCTAACTAAAACAATTATGCTAACAAGATTTTTAATCATTCATTTATTCATCCATTCAAGCAATTATGTATCAAGCATCTACAAAAGTGTCAGGGCTGTTTGAGTTGCTGGAACAAATCTCCCTCAAAGAGATTATATTTTAGTGGGAAGAGACAAAAAGTAAGCATAGACACACACACACACACACACACACAGTGAGAGAAAGAGAGAGAGAGAGAGAAAGAATAAATATTGACCACTAGTGCTATGAAGAAAAATAAAAAGCCTAGGAGGTAGAGGCGACAGAAGTGGGGAGAGCTACTAATTCGTACAAGGTCATTTGGAACAGAGACCTTTGTGAAATCAAGTAAGAGCAAGACAAGTAGATACCTGGGGCCAGACTGTTCCAGGTAGAAGGTAAGCAAGTGTCAACGCCCTGAGGCAGGTGGGTGTCTGATATACTCCAATGAAAGCAAGGAGGCCAGGCCCAGGGGACTGGAGTATAGTGGGCAAAAGGGAGAACGGTAAGAGATTGGGTCAGGATAGATGCTGGAGGCCAAACAAAGAGACTTGAAGAGTCTGCACTGCACTGTGCACGAGATGGGAAGCCCCTGGGAGGTTTGAGTCAAAAAGTGGCTTGGCCTGATGTACGTTGAGAAGGATGACTCATGAGAAGCAAGGGTAGAGTCAGGGAGACGCGTTAGGAAGTCACTGCCAAGAGTGGGGGGAGGGTGGACGTCTGCCTGTGGAGGCTACCAGCAGCTGAGGCAGTGAGAAGCAGTTCGGATTATTACCATCATAGCTACTGGGGAATTTTTACAGTTAAAACATACATTCACGTGCATATGCATTCAGACTTCACAGCATTTGTCAGCAGAGTTACTGTTGCCAGTATTGCTAGTAACAGTTATTTGTGTATAAAAGCGAAGAAATGGAGGCTCATGGAAAACCAATGACAGCCCCCAAATCATATCACACGCAGACTTCTTTTTTTCTCTCCCAACTAAATGAGATTCGAATTCACACCTAGACTTTTCAACTTCATGCCTGTGTTATTTTTATGGATAAATAGGTGTCTATTTTTTGCTTTTCTGATTTAAAATTCTTCTTTAGTGTATTATCAATATTTAAAAGAAAATACACAAAAATGAAAACAAAATAATTCATAATCCTGTTACTCTGAGATATTACTGTTAACATTCTGGTGTGTTCTCACACTACATTTTTACTACTTTTACATATTGTATAATATACTATATAAACTGTTTAATAAGCAAAATTTCATTTAACGTTTCATAATTTTCTATGAGTTTAGAATTACTTTGAAATATGATTATGAGTGGCTACATGATCTCAGTATACTATTATTCATTTATCCAAATTCTTGTTGTTAAACATTTAATTTTTTAAAAATATTTACTACCATACATAATCTAAGATGAATATCTTACATGCATAAACAATTTTCTTTGAGCATAAATTCCTAGAAATAAAATTTCTGGATCAAAAAGTATGTAAAGTTTTATTTTAGAAACATGTTAACGGATCACTTTCTACAACCAATAAAGTATTAAATTCCTACCATCAAGAGTATGACAGTGTCTAGTTTCCTGTAATCTCATCAACACCAAATACTATATTCATCTCCGCCAAAGGGAAAGGAAAACTGGTTCAGCACATTATAGCTAGCTGTTCCTGTTTGTGGGTTCCACATCTGTGGATTTTTTAAAAAAACTGTGTCTGTACTGAACCTGTACAGACTTTTTTCTTTGTCATTATTCCCTAAACAATGCAGTATAATAACTATTTACCTAGCATTTATATTTTATTAGGTATTACAACTAATCTAGAAATGATTTAAAGTATATAAGAGGATATGAATAAGTTAGAGGCAAATACCACATCATTTTACATAAGGGACTTGCGTATCTGCAGATTTTGGTATCCCCCAGAGGTCCTGGAACCAATCCCCCAGGGATATCAAGGGACAACTGTATTTACAATAGCAAAAATCAAAAAACAAGCCAAACACTCTAAATATTTGACAACAGAAAATTGGTTATATTAATTGTGGAATATTCAAGCAATGCAATTTTACCTTGATACATTTGAAATAGATATGCCATTAAGTATTACCTTATTTTATAAACATGTCTATTAAGATCTAAACAAGTGTTTTTTTCAAAGTGCAGAGTAGATATACCACTGGTAGCCCTGAGATGAGGTTAGGTGGTACATGAACACAGTATTATATAAAGTTAAATTAAATAATGAGAAATTTGGCTCCTTTTAAATTCTCTTTTAATTTCAATGTGGTGCTAATCTTAAATCTTTCTAGTGCCAACTAATCTCCTTTTGATCAAAAAGAGGTTTATTATTAATAATTACTTAATTTTAATAGTAATAAAATAGTTAAAACTTCACAGTGCTTATATTATATGTCAGGCATTGTTCCAAGTACTTTACATTTATTAGCACATTTAGTCTTCATAACAACCATGCCAAATAACCTGTAGAAATTTAATACTATTGTTTTGTTTCATTATACATTCTTGTGCTATCACATTTTACATATGGCAATTGATACTTCTATTTAGTTTTCAATACATATATTTAGGTTAAAAATGAGTTGATTAAATGAAAAGAACATCAATTAAAGAATGGCATATGGTTACATTACAGATCATACAAGTGATAGGTAAAAGAAAATTTGAGGACCATTGGCCTAGCGGGGTGCTTCTCGGAATTTAATATGCATTTGATTTACCTGAGGAGCTTGTTAAAAATCCAAGCTCTGATCCAATAGGTCTGAGATGGGCCAAGATTCTGTGTTTTTAACTAGCTCCTGGATCATGCTATGCTGCTTATCTGTAGACTCAACTTTGGAAGGGGAAGATCTGAGAGCCTGCCAGCTACTCGCACAAAGCCATTCAGCAGTTGAAGAAAATTGGGGAGATTGGAGTTAAACCCTGGTTACTCGCACTCTGATGCAATATCCAATATATATAAATCTCATTATATAAAATATAATTTAATTATATAAAATGATTTCATGATTTTGATGATGCAAAATATTTATCAGTAATAAATCTGCAGAAACTCCTGGGACCCCCTACATTTTTTCACTGGTGCTGAATCAGGAAAAATTCAAAACTTCTTTCAGAAAAGTTACCCCAAACACAAGTCCTCCAAACAATATAATTTACATCAGCTCTAAGCAATGATTCCCCTTCTATTGAACGAGAGAGATTTCCTCCAGCCAGAATCTGCAAAACATAATTTGAGCTAAGACAATGAAATCTGACTCACTTCCCCTTTTAAGGGATTAGTTAGTACAGCCCTTTCTTAATTATCTTTTAGTATTCTCTTTTAATTCCTAACTCACCTTATTGGATCATATGCCTTCAGATTGTAATAAAAATTCTTATTTCTTTGCTAGACAATCAGACCCATTCACCTCATCAGCTCTGAACTTGTCAGCTAAAACAAGGTGACAGAGCCTGACATTACAGCACTCACTACAGTAAAAGTCAAGCAGCTATTCATGTTCCACAGCTGCCACGTCTCCTTTATAAAATATTCATTCACATTATGTCATTCTTTATTCAGCTGCCAAAAATGAAACAGTTGAGGAACCTTCAAGACATCAGAATGCAATCGTTGCCTGTACAGGCCCTTGTCAACGCATCTACAATTAATCTGGAGTGTGGATGGGACAAAGGCCCTTGCACTTCTGTCAATACTTTTAAAAATGATTAGGAGAAAGTTGCCTGGAGTACTGTCAGACAGTTTCAGCTTTCATTCATCCACAGTTAGAGAATAAGAGCACACACATTGCAAAGAAACATTTTTTTTTATTGTGGTGAGATACACATGAAATTTACCGTCTTAATCATTTCTAAGCGTACAGTTCAGTGGTGTCGAACACATTCACATCTTTGTGCAACCATCACCATCCATCTCCTGAACTCTGCATTTTGCAAAACTGAAACTTTATATCATTAAACATCTCTTACTTCCTCCCTCCTCCCTGGCAGCCACCATTTTGCTTCCTGTTTCTATGAATTTAACTACCCTAGAAACCTCATTTAAGTGGAATCATACCATATTTGCCCTTTTGTATCTGGCTTATTTTACTTAACATAATGTCCTCAAGGTTCATTCATTTTGTGGCATGTGTTGGAATTCCCATCCTTTTTAAGGCTGAATAACAAATATTCCAGTGTATGTACAGTATACATCCATCCATCTGTTGATGGATATTTGGGTTACATTCCCTCTTGGCTACTATGAATAATGATGTTATAAAATCGGATGTGACAATATCTCTTTGAGACCCTGCTTTCCATTTTTTGGATATATACCCAGAAGTGGAATTGCTGAATCATATAATATTAATAGTTCTAATTTTAAGTTTTGAGGAACCACCATACTGCTTTCTAGAGTGGCTGCACCATTTTGCATTCCCACCAACAATGTGCAAGGATTCCACATCTTCACCAACATTTGCTATTTTCTGGATTTTTTTTATAGTAGCCATTCTAATGAATGTGAGGTGGAATCTCCATGGACCATGTTTTTAAAAAAATAAAACCTAATGGAGGAGCATGAAGGCTCTAGTAAGTGCCAAGGACTGTGCTGTTGATACAGTAGGCAAAGATGGCTCAGGCCACCCTTGGAGTTCTCCAAGTCCAATGGCAGAGATTTCACAAGAAAAACAGAAACTGAAGTTCTGTCTGGCTGGTAATTTTTGGTTAATCACAGCCCCCTCTTTTGGCCTGGCCTTAACTCCTGCAGATAGTCCAATCCATTTCCACAGCAAAGAAAACAACTCAAATCACCCTAGCAGTGGGGAAAAACAATCATCATAATTTTTCAAACAGTATCATGTTATTATTACTACTTTAGAGAATTTTGCATATTATTTTATCACCTCAACAAAAGAAAATCCTCTCTAATTCCTCTTTTAAGCTCCACAAAGTGTAAATATGTTTCTCTTGTCCCCAAGTGTAAACATGAATGAAGGGAATTATGAATTGAAGCTGTATCCGTTAGTTATTGAAGAAATAATGCTACTCAACACACATATACACACAAACACACACATGCACAACCAAACTCATTGTCTGAAAACGAAAATCATTTCTTATTTCAGATAAGACTAAGTCAGCTGGAGTAGCCATAGAGTGTGGCTACTGGGCCTGCTTGGGCAGCCCTGCTTCAGCCGTCACAACTGTAATGGACCAGGTATACCCATGTCTGGGTGACTCCTTTCCATACATCTTAAATCCTTCTTAATCCAGTGGTCTAGCCAGGGCACGTACCTTTTGTGGCAGTAGGAGAGGTGCAATGCCAGAACCGCCATACTGACACATCCCAAGGGCTACTGGCCAAAGCAAGTCCAACTCAAAGTCAAAGGGTTAGGATGGGACAATGGCAAAAGGCTGAGTGCATCACAGAGCAAAGAACACAGGCCATTCATTCATTCAATCAGTTGTTTTAGCTACCATCTCCTGGCCATTCTGTGTTTGACTCTACTGTGGAAACTAAAAGTTGAGTTTGCTTCTCCATGAATTCAAGGCCAAGAGGAGTTAAGTTTTTCCAGTCTCCTCAGCTATACTTTTGTAAGCATTCTCCCCTCTGCTATTGAGGACATCCTCTTTGTAGCCCATCATCATAAAGCTAAAGTTGCCCTCAAATTAAAATGATTATTGGCTCCAACAGAAAATAGAAAATCTTAAATTGTGTGTAGACTAGTAAATATATCTTCTCTTTCTTTAGAAAGTTTCCCAGGGAAGCAGATACTGTGTGCTTACCTATGTCCAAGTTTCTCTCTCTGTAGCACTGAGCATCACCGACAGCAGCCTCTATTCATCAGCAATTGCGGAGGAATCTTCTAAATGACGAACTAGTCAGCCAAGATGTATGGAAAAGTCCACGTGCAACTCATTTTCACACAGAATGTGCATCCTTAGAACAATACAAATAAATTCTCACAATTGTCCCCAGTCTTGGGATATGTATATAGAATGTGCTGGTTTTGCAGAAGAATTTAAATTAATAGATGTGACCTTCCAGTGACTTGCCCCACATTCTCATAAATTTGTCCTGTTTGCTAACAATGCTCCAGTGAGAGACACTCTGAAAGTATCTAACATGAAAACCCACAAATTTGGCATGATTTTATAATTCTAGGAGTCTATTAAAAATAAAATAAACCCAGGACTATAACTTACTAGGATGCCTTTGTGTTTTGGTGGTGTTTGGAAATTATTCATAAAATATATTTTGGAATTAATGTCTCCCTTTCTTCCAAAAGCAAATTCTTTGGTGCTGTTATCAAACATCAAATAACGTCCTGACAAATTGTTGATGAACGCTTCCTGCAGACCTGGCTGTGTGAACAGCATCGCTGGTGGAGAAATGAGAACGTTTTCTGATGCCTTATGGAGCCCAAGCTGAAAAACTAATATTTCCATGTTCATTTCTTTCTATTTTCTTCTGTTGTGCATGATATTGGAGGCACAGCAGCAGGAATTTGACAGGAAGGGAATATTTAAAACACAGACAAAATGGCTTTGTCCTCTCTAGCATGTCAGTTCATTTGTGAGAATCTGTCAGCCACTGGCATCAGCCCTCATCTTCAGGTTCAAAGTTTTGTTCACACTTCCTAAAATAAAGCTAATATACTTGGTACACAGCCCATTAAATTCTGCAACTGGCACCCGGTTGAACTATAATATCTACTGAAGCTTCCCCTCTCCAAATGCAAGCTGCCTGCCTTCAGGAAATCTGCCCATTTCCTTCATTCTTATATCCAGTATTTTACACATAGTGGGTACTCAAAAAACATACCCTGAATAAGTAAATGAATGATGGGTACATACCACCACTTCCATTCTGAAGCTATCTCAGCTGGTTCAGAAAGCCCCTTAGCCATGTGATGAATCATCGACTATGGAGAAAATGTTTTTACTCTTTAGTTGGTATTTAAGGCTTTCCACATTCTAACTATACCAATTTTACAGCCACCATATGCTGGGTGCTAATCTAGGGAAATAGTATAGGGTACAAATTAAAGGTTGGTGTTGGTGTCACATTAAGTCTTGGTTCAAATCACAGCTCCATTTATATTGGTTGTGCTGGTTTGAGAAAGCTACCAGCATCTGCCATCCTCGGTTTCTTCATCTGTTAAACAGAGACGACAATAATAAAAATCGTACCTGGTCCTTGTGAGGAAATGCATGTGTTAATATGTGTATAACCCGTATGTTGAATGGATATATATAAACGGATATATAATCAAAATTCAATTTTTTTCCTCTTGTCCTTTTAAAATGTACTCACTGGAAGTCATCTTCCTTGTTTCTTATTAAGAGGAAACTCAGTCCCTGCTTTTGAGATGTTCAAGGTTTATTCAGGGAAAGACAAAAGACTAGTGATATTTCTTCTATAATGCAGACCAAACTACTCTGTCTCCCAGCTACAGGGAACCCATTCCAAAGGCGCTTTTTAGAGCACCTCTCTCTCTCAGCATGGCTGGGAGACCTGGTTGTCATTCTTTTCATAAAATTATCTCTCTAATCACCTTGATCCTTTTTATAATTTTTAAGTGGGATAAGGGGTTGAAGAGGTATGAAGTAGTTCTGGACCCTTTCCTTTGAAAATCTCCATAAGCAGTTCACATTCATTATAGTATCTGTTATATATTGTATTATTATTATTTTTTGAGACAGGGTGTCACTCTATTGCACAGGCTGGAGTGCAGTGGCGTCATCACAGCTCACTGCAACCCCAAATTCCTGGGCTCAAGGGATCCTCCTCCCTCAGCCTCCCCAGTAGCTGGGACTACAGGCATGCACCACTACACCTGGCTAATTTTTCTATTTTTTGTAGAGGGGTCTTGCTTTTGCTCAGGCTGGTCTTGAACTCCTGACTTCAAGCCATCCTCCCACCTCAGCCTCCCAATGTGCTAGGATTACAGGCGTGAGCCACCTCGCCTGGCTGTTATATGTATATGTTCTATTGGCAAATCAGAAAAAACACTAAAGCAGGAAGAGTCCCATTATCATACCTTGTTACAAGACAGCAACTTTCATTTTGTAAGTGCTCCAAAAATCTCAGTTATCACGATTAATGTCCTCAACAACCGTGTTGGAAGACTCTCTAGCAGTCAGACTTTTTCACTCTTGAGCACCCCTCCTGGTACTTTCCATGTTTTCCTAGCTCAAGGCCTTTTGGCTCATCAACATTCTTTTCCTGGAACTTTCTCCTAATTCCTCTGGGCCTAATCAAATCCTACCTATGTTTCAAGGCCCACAATCTTTGAAAACTAAAAATAACTCCACTCATATAATAATCTGGCACAACCCAGTATCAATGACATACTTTTAGTATTTCTTCAGTCACTTACTCATGGAACAAACATTAATTGAGCACTACCCAGTGCTCACAAACACTGAGAAAAATGAAAAGGTAAGACACAGACTCATGCTTCAAGGCACTTAAATTCTCCTTGAGGAAACAGAAAAGAAAAAATGTGATATTAACACAATACAAGGACAAACATAACGAAGGAACCAGTGGAGGGCATCTAACCAAAACCCTAGCAAGGAGTGGCTGGGATGAGGGTTAGACAGAGAAATGTTAGAGAATCCTTCTTGAAGGAGAAACAGGTGAGTTAAATCTCCAAGGATAAATAGCAGTCAGCCAATTGGAATGGAGAAAACAGTTTCAGTTGTGAGAGGCTGCACTGGCAATTAATCTATATTAACATAGATTATCTCAAACTACTATTGTTTTTTTTCTTTTTTTCTAAGTTTTATTTCATATGAAAAGGGTTTTATTTTTCTCATTTTATTCATTACAGGAATTTTCCCACTGATACATATTTTTAAAGAGAATTATAATATACCCTGTATGTTTCTAAGAAAGATAATGTTATTGGCCCCAAATAGGAAGGACTTCTATAAACAGATTCCTAAATTGTTTTATTCATGAATTAGTGGGCTGTGATTAAAAGCAGAAGTATGGGACATTTTGTTCTAACATCCTTCTGTGTCAGAGTTAGGATCCATTTAGCTCACCATTATTTATCACCAGAATCCATCACCATGCCTGGACCATGGTTGTCACTGGAGAAATACTACATGACTGAATAAATTAATAATAAGTAATTTGGCCCCTTGATAAATACACCTGCTGGAAAGAAAATTCTGAAGCTTATCAATACCAGTGTTTGTCATCTTCTTGAGCACTTAGCATAACCTGAGTATATAGCAAAACTGTATTTCCCAGCCCCACTATAGTTAGACTGTTTTAATGTGACTGAGTTATGGCCAAGGAAGTGTAGGCAAAAATGTGCACATCACTTTTAGGACTGAATCATACACATTTCCTTTGCACAATCTTCTCTTTTCTCTTCTTACTCTGCAGGTCCATGGAGGTCACATGTTGAAAATGATGTTGATTCCATATGCAAGGAACATGGGTCTCTAAATAACTGCATGGAGGAGTTGCATGCAGTTATTTAGGATGGTTGCATCCATGTCAACCAAGAAGTCGTTAGAGAAAAGTAGAGAATGCTTATACTCAAGATGAGGCACACAGATGATTTTTAAGTGTTTAGTTTTAAAGACATACATTTATCTTAATGCATAATAATGAGTATCTTTCATTTATGGCAAATTTATTCACTGAAGTGATATGAAATTTCCTTATCAAATAAATGCATTCAACTTAAATGAGTTGATTTTAAAATATCAAGTAAATAATATGTGGATGTGAATATGGATATAGATGTGAAAAATAAAAGTTAAAGATGGAATTCCACAAAGCATTGCATTAAAACCATGTAATTTTGGACATCACCAACTGTATTGGGCTATGATTTTTCAGACCACTATTCCTACAGGTGGGTAGAGAGCTATCCTTCATGGGGAAAGTATATGTGCCAGAGTACAGTGAGGCAAACAGTAACCATACAAGGTGTTCCAACAGAGAGAACTTAATATAAGGAATTAGTTTAAAGAGAAAACTGAAAATCTAAAAGAGGACAGTGAAGTAATATAGACATAGTAACTGCACCCTTAGGATGCAGGAGGTGCAGCCACCCCGTCTAGGACTGGGGGAAAAAGAGGAAGAGATTTGGGTTGTAAGAATCTAGAATCTTGGAGGAGTAGCCCCACGGAGCTAGGACTCATCCCTGAAAGGCAGGGCTGGCTCGTTCTGGTGCCTTAAAACCTTGGCAAAGAAAGGGCACAGTAGATGCTTTATCATGTTAGTCATTAGTTACCCTAACAGGGAAGCACTTCCTGTCTCACATGTGTTATGTTCTTTTATTCTCTCTCATACCCACACATACTGAACCAGAAATAATGATAATGATAATATTAAATTGATAATAACAACAACCACCTGGAAGCTACACTTAATGTGTCATTCACTGTGCTAAATGCTTTTCATACATTTTCTCTTTTAATGTTCAAAATAAGTCTATGAGAAATAATTATCTCAGAGTCTTAACTTTTTGCAGCAGAGGAAATTATGATTCTAAAGAGGGAAGAACCTGTACAAGGTACCAAAATGAAAGTAGTGAAACTGGGATTTGAAGACTGTTTTTTCTGATTCTAAAGCCTCTGTTTTTAATCACTATGTTCCAATGCCTACATCTTCAATTACAGATTGTTTAAAAGCAAGGTATAGTGTAACAAGTTCACACAAGGGAACATTGTACATTTATAAAAAGTGGTGTTATAGAAGTATGATCATTTATATGAAAAGAGAGACAAGGTTTAATCTTTAGGGGAAAAAACAGGTTGCAAAAGAGAATGTATAGTCTGATGACAATTTTTGTTAAAAATGAAAAAAAAGGCTGTTTATAGAAAAGTGAATAAAGATTGTGTCTCAATGAGGAGTAAGGAGTATTTATTATCTTTTGGAAATCTATGTTTACTTTTATAAAAACAGACATGTATTACATAGGACACTTATTTATACTTTTTTCTATAAATCACTTAAATTTTATATCATTGCTATAATGGAAATATATGTAGCCATTTAGGAGGGTATTTTAAAGAAACAGTTCATAAAATGGAAAAGTGCTCATAATAAAATGTATATACTTTAAAATGCTCTTCACCATGATCTCTGTTTTGTTAATTTTTAAAAGTGAAATATTATTTGAAATATTATTAATAGCAAATCATTAAGTGTTGGTAATCTCTGGATATGGAATGCCAAGTGATTTTCATTTTCTTCCTCATTGTTTTATAGTTATATAATATTCTGGAATTAATCACAGAACAAAAGACCTAGTACAGTGTGTGTGTGCCTGTCTAT
Source organism: Daubentonia madagascariensis (assembly GCA_023783475.1). NCBI lineage: Eukaryota > Metazoa > Chordata > Mammalia > Primates > Daubentoniidae > Daubentonia > Daubentonia madagascariensis. The sequence goes on along the minus strand of JAKFHU010001640.1, from coordinate 6,143,039 downwards.
GTGTGTGTATATTTTCTTGTAGACAGTGTCCTACATACTTTTCATGGCTTATGTCATTTTAAGCCTACCATGAGGTTGTTTCCACCTCCACATTTTATACTTTAGTTGACTAAAGCTGAGATTGTTTAATTAACTGGTTCAAGGTCACTCAACTACTATGCAGCAAAGCCAGAATTTCAACCCAGAGCTGTGAAAACCAAAAAGCAACATCTTAATGAATATACTACATTACACAGTGCTGGCATATACATTACCCTTCTAAATTAACTGAACTTTGACTCCTGAGTGAGACTCAAATGACATTACTTATAAAATAGAATTAATTTATCCAGCAAATAATTTTTGAGTGCCTGCTGTATTTCGCATATAGTGCTATAATAGAGAACAAAACAAAGACCCACCCCTATGGATCTTACATTCTACTGGAAAGTCATAGAAAACAAACAAACAAACAAATAGATCTTATTCTGAAAATAAATAAATAAATAAATAAAGCTGGGTAAAACGCTGCCAAGTAAATAGGGTGGTCTGCTTTCCCTGATGAGTTGACATTTGGCTAGAGGTCTAAAAGCATTGAGGGAGCAGGCCACATTGATACATTTGGGTACAGTATTTCAGGCAGGAAGATTAAATGCAAATCTCCTGAGGCAGGATCCACAGGAACAGCACCACTTAACCTAACAGAACTCATTGAAGGGGAGTACAGCAGACCACGATCTCAGAGAAGTCGGTTGGGGGTGAGGTGCAGATGAAGTCTTATATACTACGATAGGGACATTGTATGCATGATCTGTGAAGTCAACATAGGGTTTTAAGCCCAGAATATGTGGTTATCTGGTTTATTTTTAAAATATTATTTACAAGGCTATGAGGATAGATTCTCCAGTATAGAAACAGTGGAGCAGGTAGGAGGTTACTCTGAACGTCCAGGTAAGAGACAATAGAGGCACAGACCAGGGTGATTAGCAGTTGAAGTACATGAAGGTGCTGGGTAAGCAAGCTTTTCCTTCCATTTTTTCCAGTATGATAATATCATTAAGCCTTCACCTTAGTCCAGAAGAACTTAAAATGATAAGGATCATTTGGGGAAAGTGAGGGGATGGAGTTAAGCTCTAGACAGAATGCTGATGGGAGTGTGTGATGGGTGGTGAATCTATCTCTGTAATTAGTGTACCCACAGATGCATTTCGATGGCAAATCTGCTTTGGGGACTAAGTGGACATGGGCTGAGATGTATAAATCTACTCTGAAATTTACCACTTAACGACTACACCTATGTATCTACTGTGAAGAGTCCTTTTATGAGGACTTTCACTCCTTAATCTGTATTTGAATGGGTGTGAAAATTTTTGATGAACTCTGATGAGTATCACCTACAGTGTTTCTCTGGTTAGTCAGCTGAATAGTTGTCTATCGAGAAAATGCATTATATCCTCCCTTCACAGAAGAACAACTTAACGAGTGGCAATGGATTGTTTTGCCTTTAAAAAAATATTTAAGTTGATTTGCCACACCTTAATTTCAATGCAGACTGTGTGTTATTTTTGTGTTGTTTCAAAACCACACAGGTGTAATTCCTCAAAATGAACTGGAACATAATTAATTACTCATCGATGACTAAGAAAACATTTTCTTCGTCTTTTTTCCTTCATCTACATAAAGGATGACATTCATTTTAGGAGGCTAGGTTTTTAAGTTTCCTAATTGCATTTGCAAATAAATGTAATGCTTCTTATAACTGAGTAATGGAAACAGGAAATGCTGGTTTATCTCAGACTGAGATAGGCTTCATGACTATTCTCCTATTTCCTTGGAAAGTTTTGGGCCAGAACCAGCACCTGAGGTGACCAGTAATACTCCAGCACCTCAAGTAAGAAAATGCTTGGATTGATAGACACAATGAATATCTTACAATCTTTATTGGCCTAGGTTATAGATAAGAATCCTTACATCTGTACAGTTCTTTGCTGTTCTCAAAGCACTTTCCTATAATCATTTGGTCCTTACCCCACCTAGAGCATTAGGAAAATAAATTTTTATTTTCATGTTTTATAAAAATGGGAACTGACATGCTGAGTGATTAAGGACCCTGCCCAAGGTCACATAGCCAACAAATGGTGGAGCAGAGAGTCAAACATAGGTATGCAGGTTGGAAGTTCATGGCTCATTTTGTGCCTCCACTGCCTCTCCCACTTTGGATGGGGCGGATGCAATAATAAACCAGACTCCTCCAATTACAAGTGACAGAAAAACCCAACTCAACTTGGCTTAAGTCAAAAATGTAAATCTATTACTTACGTGATTTTAGAGTCCACAGGTGAGACTGCTGTAAGACTGGACTTGATCACGAGGTAGAAGTGCTATCATCACGGATCTTTTTCTCTCTATCTCTCAGCTCTGCCTTCTAGTTTCTTGGCTTTAGTTTCAGGTTCTAAGTGGAGGTGTCTAGCCAGTTCAGGGCAAAAGAGAAAACAAACTTTCCAGCATTGTCTTAGTCTGTCTTTTGTTGCTATAACAGAATACCCAAAGCTGGGTAATTTACAAAGAAAAGAGGTTTATTTGGCTCATAATTCTGGTGGAAGGTACAAAATTGGGCAGCCGCATCTGGTGAGGGCCTCCATCATGCTGTTTCCAAGTAGGGGAAAGAGCGAGGGGAGCAGGCACGTGCAAAGAGATCCCTTGGTGAGAGAGCAAGCAAGAGACAGAAACGAGGAGGCCAGACTCTTTGTGACAACTTGCTCGCATGGGAACTAATCCATTCCCACCAGAGCAAGAACTCACCCCTGAGTGAGGGCATTGATCTATTCATGAGGGATTTGCCCCCATGACCCAAATACCTCCCACAAGGCCCTACCTCCCAACATGGCCACACTGGGGATCAAATTTCAACATGAGTTTTGGTGGGAACAAACCATATCCAAACTATAGCAAGCGTAAAGCCCAGGACTCACTGTGATTGGATGACTTGGATCAAGTGTCCACCCCTGGACCAATCACACTCATCAGGGAGATGAAATTACTCTCATTAGCCAGGTGGGGGGTCCCCACCCAGTCCCTGGGGATTGAACATAGAGAAGGCCTGTTTCCCCCCAAAGTTAGAGAAGGATGATGTCAGATCCCCAAAACATATACCAACTACAGAGTTATAGGAGAGTGAGACAATTTTGCCTGACCTGGCTCTGGCTCTTTCAGGTCTTTTTTTTCTTTTTCTTTTTCTTTCTTTCTTGCTTTTTTTTTTTTTTTCCTTAACTAAAGCACCATGTTAAGCATCTACTCCTAAAATTTCAATATGAAAATTTATAGTTGATTGATTAATAAAATCAGTTAACTATTCCTGTTAAATGCCTTTTAATTGTGGTGTCTTACTGTGTCCTACTCTCTGGCAGGCTTCCGGGACAGGAAATAAATAGCGTCAGTGCGCAGCAGCCCCAACAGCAGGCTGACTTGGGTTCAAGTCACAGCTGTGCCACTTTCCTTGACTTGGACAAGTCAGTTAACCTCTCTGAGCCCCAGTTCCTTTTCTTCATTTGTAAAGTGGAGACAAAAAAGAACGCTTACCTCAGTGGGCTGTTGGGAGAATTTGAGATAATGTGTAGAAATTGTTCGGCACGCGTAAGTGCTTGGCAAATGTTTAATGCAGTTATTGTTGATGTTGTGTAATCATCGTTATTTCTAAAATCTCCAGCTGATTGGGACAGCTCCTGGAACTTATTAAGCTATCAATGAATATATATATATATATATATATTTTTTTTTTTTTTTTTTTTGCTTTCTTCCCTCCAACCAGCAGCATTTTCCAGGGTCCCAAGAAAGGGTAGATTCAAAAGTTCTATTTTACATTGCTTTCATAGTCAATAAATGCATGATGAAGTCTTTACAAAGTGATGTGTGTGAAGCCCACACACCTGAGTAGTTGACTACGGTTCTAATTGCTCACTATAATGCTTTTAGAAAATAATTACTTTCTTGCCAAAAAAAAAAAAAGAAAACACACAAACCGCTTTGCACTTGGCAAAAAGAGAAATCAATCTTGTGTTCTGAATGGTTGAATTCTCCTCAACATACAGAAAAATGCTCAGAATGGAAACAAACATATAAACAACTACAGCTACAGAAAATGCAAGAGGCTAGGTACAGAGCACGTCCATTCAGCACCCCTGAGAAACTAGAAACAGAGTCTCTTTTTAATGTAATCTCTTTTTGACTCTAAAGATCAGCTTTGTCTACTTTGTCCTTAAGAAAAATTTAAGTTACAGTCAGAATTAGGTGTTCTGATACCTGAGTGTCACCCTTGTCCCTGATCTTTCCAGCAGCTGTAAATTTGGTGATAAATACTTGCATATAAATGTTAAACAAATGCCCCAGGAGAGAAGAAGAGGCAAGGGAAGTTACCTCCAACTGTCTAAGCAAATCATATGGATGACCAGCTTGGGATCATGTCATTGACCTTTGAAAATCCCCATTGCCTGCACCACCAGGCACCTCCAATTAAGCCAGGTTTTGTGTAGCTGTGGTTGAATGTCAAGTGGATAAATGGACTCCAAGCAGGAATTGACATTGGATGTTCTTATACTAATATGATAATATCACAATTATTTTGGTATGGTTCTTAGTAATTTATATGTATATAGAACTTCATGAAGCACTTGCATGCTACAATATTATTCACTCTTTAAAATAACCCATTAAAATGGTTTATTGTGTTCATTTTTGGGGGAGATGGAAATTGTGGTTTAGGGAAGTTTGAATTATGTATATTTGCATGGTTTGTAAGCAGTAAGGAAGCCAGGCAAAAGCAAACACTGAGTCAGTTTAGTATCATAATTAACAGGGTATGAGTTTGGGAGCTAAACTCCACCTGTGTGGTCTAGAGAATGTTATTTAACAGTCTAAGACTCAGTTTCTACCTCCACAAATAATTATAATGAGCCCTGCCAAGGATTAAATGAGGTAATATGTGTAGGGCATTGATCATAGTGCTTAGCTCACAGAAATGGTAATTGCAATACCATTGCAATAATGATAGCTTTTAGTATTGGTTATTATTTTGATTCTTATTCCAGAATTATTTAAGCAACATATTTTCTTTTCTTATAGTCAATAATGTATGTGTGTAGTTCCAGGCACAAGTACTTTCTATGGAGAAATCAAAATGATCTTTTCTATTTCCCCAGCAAAATATAGTCTCTCAAATTAGTTTATGATAGACAAAATCTTCAGTACCCATACAACTATTGCATTTGAGACCAGGCTTTCTGGGATTATATGTGTAGATATTTGCTTAATTTCCATTGAAAATTGTTTCCTTTCAGGACATGCATGATTAAAATAGCCAAAGAAATGTGTGTAGAGTCTCTTAGATTATTGACTTAAAAAAATTAAATGTCAGAAATCTTCCTAAAAGCTTTCTGACAGAATGACAAGTTAAATTTTTCACAAAACAGTTTGGCCTCTAAAACAATCAGTTGCAAAATGCCAAAAGTAACCAGGAGGGATGATTCATGACTTCTACACCTGTTCTGAGGTAGAGGGAGCCAACAGTGGGTGGCAATTACACTAAGGCAACCATGTGGACTCTTGCTCCTTCTTGGCCAATTAATGCTAAAAAAGATACTTTGAGTTTGTTAGAAAAATGACTTCAGCCTAACTCTTGAAAATTCAAGGTTGGCATACATGTGTGCATATTGAAATGTTCTGATCATTAGGGAAAAAAAAGACTATAAATACGTTGGCTTCAATAAAGCTGTTTTTTTTTTAAGAGTCAACCCATTACTCACAGGGTTTCTCAAAGCATGGCACATAGCTCACCTTTATGAAAATCACCCAGAGTACTTAATATAAATTCAGATTCCTGGGCCCTACCTTGGATGTACTAAACTGGAATCTTAGAGCATAGTGCCCTGAAGTCTTCATTTCTGAATCTTCATTTCTAAAGTGATACTTTTGCACATTAAATTATACTCATTGACTTTGAAGTACAAAATAAAGTAGACATCAACAGCTGAATGGGTTGAATAAGGTTTTGCACACATCTGCAAATCTCTTCTGGTAATCCAATCAAACAGGTCAATGCTTGGTTGGATTTCAATCCAGAACGACTCTGATCCTTTTCTAAGTATTTCTCTTCTCCTTGCATGTGTCGTCCCAGGTTTTATCCTAACAACAGCTCTCAATGAGAAAAAAACATAAGAACTGCAGCAGCATGTGCAAAGTAGAGAATTCAAGCCATTGCTGGATCTCTCTGACCTGTTGGACACTAGTTGACTTGCAAAGTTGTTTCCCCCTCCACCTGCCTCTGGCAGCAGTTCTCTCCTCCTGCTCCTTATACATACATGACCCTCGGCTCTGTTGCTTAGAAAATAAGATTAGAAATAAAATTCTTGAGTCTACTTGCAGTTATTTAAGCAAGTCACTAACAAGCATGGTAAAATCCTTTTACATTTTCTCATTTTAGCAATGTAGTGATACCTAGGTATATTTGAAACACATGCACTCATGCAACTGTAGGTATTCTCTCTCTCTCTCTCACACACACACACACACAACTTGAGTTATCCAGTTAGAAAATTTAAATACATATATACAATATATATCTTAAAAAAATTTTTTCCTCCATCTTATATTTTTAAATTCCTTCATATTTTATTCAGCTATTCCACAGGGGGCCCCAAAGGTTGAAAGAGAAGTAACCCTTGTAATGACATTAATGGGAAGGATGTTCTTCCTCATTCTTGCCAATTACAAACAATCATGTTTGCCCCTTCCTGGCATAGAATGTAAAATGCCCTTTGCTCTCTGTTAATTAAAAACAAAATTCAGCTTTTTTTCAAATCGCTAAATTAACATAGGAAGAGATATTAAATTAAACTCGTGCTGTGCAATTAAAAAAACCTTCACGTCATTTCTCTAGAGTTGAAAGATTAAACGCGCAGGGCCCTCATCCCAACAATGAAGAAGCTAGCGGGGCCCGAAGAGAGCCATAGAGCTATCTCCCATGGCTGTGCTGCGGGAACACTTTGATGCTGCCTAGAGAGTGACCTAGAGAAGCTTTTCAGTCAAGCCACTCAGGAGCATAAGAATCTCTTCTTATATTTCAAGACAGTACAAACGTCCCATGTGGGATAGGAGAGAACTCAGATTGATGGAATTTGTTGACTGTGTGTATTATGTAACAGGCACATATGTTGTCCCATTTAGTCCTTACAACTGCCCTAACAAGTGGGTATGTTTACCTCCTTGATAATATAAAAATCAAGGCTTTAAAGCTGATAAGCAGCAGGAAATACTCCATCCCAGGTTGGCCTGAGTAGGGACCTACCTGCCCATTCCAAGGAGGCTCTAATCCAAGACTCTGCATCCTCTGATATCCTCCCTCAGTGTCCTCATGTTGACCCGCACTGCCTTACATTCCTTACATTCTTGTCTAGGGATTGGCAAACCCATCCCAAATCCAGCCCACGGCCTGTTCTTTTAAATAAAGCTTTATTGGAACACAGCCACTTCCATTCATTTAAAATTGCTCACGGCTGCTTTTTTGCTACCACTGCAGACTCAAGTAGTTGCAACAGAGATCTCATAGCCCATAAATACTAGAACATTTATTATGCAGCTTTTTACAGAAAAAGTTTGCCAGCTCCTGCTCTAGTCATACTGGGCCTCTTCTCTGCCCCAAGATCAGAACAGATCCTTTCTTGACCCTTAGATCCTTGCCACAGGCTAGCCCCCTTGCCTGAAGTTACCCTCCCTGTGTCTTTCTGTGGAAACTCTTGTTAATCTTTCAGGACCTGGTTCAAAAGTCATTTCCCTGAGGGGTCTCCACTGGTTACCCCAGATAAATAGTCCAAGCTTCATTCCTTGGTGGCTCTGGTCCTCATTGTTTTATGTGTTTATGTTCTTTCTGTGTTGCCAGCCCTATAATAATGTTCCTTGTCATATCTATTTACTCATCCCGGCAGAACCGGGGCCTAGTCAGCTATCTGTCATGGAGTAGGTGCTCACATAATAAATTAATATCCTAGAAGAAATTTTGCAGAAGAAGATAAACTGTAGCAGAGGTAGTCTCTCTGACTTATTCTAGAAAAGCACTTCACTGTTTAAAATGAGAAATACTCTTTCCAGAACCACTATTACATATAGATATAGAACTAGATAGAGTTAAAAATATATTTATAGCTGTAGAAACAGACATGTAAATAAGCTGTTACTCAAAGAGGTTAAGCTACCTGCCCAATTCTTGTAAGGACAAGTAGCACCCAGAATTAGATTAAATTTTATTTCAAAAGTTGGCTTATTATATCTCCAGACTGTTTTCCCATAGCTTCAGTGTCATACCTGGTGGTTAAATTCAAACCAACCCTCAAAATCTGTTTAAGTAAGAAGACAACCAATTAATTAACAATCTTAGTAATTATAGGGAAAGGCAGACATTCAAGGTAGAAGAGACTTTTTTAACTTTTCCTTTCCTGGGTGAAAAGCTGACACCACAGGCATTTTCACAAACAGGTCAAAAGCATATCTTACCTTGGTCAACTTCTCGTACCTGACTTTGTGCACCTCCTCTCGCTTCCTCATCAGTCCCTCCCAGGTCCTCATTAATGCATGATTTCACCTAGCAGATACGAACTCAAGACTCTTGTAGTTTAACGGAGTAATTAAAGCAAGCACACATCTAATGGTAGTAAGCAGTGCCCCCAAGAAAGGTAATAGAAAAAAATGCATTGATGGCTACAAAACACTGTTCTAAAGAGTGGTTCAAAGCATAGAATTAGATTCAAAAGCAGGTGTATAAGCATGCACACGTGTATGTATATATGTGCACACACGTGTGTTTGTTTATGTGTACGAAACACACATTTGATTAATGTTTTAGCATAACTTCCCCAGTGTTTCCACTCAGCAATACACACTAAGTCACAATCTTAGATATCTTTCCTAATCTTTTTAACTGCTGTATAATATTCCAGGACAAATCAGACACTTCCATGTTCTTTAAATAGTTCAAGTTTTTGTTACAATAACCCCCGTGGCTGTGGGAATTTGGCTGATCAGGGCCGGGAAAAATCATTTGAATAGAGAGAATGTTTGCAATTTCAGTGGTTTTTAAGTCAGGAACTGCATGCACTTGAAGGACTTAGAATTTGAAATGCAATTAATACATAAAATGTGAATATATAGTTTGGTATAGACAGGAGCATTATTACTGGACATAGTTGAAATAAGATTTAGTAAAAAGAGTTTAGATCATTTTTATGTTTAGGCTCCACAGATAAATCTGAAATGCTTAGCAGCAATAGAGCTTGCCAAAGAAATACTTTTCAAAATTACCCATCAAGTGATCAAGTCAAACAAACTTCATAATTTCAATATGTTGTTGGATTCTGCCCCTGCAAAAAGAAAAAAAAATGTTCTTACTCCCAATACCATTGGTATGTCCCTACTATACTTTGGAAATACCTATATTGCATTGCATTGCATTGCCTTTATTTGTGCACATATCTGCTTCCTTTAATCAATTCTGAGATTATTTTGAAGACAGAAACTATGCCTTATTCATTTGTGCATCACTAGTATCTTACACAGTACCTGATACAAAGTAGGTCCTCAAAAATGTTTTTGGAATAAATGAAATAATTAATCAATGATTTCATCAAAAACATTTGTTCCATATGACAATTTTAAGGAGGTAGTCTGCTTGGAAATCAAGCAAACCTAGTTTTAAGATTGCTTTGCCATTTACCAGCTAAGTAACTTTGGGGAAAACAAACTCTCTAAGCCCCAGTTTGCCACCTGTAAAATGGGGGGGTGATGATAGTCTTATGAAAACATTCAAGAACTAAATGAAATAATGCATCTGTATTGGTTAGCTTTTGATGCATAACAAACCACCCCAAACTTGGCACCTTTAAAAAATAAACATGTATTATTTCTCATGAATCATGAATCAGTTCATCTAAGATGACCTCACTCACACGTCTGACAGTTGGCAGGTTACTGGCTGGGGTACCTTGGTCTTCCTCTACATGGCTTCTCTAGGAAACTATTTCAGGCTCCTGCTCATGGTGGCCTTAGGGTCCAGGTGAAACAGGAGACAGTAAACCCAGATGTGCAAGCACTTTGCAAACCTCTGCTTGTATCGCATTTACTATGGTCTCATTTGCCAAAGTAAACCACGTGACCAATCCCAGAATCAGCATGGAAGGCAACTAACCAAGATGTGGATACAGGGTGGGTAATTATTGTGGCTATTTTGCAAACAGTCTACACCCAGTATCTTAAATGTTTAGCACAGTGTCTGGCACATAAAATCGTTTAATGTAGGCTAGCAATAATAATAATAATAACACAGCTATTGTTTTAATATGGAAAAACATTTTTAAAAAATAAAATTATCATCATCATCATCATTAAATATAATTTCAAGATATTTTCTTGGGATCCCCTTAGCTTCTGTTCTGTTTCTAAGCTCACTCCCTTATGAGGAATCCATCACTCTCCTTTCACATATAACTATCACTCCTTGTCAGCTGCTGCTGATGAGATAGAATCCAAGTTTGGGTTCCCCCCAATCAGAATCTGAGCAAGGACTTTGAGGTAGATGGTTTATTTGGAAGGTGAGGCCAGGAAGCAGGAGTAAAGCAGAGCAAAATGGGGAAGAAAAAGATAGTCCAGCGTAAGAATGAGGATGAGTTGTCTAGGATGTCATTGTGGGGAAAGCAGATGAATTCCTTCAGGACTTCTGAGAAGCACAAACCATGCTTCCCAATGTAGTCTAACCCGTAGATGGGAGACTGAACATTTATCCTCTGCCCCTGCCTCCCACAGGTTGAGGGTTGCCGGTGGCACATTAGGTCCTCCTCTCTCCTCCACCCCTCCGGTGCTTGCTGGCTGTGCTGGTCCAGGAGCCCAGGAGACTCTCAGGTCAGCCCTAGAGCTTAATTTACAAAGACCACGGGGGCACACTTCAGGTGGAACACTGAGTGGGAGATGAGTTGGAAATGGCCACAAAAGCTGAAGCTGAAACTGAATGTGGACCAAAGAGATACGACAGGGACACCATAGAATTATGGATGGTAAAAAGAAAAAAAAATTGGAATATTTGCAGACGAGAGTCTGGCATCCATGACTCCACTCCACAACTGAGCTCTTGCTGCCCTGATGGGCTTTCACTGCCAGGGCATTTCATACACTTGGAAACACATCCAGGAAAGTGATAGTGATGCTTGGCCCATCAAGAAAAAAGCATAATAGTTAATAAAGCTACAGTTTATTTCACAATTTGATCCAAACAATATTGTTTTCTACAAGTCTTCAAATATCTTCTGAGCCACTTTACATTTCTAATTTTATAAATCCGAAAGCCTAGGTGTTTTGTTGTGCTTTCCTCTTTGAACTAGTGTCTTTAAGAAGTTGTTTCTCATATAAAGAACGAGCCACTGTTCATAGAAGCACTCAGAAATACACGGAGAACAAATGCTTGGAGTTTTATTTATTCTACTAATAATAAGTTGGTGCTTAAGGATTCAGTGTGATTTTCTTCCTTGGTGTTTAGCAACAGCAGCAACAATAAACAAATATCTCTTGGCGTGTCCTTTATCAAGAGAGCCAATTACAAATAATCTGTGTTTATGTTGCCTATGTTTGGGTAAGACAATTTTAAATATAGTCATCACTGACACAGAAATGATACCCTGACCAACCATCTTAAATATACAAGGAATTGCACAGTTTAAAGAATCCATTCAAACTACTCATTCTGTTTTCTTTTTTAAAAAAGGAAGAAAAAGAAAAGTCAAATTGGTTAAATTGGCAAAATCAAACAGATATTTTGACATCAGAACACAAAGGAAAGTCAAAGTTTCCAGGACATCTCAGGCACTTACCTCCTCTTCCCAGCTTGTGTAAGATGCAGCATGTCTTATTTCCTAATTTATCACAGCTTAGTCACGTGGCACCTAAGTGCCTGCACCTTGCTTAGAAGCCAGTAGGAGCCAAGCTGAGGCGGGAAGGCTATAGGATCCATTCTTTTATGATTGTTCTTGGGAATTTGCTGATAAATAATATATGTAACATCCTACTGATTCAAGGAACACTGAATTTGATCTTAGAAATTCACTTATAGAATTTTTGTAAACAAGTCTGAAATGATTCCCAATATGTTACATACTTTTCCATAAATTTTATTTAATAAGTATGCACACATAGGCAGTCTGATTCAAGCATATATGTTTGTATTATTTCTTTATTTTTCAACTTAACAACACCATTTTTATTTCAAAGTAGTTTTAACAAAGATATATTTAAAAAATACGGTTTTTTGTTGTTCTTGTGATTGGATCTGAAATAAAAATAATGACATTGCCTTGCTTATGTAAATATGATTTTTGACAAAGTAAAAAATACCTGGATTCAAAAATACACTATTATTATTTCAACAGTTATATTATACACATGAAATCTTTTGTGATATTGATGGAAAGGAAAAGTACTAAACAAAAGAGCTTTGAGAAAGATGAACATGAAATTCTGAAATGATGCATGATCTTATAGACAAGAACTCAATATGCCAGGATATGAACAGGGAATAGTTAGTTCTGATTAACACATCAACAAGATGCCATTCATGTATTCCCTTGGCTGAAACTGACAGGCCATTTACTGGGGTTACATTGGGATAGTTCAAATGAGGAATAAGAGTCAAGGCATTTTAACACATTTCATGTAAGCAATATTTTCAAGCAAGCATTACTAAAAGAACATCGCATGGAGAAGGCTTTGTGCACAGGGGCAGGATAAGAGAATACAACTGGTTATACAAATATAACCTCAGATATATTTTTTTTTTTTTGCAGAAAGAGAGATTATAATTTTTGCTTACACTCACCTGCTTAAAAGTATTTTATATGAAAAGTATATACATAGATGAACTAGGAAGGTCATGAGTCATGAAATTGTTCAAGTTTCAAGATGGGAATCTAAGCCCCCAAAACAGTTTCTCCCTCTCACTAAACCCTTAGCAATGATGGAAAAATCATACTCAGACAACCTCTTGATTGGGACTAACCCCATGATAAATGCTCAATAGCCACATGGGGCTAGTACCTAGCACATGCCACAGAACAGGTCCAAATAACTTAATGTCATTATTCCTGAAAGAAAAGCTCCATGCTGTAAATAAATTAACATAATTAGGATAGCGGTAATAATAACAATAGCTAGCACTAATATGGGGCTTATTATGTGTTCTGATCTAAGCACTTCACAGGTAGGAACTCATTTACTCTTCACAGTCATGCTAAGAGGATAGCAATGTTCTTAACGGATGAAGAATGCAAGGGATGGGGAAGTTTGGTGTTTGTCCAAGGCCACAATGGGACCTAAATTTCAGAACATACTAGAAAACCGGGAGGATAGAAGTGAAGAAAGGTAAATGCACTTATTCCCTCACATTTTTACAAAAGGAATCAATGAATATTATTTTATTCTGAAGTTATTGAGTCATGGATAATTAAAATATGCTAAATAAAGAAATAAAAGTAACATTAAAATACTTTCAAAATGCTACAGGGGATACACGTAGGAAAATACTGATATTAGAGTACAGTATTAAAAGAAAAAGGAAACAGTAAGGAAATATGCTGAGCCTACACTAATGCCAAAAACAAGAGCCATGTATTAAGCATAATAAATAGAAATCACATATTCATTAAAAAGATTTTCATAATGAGTCAACAAATCCAAACATACCATACTATAAAATAAAATTGTGCACTAAAACAAAGGGACTCAAATCGTTTTAAAATAAAAGAATGGGCAAAAATATACCAGAAGAATAGAAAGAAAAAAAATTGGGATTATACCACTAGGCCTGATACTACTGACTGCATTATAAAGTAATAATGTATTAAACAAGAAGAAAGTCAATCTATAATGATGATTTAAGACAGAAATAAACGGTGTAAGCTAAATTAAGTAGCTTTGAAATGTGTAAAGCAGCGTCTTTCAAACTTCAACAATTCATCCTAGTTTCATAAGTTTTTATGTCTTCATAAAATTTGGATTGTAATTTGCTTAATATGATTTCTTTAAGTTGGATTCTTTTAAATTAAACAAATACATTTTAAACAGAAGCAATATATTACTATCAAAGATACAAAAATGCACAAATTCAAAGGTGGAAATCAGAGTAGTGGTCACGGGGGCAGGGACAGGGGCAGGAAGCGTGGAGGGATTGGATGTGACACAGGGAACCTTGGCGGGGAAGAAATATCTCGACTGGTGTAGTGGTTACACGGGTAAGTACATTTGTTAAAAAGCACATCAAACTGTACACTTAAAAAATACAAAATCAATCCCTACTGCTAAAAATAGAAGGTAATTATTAAATAAAAAATAAAAATTTGTAAATTTTCCTAGATGCTAGTGTCACCAAGGGTCTCAAAAGAAACAGGTAAAAAGAGTTTTGAAAATGGACTATTTACAAAGGTTCGGTTTGGTGGGGACAAGTATAAAGACATTGACAAGGGATAATGCATTACCCTGGAGAGAGCAGCAGCTGGGGGCAGTTAACAACTCTTGGCCAAAAGAACCAAAGAAAGGGAGTGACCATTCCCTAGACACAGCATGGACACCCATATCAGAAGGGCCAACTGATAGGAACTGATGCATTTGATGAAGGAATATAGCCAACCCAAAGGGACCCAGAGAGAAGGAATCAGGGAAATAAAGACCCCTACCTCACAATTCTCCGATCTCTTGCTGTTGTGCTGTTGGTGGTATCCAATAGAAAACCAGAAGACAAAGAAGTCTGATGATTGGAGCAGGCTGGGCGACCTCCTGGGGCAGAAAGCAGAGGGAAGAAGGGGGAGAGTGTATGGTCAAGACAAGCAGAAGGTTCTCAGAACGACTCTATATTCTACCTAATATTCTTATCAAGTCTTGCTCTTCTCTATTATCACATGGCATCAGCAGCATTAGTAAGGTAATAAAAATATACTAACACTACCAAGTTGAGATTTTTCTTCTATTATAATGAAGACTTGAAGAGAAATAAAAATGGAAGAACTTCCCCCCGGTGCTATTCCTGTGGGGCCTGTGTGCCATTTAACTACCTTGCTACTACCACTCATGAGAATTCCATGTCGGAATACACATCGAAACCTTCCAAATATAGCAAGAACATAAATATCATATAAACATAGTAGTTATTGGAAACATCACAATACCATTGCATCCTTCACAAATCAAAAAGATATAAGACCAAAGTTAAATGTAGACAAATCTGAATAACATAGTTCACAAATGTAGAATGTAAATATTTCTGTAAACAGACGTAGAAAGCAGCTTCTTATGTGTACATGGGTTATTTACAAATATCGATCATAAATTAGACTCAAAACAAATTCAAAATTCCAAAGAATAGAAACAAGACATATATAGTTGCCCATAGTCTCTGACAACAATGCAGTATGCCTAGAAACACATAACAAATGAAAAATACAAATCTTTCAAACAATTGGAATTTAAAAGAAAACATTTTCTACTGAACAACTCCTGAACCGCAGAAAAAAATCAGAAGTGCAATTGAAAACTCACTGTATAAAAAGTGTGGTATGATGCTAAAGAATTTGTTCAAAAGACAATCAGAATCATAAGTGTTTTCTTTACCAAAAACAGAGAGAATAAAAGTAGATACTGTACTCAACATAAAAATATAAGAAAAAGAACTCAAAGAAAGAGCTAAGGAAGGAAACAATAAAATTAAAAAATATAAAAGCATACATTAATTTTTTGTAAAAGAAAAAATAAAATTGTTAAGTACATAAAATAATTGAAAAGAAGAAAAATAGAATCAATACATAAGAAAACATACATTAATGTATGAGAAAACAGAAAAGAATTCATAAATACATGAAATAATTGTTTTTTGAATAAAAATAGATAAACCACTTTGTTAATAAAAAAGAAAAACTACATTAATATACAAACTTATAGATGCAAAAAATGCAACTTATTAAAAGAATTTTAAAGGGAATATTTGCTCAAATGCTAATAAATTTGAGACTATGAATAGACCATTTTTCATAAATATGAAAGTACTGCAAATTGACTCAACAAAAAATAGAATACTTAAATAGACCCAAAACTAAGGAAGAAATTGAAAAAGTTGTCACAGAGCAACTTCTCAATAAAGTTCCAGACAATTCATACATGAATTCATTCAAACCTTCAAGAAACAGATAATTCACGAACTTTTTAAATTGCTTTAAGGCATAAAGTTAGAATTAATTCTTCCTAATTCTTTTTACAAAACCACTGTAGTACCAATATCTAAGCTTGAAAACAGCCCTGAAAACAGAACCTATAAACCAACCCATGAATATTGATTTTAAAGATCACAAGATATCAGCAAATAGAATCCACATTACATTTTTAAAATAATACATTGAATTAAGTGGGTTTTAGTTCAGAGAGTCAAGAATCAACCAATATTAGAAAAATATCATTTGAATTCAGCATATAAATATGCAGAAAAGAAAGTAATAAAATGATACAATTATATCAATAAAGGCCAAAAATTATGTGATGGAATTCAGCATCCAATTCTATTGGTATTAATATATAAATATGTTATATAATTTAATATAAAGTAGATATAGCTGCTAAAATTTTAACATATATAGAAATAAAATTCTTAATTAATAAATGAATGAATCATAATGATTTGTTTGTATACCAAGAGCCTTTAATCTTGACATAGAAGAGTCACTTTCCCCTGAACAGAAAATAACAGCCTAAATAGTAAAAGTATGTACTTCAAAATTCATACAAATACAGGTGAAAATAGGGTTCAGCCAGGTATTAGCTAGGTAATCTTAACCAATTAAATCTGTTTCAGGGTTTTGTAGAATTAGCAGTGAGAACAATAAAACACAATTTGCCAGGTCATTTTGAGGATTATAAAACACAAATGCAGAACATTCAGTACCCAGTAGGTGCTCAATTAATGCTCCCTCCAGTGCCCTTGTTGTTACCTGGGGTTTGCACAATTTGCATTTGAATCTGAGCTTACAAAAGAAGTATTTTCTTAAAAGACCTCTACCTCCTCCATCACATCTATTTAGGGAGAAAGCACACCAGGTTAAATATGTTTTTCCATTATAAAATAATTCTTGCTTATTCAGAAAAATTGGATAAAATAAAGATACACAATATAAAAATGAAAGGGTCTCCTAATTCTCCCTCATAGGCATGAATACATTTTGACAAATATCTATGCTTGGGATCATATTTTGACTTGTACCATTTAAATACATTTTTAAAACAGAATTTTAAAGTCTTCAATGAAAAAATAATCTGAAAACTTCATTTCACACACAATTTTACAGTTACCCATCCATTTTTACAACTCCCAAACTGGCTGTGTCTTTGATCTCAAAGTCATATAGTACATACTATAATCTGTCAATATTTATGAATCTGGGTCATTGGTAAAATGTGCAAAAGATTCAAGAGATTATGACTGTGCCAACTACATCCCTTGCCAGCATGTGCTCAGACAGCTCAGTTGAAAGTAGATGCCTCTTACTGGTAGCTCAGTCATAACCATTTTCAAGAAATAAGAAGGACCACAAATGTTAATAGATGGAACAAAATCCTGTCAGATGTCACGAGAGAACCTTCATTACTTGTCTATGTAACAAAAAATAAAGTGAAAGTTGGACAACTTTCCAGTTAATCTGAACAACACAGACACCTCAAAAGTGCACATGTGAGGTTCCTCAGTGGCAAATAACACAAATCAATCATTGTCTCACCTTGAACCTGGAATTATCCGCTGGAACCATCCACATTGATGAGATTAACCATGTAACTGCCAATATTACAACTTCCACTGGGCTGATGAAAACCTCAACACGCTGATAATACCTCAAAGTTTTTGCCTGTTCAAGCGTTTAATGCTGCTTTTGGTTAAAGTTGGCCGCAATTAAACACAAGATTATTGTCTAAAAAGCCCATTATTGTCCTGTTTAGCTGCCTAATTTCCTTCCATTAATATGTTCTTAAAGCTGTTGCAAACTGCTTTTTCCAAGCTAATTTGGGAAACACATTTTACAAAGAGCAGGTTAATTTTAAAAGCATCATTCTAATGTTGGGCTTTCATTATTTCTGTAATAAACAACATAATTGGTAGAGGCTGAGGCCACCTACAGATCAATCTTTAGGCAAACCTCACATATTCAAGGTATAAAACTTCTCGCTGAGCCCAACCTCATCATTTTATGGAAAAATGTTGAGAATGATAAAAGTCGTAAGAATTTTTTTTTTTCCTTGCTTCCTGCCTCACTTCCCTTCCTGCATAAAACATCATTTATGGAGCCACGTCCTGGAGAATCAGACATAATTGCAGTAACCTTAACAAATAAAGGGAGGAATCTGTCACATCCTATTTTTATCAACTATGTTTTGAAAGCTTTCAACACGGAGCTTCTTTTATTAAATGCCTTAACGCATATGTGCTCTGCAAGAGGAGAATAAGACTTGTGCATGCTGTCCACTGTATCTAGCGGTGTCATTTGGAGAATCAACTTCAATTAAATCTAATTACATTCCCCTTCAACTAGAGAAGCATGAAAAGGGCCCATAAACTTTATTTTAATTGCAAGTCAATTACGCTGTCAAAGCGCAGAAAAAATATTAAATGAGTATGACAGAGGCAACCTGCATGTATCGTGCGCTCTGATGCAAAGAGAGTTACCAGGAGGGGATTGTTTTTTAAATCCATATTCAAACATTATCCAAAATATTGTCCCCCATCTTTGAAGTAATACCAGTGTTTTCAGTGGGAATAAAATCTAATGTTGAAAGACATCATTGTTCATTGGGAATGAAAAATGGAAAGTTCACACATTCGGGTCATTCAAGGAAATAGACAGGGATTCTTAAACTCAGACAACTAGCCTGTCTGTAATTGTGGCCAAAATAACAAAGTGGTAATTTTTTTATACACCCTTCTATTCTTTAGGATTTTGGAAAATAACGTCCATAATAATCCCAGGGGAATGTGATATGGTGTTTGGCCAGGCCTGAGTCACAGAACCCCTTCTGAAATTAAGGGTGGAGACAGCTCCACCCAAAGTACACAGGCCAAGAGTCAGGAAGGGTGCCCCTACAAGAATCCTTAACAGCAGAAAGGTGAATGGATACGGGTAGCACAAACAGCACATTTCCACTATCACTGGTATTCTAAAATTGTTCCTTTGATTAAAACATATGGGCAGAGATTTCAGTACTGGACTATATTACCCTATCCTCTCTCCAAAGCACTTTAGTGAAACTGGTTTATTTTACAAGATTAAGTGAAATAGGTTTCTAGAAATAGTCCTCATGTTTATTGTGAAGGTATTACTCAAGCCTTTTTTTTTTTTTTGGTACATTCCACATTTTCTCTTCGTTTTTTCTGTTTTAGAATCCCTATGAGAAATTTTTATCTGCTCTTAGCATCAAGAATAGTTATGACTCCTCTGAGAAATATGTTCAGTTTTATTTTCTAGATCCTGGGACTTGTGTAACTTATCATGTTTCCCAAATGTTTCCTTATTTTTAACTCTAATAGAATACTGGTATCCTTAGCAAGTAAATGTACAGGAAATGTATGCATGCTTTTAAAAAATGATTGTTGTTATTACACAGATTTATTTCTTCTTTACTCTGAACTCACAATTTGAATTAGCTCAGTACATTTAATATTTTCTTATGGTACAGAAAAAATTTTCTGGAACAAACCAGGGATATAGATTTTTCAGGAGTAACAAATTTAGTAGCTTATAGGAGTCAAGCAAGTAATGGAAATGTGTCAAGCACCCCATGTGGGGTGAGAAGGGCATTCAGGTCTTTCTAAAGGAACAGTCATTCTTCTGGTCCAGCCAACTGGTGTCACATGGAGAGGTGAGACCAACATGGCCAGATCTTTTAAGAGAAGCCAGAGTTCTATCCTAAACCCATACCTTCTCCAAAGATTAAACTTAACATTGGCAGAGAATACAGAGATATGGAATCTTCCTTAAGTTAAAGTTATTCTTATTTACTTATTTTTGTCTTTATTAAAAGTGTAACAAATTAGGAATGTTTCATTTATTAAAGCAGAAAATTAATTGATGGGAAGGGTATTAGTTAGCTCACGAAGTCAATAGGGAGTTAGTGCTCGGCTGGGGAGATGGGCAGAAGTCAAGAGTTACAGTCTGAGCACAAACATGATGACAGGCAGGGGAAGCCCTGGTTCTGCCACTATCGACATTCACCAGCATGCTGCTGGACTGTGCTGCCACCGCTCTGCACATTGGACGTTGGAGACCGTCTCCACCTTAGAAATGAGTCCCAAACGTACCTCTTTCAGGAGCACTCAGTAGGCTGAGCTTAGCTGCATGCTCAAGGCAAAGCTGCCAGGAATTGATGAGAACATGTTTCCGATCTTTCATCAGCCACTGTAGGCGGATTTTCTAAACACAGGACAGGGATTCACATGCTTAGCATGTACAAGTAAAAGGCCAAATATCTATCATACGCCCCAAGAGCAACATCCAATGTCCCTTGAAATGGACAACAAAAAACCCTATTTTATATTAAGCAACATTTTTCCTTCTAAAATATCCAAACTATCATGCTTTTAATAAATATGAAATAAGATCAGTTTTATCCTTGAGATTACTAGTTACTATCCATCAGTGTTAAGGTTCTATGTTTGAAAGTTATATGGGGTTATAAAATAATAATATCCCTCTTGTTTGGGTGATTAAACAAAAATGTAATGATCTCTCCGTTAGAGAGAAAAATAAAAATACCTAGATGACAAAGTAACAGCCTTATAAGCACCCTTAGAGAGAACTCACTGTAAGTCCCTAGAAACAGCCTCCACCTGATATCAAAAACCAGCAGGTCAACCTTGTTAAGTTACAATGACGTGGAAAGGTTAAAAGGGCTTTAAGTACTGATGCCAAGACCATCCAGAGATTCTGACTTAACCTGTCTCCGATGGGGCCCAGCCTCAGTATTTGTTAAATAAAACAAGATAAAACTGATCTTTTTCTAGTTGCTTTCAGTGTTGGGAACCACTGTTCTGATCCCAAGAAGAAAGAATTGGTCCCATAGATTAAGGAAAGGAAGGGAGGGAGGGAAGAAGAGTTTGTTTTTTTTTTTTTTGAGAGGGCCACAAGTAATCACCTTTTCAAAACATGTATCCTGCCAGCGTGAAATTAGAGCCATTTATTTGGGTAAAGAATGAGATGAGAGAACATTCGTGTCACCTCCAGAGGATCGCCAGCTACGCACTGATATAAAAATAATCATTAATAATAACTGTGAGCGCAGCAGGAGAAAGAACAGCGACTGACCACCAAGGCCACCAGGGGTGCAGGTAGAGCAATTTCAAGCAGGGATGCCAGGTATTTGCCACCCCTAAATTAAAGCATTTTCTACAAATGGGTCCATCCTACCCAGCATGCAGGATCTCTTGATTGAAACCATTTATCCACTTGACTAGCTCTGACGTAGCAGAGAATCTGGCTCTGCAAGAAGGAGACAAGAAACAGATTAATTATTTGAGGAGAAGCAGGTCAGAGAACTGAAGCAGTGGCAACAAGCCAAGACAGCGTGACACGACCGGACTAGCAGCCCCTGCACTCCCCGGTCCTCACCTCCGACCACTTGAAGTTTAGTTAAATATACAGTCGGCCCTGGTATCTGTGGGTTCTGCATCTGGGGATTCAACAAACTGATGGTGGAAAATTTCAGGGGACGTGGAACCTGTGGACAGGAGGGCTGATTTTCATCTCCACGGTTCTGCAGGGTCAACTGCAAGACTGGAGCATCCGCAGATTTCGGTATCCTCAGGGGTCCTGGAACCAATCTATGTATATGTGTGATATTGTAAAACAGATACTTGGTCTTCATCCCCATTTCCTGACAGAAAGTTGCTAAAACCCTTAGAACCTCCGGAGTGACAAAAGTGTCTTCTGTGGCCGGCAGCCCCTAGGTAGCTTCAGATGGGGGCTGGTCATAGGAAAGACCAAGGCATGATTAGAGGGTTGGGACTTTCAGCCCCACCCGCCAACCTCCAGGGAAGGGAGAGGGGCTGAAGCCTGAGTTGATCACAAATGACCAACGACTTAATCAATCGTGCCTACGTATTGAAGCTTCCCTAAAATACCCCAAAATGCAGGGTTTGGGGAGCTTCCAGATAGCTGAATGTGTGGAGGTTCCTAAAGGGTGGCAAGTCCAGGGAGGGCATGGAAGCTCCACACCCCTCCCACATGCCTTGCCCTGTGCATCTCTTCCACCTACCATTTACCTGTGTCCTTTGTAATGTCCTTTAGAATAAACCAACAAAGGTACTTCCTGAATGTTTCCCTGAGTTCCGTGAGCTGCTCTAGCAAATTAATTAAACCTGAGGAGGGGGTCGTGGGAACCCTGATTTATACCTTGTTGGTCAGAAGCACAGATAAAACAGCCGGGGGCTTGGGGTTAGCATGAGAAGTCAGGGGCAGTCCTGTGGGACTGAGCCCTCAACCTGTGGGAGCTGATGCTATCTCCAGGTAGATAGTGTCAGAGTTGAATTAGAGGACACCCAGCTGACATCCAGTGGAAAATCTACAGAATTGCTTGCCTGATGGGGAGAAATCCACACATTTTGGTAACCAGAGGTCACAGAAGCATTTTGTGTTATGTATAGTAGGAGAACCTGAGTTTGTCCCTATATTACAATATGTATTTAATTTAATGTATAAATTTAATTAAAATATATATACATACATATGTACATACATGAAACATATATTCTTGAATGAAACTGACTCTTTCTTTCCCTAATATATAATATACTTTTATATAACATATACATATTAAAGACAGAACTAGTTTCACTCAAGAATCTTTGATGAAGCAATAAATATTAATGTTATCAAATCTTCATCCTTACATACATTGTCTGTTAATGTTCTGTGTGACAAAATGGGAAGTTCCTCTAAAGTACTAGTGCTGTGCACCAAAGTATCACTGGCTATCATGTGTCAAGGAAAAGCACTTAAAGGGGAAATTAGCCTCTTTCTTACCTGGAATGCCATTTTTAACCACAGTATATTACTGATAGTCATACTACAGTTATTCATACTTATTCATACTTATGTAGTTTGAAGGTGTATTTTTGAAAATGAATGGAGTTTTCACTTTGAGGGGGAAAAAATGCCAATATTTATCGCTAATCATAAAATCTGAGCTTTCAATTGAAAATTAGAATTTTGGAAAACTTGTATCTGCTTCCATGAGCCTGCCAGCTTCCTAATACTTAAAAGACTTTTCTGATGAGAGATATGATATTAATGAAAGCGTTTTTAAAAGTATTTTAGAATGAATTAGGTTAATATTTGGAAAAACTGCATTATTCAGTGAACCAATAGTTCCCATATGACCACTGCAAGATGCCATTCAGAGTGGAAGTTAGACCAAATAGATTTTATTATCATAAAGTACAAACACATTAATACAATTTTAGATTTTTCACCTTGCAACTAAACTGTAACTAACCACCTCTTGTTGAGTTTTGCTGTGCTATAAAAACAAATACCCACAATTATATATAAAAAGACTCTTAAAATTCTCTTCCCTTTTCCAGGTACATATTTGTATGAGGGCAGATTTTGTTTAAATCAAACCACCACACTGAGACAGACCAAATACAGAAACGGATGGAAATCTAGCTGACTTCCATTAAGCCAGATATTAAAGACATTTATAAAAATGTAAATCAATCTTCTCTCTCATTTTTTGTTTGTACAATATAGTTATTTTTATTTTAAAAATTTATGCTAGCATAATGGGTTTATTATTTTTATTTTTAAGGAAAAATAAACATTTAAACATTTCTGTTTTAATGTCTAGTACAGTAACTCTTGATAGATGTAACCCATGCAAACAAAAGCTTTTCAGTGTCTACAAGAATTTATAAGAGTGCAAAAAGGAGTCCAGAAACCAAAAGGTTTGAGAACCACTGAACTGGAACGTGGGAGTGTCTAGAAAGGCAGATCCCAGAGGGATGTCACAGTCACTTTACAAAGACAGCCGAGAAGCAACAGAAAGAAGAAGAAAGAAAAGACTGGAGGACACTGAAGACAAATTGCCTTGTTCTAACTTCTTACCAAGAGAAGCGCCCTATTATAACGGGAAAAGGTGTGAGCGTGTGAGAGAGCGTGCATCCTCACGTTCTGCGTACTAGGCACTCCTCTTCCCTTACCTTATACCCAGTCCTATTCTATTATTAATTTAATTTCTTGTTTTCCTGTAACTCACCTTTCTCCTACATGTATTTTAAAAGCAACCTTTACCTCAGTAATGCAAACGGAAAACCAATAACATTTGTCTTAAATAGAATTTAGCTCTAAAATCAACATACACAATTGAGATAAATCTATTTTTAAGTCTATTGATATAACACCTAAAACAGTTGATATTCTATCAAGTCGCGCCTATTGCTCTTCAGAAGTGTCTTCCTTAGCTTAATTTTGATTTCCCATATGTTCAAAAATGGATGGAAATCCTCAATATGATATTCTTTCTACACTAAGAAATTTCATTATAGTCTTTGGTGAATGTGTTTGATCTTGGAGCAAGATTAGGTGAAAATAACTAGCTAAACCAGTCGCCTCTCCTACTCATTCCCTCTTCCTTACTACAATGTTTTCCACTACAGCCAGACTGATCTCTCTAGAAACTATGTTAGATGGTTCTAGTGCCCTGCTTATATTTCTATTCCTTAAACTCAAGTTCATTTCTACCTCAGGACCCTTGCACATGCTGATTCCTTTGCCTGGAAAGCTACCACCAGAGATCTTTAATGGTTGGTTCCTTTTTATCACCCAAATACTGTCTTCACAGACCACCCAGTCTCAGGAATCACCCCCTTCCAGAGTGCAGAAACTCCGTGGCACTACTCTATTTTCTTTAGAGTACTAATGAATACCTAAAATTATCATATTTGTTTACATATTTTCTCTGCCACCAGTACTGGGTTTCAGTTGTCACTTATGGAAGACTGATGGCAAAAATGGCCCTAATTATTTCCCTTCCTGTATCTATACCCCTTGTAATGTGGCTTTGCCCCTCATCCTAAAAGAGGTAAAGTCTAGTCCCTCACCCCTTAAATCTAGACTGGACTTAATTTACTTCAGCTAATAGATTACAGAAGAAGTGATAGTGGGTCAGTTCTGAGCATAGGTTCAAGGACTTTCCACTTCCTCTCTTAGAACTCTGGCTTTACTAGGAGAAAAGGCTCTGGCTAAGCTGAGGATAAAAGACCACAGAGAAGAGAGTCCAGTTGTCCCAGATGAGGCCATCCTAGACCAGTCCACAGACAACTAACCCTCAAACAAGTGCGAGAGCCCAGCCAGGACTAGCCACTGCCTCCCGCATCTGTAGCTGACTGAATGTTTGTGAGTGAGCCCAGATGAGAGCAGCAGGCAACCTAGATGCCCCTTAGGCTCCTGCGCAATAATAAATCTTACTGTTCCGGGTAGCTTTTTGTTACTGTTGATGATGATTTACAGAATTATTGTGTCAATAGGTAACAGATTTACCACTCTATTCCAAGAATCTAGAGTGGTGCTTGACACATTGAAAAATATTTTGATTAAAAAAAAAAGTTGGCAGATGTTTGAAACAATGAAGAAATGAACTAAAAAATGACTTCTTTATATACTAGTCCAATTATATTTTCCCAATTTGGTCTAGAACTAACCTACACAATATAATAAGTTTGCTCAGGCAATTAATTCAGTTCTTCTGGACATCCAGACCAATTACTGGAAAAGACCAAAAAACGACATTAGAATAGACATTGCTACTAAATAAAAGGTATTCAAATATTTATAATCTACTCTCTCCCTCTCTCTGCAGAGTCTATAAATACACCAGCCCAGACAAGCTTTACTGGTGTTAGCTGAAGCAGATTGCAGCTCAGAAACTGTTGCTTTCTACTTGCCTTTGAGCCACTGCTCGCTCGCACAGAATGAAGATTCCCGAGTTTTGTTTCTGCCTAATCATTGATTGTAATGCCAAAGGGAAGAAAATAAATCTTGGAAACTTTGACCAAATCAGTTTAGTTTTTCCATTATCACAGCAGGAGAGGAAAGCATGGGGTTTTCATTTTTAAGAACAATCTTTCTTAAAGCATGTAAAATAACTAGCTAAGTCTAAATAATATTCAGGACATTTGAAATGTTCTTAAAAGGATTCAGGGCTGCACTGGCTTCTTCCTTTACTCAGAAAGTCCACTTGTTGCCATCCCTCACATTCTTCTGGCCGTTGCAAAGGAACTAAATGCTCTACAAATTGCAGGTGGGTGCCACTGACCAATTCAGAGAAATGCCTGGCTCAGAACTTTTCCAAGTGAAGTTACTGTTTAAAGATTCTGGAAAGAAAAATTTAAACAAAATTAGTATCTGCTTTGAATATAATTATTGTCTTAGTTTCAACACTACCAATTAACTCAACTAAAATATTGGACTTTAAAATTAATTGACTATTTGTACTGAAACGAGTTTATTCTTTTGTGCCAACAAGCTGCACCTGCCCACCTGGACCCGTAAGTTCTTTCAGCCCCTCTTTCCTTCCTTCTTTACTCCCGGGCAGTTCATTCCTCCTTCCTGCCTCCTCTTGCTCGCTCTCTGCCTCCCCACTTTCTTTCCTGCATTCCTTCCCACCTCCCTCCTCCCCACGCCCCTCCCTCCTCCCCACCCTCACCCCTTTCCGTAGCCATTTAGTAATAGGGAGGATAAGGAAGAATATTCCTTGTTTTAGCACATTTACTTGGATAATTCGCAGCACACGTCTGGCATGTCTAATTTATTCTTTTTCATGAGCCAAAGAGGTGACAAAGAGAAGATTGAGTGTGGCCAAGAAGCATTTACCTTTTTAACTTTCCAAACATAAACTGTATTTTTCCTTCTGTTTCTTAGAAGTCAGAAAAAAAGTTCACATTTGTACTACTTTTCTACTATTAACCTACTTTCACATTTTAAGTATTGAACTTAACAGTTTCAGGCTAATTTACGATAGGGCTGTGTGTGTATTTTTGATATTATAATTCTGAAACATAGCACAACTTATCTTTGTTAATTATATGAAATTTCAATTGGGCACTAAATACTATCACTTGATCAATTTGTGATGTATACGTTTTACTTGTATCCATTTACCTTAATCAAGACAAGTATTTTATCTAAATTGGGATGCCAGTTCAATTTGATTTCAGTTTCATCAATTTTATGACTTGATTGATTATCCCACTTAATCAGTGTTTTCTTTTTTCTATATAACTAACCCCAGGATTTAAAACTACCTTTGTCATTGGAAGTCCAAAATTAATCTACATTTTTAAGAAGAGAGTAAGGAAGAGTACAATTAGGATACTTATTACAGTATGTTTAAAATAAAAATGATCAAATCAAAAGCAATTATAACCTAACAAGGTTTAAAAATCACTGTGAATGTTAACCCAGTGCTGCTGCAAATGTGAAATATTTTCTCATGCACAACTATTGACAGAGTTAACTTTCAGTCTTTTGTAAGGAAATTTGACAACACATTTTAAAATAATTGTAGAAATGTTCAGAAACTTAATGTTTTATCATAAGGAAATAAGAACACTTTTGTTCAAAAAAATTAGAAAAATTCCTGGGCATGACAACATCCCTGGTGGTGTTATTTATAATAGTAAACATTGAAATGAACATAAATGTCCAACTATAGGAGAATGATCAAATAAATAACAGTAACATGAAACTGATGGAATTTTGTATAGCCAATAAAAAATAGAAATTAAGAAGCCTATGTGGGAACACTGAACATTCCTATAATAAAATGTTGTGCTATCTGTGTTATCATTAAATTTATATGAGAATCATAGAACCATAACTATTTATCCAGTATGTACTCACTGAGAATGCATCAAACCCTGTGCTAAGAGCAGCAGACACAAAGCTGCAGACACAACTGAAGGAGATAGGATTCCAGCCCTCTGCATCTCACCAGCCTGGAGGAGCGTACCCAACCTCCCACTAGAAGCTGTGCACACAAGACACCTAATCTCTTCCGTCTGTTTCTTTCTCACCTGCAAAATGAGGATAAGATGAGTAACTGCCTCACACAGGGTTTCTTTGAGTATTTAATGAATACTATATGTATTTGTTTGATACAGTGCTTGATGTGTTAGTTTGCTAGGGCAACCATAACAAAGTACCACAAACCGAATGGCTTCAGCGGTCCCCAACCTTTTTGGCACCAGGGACTTGTTTCATGGAAGACAATTTTTCCAAGGTGGGGGGAGGGAGGAGGAGAAGGTGCAGGGGTGCGGTGGCGGGGGAGGCGGCAGAGCTCAGGTGGTGCGTGGCCCTGTTTTCCTAACAGATCACAGACCGGTACTGGGCTGCAGCCCAGGGCTTGGAGACCGCAGGAAACAACAGAAATCAAGGTTGGTTCGTTCTCAGGCTCTAAGGAAGAATCTGTCCTATTCATCTCACCTGGCTTCTGGTGGTTTGTTGGCAATCTTCAACATTCCTTGGCTTGCAGAAGCATCACTCTGATCTCTGCCTTTATCTTGCCCTAACATTCTTCTTGTGTGCAGGTTGTCTCCAAATTTCCCCTTTTTATAATGACACCTGTCAGATTGGATTAGGGCCCACTCTAACCTTATTTTAACTAGGTTACCTCTATAAAAACCTCATACGGTCACATTCTGAGGTACTGGGAGTTAGTACTCCAACATAGGAATTTTGGGGAGACACAATTTAACCCGTAACACTTAGTATGGTATAAGCTTTCAACAAATGTTAGCTACTATTATTACCAATATTTTTTTGTTAAGAGTGATAGTCATATCACACCATAATAGTGTATATGGCAAGATCTGACATGCTAAGCAAATAGAATGAAAACAATTGATTAGTAAGAGTGATAAGATTCTAAATTATCAGGTGGTGTTTTGTTTGTTTTTCTTTTCTTTTCTTTTCTTTTTATTTCTATAATGCCCATCCACCCATCTAGAGTTTGTGCTATTTAAAAAG
Source organism: Daubentonia madagascariensis (assembly GCA_023783475.1). Taxonomy (NCBI): domain Eukaryota; kingdom Metazoa; phylum Chordata; class Mammalia; order Primates; family Daubentoniidae; genus Daubentonia; species Daubentonia madagascariensis. The sequence continues at coordinate 6,113,934 of JAKFHU010001640.1, read as the reverse complement.
GGAAAAAATCTGGAATGTTTCTTAAATATAAGCAATTGCCATTCACCGACAAATGCAGTTTTACACAGTTCCCCCTGGTTCCACTTTTATCTTTCCATTCTCAAGTAGAAACATCCACGAAACAGTCCAGGTCACTGTCGGAGAATGAAAGGGGCTTTCTTTCCCTTCATTCTATGCTCTCCATAGTTTTAATTACAGCATGAAACAGCAGCCATTTTACCTTCCTTTATGTCAGTTCCTAGTATTTTATTTCAACATCTCTGCCTTTCCTGGCCAGAAAAGAAAGCATTGTCTCCAAATATCTCTCTTCTGCCCTGACTGCTGTGTAGTGCTTATGACATATGGATTACCACCTATAGATTCTTTTTAGGAAAAAGGTCCTCAGGCCAAGTGACAAAATCCTTGACTTCCTTAGAGCTATTGTTTTCTCTCACAATCTTTTTAAATATTTATTTTTCTCCAGGTATTTTGGCTGTTGGATTTCTTTCTTCCTAGTGTGTTACGACCCTTGATTTAAGGACTCAACGTTTTGTTTTCAAAATAAAGTATATTGAATTGCATAATTTTTGGATCCAGCAACACAAATTGTGCTACAAATTATTTTTCTCTTCATCCCTCTTCTCTGCTTTCTAAACACTGACTACATCCTCAGATGGAGACCTATTTGGAAATCTGAGGATATCTCCTCATAGTCACTAAATAGAGGCTGTAGGTTCAAAGCTCTCATCCTCCTTCCACATACCCAAAAGGATTGGAGTGACTCACCTACAGATTCTGCAGAAAAGAGAGGAAGTGTTCCCTTCTCAAATATTTCCTCACAGGTCATTGACTCTGCTTGGTTTATGCACCCAACTCTGAACCACTGTGGACAGGAAGATAGCACCGTTCCATACAAGCCATAGGGCTGAAAATGAGACAAAAGTCCCTTCACGAAGGAAATTCGGGGCACTGTTCTCAGAAAAAAGGGAATGGGACATTGTTACCAAATAGGAAACGACAAATGTCCACTTTCAGAATGTATTTCACGGAGGTCACACTTATTTTTAATGATAATAGCCTCCTTACTCTACACCTTACCCCAGGTGTTCAACAAAGATAGTTGTTTTATCTAATTCTTTAAGATTTCAATTGTCGGGTTCTGTATAGCCCATGAGCCAATGACTCCTCCTGGAAAGTGGTCCCCTCAAACCTCGCTCAAGGTGGATTCACGGAAGGAAGCCCTGGGAAGCCAGTGTCCGGAGCATGGTCCTGGATGAGTGGACCAGGGATAAACACTTGACCTAAACTGAGCCGTCAGACTCCTCAGCCCATGTATTAAATATTTGGAAATGGTGGTAGGATGGGAAGAAAAGAGAAAAAGAAAACAAGTTACCTAATAAGGAACTTATCCCACTTATAATAAACTCCAATAAAAATACAGACAAGTGAAATAATGGGCAATTCACAACATTAAAACATGAAAAAAAAATGTTTGTATTAGTCAAAGTTCAACCAGAAAAGTAGAACCAGTAAGAGGGAAATATGGAGAGATTTATCACAAGGACTTGGCTTGGGCAACTGTGATGTCTGGCTAGGCAAGTCCAAAGCCGTGGGTCAGGCTGCCAGAAGGGCAGGGGCTTTCAGGCATGGGCAGAGCTGTGTCCACAGGTGGCATTTCTTTTTCTTCAGAGAGCCTTAGCTCTGCTCCTAAAGACTCTTCAACTGAGTGGATTAGGCCCACCCACGTTATCTAGGATAATATCTCCTACTTAAAATCAACTGCTTATGGACTTTTATCACATTTACAAAGTACCTTAGCAACAAAAGCACTCAGAGGACTGTTTGATTGAATAACTGGGAACTGTGGCCTCAACAAGCTGACACCTCAAGCTAACCATCACAGTGTTCAATCACACTAATAATCTAGGAAGGGAGCCTTGAATTCACAAACATATTATTTTCACCTAATAAATTAAAAATTGTCTTAAAATACTATGACTCAGTGTTAATAGGAAAGAAAGGCAGAAGACAGAAACACTGGTTGTGAGCTCTCTGTCTGGCAATGTAGAACAATATCTCAGGGACCCTGAAACTTTAGAAAGAAATTTTATGTACAAGAAAATAGAGGACAAATTAAGTAAATTACTATTTAACTACAAGATGGAATGCCAGATAACCATTAAACATTGAGTTAAAGGACAATATTTCATGGTATAGGAAAATCTTCTCAATATATCAAGTGAAAGATTTAAGTCAATAAATATCATACACATTCAATTTTGTGCAATAATGAATAAAAAGGGTGGAAGTATATACATCAAATTTTAACAGTAATTATTTCTAGGTAATAGTACATTGGTTAAATTTTCATTTGTGATTTTTAGCTATTTTCAATTCTTACAATAAATATGCACTCCTTTTGAAGTCAGGCAAACTAAAATTGGGGTTTGTTATAATATTGGGGAGTTAAATAATGCCATGATATGAGAATCTTGAACATATAATTCATTTGGACATTCACATAAATCCAACTATTTAATAATTCAACCATTAATTCATTCAACAATTAAATTCTAACCCTTTATTCTATGATAGCCACTGTCTTAGGCAATGGAAATAAAACAGTGAGCAAAACAAACTCAGGTCCCACTTTCATGGAGCTTAGCAGGAAAGAAAGAAAATAATCAAAGAATCAAATAAATACATGTATAATTACAATCTGTAATAAGTGCACTGAAGGAAAGAGACAATGCTGTGAATGTACCAATATTTCCATTATTTTAAAAATTATTATATAATCAAAATATATAGTGTCTGTTTGTGTGGTGTGCTTGTGCATGTGTGTGTTGTGTGTGGTGAGCTGTCACTAGCATCAACATCTCAAATTAACACTTGGAGAATGAGATTCCAGGAGAAAATATCCAGAAATGTCTAAAAATACTGAAACTCTGCAAAAGAAATATTGAAAAAAAGTGAACATTGCATAATGAATCCTGGGTAATTGGCTGAAGCTCTGAATGGTGCACCCATATACATTTAGAGTTTTCTACTGTGCTCATATCACTCATGCATTTTCCCCCAGAATCTGAAAGATAAATCTGACAAGCTCTGGATAAACACTGGCTAAGACTCTATAGTTTCTGGGTATGGAGAGGTGACATGACTTATTCTCTGTTATCATCGGGTCTCCCATTAGGCAGCCTCTGCAAAGAGTCTGGATAGATCAACATGTCAGGCTGGAGGCTTGGTGATAACTCAGACTGGGCTTGAGTTGAAGCTACTGCTCGGACAATCAGGAGAGTACAGCCATGCATAGATTCCTTTCAAACTACAGGAAAAGTGAGAAGAGGAACAGGGTTTTGAACTCTGTGGCATAATCAATCAGATCACACAACTGGACATTTGCCTACTAAATTAAGCCAATTATATCATTTCCCTCTGGAGTGGACTGAATAATGCTCCTTTTGGATGTGTTAGAAATACGATTGCAAAGAAGAGTCCATACACAACCAGAAAAAATAGGTCTTGTGCTAAGATATCTTGGCATATCACAGCCATGGTGGTTGCTTCCTCATTTCCCCCCAGATGCATTTTGAATGCATTATTCCTCCTTATATATTTGTAGCACAGGGAGAGATCATATTCTTAGAATGATGAGGAGACTAGGTTTAGAGAGCAAATATGCCTTTTTGCCAGTGAAGACCCATCTGTCTACTGTTGCTTTAATAACTAAGCAAAGTTCCAGTAATTTGGTAGAATTTTCCATTTGCCATCTGCATTAAGTAAACTTCTAGAATAGCCCCCAAGTTTCCCTTGGATGTGCATGCCTTAGTGTGCATGCTCAGCATAATATCCTTTCCTTGAGTGTGGGTGGGCCTGACCTAAGCAGGTGGGCCCTTTAAAAAGAGGCTCTAGGGTCAGAGATAGAAGAAGTCAGAAAGATTCAAAGCAGCAGAATATATTCTCCTGTTAGTGTTGAATAAGAAAACTGCTGTGCTATGAAGTGGACCACGTGGTAGGAAAGGTTGAGAACTAAGGCTATCAGTCCTATAACTGCAATGAATTGAATTTGGCCAACAACCAGTGAGCTTGAAGAAGACACCAAGCCTTGGACGAAATCACAGCCCTGGTTGACCCCTTGATTGCAGCCTTGTGAGATCCTTAACAGTGGAACCATCTACGTCAGATTCCCCACCTGAACTAAGAGATAACAATTTTTTTTTGTTTTAAGCTGTTAAGTATGTGAAAATTTGTTATGCAGCAATAGAAAACTAATACGCTGTCCACGCTTCCCTTCTGTTTTTTTTAAAAATTCCATTAAATGAATGATTTCTTTCTCCATGGTCACAACTACAACTATGATGTGTCCAAAGACTGCAGATTTGAGTACAGCAAAAACAATCCCAAGTAATCTATCTGTTTTTAAAATTTAAGACTAATATTCAAACTGAGATAATTTCTTTGGAGTGAATCTCATAACTAAAGACTAAAAATATTACAGAAGTTAGCTTCTAGAACTTAGTTTAGCATTATTAAAAGTAATACTAAAGATAACTCATATTTATTAATTGTTTGCTCTGTGCCATTCATCATACTTTGTTCTTCACTACACATCCTCCTTTAACCCTCCCAACAACTGTGTAACATGGGACAGATCGTATGGTCCATAATTTATGGATGAGGAAACTAAAGTTTAGAGAATAGTTAAGTAACTTGGCAACGTTCACATTGCTTTAAGTAGTAGAGATCAGATCTAAATTCCCCCCTACCTGCTATGCCAGCTCCATGTATTAAATGCAGATTTTGCCTTTTACCCTCCTATTACCACTCTCTTACCCTGGAAAGTGAATGCGTGGTCTGGCAAATGCCTTTTGTCTGACTAAACAACAGATGTTGACAATTCTTTTTTTTATATATTTTTTCTCTATGCCTTCTTTAGTAGGATCAAGATCTCTGGTTGTTTGAAATGGTTCTGCTTATGTTATCACTTTGTAACATGTTTACTTAGTTATGGTAAAGAAAAAAAAGACAGAAAGAAAACCCCCAGCTGGTGTCGGAATTTGCAAATAGAAAAGCACATGTTTTGCTATCTGTTTTCCTTGCCTGGGCTCTGGCGGTTAGGCTGCTGCGCTCAGGCATTTTCTTGATCCCTGGTTTCCTACCGAGGCAAAGTCAGGCACTGTATCACTTTCCAACGTCAATAAAGCAGGTCTAATTTTCCTAAGTTGATGAGGGTCTGATAGATCTGATGACCTTTTGTTGGAATGTCATTTACAAGTATGATTAAATTATTCTCCATGGCTGAATTGATACCTACAGCTGATATATCTTCCTCCAGAGGCAGCAGAAAAATCTACTGCTTTACCCTCTCATGCACTGCGGAAATCTTTTGTACGCAGATTACAGATTTTCAGCTTTGGGTTTGAAAAGGTGACCCTGGTGATGATGACTTTTTTTTTTCAAATCTGTTTTAGCTGATACCATTTTTCTCCAAACCGATTATCTATATAACTAGACCTAAAAAGGCTATTTATTTATTTAATCTGTTAAGGGAAATGGGAAAAAATAGAAAGAATGCCAGTGAAATTTCCTGGATTATATCTTCCTGGGAGGTAAGAAAAGTGACATTTTTGAGCATTGTCTATTTGCTATGTTAAATGTTGCATTTGTGTTATATTATTTAATTTTGACAATAACATATTAAGTATAATATTTGCATTAAACTTATATTTTGAGCCTAGTATATTTTGAACACTGTTCAGATATCTAGAGATACAGTAAATTTTGCCTTCACTGAATTTATCCTTATATGAGGAAACTGAGGCACAGATATGTTAAGTAGGCTCCCATGTGTCTACATCTTGTGCCTGGAACATAGTATGTGTTCAATAAATGTCAAATGAATAAAAAAGAATCAGGGTTGACCCAAGTCTGTCTGTCTTCACAACCCAAGCTTTTTTCTCTACCCCATGAGAAAAGGGATGAACATAAGAAAATGATAAAGTAAAAACATTCAAGAGAAAGATGAGGATTCAGAGTTTGCTCTGTGAGGTGCTGGTCTTGATTTCTGATTTATCTTGCTAGTTTGCCACCACACACAGAGCTAAGTGTACTGCTACATGTCTGGTCATAGATCAGAAGTCAAGACTATGGCCCACAAGCCATATTCAGTGCACTGACTTATTTTTGTAAATAAAGTTTTATTGGAACATAGCCAAGCTCATTTGTTTAACTATTGTCTATAGCTGCTTTTGTGCTATTTTGACTAATTGTGACAGAGATTGTATGATCCACAAAGCCTAATATATTTAGTATTTGGCCCTTTATAGACATCTTTGCTGACTTCTGTAGGAACTCATTGAAAAAATCCTAACAATCTTAAGAGACAGACGCTGTTACTCTCCCTGTTTTATGAAAAAGCCATGCAGCTAGAAGACGAAAGCATCAGTAGTTAAAATCACATACGCCTAAATATAAAATCTTTTCTAAAAAAATTATTACACCACCTTCCCCACACGAATGCCTTTAAGGGGAGATGAGGATGAGTGTCTGTGGCAGATTGGAGAGGATATGCCCTGGTTCCTAGGGCTTCTGCAGTTCTGACTATTGACAACTCTCTCTCAGCCCCGCCTCCCTGTGTAGATTTGAAACTCTATACAGAGACTCACTATGAACTTCTATCGACTCTTTCTTTGGTGGTGATCATGACATTTGTTCTTGTGCTATATATTCCCTTCAAAATGGTGATACAGTCATTGATTAAAAAAGAGATCCAGAACCTTGGGAAGTGGACAATTTTCTGGTTGCCCTAAACTTTTGGACTATAGATAAGAAATGCTCTTTTGCCTTAAAGATGGTATAGCGATTTCCACATAGCCCAAAAATGTTTCCCTGTTTATATTCTTGTTGTAAATTGGAATTTTGCAATTGTAAATATTGAGATTTTACATCTATATTTTCTTTCATAATGCCTGAATGTATTCCTTGAAATCTATAAAAATTTTCAAATTAGATTGTATTCTGTAAAAAATACCATTTGATATCTTTACAAATAAATAGGGCTATTACAACTCAGTTCCAGCCAATAATTGCCACTTAGATTTGTAAGCCCAATATTGCCAGATCTCCTATATTTTTAAAAAATTTTGACTCAAATTTTTAACAAGTTTTGAGTCACACAAAATCTGACAGCAGGCAGATTCAGCTTCATGATCACCAGGTTTTTGTCATCACAGTATGCCAAACTGCATCTCAACACAGCCTATGACTACATTACTGAGCCCACAGTCTCCAAATTTGGATGTACAAATGAACTGTTGAGTTTGCAGTAAAAAGTACTTAAATGTCTATTTATGATAATAATTATTTTTATAATTTCCAAGAAATAAGAAAGAAACTAACTTTAGTAACACTCAATAATTCAGAAAGACACTGACACCCTTCAGTCCATAAATCAGACTATGCTGTGTCCTCTGTGATTCACTAAGTATCCCTCAAAAGACTGCAGGTCCCAATACCCGGAGGAGGCTATAATGAATGTTTAGTTGAGTGAGTTTGTGGACAATAATTTATAGTTTTAATTAAACTAACTCCTCCCCAAATGAGCAAGTGGCTTAAAAAATATTCATACAAAGAGACTACAAACCAAAGATAATGTTGAAGATATAAACCCACAAGCACAAAAAGACAATGGAAGATGTGGCTTTCATCCAACTCCTATTTCAATTACTTGGTCAGCAATATAATAAGGTAAAAAGAATAATAATCTAAAAAGATCTAATGTGCAGTGAGCCAAAAATTTTCCAAATTATTGACTATTACTGAAATGTCACTTTACTTTTAATTTTTAGAACATGCCTTTTGTATAAATAATGCCTTGAAATATTAGCCAATGAGAGTAGTAGACGTGTATATACCTATGAAATCAGAATACATTCTTGAGACTGGGGTGAGGCATAATCAGAAATATTAGGAAATGGTGTCATAAAGTACCCAAAAAGCTACTCAGTTTACTTTGGGGTAAGTCAATGGCATTTTAAAAATGACAAATCCTATGACTCGATCTCCTTATTCACTCATCACTTTAGGGAAAAGGATGACCAGCCTCAGGGGACAGCTTCTTTTCTCTTCCTCTGAACTTGCACATCACACAGTGAAAATCAGCACTGAGACCTTTGTAGCTACCTCAGCTTTATCTCCTCTAACCGCCTCACGGAAGAAAACCTGAAGAAAATCATCCCGAGAATTACAAAAGACAGCAGAAGTTACTTCCCAATAAACATTTAACTAGTTCCAACATATTTTGACAAATGCAACATGCCTCTGCAAAATATGCCTGCTTTATTCTAGGACGCTAACGTAACAGCAACACAATAGTGAAAGATCTTCAATAGCTTCTACCATAAGCTTTCTTCCTTTAAAGAACATATCATGAAGACTGGCACTCCACATACTTTTCATCATAAAAAGCATCATAAATTAGTTACAACTCACAACTGATGGGCTCCCTACCATGTCGTCTTCCCTGTCAATGATGCTGGTAGAGTGGCTTATTCTTCCTGGCTTTTAACCCTCACCCAAATCAGTCAATATTGTTTTTACATTTATGTCAGTGATTATTCATACTTACTCACATTTTAAAAATTTCGTTACTCACCATTTTTTTTGAATCCTCACCATACATAGTTCACATCCTATAAAACTCACTAAGTACACAATTTAGTGGTTTTAGTATATTCACAATGTGTGTAACGATCACCACAATCCACTTCCAGAACATTTTTATCACCATAATAAAGAACCAAGTACTCATTGGTAGTCAATTCCCATTTTCCCCTCCCCTAGACCATGGGCAGTCTCTAATCTACTTCTGTCTCTATGGATTTGCCTCTTCTGGATATTTCATATAAGTGGAATCTCCCAACATGTAGTTTTTTGTGGCTGATTTCTTTCACTTGCATCACGTTTTCAAGGTTCTTCTACATTGTAGCATGTATCAGTAATTCATTCCTTTTTATTTCCAAATAATAATCTATTGAATGAAATACTACATTTTGTTTATCCATTCAACAGTTGATGGACATTTGGATTGTTTCTACTTTTTGTCTATTATTAATAATGCTGTCATGAATATCTGTGTACAAGTTTTGTGTGGATATAGATAGATAGATAGATAGATAGATAGATAGATATTCAATTCTCTTGGGTGTATACCTATGAGTGGAATTGCTTGGTCATATGGTAACTCTGTGTTTAACTTTTTGAGGAACTGCCAAACTGTTTTTAAAATTGGCTGCACCATTTTGCATTCCCACCAATTTCTCCACATCCTCACCCAACTTGTTATTACCATCTTTTTGTTACAGCCATCCCAGTTAAGTGTGAGGTGGCTTTGATTTTGATTCATGATTTTTATCTGCATTTCCCTAATAACTAACGATGTTGAGCATCCTTTCATGTTCACTGTTGCTTATTGCATCCAATGCCTTCTTTCTGTATTCAGATTCCCTCCCACTGAAGTATATCCTGTAACAGTTCTTTCAGAATAAATCTTGGAGAGGTAAACTTTCTTAATTTGCATATATCTGAAAATGTCTTTTTGCATGTATTCTTTTTTAAATTAACTCTTTATTGATATGTAAAACATACATAAAACAGCAAAATTATAATCACGCAGTTCAATATATTTGCACAAATTAAAAAAAAAAAAAACTAGGATAACCAGCATCTATCTCACGAAATAGAGGCTTCCCATCATCTCAGAACTCCCAAATGTGCCTCTCTAAGTTACTTCCCTCTCTGCCCACCCCAAAGATAACATTTATCCTGACTTTTTGCCCCATGCATTTGTTTGCCTGTGTTTAAACTTCAAATAAATGGAATAATATTATTCTGAACATACATCTTTTTAAAATCCTTCCTAATTGTTTTAGTATCTAATGTCCTGTGGGGATACAAATTCTCCATAGTTGTGTCTGTGGACTTTCCCTCGTAGTAGATCATATCCTCATGCAATCTGCAATTTTTTTCTTGTGACCTTATATTTGGTAGAGTCACATGTTATTTTTCCTTTTGGATTCCCGTGGGTCTTCGGTTTGGAAGAACCCATATAGAAGAATTTGTGTTTGCTTTGATTTGCACTGACCACTTGGAGTGGTCTAGGATTATATTAACTGATCTGGTTTCAGGTTTTCCTACCTTACAATTAACAAAAATTCAGATTCCACACCTGTGCATCTTGCTTGAGATCGAAACATACACACTCTGGCAGATCCTACTTTCCACAACTTGTCCTTTGTAAGACTTTTTCAAATTAAAGCAAATCTTTTTTTGTAAATTCAAAACCAGACTCTTTGTAAGATTATGCAGATATCAAATAAATGTATGGTTTACTGACAAATAACCCAAAGATCCACATGTTACTTAGTTTTTTATCAAGATCTTATTTCCAGTTAGCACATAAATATATCTTTTGCTCATGGAGTACGCTTAATGGCATCTGAATATTTTAAAACATAGCATTTATTCTACAAAGACATGCAAATACAAATAATAATAAACTATTAAGTTTCCCTTTGGGCAGGCATACTGGATCCAAGTTCCTCTTCTTGGTTTCTTGACCCCCTCCCTCCCCTCCTTTTGACATTTCCTTCTGTTTTTCAGTCTGCATATTTATCACAAGCTGGTTTCATTACAGCCCTTTCCCTTCCAGCACATTCTAGACTTCTGCCTTTGCTAATGAAAGTCCCACCTCTGAAAAACTTGCTTATCTTATTCTTTAACTATACTTTTCATAATATTCCTCAAGGCTATAAACCATTTTCTTTCTGAAGTACTATCATTTTTCTCCAACTCTCTTTGTCGGTGCTAAGAACATCAGTGCCTCACAAAATGTGGTTTAATTATTCATATATAGCTATAACAGTAACGTCTGCTTTGCACTTTCCTGAGCTTTGCACAGCTTGGGAAAGACCAATATGCTCCTTAATTCCTTCAGTAGAGATTTGGGGTCTTGTCCTCAGCACTATGTCATGTGTTCAGTGGTCCTCTTTGACCATATAGTTATCTTTGCAGAGTTACTGTAGTGAGGCACCTTTCATGGAATGAGCATTACTTCTGGGTCAACCAGTTGGATGCTTGGTACAAGTAGATTTGTCTCCATTTAAATGAAGAATGATGCTTGGCTGAAAGATATAGGTTCTGAGAACTTAGACAGCATCCTTCCCTGCTGTCTTTCTTGATTCACTTGCCTAGCACCTGCTAGGTAGCAGTCTCCAAACTGGATCCACTCTTTCATCTTAGAATGCTCTGGGATCAATGTCCTCTTGTTTCCCATCTCTTCCAGCTTTCCAGAACTTTCTACCTCATACCTATTTATCCATGACACTGTAATTTATTACATTCTTTACCTTTATCCCCTTCAATTATAGAGCACATCATTAGCTTATTAAAGTGTGACATCAAAGCTTTAGAGAATAATAATTCCCTCTTCCTCAGAATAAGAAAATCCCAATCTTCAGCCTAATCTCCACTCCCTACAAACGAGGAATTGGGAAGGTCACCTCATCTTCACAGCTCCCGGATTAAACATCTTCTACGTAGGGGATAAAAAGAGACCAACTAAAATTAGTTTATGGCTCATGTGCTGATATAGTCATAGGGTTCAATAAATGCAAACACTGTCTTTATTAACAGCATTCATTAAAGGCCTACTGTGTACTGGTAAGTTGCTCTACATGACACTGACCATGCAAGTGATATGTCTCCCCGTTTCATTATATGCTCACTAAAGATAACAACTATGCTATGGGTACCTTGAAAAATCAGGACTCACCCCTACCCAAAGTTTGGTTCAGATGTCAAGGCTGATGACACCACACACACACACACACAAACATACACACAAATGAGGACATGGAAAGGTTTATTATTTACTTAATCGAGGTCTCCAGGAGAACAGGGCAGGCCTCTCAAGCAGGTCAGAAATGGCTTGAGAGAGTCGGGAAATGTGCCTGGACTGAGTTCCTACTATGGCTCAAGAGGGGCCAGGGTGAGCATTCCATACAGACAGCGGTTTGTGCGGTTTGAATGTCCCGCTGGTGCCAAAGGAGAAAGCACCCAGGCTTTCTCATGAGCTTGTACAGGTACAGCTACAAGGGCAAGCAGAGGGGTGAGGCTTAAAATACCTTCAGCCATCAGCCATCAAAAAATGAAGTCAGACTCCTCATTACCGAGTATTTTTGGCAATTCTTTGTAGCTACCAGTTTTGCTTACCACCATGCTAAATTTTTTGTAATTCACTCAATAAATGCTTCCAGATTGACTGCTTGGATTAGGAATCTTATTTTTTTGTGTAATTTCAGGAGGAAACTCTAAAAGCATAAATTCTTTGTAAGAGCATTAAACTCATCACTCCATCAAAGGTTCAATGCTTTCGGCAAGCCGAGCTGACATTTGCTGAGCCCATCTAGCTTGCTTCTGCCAGAGCTGCCAGCACTCCCTCAGTCATCTGAAATATGCCTCCTTCTGTAATTGGTCTTGCACCTCTGCTCCGAAGGGAGGTTCGGTTCTGTCTGTTCATTGCCTTGTAAGTCTTACTTCCTGCAGCAGTGTCTGAGGGTAGGTCAGCAGTGTGTTTGCTATTGTATTACGTGATCTCACCCCCCAGGACCCTGAATGAATTGTGATCTCCACAATCATTCTGTCTTTCCCTTCGAGTCCCCATGAGCACCCCTTGGTTGATCTGTGTTGATGCTCACTATCCTTTAGGTTATGAAAGCGAAAGAGAAAATCTAACAAATCTATTTCTTCACCAATAAAATAAAAATGAAAATATACATTTTATACCTCCTCGATCTTGCCTTGATATACACGTATTGTAGGCTACATCAGCTATCCACTACATACTTAGAAATTTGACTAATTGTAATAACATAAATTAACATTAACTTTATGGCCATAGAGAGGAGAAATGGATTTTAGAATGTTAAGTATTTATTACCATTATGTATTCATACAAATATTGACTTACTAAAAAATAGGACATTTATTTGTATGTATGTATGTACATATGTACACACTTGCTACATGTTGTTTTTGTGTGATATAGCACAACCTATTAAATACACCTAGCAAAGAGTCATGGTCCTGACTCTTAAATGTAACCCTTATTAAAGAAAACACATTTGTTGACTTTTTATGTATCAACCTGGAAAGCTGCAGTCAATCACATTTGGTCATGAGCAAAATGACATGAATAATAACCTAAAATTTCTGGGCAAATAAGCACTGAGATAATTGCATTGTCACCTCCAATGCTCTCAGAAACCTTATTTGGCAGTCACAACCTCTCTGAAAGGGCTTGGTAAACTTTTCAATAGCTGGTACTTTACCACGGAAGAGATGCACTTTGTGTACTTCCCGAAGTACACCTGAGATTTAGATTATTTTAGCTAATAGTTTTTGAGAGAACAAAATAACAATAAATCATTTTTTGACTCTTTACACCAAAAATCTTAAAGAAAAATAAATTTGGGCATTTTAAGTACTCCTTTTTCATTTAGAGTATTTAAATTGTATTTAAATCAGAGAATAAATTCTAGTAAATAATTTTAATTTTTAAAATCGTGTACTACGTATCTTTGACTTTTCATGAGTTTGCCAATGGAAGTTCATTCTTCTCTTCAAAGAACCCACTCATATGAAAACAATTCCTCCTACCCTTGAGGCCCCCTAATTGCAGCAAGCAATTTGGCTCTGAAGTTTTAAAACTCATTCTTTTACGGGAAAAGAAAATACATGTCATTCCTAATTGACATCGTCGGCTGTCAACCTATCAATGATTGACATATTCTATTTTCTCAAATTCAAGAAAACTATTTCCTAATGTCTAAAAATGATGCCGTATGGTATGTACGGTGGGATTTCACTTGTTTTTTCAAAGGTGGCTCTCTATAGCTCTGTCTAAGGATATGACTTTTTCCCTGTATAAATATATCTTTACAGTGACACAATTTTAGGAATGGCTGGCAGTGGTTATCTCTGGGAGATAGAATTAGAAGACACTTATTTTACATTTTATATTTCTGTATTGTTTGGAATTCACAACCATGTTTATCAGGTACAAATCTCAGTCTACAAACTCGAATGTGCAAGAAATCTTTTCTTGGAGTGTGTCTTATTTCTTCAAGAGCGCATACCTAGTGTTGGAACTACAGTCAGAGGGTGAGGTGGCAAAACAGTTTTGTGATTTCCTTTCTTTGGCCTTGGTGTCTGCAGACACCCTCTTCCCATCTGGCCCTTATGTACTGGTCCATGAAGCCCTGCTGCATTTTTCTCTTCCTGTCTGTGAGGCTCTTTACAACTTTGGGCTGTCTTTAAACCAAGTTATTTCTGCTCCCAGGCATGTGGTAAACGTTATCCATCTCCTACTCTGCTGTGACTGGCAGGAAACTCTATGAGGCCAAACTGCTCAGACATACTATGAAGATTCACAACAAACAAGATAAGGTCAAATGGTAAGACCTGCTGGAAAGTATATTATCACAGACAGTGACTGGGTTGGGAAGGCTACTTTAGAGGGCATAGTCAAGGATGGTTTCTTGGAAGTATTGCTATTTGAGCCAAAGTGCCCATTGCTGTCTCCATCATCGGATTAAGGATTTAATCACAGGATTGTGACTGTAGAACATGACAAAATCACTGAAGAGCTGAAGAACCCAGCTTGAAGGGGGTGCAAAATGAAGCAACAACTAGTGTCCAGGCAGCAGGTGTTAGCCATCACATCTGGGCATGGGCTCCTGGGAGGAATAAGTTCCATTATTTGCTTTCTCCATCCTTGTTAAATTCCATTTAAAACTTAATATTCATAGACAAAGAGTCTAAAAGCCCAAATTTGGGTCATGGGCATCCCACTTCACTAAGGAAGATCAGGGTATCTTTATTTCCAATTTCACCAACAATTTTCCAAAAAGAAGCTGCGCTGTAAGTTACCCCACCAAAAAGAAGGGGGTGAGGGGTGGATTTCCAGGTGGATGTCAGGCAGCCGGGATTCAGGAACGCCTTAAACTTTCTAAGGGCATGTTATAGACATTGTACTATTTTACTTGCTCAATAATCATTGAAATTTTTTACTATCTCATCAATATTTACAACTAGGACTTTACTTTCATTCCACTTAGTACATTCCATCTGGGGAAGGAAGTCTGAGTTTTGTGTGTGTGTGGGATTGGCTCAAGATGTGTTTCTTCCCTAAGAATAGACTAATATCAAATTATTTCCTACTCTCTCCCCAATAGTGTTTAAGCAGGTTAGTAAGTAGAATTAAACAGAAATAAAAATCAGACTGACATCTTGATCCATCCCGAGGAATTTATTTGCAGAACTACTGAAAGCTCTTCCACTATCACAGCAGGTGCTCCTTAGTGGTAGGACAAAAGATACATAGTTGGAAAGACTTAAGTTTAACTTTTGTCTTTATCTATCACTAATTACATGTCTTGGTCAACGTACTAATACCACTAAAGCCCCTTTCTCATTATTAAGCAGGAAAATAATACTACAGCATTGGTTTGTGTGAGAGCAAATAACAGGAGGTCTGCAAGAAGGGTGTGTTTAATTAACGGCACATCCCCTCTCGCTAACACCAGGGTTCTAAAGTTAATCCTTTCCACCAACGTAGCATTCATACCAAAGAAAATTGACCGCTATCGAGACACTTTAAACTCTGACTCTCCCATCATCTGAATTGTCCTTTCTTACCTTAAAATTTGCTTTTTGCCTTCTATAAGCTAACTAAAAATTATGTACGTTTATATTATCATGAAATTGCATTTTGCAAGTTATGCTTAGATTTTAGTTTTACACTGGGTGGCTTGGGGGTAGGTGGGGCCTCTAGCAGATTAAACTGGGTTTAAAACCATTCTGAACAACCCTTTGTGCCATGTAATCTGCCAGTAATCAAATATAACATTTACAATCTGAGTAGCATTTGTCCATTTGATAGAGGCCTTCTAAAAATGTTCATTTTGCATTTCCACCACCTTTACCTTGCCACAGTGTCCTATTCGAAAAGTTGCCATTTAGTTTATTCACTTTCCAAAATAAACATATCATTTAAAAATCATAAAGCTCTTTAGAATTGGCAGTGAGTCTTATCTTTGGAAAGGCTTTCTGTGCATACTGTCGGTTTGAAACATCAGTACCTCTTTTTTCAACAATGCGCCTCGTAAAGGATGGAATCCAGAGGAAGGTGGTTAGAAAGGAATTGAAGTCAGAGAGGATTTACCCCACACCATCAGCTTTGGCTCTGTGATTTACATTAAAATTAAATGTTAGCTTGCATGTTGTACACCCCGAGGCTCTTTGCTCCATCTGGAGGTGGAGATCTGCATTATTATGCAGTTCTGATTCTAGACATAGTGAGGACCTTTATTTTTCTAAGAACAGTCTAAAATCAAATCTTGTTTAAATAGTTTGTTTAAACAGGGGCTGACTACACTGCCTGATAAAAGCACAGAGAGAAGACAGCAAGATCAGCGAAACTTGGGGGAGAGGCGGATGTCAGCATCTCTACGTTACTGTGTATTAATTTTTCTCAGTCTTAAACTATATAAGAATTAAATCTTAAGTCAATGCTTCACATTTCTTCTCCTTGCCCTGTGAAATAAAGTGAGTTAACGAAACTGATTTATAACAAGTTTTCTGACAACAGAATCCACTCTATAACAAATGCATTGGGTAGATGTCTATGCAGGAGAAGGTGTGTTAGGCAATGTCCTGACGTCCTCCTACCAGAGGCCACCAACATCAGGGTGGCATTCGAACTGTTCCTTGAAGCCACATTGTCACTAGATGCTCTGGTATTAATAGTTGTGCTTTGATTATTTGTGAAATTCAAGGTGCTATGCCTGCCACTTATGCCTGGAAGTTTAAAAGGATTTAGAAGATTCAAGCTGCAGAAGTCAAGCAGAGATTTGGCTCAGGACAGGTTTTGTTTTTATTTTTGTTTTTGTTTTTAACAACATAATAGGGGCAGAGAAATTGAATATTCTGTCTGCAGGCAACTCCTATTAGTAGAGGCAGTTGCCAGGAGAATGGGGGCTGTTTCCATACTGGCAAAGAATTTTATAGAAAATTGCTTTGACTGTTGTTGTTTTTCACTACTAGGAAGAAAATCAAAATTAGTTACTTGTTCGTCAACAATGTACATTGTGTTTATATTCTTTTAAGAATTTATGTTATTTTGCCTGAATCTATAACCAGTTACTTATGTGTCCGCCTTCCCCTTAATCCTGACAATAAGGCAGACAACATATTTTAGACATTTTTTATAACTAGTAATTAAAATATTATTTGGAACAATTGATGAAAAAATTAAATGAATGATTCAATAATGAATGAAAGGAATCTGGGGGGGATAACAGAGAGGAAGGAATATAGTCTGTAAAACTGAAATTACCATTCCCAAATTATAGCAAATATTTTACCATTACAATTTAGGAATAGGGAAATACATGTATTCATTACTTCCTTTACAACTGTTAAAAATAAACTTGGGAAATCCTAAAAGAGCTACAGTCTAAGACTGTAGAACTCTTAATTTTTACAGGACAGCAGTTGTCCACCCCCAACCGAAAAAATATGCACATATATGTAAGAATGTTTCTTTTCATTTTTAATCTTATTATGGTTATTCATAATTTTACTCTTATTAGTAAACTAGTTTAGTCACTTCAACAACTGTGACTAAGGTTTAATGTTGCATATGTATTTGCAACTGATTTTTACTAAAGTTGTGAAAAGGAGGAAAATAAGAAGTTTTCTATTCAAACTTGGAGGTTGAGATTAGACAAGAATATAATCGAGGTATAGAAGTAAACAAGGTATTCCTTCTGTTTTTCAGAATATACCACACCCCCCTAAATTTATAGATAAAAAGTATCAAAGTGATATGGTAAAGAAATGAAAATTCCTCTTTGAGTGTAGAATAACCAAGATTTCATCCATGATGAGCATCTATAAAATTGCAAGTGCAGACCAGTTTGAAGTTCAAGGTAACTTGAAGTTACAGATGCAACTAAAATGAAATCTGTTGTGGTGCTTTTTTCCTCCTTCCTCAGAAGGTTTTCTAAGGTGACAGTCAGAAAGTAAATGGCACTTTGACACAGTTAAGCAGTGACAGAGCTAATATTTATTGTTTCAAAGCAGCATCAATGTCACTTTGATTGGGCTATTTGTTTTTAAGGGCACTGCCATTTGGATTTGGATTGGCCACTGAATCACCTCTTTGTTATTGACTTGTGTATTGTTATGGAACTGATAAAAATGTTTGAGTTGGTTACAAGTTCCAAGGAACTTCAAGCAGCCCTACAGCACAATTCTACGTGCATGTGATTTGGAATCATTCATTTTCCAGATGTCAGGATTTGAAAGACTTCTCTGTACAGAATTGAAAATCGTTTGTGCCTAAGGACCCGGGTTATTTTTCTATTCTACTCTGCCGTTTAAAACATTTAATGATTTTTTTAACATTATACTTTATAAGAACAAAAACACAATGCATTCATCACTTTGGAAAAAAATTGGAAAGGAAAACATTTTGACATATCTTGAAAGCATCACAAATGATGATAGGGGTCTTGATTAAGGGCCCTCCAGTTTTTGTTTCCTAGTTTTCCACACTGAGGTATAGAAGACTAGCACACCCATGGGACTAGTATCATCCTTGTCTTCTCTGTATGCTTTTCGGTCCATAAAATTCAACAAATACCGAACTAGCATCCCTCCATTTAACACTATCTACCCAGAGAACTTAAACCAAAATTTAAATTAATCTTTATTCGTCTTATTAGAACTCCTTCACTCAGGCACACTGAAAGAAATTAGAAATATTTTACCCCAAAATGTTTCTTTGACATATTTTGAGATGGCTGCCATAAGTTTCACAGATAGAAGTAACACTGCAAAGCTGTCTTTTGTGGGGGGAAAATTTACATCTATAGAGAATGCAGGAAGGTCTATCCTCCCCCCATCTAGAAGGGATTAACTGAGAGTCTGACATCTTTTAAGGTCTGAAAAGAAACATTCACCATTTATTCTCTCTGAGGGCTGCTACCTTTAAGGTTTTATAGTAAGACCTCCTTTGCTACCTACTCAAGCCTCTTCCTCTCTCCTCCCAAAACCTGTTTTTCTGCTTTTAAACCCTCATTCTTTAAAAACTTCTGTACCTCATTGAAGAGTTGAATCTTCATTTTTGAGGGTTCCCCTGTATACATGTTAACTAAATCTGAACAGCTTTTCTCTTGAGTTGATTTTCCAGCAAACCTTCAAAGGGCAAAGGGGAAGTTTTCTCTTCACCCCAGCAACCCCAAGCCAGAGGGGGTAATTGCTAAAATGAATTGCTGTGTGCTATTCCAGGTTTGAGTAATGTCCTAGGGAAGACATTGTGGGTAATCAGGAGAGGCCTTTATGTCATTTGTTAGTTACCACATTCAAACTGTGAAAACAGTTTTCTATATAGTTCCTGGTGACCAGGAGTTTGCATTTCTCTATATAGATACAGATACAGTATTGCCTACAGTCCTGGTCACTATTATGGTCAGAAACATAGTTATAGTTGTAGGTGTCTCTCTATTAAGACCCTGAAAGGCAATTAGCTTTGACCACATGTCAGATGCTGTGCTGGCTTGCACTCCAACACCATGTTCCTTACATAGGAAAATATCGTAACCGCAAACAGGACCATCTGATGCCCTTCCTCATTTGTTTACCAACATGTGTTTTCAACACAATGGCCTCCAAAAGAAAGTGATGAAGGTAGAATTTCACTCTGTAGATCACCTCACCTCCCTTGAAACTCTTTCTTCTCTTGATTTTGGGAGTACATTCTCCCCTGTTTTTCCTCCTTCCTCAATGGCCACTTGTTCTTATTGTTCTTTGTGAGTGACGCTTTATCTCCCTCACCTTTAATGTGAGGACTAAGTCCACAGACCCATCCTCTACAGTCATTTCCAACGTGATCTCGTCAATCTCAAAGCCTTAACTATAACCTATGTATTCACCAAATTATATTACAGACCTAGACTTCTTTCCCTAGAATGAAGATTTTTATCCAACTGTCTACTCAAGATCTCCACTTGCATGTGTAGTAGGAATCTCAGGTTTAACATGTGTAAATTAAACCCTTGGTCTTCCTCCCCACATCACCTCCTGCTATCTTCCCATCTCTGTGACAACTCCACTCTTCTAGCTGCTTTGGCACAGAATAGGTTTTACTTACATCTCGTGTCCAATCCTGCCAGTTCTACCTTCAAGCTACACCCACACTCCAGACACTGCTCAGCACCTCCACTGAGGGCTTTCTGGCCAAAACCAGCACAGCCTCTTCCCTGAAGGGGCGAAGTAGCCTACAACTGGTTCTGACTTTGCCTTTTCCTACACACAAAGGGAAACACAAGGATCCTTTCAAAATGCAAATCCAATGAATCCACTACTCTACTCAAAACCACCCAATGGAGAGAGCTAAAGTGTTACCAAGACCTACAGAGCCCCGCCCGATCTAGACCAGCCCCCACTCCGTCTCCTCTCCTACCCACTCTCCCTCTCATCGACTCCCCTCCGGCCATGTTAACCTCCATGCTTTTCTTGAACACACCAAGCACACTCCTACTTTAAGTCCTTTGAATTTGCGTTCTCATCTACCTAGGATGCTCTTCTCCCTCCCGTGCGTGGCTGACTCCCTCACTGCCTTCAAGTCTCAGCCCATGACACCGGCTCAGTGAGGACTTCTTTTTCCATCATCTTCAAAGCTACAGTCTTCACCTCAGGCACAATCCATTTCCCTTCACTGCTTTCTTTCTTTCCCTCACGCCTACCACCACCATCTCACATACTATATAGGTTTATGAACAGATTTAGATATAGACATAGACATAGAGATACATGTAGCATAGCCATAGTGTAGCTGTAGATACGTGTTCACTGTTTATTTTGTGAGTCTCTTCATTACAACATGAGCAACACGAAAGCCACTTTTCTCATTGCTATATCCTCAGCACTAGAACAGTACCAGATATGCAACAGGTACTAAATTTTTAACTGTAGAATGGACAGATAGCTAAAATGCATGCATTGCTTACCTTAGGTAAGCCCTTCATCCTTATACATCTCCTCTGGCTTCACATGGTGCTGATTAAGTTCCAATGCTCATAGCTAAATGGATGCTGAGGGAGAATCCCACGTGATGGAGTGCCTCATCATCCCTTGGGCATACAGGAAAGCAGATGGAGAAAAGACACAGTGATGAAAGGGTTAGTTTCATCATTCTCTGACTGTATAACACACAGAAACTTTTACAGGGGTAAATGACTCGTTTATATTTTAAGGACCTTGTGCGAATGGACTGGACATTTAAGGTGAGTGGTGCCTAAGTATATGTATTGGAAATGCAAACAACATATATAAATATTCTATGTGTGTGTGTGTGTGTGCATGTGTGGGTGTGGGTGTGTGCATGCTTCCTCTCCTTTATAAGAGACAAAAATTCAAGCTGCTTCTGAAATTTGGAGGAGGGGCGGAATGTCAAATATGTGAATCTTTACATAAATATCCTGGGTGAATTTTCCCTTGAGTATGTGACACCCTTGAGGCTGCTACCAGAGAATGGAAACAACCATTTCCAGCTTTATTTAGAAACAATAAAGCATAGCTGTTAAGGTACAGATTAATCCTGTCTTTGTCACTTACTAGCTGTAACTTATTCTTCAGTATGTGGGAATAATTATAGATGCTACCTCATGAGTTTACTGGAAGATAAGTGAATTAACTCACTTTCAAGTAAAGTACTTGAAAATGTATCTGGCACATAGTAAGCTCAGAATAAATATTACCTTTTTAGATTCAGGACTGTGAACAATGTTCCCTGTGTGAGAAAGTTCTCATACTCATTTTAGATATTACTTATAGTTATTCACTTAACAAAATGCCTAAATACTAAAGACGCAAACATAAATACTATGGTCCTTTCCTTAGGAGCTCAAATTTTGGTAGGAAGAGAGAAATGTAACATAAGTAATCATAAATATAAATGGCAAAAATTACAGCAATGTTTGAAGTTGTGTGGGTTTAAATGAGTTTTGGAATATGACTTAACTTATTCACAATGTTAACCCCACTTTACTTCTTACATAAATAAAAAATTTAGCTAAAAATGAAAAAATCAAAATATGAGAGACAACACGTATTTTAAAGATGACTTGGAATAGAAATAGTGGATACTCAGGAAAGATGCATTTAAGCCTATGCTGTAAATGGAATGTCAAAGCTAAGAATAAAATGTGACATTAATAAATTAATTTTTAAATGAGTAAGAAAATCAATAGATTGAACTAAATTTCATTTGAGAAAAGGTGTCATTATGGTTTTGTAGTCATATTTACTTCTAAGCTCATGTAGAAATTAAAGGATAACAGATTGTAGATCTATAAACTAAGATCAGTGAATGGAAAGGAAAAATAATTAGATAGTTAATATCAAAACTGGATTTAATTGACTCAAACAGAAGCCACAGCTTTATTCTGCTACTGAACCTCAGGGAAACCCTGAAGGCCTAGGTGGCTTTCCGTTAAGGCAGGGCTAGGGGTAGGGAAATTTGGGTACATACCCTTGCAGTTTAGGCTCAGGAAGCAGTTTGCATCTTGAAGAACTTGAAGTTGAGAGTTCAATCCTGTTTTTGTGCCTTCTTGACGGGCAATCCCAGAAAACATCAGAACAGTAATTGCAAAGAACTGTGTTTATAAATCTTTTGATATGTTGGTTAGTCAATGTCTATCCTTTCACATGGCAAGGAGGGAGGAAGGAAAGAACAGAAAGAAAAGGAAAAGGAAAGCAAAGCAAGAGTAGAAGCCAGGAGAAAGCGGGGGACACGCCAGGACATACGTTTTAGTCCATTTCCATGGGCTTCAGTTAGATGTCCCTTAATGAAAGGACTTAGTCAACTACTGTCCTTTTTAAATAAAACAGCATCTACCCCAAGAAAGTTGCAGCTCATCTCTAACCGGAGTTATTCATAAGGATGAAAATCCTCCAAGACAATTTGAATGTTGGAGAACTGAGTATCCCATTTACCATGTAGAAGAACGGTTCCAGTAGGTCATAGATCTCCATGTCCTGTTTTCTAAAATAATTGACCTTGGGTGGTGGAGGGGTGGTTTTGGTTTGTCTTTTGGCCTGAATGTTGGGGAAACTCAAGATTATTTAATCAGGGAAGCTTGGTCACTGATTTAGTTGTAACATATAAGCTGTTTAAGAATGAAAACAAGAAGCCACTATATCAAGGAAAATGATATACCCACCTCCGGGGAGGCTTTTTTCTCATTTTTAAAAGAAATCTTACTCGGGTAAAAACAACATTTATTAGTATAAAAAAGCAATATCATTTTTTATTAGGGCTGTTTAAAACAGTAGAGTAGTCTAGATACAAATGATCACTTTGAAAATAAGACACTCTTCCATCTTGATTTGAAATTTGCCAGGAAAGTCATTTTTATAAAATGATCTATGGAACCATTCTACAAGAATATAAAAAAAAATTGTAAAATATTTAGAGTGCAATAAAAATGCAATGTTTTCATTGCCTTTCTCATACTAATTTCTACATTTATTTTTATATCAACAAAAATTCAATACGTTTTACAACATGAAATCTTTCACAAAGGGTAGGAGAAGCTAGTAAACCATGAAGAGGGTTTGCAGATGGTTCTGCTGTTTTGTTTGTTCTCCCTGAAATTTAAAAAGGGCTTGATACATGCCTGGTATCAGAATCAAAGATCACTAGCAGGAACCGAGATTTATAATTATTTTTTAAACCCACATCACCTTTGATAAACAGAAAAAAAATTGTATGTTCTTCTTGTAAAGCTTATTGAATTTTCAGGATAACTGGCTATTATGACTAAATATGAATTAAAGCAAAGGGACAAAGCACTGCCTATTTTCACACCCTACTTCATCTCCCCCAAGACTGCAATCACTCGAAGGGGCATGAAACTGGACCTGCCCTCCATACCCCTGCACCCACACAAACCACTGCTCAAGAGTCCACGGACTCATGCACGCTCACCAGCTCTTCATGTCGTAACGCCCTCAGCAGTTCTGGGGAAGATCAAAACAGGTAAAAATTACTGAGGCCTGACAGCTGCAAAAGGCCACCAAATTAAGCTCATACGGGTTTTCTCCAGTTTCTCATAATATACAGAGAGAGAAATGAACCCACCCTTGCACTTTGTCGAGAGCATTCTCCAGTCCTTTTCACCATCTGGTTTCATAAAAGAGTCAGACTCCTTTGACTATTTTAGACTCCAGAAAAATCAGAACATAGATTAATCAGTTGTAAAATATGCATTTTTCAAAAACTCTTGATTATCAGAATGAAACCTGAAAAGTTGAAAAAAAAAAATAAAGGGAGGGTGTGGGGAGATAAAAGGAGAGAGACAAAGTAAAAGAAAAGGATGCAGATACTTAAAAATCAGACTCGTTAACTGGAGGTTGGGAGCTCCATTCCTGCCCAGAAACATCTCAGGGATGGGACTTTCCAATACCCTGAACAGCAGGAGTTCAGATTTGGGTTTAATTTAATTTAGACAAATATATGTACGTATTCTTTTTTCTTGTACCTGAGGCTTCTTAAACAATGTATAGTATTACATAAATATTTTAAAAATAAATGATTTAAGGATCTAG
Organism: Daubentonia madagascariensis; assembly: GCA_023783475.1. Classification (NCBI taxonomy): domain Eukaryota; kingdom Metazoa; phylum Chordata; class Mammalia; order Primates; family Daubentoniidae; genus Daubentonia; species Daubentonia madagascariensis. The sequence continues at coordinate 6,089,217 of JAKFHU010001640.1, read as the reverse complement.
TGGGAACACAAAGGAGGACATTTAAAATAGTGAAGGGTACAAAGGGAAAGGGCCCATGACCCAGAGGGAAACCGAGGCACTTGTGCCAACATAGCTCCTCACAGTGGGGACATTGGAATCAGAGATGTAGAAGCGCTCAGATTCCTGGAGAAAAGCAAGTCTATAGAGAGGTCACTTTTCTGCTACAGAGCCATATTTCAATCAGACAGGTTAGCAAAAAACTTAGGACCTAAGGCAAGTGTAGGAGGCCGGTTTTGAAATGACTCCCAATGATCCTCTTACCTGGCATTTATGCCCTTGTGTCATCTTCTCTGCCTAAGTGTAGGCTGGACCTAGGGACTCACTTCTAATGAAGAGGATGTGATGAAAGTGAGGGGCTGTCACCCCTGGGATTAGGTTGTAAAAGACTGTGATTCTGTCTTGCTTATACTCTCTCTTGCTCCTTTGGCAATTGATCACTTTGACAAAGCCACAGGTTGTGAGCTGCCCTACAGAGAGGCCCATGCAGCAGGAAACAGAAGGAAGCCTTCAGCCCACAGCTAAGAAGGGACTAAGACCTCAGTTCAACAGCTCACAAGGAGTTGAATCCCACCCATAACTGCTGAGTGAACTTGGAAACAGATCCTATCCCAGTTTAACCTTGGGATGACTGTGTCCCCAACCCAACGCCTTGATGGCAGCCTTGAAAAGAGACTCTGAGACAGAGGACCCAGCTAAGCAGCTACCAGATTCCTGAGCCACAGAAGCTGTGAGATGGTAAGTGTGTGTTATTTTTAGCTACTAAGTTTTGGAGTAATTTGCTACACAGTAATAGAGAACTAAGAAAGGTTTCCCAAGTCTCATGGCTCAGCCACATATCACCTTCACAACTTTTCCTTTATATGTTGTGATACACTGAAAAATGTGCACCCCCTGCAAGATGTCTTCTTCCTAATCCCCAGAACCTGTGAATATATTACCTTCCATGGCAAAGGGGACTTTGCAGGTGTGATTAAGGATCCTGAGATGGGAAAATCTTCCCGGATTATCTGAGTGGGCCCAACGTAACTACAGAGTCCTTGCAAGAGGGAACAAGAGGGAGGCAGGAGAGTCAACTTCAGAGAAGGGGCCACCACGATAGAAGCAAGGGGGGGAACAATGCCCTTTGAAGGTGGAGGGGGAGATGCCACGGCAGAAGGAGCGTCGGCAGCCTCTAGAAGCTGAAGAGGTCAGGAAATTGACCCTTTCTAGAGCCTCCAGGAAGAACATAGCTCTGCCAATACCTTAATTTTAACCTGTAAGACCCATTTTGGACTTCTGACCTCTGGAATTGCAAGATAATAAATTTATGTTATTTTAAGCTAAATTTGTGGTAATTTGTTAGAGCAGCAGTAGGAAACTTATACCTCTGTATATACTCTGTCCTCTTTTTCTCATTAAATCAGCTCACTTTTTATATACATTTATGTTAAAAAAGACTTACATTATGAGTTTGGAGTGCTGATTGCTTCCACCCCCTCAATACATTACAAAAGAAAACACATAACTAAGGAAATATAAAGATTTACGTATGTACCCCTGAGAGCATCTTGTGTACTGAGGGGTGTGAGGATCACACTTTAGCAAGCGGCATAGAAAGGGAAATGCCACATCAGGCCTCTCGGAACCCAGTCATGTGGGCAGGATAAGGCTTCGTTTGCCCAAGTGCATTTTGGCCGTGAGTACAACAGAGTTGGAAGCGATCACTAACAACTACAAATCCTCCAGCTGAATTTGCATGTTTAATTAAGCTTTTCAAAGTTGGAGAAAAGACTTCACGGAGTCCCAATCTGCTGACTACATGTAGGACTTCCTCTTGGAGAGCAAAAATGTTTTGCCTTCATCATGAAATTGATCTACACTAGAATGTTTTTTGCCATGTGTGGGCTCACTTGAAGAGGGAATGGTGGAACACTTAAAACCGTGATCCACAGATGAGTGGAACAAGCCCAGCTGTTAGTGTTACGATAGACCAGCGGTTCTCAATCTGGGGTGATTTTGTCCCCCAGGGGACATTTGCAATCCTTGGAGATAGTTATGTTGTCACAACTCAGGACTGATAATTGGCGTCTGCAAATTGGGATGCTGCAAAATATCCTACAACGTCCTCACCACCCCCCCCACACACACACACAAACACACAACAAATAATTATTCAGCCCCAAATAGCATTAGTGCTTAGGTTGAGAAGCCCTGCGCTAGACAATGAACATGCTGAATTTATTAATTATTAAAAACTCAGGGAAGGACAAGATAAGACAACCTGGTCCTCTGGTATTACTGAAGAATATCCTTTAAAGGATCCAATACAAACAGCCCACACAATCGTATGAGCAGCAGGAAAGTAGAGAGAAGAGGAGGGGAGAATTGTGGCAGAGGAATCACAAAGCAATGACTTCTCTGCAGTATCGGTGCTATTTCCTGTTCCACCAGTCTGAAAACTGTTCTCTTCACATCAAAATCAGGGGGAGAGGGAAGTACAGGGTTAAAGGGAATGGTACTTCACAATCCCTTCCTGTCACCATCATAGCACAGGGTCGGAGAGACAGAAAGCAAAAAAAGAAGCCCCAAACCCATGAAGGCTGACATTTACAAATAAACGTGGAACAGATGCGGACAAAGAAACAGAGAATCCTCTTCAGTCAGAGTATAGCTCTAAGGAACCACAGCATCAATCCAAATGTGGATAGGACAGCAGAGGACATAGAATATCCTGAGACATTTTCAAGAATTAGCAAATAACAGATGACCAGAGTGCGGAAAAATAAATGACTTCCAACAGCCCAGAAGAAAAGCAATTCCCTTATTCAAATCCAGCCATGCTTCCCTAGTAACACAAGATTGCTAGTTAACAAAGAATCAAACTCTACGAAGATCATGTTTGTGGTGGTGGTTGGATCAACGCTCTCCAGTCATATTTCTTCTTCTTATACACACAAAAACCCTAAATTTCCCGGTCTCCTGAGCAGTTTGCTTGGAGTCGTGTGACCAGATTCTGCCTTTTCCTGCTTGTATTTTTTTTTAACGTTAAACTTCAGAGATTACATACAGGATTTTCTGATAAGATGTTTTTACTTCTTAGTTGCTTAAAGAAAACAAAAACAAAATACTTCTTGAAAACAACCAAACAGTAGTATAAAAAAAAAAAAGCCCAAATCTTTTTACAGATTTCAATCCTTCACTCTAACATCCTTGTAAGGTTCACAAACGGCTCAACTCAGCCATAGATACGGAAGCTGGATCATTACTGATCTCTGCAGAGAATAAACATTCTCTTTGTTATGGGTCGGATAGTTTTGTGAGGTTTTTCAGTAAAATTTTAAATAGCTCTAAGCTTTATATAATGAAGCTTTATTATGAAATATCTGGCTGTATTACGATGCTGGTTCTTCTACCTGTTAAAGCCTATTCTCTGTACTCTGTTACAGTGAAATATTGTGCTATGGCTTTCTAACTTTGGCATGGAGAGTTGCAAACATTATTGCTATATTTCCCGCACTTCCAGCAACTGTTCATTATGCATCAATGTTTATAGCTTATATGATTTCAAGATTGAGATCCTATGTGCAAAGGGATAGCAATGTTGTTTCAAGATGCCTAAGCTATACCATTTAACCACGTACAGATTATCTAGCATTGTCCAAAGGATTCAACAGAGTAGGATGCATTAATCTAAACTCATGGCAGATTATGACCACAGAAAGATGGAGTATTATTAATCACTGTGACTAGCTTAACTTCATACTATCAAACAAATAAGCTGGTGAAACCACGCTAACTCCAAATTCTACTAACAAAGGAATTCTTTATGTGCATAATATATTAAAAATCAACTACTCCTGGCTGTCCTCTCTCCTGTCACCATTTGTTTTATAAGGTAACACCATAGTCTACTGTCAATGGGTCATTAAGCCACACTCATGTAAGCCAGTGTGAGTTTGAGGACCATTGAGCATGGTAAATTTGCCCCTCTGCACCAGAATTAAATAAACATCGACACTAAATAACACTGCAGTGATCTTCCGAGATCTCTGGTGGAGTAGTTAATAGCCCTTGGAATGTCTCATTTCCTTCTTGACATGGTGTCTTATGAACAGCTATCCATCTGGAGTGCTGTGCAAAACAGAATAAAAGCTAGTTTAGTATTTAACATTAAATTGTTGGTCTTCTTTTTTGTTTCATCTTATCACTGCCAATGGTTTCCATAACTACTATTTTATACAAAGGAAGTCACAGATTTGCTCAATTTACAGATGGGTCATAAATGAGCCACCCATCAGAAGTTAAATATATACACACACACACACACACACATATATTATTTATTTGGTCCACCAGTTGTTTTATAATTTTGTGACTTGGTTAACTTTAGTTGCCAACACTAATAAATATGGCAATTTTATATAAAAATACAGGTTCTTTTGAAAAGTAAGAAAACTAGCAACACTAGACATGAATTTTGTAATGAGGCTGGAAAGGAGACACATACCCTTATCCAGTTCCTTACAGACCTGATGGTTTTCCTCCCTAGCAATGCATGCCCAATCCAGTTAAGGACTTCTGCTCTTGCTTGTTACCTATACCTAGCCTAAGCCCTTGCTACTCTCAGTGTAGTCCATGAATGAGCAGTGTCAATATCACCTTGGAACTTGTTAGATATGCAGAATCTCAGATCCCATCCCAGACCTACTGAATAGGACTCCCCTCTTTGACAAGATCCCTAGGTGAATCATGTGCCCTTTAAAGTTAGAGAAGTGTTGGTACAGATTCAGGCTGACTCACGATAGAAGCCATATACTCAGTTTCTTTAGGGTTGTCTTGGCTTCTCCTGCCTTTGGCTTTTAGTCTTGCTTCTACCTTCCTCCTCGACTTACTTTATTCCTTGAATTTAACGCTTGCATTGATAGATTCTAGTTGTCTCCAGTGTCCCCTTGTCCCTACAGACATTCACAGGACACTGATATCTAAGGGGGCAAAAACATCCTCATTCTACACTAATAGTGCTATTATAACTAATTTTTCTAATTAGAATTGTAGGATCTTTTGCTTGTATGGGACATTGTGCAGGTCTTACAGCCAAATGATTCCTGTAAAGAGCTGAATCGTCCCCCTCCAAAGATATGTCTGGGTCCTAGCCCCCAGAACCTGTAAATGTGACCTTAATTGGAAAAAGGTTCATTGCCAATGTAATTAAGTTAAGGATCTAGAGAGGAGCTCATCCTGAAATATCTGGGTTGGCCCTAAATCCGATCACAACTGTCCTTTAAAGAAACACACAGAGGAAAGACACAAAGAGAAGGTGGCCATGCCAAGACAGAGACACACATGGAGTAGCACAGCCACAAGCTAAGGAATGCTGGCAGCCACCAGAAGCTGGAAGAAGCAAGGAACAGAATCGTCCTTAGAGCATCTGGAGGGAACACAGCACTGCTGACACCTTAATTTCAAACTTCTAGCCTCCAGAACTGTTAAACAGTAAATTTCTGTTCTTATAAGCCAACTATTTTGTGGTGATTTGCTATGGCCGCCACAGTAAACTAATACAGTTCCCAAATCTTGTTGCCTATCAGCATCACCTGGGTGGCACAATGGGTGGTGAAAATCACAGCAGGCAGAGAGGAGGGCTGGGGAGAATTCTTTACAGCTACTATAGAGCTGTAGACCAGCAGCACTGACATCACCAGGGAGATTCTTAGAAATGAGTTAGACATGGAGAATCTGAGGCACCCGACTTACTGAATCAGAAACTGAATTTTAAGAAGATCTGTAAGTGATTCATATACATACTGAAGTTTGATATGCCCTTCAATTTCAATTAGCAAATTTGGCAGACTTTCTTCTTGACTCCATGTTTGTGTTTACCCATATGTTCAAAGTGTTCCTTCTCTGTCTTGTCTAAGTCTATGAGATAATGTTAATAGAAACACAAATTCCAGAAGAATTCAAAACAAAAAGACACTCAAATTCTAACTTAGTGGGTGAGGGCCCTTCTAACTCCTTAATATGACACCCTGAGAACAAAGCTAGATAATGCACCAGGTAAGATGCTTGAAACCTGTGAACAAAGGCAAGGTCTGCTAATGCATTCATTTCCACTTACTCTCACCACCTAGGCGGATGGAGTTTATTAAAATGTTTGTATTAATAGGGGTTTCATCTGACAATTGAAAGCAACAAAGGTGTACGTAATTGCTACTGGGAATTTGAACGTAAGAAATTCTCACCTAGTACTCAAAATAATAGCCTATTAAAATTACACTGGGAGAGTGGAGACTCATGCAAGGATGACGATTAAAGAAAGTCCAGAGCCAGTGGAGAGGAGGAGGGATGATGAGGAAATAATGATGGCATCTGCTGATCCTACATTCAGAAACACCAGCCCTACAAAGCAATGCCTGGAATAAAAGGCTTTCTTGCTTCCGGCTCTTCAACAAGCTGGTACTGCCCAGTTCCCATGGATAACAGTGCATCTGATATCACAGGATGGGGGAAGAAGGGAGTTCCACACCATCTGCAGATTTTCATGCAATGCAGAAAAGAGGTAACAATGGGTGGATTAGAAAATTAGGAAAACTTGAATTGCTCCCTTTCAAGAGAACATTTTTTGACATCTTTGAAATCAAAATTTCCATGACGTTATGGGGTAGAGGCCTTCTGATTTCACTTTATTGAGATGCAGTAAAGCAAAATCTCAGCAAATATTGGAAGAGATTCAGTAATACAAGTATGAGAATTAAAAAGGAGGCCCAGCCAGTTAGGTAATCGATGGCAAGAAAAACAACAAAAAAGGTGAAAACAACAAAAAGGTGAAATTTTGAAAAAAAAATAGAAGAGGATTTAATACTTTTGTACCTACTATATGTAGTAAGCATACTTCATACTATCTCATTAATTCTTATAAAATGGGTCAAAGTGAATAAATATAAACTATGTCTGTTTATATATGAGAAAATTGAGGCTCAGAGAGGTGTTGACCAGGTCACATGAATAGCAAGTTGTGGAGAAAAATATAAATGAATAACTCATGTTTCAAGAGTCCACAGTGTGAGACACTGTGGGTAGAGTCATTAGTAATTTATCATTGAGGTATTGAGGTAAAAGCAATAGCAGAATCCAAACACATTTGTTAGTGTTATTCAAAACATTCATAATGGCCTATATATTCTGTGTAAGAAACATTATTGGTTTAAATGAATGATACGGGTATTACAGATGGTTTTTAATCCTTAAGGTGCCTGGGAATTAGCATGAGTCTAGAAACGTATAAATGAAGAGAGCTGCTAAAATTGGCAGAAGAAAATGATCTGTTCCACGTAAGTGAATCTCCTTCATTTATTCAACAACTTGTATTGAACGACTGTTTTTGGCCAGCACTTTTGGGCAGTAAGGATGCAAAGGTAGATTAGACAAGGTGTCCATGCTCAAGGGGTTCCTTTTAGTCAGAGGGGTTTGGACGTTATACTTCAGCGTGGTAAGTGCTGTAATCGAGACAAGAAGCACAAAGACCGGGGGCACGAACAACAAAAAGGACCAATCCTAGCATCACGTTCGAACGCCTGGGGAATTCAGGCACCCAGAACAAGAGAAATTTATTCCATTTGCTAATAAAGCCAAACACCAACGATTACAAGTGGAAGAGCAAGCGAGGGGAAAGAACCAAGATTCCATGCGGAAGCCATCTCACCCTGTCCTGTCCTCCTCCTCTTCCAGTTTGGATACCGCAAGTTCTTGTCATTATTTGGCTGGCAGTTCCCTTTGGGCATATGATAATCTTGGCTGTTCTACATCAGCAGCTCTCTAATTGGTCTCTCTATATCCATTTTGGTCCAACTCCAACCTGTTCACCCTGCAGCCCAAAGTCTCTCTTCAAATTGTAAATCTGATCAAGTCACCTGCCCTCTCATTGATGTAAAACTTTAATATTATCTCGTTGCTCTTAGAGTAACAGGAAACTCTGGACAGCCTGCAAAGCCTAACCTCTTCAGCCCCTCCTCCACTGCCCTCACCCCTTCCATCCTCCACCTGTCCCGATACTTCCACTTCGGGGATCTGTGGCAGGCGGCTCCAGTGCCTCAAGTCTTTGCATGTGCTGTTTCTTGACAACCAAGGTCTTATACAACCCAATCAGCAGGTGGACATCTTCTTATCCTGTATATTTCAATTGGGATCGTGTGTTACCCTTAAAAAAATTCTGTTCCTTTATTATAACAAGGTAGTAGAGCCCTGTAGTCAATTTTCAGTGTTTCTAGAGCCAGAAGACCTGGGTTCAAACCTTAGCTCTACCACTTACTAGCTATGTGAGTTAGATCTCAATCTCTTCATTGGTAAAGACTGGTAGTAAAATTAGTACCTGCTTCTAGAATAATTGTAAAGTCAGATGAGATCATACATGTAAAACATTTTTCATTATATTTCTAATTTAGGATTTATTCTCTATCATTTAACATCTTTTCTTACCATACTTCCTTCTATTAATTCTTTTTCCTGCCTCTGTTAATGTTCTGCAGCTTTTCTGCAATATGTCTGCAGTGAATCTCATTTTATGGATCTGCTTGTACACAGAGTAAAATATTGGTTTAAGGACTCATGTCTTGCTTCAATCCTAGGGGGAAAAAAAAGTCAATTATTCTCTTTAAATATTGCTTCCTGACCATTCTCTCCATCCTCTTTTTCTGGAACTTTATTATTCATGTGGAGAAAATGTGCCTCTGTGCAAAACTGTGCATTGTTTAGACCAGGAGTCAGCAAATATTTTCTGTGAAGGGCCAGATAGTAAACGTTTTAGGTTTTGTGGGTCATACGGACTCTGTTGCAACTATTCAACTCTATGCTGTAGTGTGAAAGCAGCCATGGAGAACGTCTAAAAGATGAGTGTGGCTAAGTTCCAGTGAAACTTTTTAATATACAAAAACAGGCAACAGACTAGATTTGGCCAGTTCCATAGTTTGCCAACCCCTGGTTTTGAGCACACTCTTCTGGGTTACCTGAGTCTACCCTTTCATCGCCTTTGAGCTGCTTCACAACCCTGTATAGATACCTGAAAGCAATGACAAAGAATTCTTGTCCGTAGACATGAAAATTCTGCCCCATGGAGGCTCGATTCGCTTGCCCCTCAAGCTTGCATGGAAAGAGCCTGTTTTGTGTCATCTATTTGTAAATTCAGTTCAATATTTCTTTACTCAATATAAATTTGTCTTTCTTTGATTTCCTCAAACCATTTGCAACATGTTAAAGATTCCCTCATTAATAATGAGTTAAATCAAACCTTTAATGTGTTCATTTTCCCTCTGTGTGAGAATTATGATTTCTTCCTTTTTATAATCATCATCATTCGACATACATGTGCTGGAATCTCTCAGTCTTCACACCTAACTGGTTTCTCATAGTTTTAAACCTCTTTGTTCTTTATCATGGTGAATATCAGTGTTATATGGGCAATACTAATTCTCTTTTTGAATTCTATTCAAGAATTAAGCCATTCACTGAATGCCTTACTTGAATGACTATGCTGTTCATTTCTAACATTGCTGCTTGATTTCCACATTTATTTCATTGCTGCTTGTTTTGTTTTACAGTCTCATATTCTTCCTTATGAATACAGTTTCTATACCTATGTCTTTGAATTTCTTTAATGTACCACAACAAAGTAAGCTCCACAAGGGCAAGACATCCTGATCAGCGCATGACACACGTTCCACACTCAATTAATAGTTGTTGCCTTGCACTAGGTTTTTGCAGATGGGTCTAACTGTTTATTTTGCAGCTTCCTTGGCATTAAATAATTTCTTGTGTTTTGTTTACAAACCATTCTGACTTAGCACATCTGCACTTACTGGACATGCATACAAGAATTTTGAATGGAATGTGTTATTTTATTTTTATATATTTCACTTTTCCTTGGTGATCTCACACACACATGCTATTTTTGGTTATGCCTTCTCCAATCCTCTGAGTCCCCAATCTACTATCGGTCTTTTAAGATTTGAGATTCCAAGTCTGTGGAGACAAAGAGGACATCTCATATCCAGCCACTGAATCAGGAAAGATTTTGATCAAGTCTTGGTTTTAAAGCTGAGATTGTAGTCTATTTCCCCAGGTCTTTGGCTTTCTGAAATCATGAGCCCTGGAAGCAACGTGTGGAGTTTTTTTTCGTTTCTTTCCAGCGTGGTCTCTTCCCAGCTCTTGCCTCTAAGCAGGGATCATGCCTCTGGTTTCCTACCTCCTATGTAGTATTTTTAGCCTGATCACCTGCAGGTACTGCCTACAAGCCAGGGCTGCCTGCGTCCATACCAGAAGCCCAGCATGAGATGTTCGCCCTGTTTTCAAGCCTAGCTATTATTTTTTTGGTATTTCTCATTTGACATTTCATCTATCATTGCTATGTTTCTGAAACTGAGAGACCAAGTCAAAGTATGCTGATACCATAATATCGTGACCACAACTCTGTTTATTATTCACATTGTATAACATGATTCATTTAAATATTTTAAAAATAAAATAAAATTTTGCATTGATATATGTTGAATTTGACAGAAAAGTCAATTAGATACAGTACTTGGAAAGATATAAATAAATAATGATTAAGAAATATTTGAGGAATGGAGGTTGGTAATTAATTTAAAAATAGCCTCTAGAAAAGCTAACAAATAGTGCACCGATATCTACAAACTGATAAAGGCTTCCCAGCCATGTTTAAAATGCAGTATTAAAACATTAAATATTATAAAATCACCCCCAAAATGATTTTAACCCTTGCATTTTTCCAGAACCTTCCAGTTCTAAAGTTATATTCCTGAGCTGTTCTGTCCACCACCTATTAAGAAGATAACATCTTCATTTGAAGAAGATTCATGCAAAGAGACAGAAAATTGAGTGTTTAATGAGGTCGTAATGATTCCTTTCAAATAAACTTAGCACATCTGCATTACTGGACATTCATATAAAGAGTAAAGTTTGAATTTGTTCCTTGAGGCCTATGTACAAATGGGACAAGCAGACATTTTCCCACTGTGATGTCCAAAGATGCCTGTGTATTCCCTGGTTTCTTCTCATCAGAACTTAGGATCACAGATACTGGAGATTTTAAAGATGGGTAAGATCAATTAGACTGGCAGGAACTGAGGCGATTTTGACTCCCAGGAGATGCTTGGCAATATCTGGAGACATTCTGGTTATCATACCAGGGGAAGGATATGCTGCTGGCCTCTAGCAGGTAGAAGCCAGGGTCATTGCAAAACACCCTCCAATGCACAGGACATCCCCTATAACAAAGATTTATCTGGCCCAAAATGTCAATAGGGCAGAGGTTAAGAAACTGCGGCAGACTTTACAATCCCCATTTGAGCAGCGTTTAATAAATCTTATGTGTTATTTTATACATATATGGATGACGTGCATGTATTTTAAAATTTATATATATATAAAAAATATCACTATGCATGTATGTGCAGGGTATTTTACCCTATAGGAAAACATGATAACATAAACATAATAAGAAAACAAAATAACAAATAGCAAAACAAATAAATAACAATAACAAAAACAAAAACAAATAACAACAACAAATAACAAAAACATAATAAGGTGTTATTAAATTTAGGGAATTTCCTGCCACATGTCTTGGGGTTCTTCCCATAATGCTTCCTGTGTTCAAGATACTGTCCTGACTGAGCACTTTCTAATTAACTCACTGAACCTTCATGACAACCCCAGGTAGGTACTATATTGTCCCCATATTACACATGAGAGGACTTAGATCTAGAGGGGTTCAGGAACTTCCCTGAGGCCACAGAACCAGTAAGTAGAGAATCCAAGATTCTCACCCAGAGTCCAGTTAATCACTTTGCAATGTTATCTGGTTGCTGACCCAGTAAAATTTTTAAGGCCCTTTCTGCTGGGAATGCTGTCACCTCCCATCTTTCCTTTCACAAATGGTAAACTCACGCACTGGTTTGCACTTAAGGAATGCTCAAGTCTGAATCATTAAGAAAATGTCAGCAGGGGAGAAAGGCACACATCAAAGCCACAGAGATGAACGCTAATGAGAAGAGTAAACATATAAAACTGCATTTTTTTCCCAAAACAATTTCCAAGTCCCTACCAGGTGCTGCTGCAGATAAAGCAGGGTCACAGAAACGTTTCCCTGCATAAGACGAACAGGAGGTTCACCAAGCGCAGTCTTGGCCTGGGGTGTTTCTCACAGCTAAAATGAGCATTGCGTTTGATTCATATTGGCTGGATTTCATCACAGGATCCTGGAATGCCCAGAAAACACAAAAAAGGCAGACTCAGGCCGTGATCAGAAGAATTTTATTATCCCAGTTGCAACATGCAAATATCTTCTTTGCATTCTACCTTCTGCAAACACACAGTGAACAAAATAAGTAGGAAAAAATGAGAAAAAAGGAGTATGGTTCATGCTTCACAAAGTCCCGTAGGTTATTACCATGTTTTAAATTGTGAGTTGCAAACACAAGCTGTTCTTAAACAAGAACAAAAAGAAAAAGCAGATGGTTTCTTTTTACATCCTGTGAAACTTTTCCTGAATACAAGTGTATGTTCCCTTCTCCCCAGCTGGCATTTCCCATGCAAATGATCCGTTTGTTTATTTATTTTTTTTTTTTTTTGGTCATTTTGAGAAAAATTCTTAACGCCCATCCTCCATCCCACTCTAAATGCCACAATACCTAGAAATAAGAGCAGGGAAAGGGAATAGCCAAAATATTTGATCAAAGTAAATCTTTCAAGTATCCTCATTGCATAGAAGCATGTTTGAGTCTAAGGCAAGTATCATCATGACCTTATTATTATTATTACTATTGTTTTTACACTATGTATGTTTTTCTCAACGGTGAACTGTTTTTGCTATATATGACATAGTAGAAAGAATGTGAGATTTGCAGTTACAAAGACTTGCATTCAAATTCTTGCTTAGCCACTTACTAAATAACCTTGTACCTTTGGGAGCATTACTTAAAATTTGTTTACAAATACTTTTTTCTCTGTGATCCTCAGTTCTTTAATTTGCAAAATGGAGACAGTAACATCTGCCTCTTCAAGGAGATTTTTAAGAGAAATGTATATAAAGTACTGGAACAAGGTTGGCCCTCAATAAATGGTCACTAATAACCATTATGAAATCTTGGCACCTTGTTTACTCACTTCTCAAAAACATAGTTCTTGGACCAACAGCATAATCATTATTTGGGAGCTTATTAGAAATAAAGAATCTCAGACCTACTAATTTGGTTCTGCATTTTAAACAAGACCCCCAGATGATTCTTCATCACAGTTTAGTTTGAGAGACACTTGTACTAAATCTTGTTTGCCTCATTCATATAAATAATAAGAGCACTAGTGCTTACTTCATAGAGTCATTGGAAGTAAGATAGTGGATTATTTGTACAGCATTTCATGAGGTGCCTAGAACATACTAAACTCTAAATAAATGGTAGGTATTATTGAGGTGGTGGTGTGTATTTTTTTTTGTTGTTGCAAGAATTTGAATGCAAGTCTTTATAACTGCAAATCTCATGTTCGTTCTACTATGTCACATACAGTAAAAACAACTGTCAAGAAAAATGTTTGTTGAGAAAAGCATTATTTATCTGGAAATGTATATGAGGACCTGACGAGCCTTGAATGGTCTTCAGTTTCACTCAATTATCTGCATTGTTTTACAACAGTTCTCCGCAGATGTTAACTGTCATCCTGGCTTAGGTGGATAGACATTGCATTTGTTTCACTGCAGATCTTAGCCAAAAGAGTCTCTCTAGTTACTGCTTAAGTTCTTCTTGTGCCCTAAGAGGCATAGAAGGAGGAGAATTCAATGTCTTTGAACAGTTTTGTTGTATAGCCAGATACATCTGTTAAGGTCAAAAGCTCTACTGGCTGCAGCATTAGTTACCTATGGCTGTAAAAAATTATTCCAAACTCAGTGGTTTAAAACAACAACAACAAAAATTTAAGTCATACAGTTTCTGGAGGCCAGGTATTCAGCAGCAGCCTAAGTGGGTGGCTCTGGCTTGGAGTCCTGTCTGAGGTTGCAGCCAGATTGTTGGCCAGGGCTGTAATCATCATCGGAAGGTTTGACCGAGGCTGGGAGATTAGCTTCCAGGTGTTCACTCACAGCACTATTGGCTTCAACAAGCAATCAGAGAGAGACATTGGGAGGTGAGGGAGAGAAGCCACAGTGTTCTTTATAAACTAACCTCACAAGTGACCATCATTTCCATTGGATTCTATTAGTCATACACATCAAGCCTGGTATAGCGTGGGAAGGGATGACCCAGGAGTGTGAATACCAGGAAGCAGAGCTCTCCGGGGGCCGTCTTGGAGGTTGGCTACCACAGTCCATGGCCCGGTAATTTCTCTTAAAGTGAGGAATGTAATCAGTGATGATGGCAAACAATACAATCTTCCAGGTGAATGCACAGTCTCACCATTAATTTAATATCCAGCTCAACTTCTTTCTCTCCCAAGAAGCTTCCCTGACAAGTTATATTTTCAATCATCTCCTTCCTATAAAGGTTGACAGCATTCGTTCATGCCCCACTGCTATAAAAATGTCATTTTACTCAATTTTTATTTCATAAATGCTAGTCTAGTCATCTTGAGGGCAAAAGTTGGATTCTTTAAAATTCCTAGTATGTGCGAGGCACATAGTAGGCACTGATAATAATTACATTTTAAATGATTAAAAGTCTAAATACTGAATTTTGTTGGATTAACTAATTGGCTTATTCACATTCTATAGAACAGTGAGGGCAAAATATGAATTTGGCAATTAAGTTTCATTTTCTTGGTCTCGCCAATAATCCTATGGAATCACTTTTAGGGAAGGAGGTCTTGAAAAGTACATTCAAGATATTTTAATACAATAAAATCTCAGTTTACAAGAATCCAACTAATTGTATTCATCAATTAAATATAGAACGAGAATCTATCTAGAATGATAAGTTTACCTCAAAAATTCATGTTTAGAAAAATATATTTACACAAGGGAAAAAAATGAAATTCAGTTATTTTTTCCAAAAATGGGTCACCAGGATGTGTTAGAGTCCGTGTAAAGTCAGCCTTGATTCTTTGACTTTTCAAATGCATAGCCCAAAGATTCTTTTTTAAATTGCCTTGAAGCTCTCCAGAACCATTAGTCATAAAATTACAATTTCATCTTGTCCATTATATGCAAGATAATATAATACGCCCATCCACACTGAACTCTGCACATCACTTGAAGGCCTGGGCCTTGCCTCTCCCTTTGTTAGAATGTTCTTCCTTTCTTCCTTAGAATGTTCAAGCCACCTGCACAGCTTACTCCTTCACCTACCTGAGAACTTTGCTCAAGTAGAACTTTCTCAATGAGGCTTACCCTGATGATATTCTGTACAGCAATCAGCATTTACCTACCTGCAGCACTGCTGATTCCCCTTAACCATGCCTGAATTTTTCTTTTCGTCCTAGTCCACATCACCTTCTAAAAAAACATATAATTTACTAATTATTATGTTTACTGTCTGTCTTTCTCTCTAGAGTGTCAGCTCCCTGAAGATAAGGACTGTTGTGTTTTGTTTCCCAGTGTATCTTAAGTGCCCGGACCAGTGCCTGGAATATATCAGATGCTTAGCATGGACTTTTTGAGTATATGAATGGATTGGAGTAATATTTTCCACAACTGAATCTGAAACAAAAAAGCCTTTTCTGGTGAATCTTGAGCTAACTAGATATTTCAGTTAACAAAGACTACTTTCCCAAGGATTCTGATTAACTCTGGCATATCTCTTTACATAAGCAGTTATGAACCACTGTGCAAAGCAAACATATTAATATTATAAATAGATAAAAATCTAATGTACATGATTTTATTTTAAACATTATTTTCAAAATTCATTAAAGCTACAATACAAAAGTTGGTAGACTTTATTAGTCAATTCACTTAAAATCACTTTCAACTCATTCAAGCCACTGGTTTGATTGACTTGAGTTCAATGATTGAAATAAACATTTAAGAGAATCAATGCACAAACACTTCTTTCATTATAAAAGTACATTAACTGTTCCAAAGTTCTGAGTAATGATACTTTTTTTCTTTTTCTTTTTAACTTTACCTGTAGGTATAACTGATATCTGCCTTCTAGATGAGAATATATGCTGAGAATTTACTGCTCTTTTTGTTCTCAAATGGTAATTCCATGAGTGGTTAAAGCCAATATATTTTGAAAAGAAATGACATTATAGTAGTAATGTAACTTTGCAATCAAATATTAATGTTTTATAAATGTTTATTGTGCTTTTAAATTAAATAAATTCCATGCATGGGCAAAGTAAACTACATATATTCTGCCACAAAAGAAATGGTAAATCAAATATCTGACTATTTAACAACAGTTCTCTACTTTCAACACTTGCAATGTCCTCATTCCCAAATTAATCCCTAGAAGATAGTTTAAAGTACAGAAGAAAGCAAAAATGAAAGAAAATGCTCTCATGACAGAAAGACTTGTGTTATAATTGTGTAATTATCAGAGTCCAGAATTTACAAATTACATCTCATAGTGATGTTTAACTTGCTTTACTAAACTTTTGTTTATGTAAAAGCTTAATTAATTATCCCTGAGTGACATTCTTCTCTTTGGAAGATGATATTTAAGTACTCACATTAAAATTCTAAACTTCTTTCATCCTACCGTAGATCATCATAATGTTCTGAAAAAAAAATTACAAAAAAAATTATAAAGGAAAAAATGTTTCAAAATAAATGACCATTACCTAAAATTAAATACACTTAGCTTTGTAAGAAACTTATCACATGGTCTTATTTTTTATCTAATTCTGCTGTAAAGCAGTGTACATATATGGACTAATTTTAGGAACTGACTTAGTCTGCATAGCTCTATTTGCAATAAGAAGCAATAAAAACTTTCTTTTTCTTCCATTTGACATCACCAATACCAGATCAGAATAAGATCTACCTTATCTTTCAGTTTTAATAATTTTAAAACTATAATAATTTTAATAATTTTATCTTTCCTGAATAAACTGTAGTTGGAGTGACCAGGTAAAATATAGGATG
The DNA here is from genome assembly GCA_023783475.1 of Daubentonia madagascariensis. NCBI lineage: Eukaryota > Metazoa > Chordata > Mammalia > Primates > Daubentoniidae > Daubentonia > Daubentonia madagascariensis. The sequence continues at coordinate 6,072,128 of JAKFHU010001640.1, read as the reverse complement.
CTCAGTTAAATTTGAATTTCAGTTAAACAATAATTTTTTCAGTATAAACATGTCCATTTATGGGATAAATATTGCATGGTCAAATGTGCATGCTTATATCTAAAACTTACTCCCTGCTTATCTAAAATTCAAATTTAACTGGGGGTCCTATATTTTTATTTGCCAAATCTGGCAATGCTAGTTGTGGGTTGAGCTACTCAGGAAAAGTAAAGGCTGGTTTGAATAATTATAACTTCAGCTTAAGATGCAGTTTAAAAAGAAATAAAGGTTTGGTGTGTGAAGGTGGAGAAGGTTTTCCCCTTTGAGGTTTATTTACACATCTGTAGAAATTGCCTCTACAGGAAGCACACTCAGAATTCACCTATCAAGAGTCGCATCTCCAATGGAGACATCATTCTCTCCCCTGTAGTCTAAATTCTTCACGTGAGCACCTGAAGTCACAAAATACAATGACCTCATCTTTCTTGCCAATGGACCAACATCTGAATCAGTTGAACAATAGCTCAACTGTCAATGTTTTTCTTTCATCCTTTTGAGTCCTTTCTTCAGCCAAAGACATTCTGCAGAGTTCTTCAGCCCATAATTTTCCATCCCAATCACACATCCACACTTTCTTGGGGAGAGTCACATGGATTTCCCATGCATTAATTAGATTTTCCTCCAAAATGGAGGCAGTGGGAAGTGATTGTTATCCTTTGGAAATCTTTAGATATTTGAAGATATATGTGTATAAAACCTAAAACTTGAATTTAAACCTCATTGTGTTAAAAAAAAAGGATAATTATCAGTAGTAAAGGTTTTAAAGTCATAATAACCACAAATCGATACTTTTGCCTTAGATTATTCAAAACAATTGAAAAAGAATTTAAAAGAGTACCAACATTCTTGTATACAATTCAAGTTTATTATTCTGTCCCTTTACCATCTAAAATTACCTCTAATTCATGGTCTACCATTTATGAAACAGGGTCTAGCCTAACACCCTTATTGTACAGATGAGAAAACAGAGGCCGAGAGATAATGAGAACCTGGCCAAGTTCTAAGACAAAATTACCACTTTTGAGGAGGTACTTTCCCTTCAATATCCTACCAACCATCACCTGTGGAAGACAAGGGTCCTGAGTTGCATGGCTATATCATCAGTGCAGAAATTACAGCATGAGCCAGATAGATGCATTTCCTAAGACCACCAAGGAAGATCAGAAAAGTTGGAGCTGGAAGGAGCAGCTGAGACCATCAGACTCTCTTGCTTTACGTATAGCACAACCCATGCCCACCAAAGAGAAAATGCCTTCCCCAAATCCACAAATTAAGTTGCAAAACTGAAGCCCCAGATTTTATTTCTGCTAGGCCATTCTGCCTCGTGAGAGAGAACATGCTGAGTGGGTCTCATGTCGTCTGTCGCTATGTTTTTCCAGCCAGTTCTTCTGCTAAACCTGGCCTTACTGAAGTATGGCCCTCAGTTTCCCTGTGTCAGGATCACTGTGGTGTTTGTTAGAGGAGCAGAATCCCATGAGGCAGGGTCTTTGTACAGGTATCTGCTCCATTAGCCTCCCCATTTCCTCCCTCCCCCCACAACGTGGGGCAGCTCCGGAGACTTCACGTTCATTTCACTTACTCATACCCATCCTCCCGGCCCTCACATGCACATACCGCCCTATTATTCAAATGCATTGAACTCTTTCCTGCCACAGGTCCTCTGCATTTGCCATGCCCTCTGCCTGGCACGCACTTTGCACGACAGCTGCTTGCTCCACCATTATAACTCAGTTCAACAGCAACTCCTAAGAGAGGACTTCCCTAGGTATGCACAAGTGGGTATAAGCAATGGGTGGCTCACAAAACCCCTGAATATTTAACAAGCAACTCTCATTTCATTACTCGTATTTTATTCCATTGCTTATTTTCTTTATAGAATGTTTCCCAATCTGGAAGTATCTTGTTTACGTATTAGTTCACTCTTGTAACTTCTGTCTTCTCACACTAGAACGTGAGTCCCATGCAGTGGTGGGATGCTGCTGGCTCATACAGGCTCACGAGAGCTGATCGTCAAGTATGCAGGAATTTTGTGAGCTAGTTATTGTGCTTGAACCTTGAAATTGGTCATGGCAGGAATATTTACATCATGGAAACTGGCAAATGATACAAGTCAGGACATTTTGTTTTTTAATTTTTCCAGCATATTGGTCCACCAGCACACCACTGGCTTCATGAAAGCAGAGACCTTCTTCCCTTTGTGCTGTCAGCACCTAGATGCATTCAACAAAAAGTTATTAGATGAACACATGCGTGACTTTTATTACTTTAGGCAATTTCTCCTTTTTGTTCCAAATACAAAATCCATAGGAAACTGATTCATTTGCCCAACAAGAATCAGGTGCTCATGCTTGAACAATTGACTGTCCACAAAGGTAGTTGTAACTAGATGCTGGGCCATGCATAGCTAGCTGTGGTGATAAGGGCAGAGGTACCATTTCCAGAAAAAGCACTAGGTAAACAAAAAGAAAAAAGAAAAAAAAGTTTGTTGTTATACATTTATCTTATCTCCACTGGATAAGGATCTTGAGGCTGAGATGGTGTTGTATTCAACTTTGTGGTCCCTCCATTCACCAGCACAGTTTAGTGAAAATTAATATTATTCACTTAGATTAAAATACAACTGTATCTTATCCTTATGGAGTCTTATACTTGTGTACTATGGATAAGCAAATAATTTCAGAACCTTATTCAAAGACTTCCCTCACTGACCAGGAAGTTCTTCAGTAATAACGACTCAGGGATAGAGGGAGATGCCATTTGAAACCTTTCTTGTAAAGTTTGCTAACTTTATTGAAAGAACCCAGTAAAAGAAGCGAATCTAGAGATACTCATCTGTTGCCTAAACCATTAGGAGAACCCCTGAGGCCAAATTCAACATGCACGCTCACTGTGCTCTGATTTGCGCTAACAAACCACATATTGAACTCCCTAATGAAAATAATGAGCCATTTTTGACAAATAACCCTATTTTTAATTTTGTCCTTGTCCAAATATGTAGTAATGACAAGGGTGATGCAGAGCTCTTTTATAATTCTACCCCTTGGGTGAGGGATTTGGAATAGTAGTTAAAATCCAATTCTCTCTTTCTTTCAAAGAGTATAATCAAAGTGCTGTGTGTCTCTAAGTGGCTGCTTTACTGCCTTGCAGAATATGTTACTTGCCTTTTTCTCCAAAAAGGCTTTCCAGCAAGTGCTCTTGGTAAAACGATCTTGACAAAGTTTTGGAGAGAAGAGTGATGCTCCAACATAAAACAGTCTTAAATTAAGCAGCCGCGCTGTATTCATAGCTGCTCTTCACATTCGTCACAAACCTGGAGCTGATTAAATAGAGGTAACTTTTCTCCTCCTTGTCCATTGATCGCTCTCCAGGCTTGGCCCGTAAGCAGGTTTTTCTGTGAATTGTGGTCCACTGGAAAAATATGTTAACATAAAGGTATTTGAAAGTTTTCTCTTGTGTGGCCCTAGAGCAGGTTGAAACACTTCACGACAATGACAGCCATCTTGGCAGGATAGTTTTCTGAAATCGCCTGTGATAAACTGCCTGCAGAAGACAGAAGGCCAGGTGGGCATGACTTGAAGATGCCCCCAATCACCTCTCAGATCACTGAAGGTTAGTGACCTCTATCCTAGTCCTGGGGCAGTAGGTGTTTGTCATTAACTACATTTTCGGGAACATATCTGGCAGGCAGGATCATTTTAGGAGGGTGCTATAAATTTTAACTCAGCGAGAGAGAACAGAGAATCACAATGTTCAATTACTGGTAAAGTTTGGTGGGTGACAGTAAGTCAACTTCTTGGACTTTATTTCCTAGATTGAGAGAAAACTTGCTCTGAATAAAGGCTTAAAATCCAGTACAAAGTCAAATGCAAAAATAATTATGCCTAAAAGTTACATTCTCTTAGGACTCTCTTAGACAAAGTAAAGGGTCTTCTGGCCAGAAACTGGCTATGCTATTTAATACTAATTTCCTTCTCCATCCCTTGTGTTTCTTAGCTTTTTTATTTTTCTAATAAGGACAAAAGGAGTCTAAGGGAACTTCAGTCTAGCAGAGCTGCTACTTCACCCAGATGGTGAGGATCCCAGGGTCACACCAGCTGGGGCAACATAAAGGTTGGAGATGTTCCCTCTCCGGTCACTAGAGTCATCTTAGACCTTAGGCTTTATCCTTAGGCCAAGCCCGCCCCATTCCATTCCACCCTAACTGAATGACACTCTCTCCTGTGGTAGCAATCAGCAAAGAACACACAAAGTCCTCAAACCTCCCTGCACATTTAGAATCACCTGAGAACTTCAAAGAATTACCAAAACTGAGCCCCAGATCCCAGGGGTTTCTATTTAATTGGTCTGGGGTTGGACCAGGCAACACTATTGTTTTAAAGTGCTGCAGACTAAGTATTTTCAAGATTATCAGAGCAGGAGGAACATGTAGACTCATGAGGTTCACAGTGGAGGGAGGGGTATCCAGTCATGCTGGCACTGAATTTGAGCACATTTCCTAAGATACAGGATACAAGATTCCAACTCACCCACAAACCAAGCCTGAGACCCGTTCAGTCAAGGATAGAAGACTCAAATGGCCACACGAACAAATAAATGAGTGACAAGGTCCCACTGGGGACCGCAATAAGAACCTGCTCCTTGTCCAAAAGGGCAGATACGCCTCAGGCAGTGGTGCCAGGAGGAAGTTTGCCAGGTTGTCCAATTTTTAGGAGAAGCTCAGAATTTGATTTCTCTGTGAAATCTCTTGATTTCCTAAACATCTGCCACAAACATAAAACTTCGACACATTGCCTAAAATTCCACCAATGAGATATGACAGAAACGTTTTCACGTGCAAGTACTCTCATACTTTAGAGTGGCTTAGCTCAAGCTCCAAGCACTGAGAGAAACAGAACTGTGTGGGATAATAAAAACAGAGGGGAGACTATTTTGCATCAGAAGGGGACATTTGCTGAGGGGCACTGGGAAGCCTGGGGTGGCACGTGAGCACTGGGTGCCAGAAGGGCAGGCAGAGATGAGATTAACAGAGAGTAAGAGAGAAAGAAAGATGACCCTGGCTATGAAAATAAACCTCATGCACTCCTGCCTTCCTGGCATTTATATCTTTGAGGAAAAGAAAGACAATAAGCCAATAAATATATAATATATCGAGTGATGGTAAGCGACATGGAGGACCAAGTAGACAGAGGGAGGTAAGGAGATACTGGAGGCTGCTTTCTTACATAGGGTGGTTCTAGAAGGAAGTGAGGGAGCCAGCCGCTGGGAGTCCTGGAGAAAGATGGTTCAAGGCAGAGGGAAGAGGAAGGGCAAAGACCCCAAGGCAGGAGTGTGCCTGCTATGATGGAGAAGCAGCAGGGAGGCCAGCGTGGTGGGAGCAGAGCACATGAGGGACAAGTAATACAGTGTCAAGTCGGGACAGAGATGGATGGGGCTCTGTGAGTCACCACACAGGCATGAGCCTTTACCCTGAGTGAGACGGACAGGTGCTGGGGGCTTTGAGACACAGCAGTCACATGATCTGACATGCTTCAAAAGGATCACTCCGCATTGAGAACTGTTGTGTTGAGAATATGCCGTAGTGAGGACAATGGTAAAAGCTCCAAGCCTTGCTGGGGGATATGCGATAATCCGTGCAACATGATGTCTCCAAAGTCAAATCAGATTTCTGCTGGCAAGAATATTGGGAAATGCAGGCTAGGGAGTCAAAAACAGCAGATGTCCAGTGCAGGCTTAACCGTCTTCCATTAGACTGAGCAATTAATGCTTGCTTCCAGCCACATCCTCCAACTAAGAGCCGAAGTCAGTACTACATTCTCAGCCAGCCCCATCTGATGGAAAAGAAATCCCTCCACCATGTTGCAAGGGTCTAAGTGTTGTGGAAGTCAGGGTGGTAAAAAGAGAGCAATGGCTTTTCCTTCGTAAACAGCCCGTGAATGTTTGAGTTATGGATAACAATTAAGTCCTAATTGGCAATAATGTAAACCTCTTCTGAATGGATGTGGTAAATATTGAAACAAACGAGCTGCTATTTTTCAGACCTGGATGGCAGTCAGTCAAAATGAAAAGCTAATTTCAGCCTTGGAGGCAAACTCTGTATTTTAATCAAGTGTGACAGAGTGGGAACAATAAATTGGCATTTAAGGTGAGGGGCTATTTACTCCCCTGCTACAGTCCTTGTGATGATAAGTTGCATTGCCCCCCTTGCAAAATGAAAGCAAGCTATGGCTTTGATCCAGCACATAAACATCTGGAGAACTGGCCAGAGGCAGAGTTCAAAGGCAGCTAAAAGCTGAAGGCAAATGGTTCACCTTCCCAGATGTCCGGTGCTGTGAGGATGCCTTGTGTTATTTGATTGTTCTCACAATAGCTGGCCGATGTAATTAATCAAAAGTTTATACTGAGAATCAGGAAAATAAAGGGGTATGTCAGTGTGTGTATGGAAGTACTCTTTATCATACTGCAAACCAGCATCAAAATCTAATTATCAAGGGTCTGAAATATTAATTTAGTAACTAATTTATTCAAGAATTATTAACTAGGTGCCAATTATATCCAAGGCACTGTTATAGGCACCAGGGAATTATCAGCAAACAAAACTTACAAACCTTCTCTCACACACCTTACATTGTAGTGAAAATAATAATAGTTAAAACTTTGAAATTTTGTGCTGGGGATCTGGACTGTTCTAAGCTTGCTATGTGCATTGACACATGTATTCTTCATTATAACCCTATGGATTAACTACTTTTATTATCTCCAATTTACAATCGAGAATTATAAGGCACAGAGAGGTTGAGTTATGGGGCCAAGATCACACAGCTATGGCTGCTGAGTACAACAGTAAGTCAGGCAATGATCCTGTCCTCCTCAAGCTTTGAGTCTAGAGGGGATGCAAACATGAAACAAAGAATTGCAGTGCTTTTCAACCATTACAAAGGAAATGCATGGAATTGGGGCAGGGGAAGGTAATAAGACCCAACCTACCTTGAATTTTTTTTTTATTATAGCAATAACACTTGTATTATGGCCTTTCATAAAAATGCATCTGTTTCCCTAAAAACATGTCTGGCTGATTGAGGACAATAGTTGGTTTTGCTCTTTGCTAAAACCCACAGTCTGGAATCCTAATTTTCTTTCTCTGTATCCATTTTAATCTCCCTCTCCCAAATTCTATTAAGGGCGTGCTGAACACGGAAGGGTGAGGTGAATATTTTCTAACACATTAAACTTCCTGAATCAAATAGTGTATATAATTTATATATGCAATGTTCTGAAGATATCATATCTTCTGTGAGTCTCTGTCTCCATATAAATTATTTATATGTTTTAATATTTCAATAAAGCCAGTAGGGTTCATGTTACTCTGAATACCTCATTCTAATACTCAAGAAAGAATATCAGTTTGTAAAATATTTACCTTATTAATCTTAACACATTGAGGGTATTTTATTAATTGTACAGGATTTAAGGGTATGATAAAAAAAATAAAAAGAAAACTCTTTCAGTCCCTTATCGTCTCAGGTGCTTACCAGGTGACACGGTGCTCTGTTCTTGTATAACTCCTGCTCTGATTCTCCAGAGGTGAAGAAGATGTAAAGAATTAAACAACAAAAATGCTGACTTCCTAAATAAGCTTTGTTAATTACCTGACAAAGAAATTGTGAGCTTTCTCACTTTAGTGGGGACAATCACAACATAATAAAAGTTCCAAGTTTCCAGATCACATGCTCCAATGGTGTTGACAGATGGTTGTTTAAGTTCCACTCAGAAAGCATAAAGCCCTAGAGGAGCTCATTTAGTCATATCATCAAGACATTTGCAAGTCATTCATCCTCTCTGTGCCTCAATTTCCTGCACTGTTACTGGGAATAATGACTGTATCCATCTTACAAGGCTGATATAAGAGTTCAATCAGTCAATATATGAAAAACACCTAGAACAGTACCTAGCACAAAGTAGCTTGCACGTACACATAATCTGCTATGTTGTTGTTATGTATTCATACATTTCACATATACTTATTGGATAGCACTCTACTCTCTTCTAACTACGAAGAATGCAGCAACAAAGACAAGGTCTGTATTCATTGCCATATACTCTTATAGGGAAAGCAGACAAACAATAAATAAACAGATAATTTCAGCTTTGGTTAATGGCTATGAATAAAATTTAACAAGATTAATGGGAGAGGATGCCTCCTTAAGCATCAGGGGAAGTGGAAAATCCTCTCTGTGGAGGTGACATTGGAGGTGAGCCCTGAATGGTGGAGAAAGTCCTGGCTGGGAGAAAAATTGGAAAGAAGCATTCTACGCAGAGAACAGCAATGGCAAAACTCTTGCCGCGAAACACATTAGCTTGTTAGAGGAGCAGAGAATCCCACCGAACTGGGGGAGAAGGGTCAGAGAGGAGGGCCCAGATGTGGACGGGAACCTGTTGCTGGAGCAAACAGGAACAGAGTCCAGTCCTGAAGACTGGTAAGAAGTTGGCTTCTGTGCCAAGTGTCCTGGGAAGCTACCGGAACCTTCTGGGCTTGAAAATAACACCCTTTAACCCACATCTTAAAAGACAACTCTGGCTGTTTCAGCTATTCACCCAGGTCGCCAGAGGTGAACACAGAGGGGAGAAATATTGAGGGACTTACCGAGAATGTAAATCTCACATGTGTCAGAGCTGCAGGACACCTCCAGAAGATGAAGTCCAGCATCTTCATCTCATAGAGAAGGAAAAAACATATCTCCCAATACATCACACTCAGACTTGAGAAAAATGTTGACTGCTTTGCAAGTGCAGGTGCTGAATAAATTCAAGATGAGGCCTGAGCGCACAGCTGCACCTGTGTTCCAGAAACAGGAACCTTGCTAGGTTCTTTATTACCCTACAAAAACAAATGGGCTCCTAATTTTCCTAAGTCTTCCTGAGAATATACCTCAATCCCTCATCCTCAATACTCAATACCAAGTGAGTCTTCATACACAGGATGTGTGCAGCGACCCACTTGAAGACAGGTGTAGGAAAAGAAAAGAAAAATGAATTAGGGACCATGCTCCCCAAGGTAGGTCTGTGCATTAGGGACCCAGCCCTCACAATGCAAATTCGCATACAAGTTCTGGCTGCATTTGGGCAGTGGGTGTTAATGCTATGACAGACCTTCATTAGGAAAGACACAGATCTTTAAGGAGGGAAAAGAAAAAAAAAAGAGCACATCCACGTTCTGCTACTGCACTGCACCTTAGAAACCTAAGATCGGCAGATGGGAGTTAAAAAGTGTGCTGGTTGCCTGAAGCGTGTCTTAATTTGTTACATGGTTCCATTTGTTTCTCTTTTTAATGGTTCACTTAGCCAAACTTGGGACTGGGAAAAAAAATCAATCTTTGAAGATGCCCAAACTCCTGAAAATAATTTTGAATTAAGGTGGCTAGACAGAAATGTGTTTGGGATGGATTTTACTATTTAATTTATACCATCTAGAAGATTGAATAAATCCAGTGATGGAGTCTCCGGTAGAAAGATTAAGTACATGGTTGGGGTACCAGCAAAGCCAGGGGCATTAATATTTTTTGTAAGAAATAAATATTTTGCAGTGTTAAAAAGTCTGAATAATAATTGTGAGGGAAAACAAATTTGTTGGACACCCATTCATGCTTGTATTATTTATGGATTATTTTGAACTTCACATGAAATAGGAAGTTTGGTCATAATCTTTCTAATACTAAGGGCTTCTAAAGGGCTTGATCCATAAGGATGGCCATAAAGAGTCAATGAGATGATGTATGTAAAGCGCCTTGGTTTCCTCCAAAGACCATGGTTGATAAATGTTAGCACTTGTCACTTTTTTCTGCCCTTACTCCAAGCTTAATCCACCTATAATGTTAACCAACACCTTACGTGTATTTTTCATTTTGTAGTTTTACAAGAGTTTTGGGGGCCATCATTTTATTTGATTTTCAAAACAAGCATGAAAGGCAACCCAGATTAAGAGGTTCTGCCAATGATTGGATTGCTAGTGATGTCTCAGAGTCATTTTTTTAAATACAAGGTGGACTGCTTTAACCCTCACTGTGAGTTTCCAAGAAAAAAGGGTTACGGGGAGGAGGAACCTGTGAGTATATTTACCGTAAATATAAGGAATAAGATCAATTTTGTGAACATTTTTCCTACCACAGAATTCTATGATACATATCCTCTAACACATGTTTCATAATTCTGGAGTTAACACAAGTCTTGGGGATAAAGGTTGAAGTCCTAAATTAAGATGAAGCAAGTCTGCATTGTCTAAGAGTTTGATGGCACTGAAAAGGTTTATCTTCTTTACATGGAATATGAGAATTCATGGGGAGATGATCTAACTTATGAAAAAGAACTGATTTCATAATCAGATTTCATTTTACCTGGAAACTTTGCCCCATATTTCATTCACAAGTTTTAAATATTCTGTATCTTTCTCTATCTTGTTTATAGAGAAAGATGCTACACATCACAGCACTTGAATAGAAAAGAATTTTTAGGTCCTTGGGATTGCTCGTTCTTTGCACAATCTCTTGCCTAACTTACGATTCCTTTCATCAAGGCTGAGCCGGAAGAGAGATGGAGAAGGGGCCAAGAGAAGCCAGACATGGAGATCTATTCCACATTTCTCTTCTCAAAAAGAGACTTAACTTTCTGACTCCACAATAGAAGGCAAAGGCATTACAAACCTCATTACACAGATAGGCTTAAGTGATTTGCTCAAAATCTCCTAGCTACAAAATTACCATGAGGGCATATGAACTCTGCCCCTTCAACTCTGAATCTAGAGATTTTTCATCCATGCTATACTGGGAAATAAATAGTCCCATTTAACTTGGATCTAATCAGTGATATATTGAAAGGGGAAAAGAAATGTCCATTTTTTTCAAGCTGACATGATCTTGAAACTGAACTTGAAAATTATAATAGGACCTAATAGGACCAAAGTGCAGGACCCCCCAACCCCTGCTTCCTGGATCAGTCATTTCATTTTTATCACGTTAAAATGTAGCCATTCTTTGCCCTAATTTGCCCTCCTTTGTCAATTCTGCTCCTCCCTAATGAATCCCCATTTCATTCATTCAAACAAATACATGAGTGCTTAGCAAAACCCAGATGCTCTTCTGGGAAACAGGGGCTAAAGTGCCAAAGATAGACAATGGCCCTGCCTTCTGGAGTTTATATTCTACCGTGAAAAGAGAGGTAAGTACAAAGTAAACGAGACAGGACGGAGCCAATGCAACCTTGGACAAAGACCAAAGTGGTCCCAGGGCCAGAGGCTGGTGCTTTTGTACGGGGAGTGCAAAAGCCTATGGGGTTAAGCACTTCTCCTCCTTGCCACTTGCTTCCTTTCGTTCATCTTTTCTTGTCTCTGTCTTTAGAGTAGCAAGACCTAGAGCAGCAATATAATAAAGAGAAAAGGAAAAATGCCTCAGAAATCTTTAATCAAACAAAACTGAATCTCAATTTTATGTAACTAAACCAGATAAAGACAGAGCTACTCAGATTGACTAGAGGGTGGAGGAACTTGAGTCAATCTGCTTGTTCTCTCTGTTCCCATTTTGCAAGGAATCTTTGGTGGTGGTGAAGTTCAGAGATCCACAAAACTAGGAAGGCTCTGGAGAGCCAAGTTTGAAACCATTGATAGCTTTGATTAGGTTATAGATCTGGCCTAGGGAAAGGAGCAAATAGGCCTGGTCAACCTGTTTGTAAAGAAAGCCTTTCCCAAAAGAGTGGAGCCAAAAGAGTCATTGCGGCTCAGCCTTACACGCCAGAGTCAGGATTTCTCTGTAAGGATATGGGTCATGTGTTTTCCCCTTTTTTACATCTTCCTCTCCTTCAAAAATGAGAAAACTGTATAACTCAATATTCTGCCCAAATAAATTTTCACCTCAACATGGTTGTCATAATTGGTATGACATTCAAATAATTACTCATCCTAAAATTTTTTTTTAATTTCAGAATATCATGGGGGTACAACACTTTGGCCATACACATTGCCCCTGCACTGCCCGTGTCAGAGCCACAATCGTGGTCATCTCCCAAACTGTGCTCCCCACATCCATTCAGTGAGAGTTTTCCCATCCCCTCCACCCCCCTCCCACCTGCCCGCCCCCTGATTAATATTATTGCCCTGTGTGATGTAAGTGTTGATCAGTTAGGACCAATTTGATGGTGAGTACCAGTGGTGCTTGTTTTTCCATTCCTGTGACACTTCGCTTCGAAGAATGGGTTCTAGCTCCAACCAGGATAATACCAGATGTGTTAATTCACTGTTGTTCCTTATTGCTGAGTAATACTCCATGGTATACATATACCACATTTTGTTAATCCACTCGTGTATTGATGGGCACCTGGGTTGTTTCCACATCTTTGCAATTGTGAATTGTGCTGCTATAAACATTCGAGAGCAGATGTCTTTATTATAAAATGTCTTTTTTTCCTTTGGGTAAATACCCAGTAGTGGGATTGCTGGGTCAAATGGTAATTCTACTTTTAATTCTTTGAGGTATCTCCATATTCTTTTCCATAGAGGTTGTACTAATTTGCAGTCCCACCAGCAGTGTATGAGTGTTCCTATCTGTCCACATCCCCGCCAACATTTGTTGTTTGGGGATTTTTTGATATGAGCCAATCTCACTGGAGTTAAGTGATATCTCATGGTGGTTTTGATTTGCATTTCCCTGATGATTAGAGAAGTTGAGCACTTTTTTATATGTTTGCTGGCCATTATTCTGTCTTCTTTGGAAAAGTTTCTGTTCATGTCCTTTGCCCATTTTTTAATAGGGATGTTTGATTTTTTCTTGTTGATTTTCCTAAGTTCTGTATAGATTCTGGTTATCAGCCCTTTATCAGAGGTGTAGCATGCAAATATTTTCTCCCATTCTGTAGGTTGTCTGTTCACTCTAGTGATAGTTTCCTTGGCTGTGCAGAAGCTTTTTAATTTGATCAGGTCCCATGTATTTATTTTTGTTGTTGCTGTGATTGCTTTGGGGGTCTTCTTCATAAATTCTTTGCCTAGGCCAATGTCCATAAGAGTTTTTCCAACGTTTTCTTCGAGAATTCTTATGGTTTCATGTCTTAGGTTTAGATCTGTTATCCATTGTGAATTGATTTTTGTGAGAGGTGAGAGGTGTGGGTCCAGTTTCAGTCTTCTACATATGGCCATCCAGTTTTCCCAGCACCATTTGTTGAATAGGGATTATTTTCCCCAGTGTACGTTTTTCTGGAATTTGTCAAAGATCAGGTGACTGTATGAGGTTGGTTTTATATTCGGGTTCTCAGTCCTGTTCCATTGGTCTACGTCTCTGTTCTTGTGCCAATACCATGCAGTTTTGGTTACTATAGCCTTGTAGTATAGTTTGAAGTCTGGTAGATAGATGCCTCCCAATTTGTTCTTTTTGCTTAAGATTGCTTTGGCTAGACGGGGTCTTCTCTGGTTCCACACGAAGCGTAGAATTATTTTTTCTAGATCGGCAAAAAATGATGTTGGTATTTTGATAGGGACTACATTGATTCTGTAAATCAATTTAGGTAGCAAAGCCATTTTTACTATGTTGACTCTGCCTATCCAAGAGCATGGTAGGGTTTTCCATCTATTTACATCCTCTGCAATTTCTTTTCTCAGTGTTTCATAATTCTCTGTAAATAGGTCTTTGACCTCCTTAGTTAGATATGTTCCTAAATATTTAACATAAACGATAGACCTACAAAACATACATGCATCCTAAACATGTATGCATCCTATTATAAATTTGTTGGTTTATTCTCAATAGGCTTTTGATAAGTCATACAGATGGTTCTCAGATAACGTCTATGTCTACAGGTTTAATGGCCTTTAGGAGGAGATAGATACAAAATGGAAACAAAATGGTAACACATGAGAAATAAACCAATTTGACATTTTAAATTTGGCAAAATTTTGTCACATTCTTCAGTACATTAAACCCCTTACCCCTCTCCTCAGAGAACAGTTTCTAAGAACTGGATTTTAGAATCTAACAAGCCTGGATTCAAAGCTCTCCAGAGCTCTATGACCTGCCCACACTGTGAGCTAGGGCAAACAATTTAACTTCTTTTTGCTTAGTTTTCTTAACTGTAAAATGGGGTAATAATAACATCTACTTCATAGAGTTGTTAAGGTCATTGGACTCAATGAGATAATATGTGCTAACAGCCTGACCCAGGGTCTGGTACACAGTGAGAGCTCAATAAATGTTACCCATTATTGTATGTAGTATGTTTATTATATCTTTTTAAAAATTTTGACACTTCCTGGCACAGGGCTTTGTCTATACTCTGTGCTCTACAATCAAACAACTGTTTTTGGTTAATAATGATTAAGTTTAGTGGTCATATTTGAACAAATCAAGTAAAATTAAACACCTACCATGACCAAGGCTTGTGCCTACCAGACTTTTTCACACAAATGCTCTCCTTTAATGCTTTATGCGGCCCTAGGAGGCATGTATGGCCAAGTGAATAACAGAGTGGAAATAAGATTGTATGATTAACTTCTGAAGTCAGACTATATAAATTCAAATCCTAACCCTGATTCCTACCAGCTACTTAGCTTTTGGGAAGTTACTTCTCTCATCAAGTTCTACTTTCTTCAAAGGGGTGTAATAATAATTAAAAGATATAATGCATATCAACATATCACACACTTTCTGGTATACAACAAGATTGCAACAACATTAGCTCTTATTATAGCAGAAGTTCATTCAATCAATGTCCACTTAAGAGACTTGACAATCTCCATTCCGTCAGTAAAACACAGTGACTTATGCCTGGATCATTCCTTTGCCTGCACACCTGTGCTTCCACTGGGTAAATTCTATGCAAACAAAGATCAATTGTAATTGCTTATGCCATTTGTACCTGACATTGAAAATATATAGTTTTGTTAAAGTTTACATAAATTGGTTAATATTAGTGTAAAATAATTTTTCTATAAAAATTAAATAGAAATATTTGGAAAGAAAGGAGAAAGACCACTTAGTTTAAAAGGCAATGGAACTAGGTTTGAGTGAGAAAATCATATAAAAATGGGAAAATCATGAAAATATCTAAAAATTGTCTACATACATTGCTTCACAATTTTTAAAAATTTTCTCTTAATTAAAAAAATGAAAAATCATGAACATTTGTTATGGGTACAGTTTACATAAGACAGATGCAGAACTCCAATAAGCAGACACATACTCAAAGAAAAAGCCCTTGTCTTACAAAAAGATTAGCAAATGAATGAACTGAACATTTACATGTTTTGATATAAAACAACTCCTACTGTATTAGCTATTATTTCCATTTAATGGATGGGAACCTTGGTAGGCAGAATAATGGCTCCCCAAAAATGTTCACAGCCCCTAGCAGAAGCCTGAAAGATTTCCATGGAGAGAGCCAGAATTTAGATGCAGGTGAGAAGAAAAGTTAAATAAAGCACTACATTGACAAAGAGCCCTCCCTTTGCAGAGTTGCAGTCCTAAGAGGCTCATTTTGGAACATGGTTGTCTCCTGTTCAATACAAAGTAAATTACTTTCTTACATCCTCTTACAGAAATAGGAAATATTAAATGAATTTATCTAAGAGCCCACACACTAAGTATAAGCTATTTGCCTCATGTTGTTATGACTATGAATTGTACGTACCTTGTAATCATTGAAGTCTCCAAAGCAATTCTCCAACAAATTCCTTTTTATCCACAGTTCTTCAGATTCCTTTAGATCTCCCAAGCCTTCTTACAAGATTGAATACATTACTCGTTTATATAATAATATGGTATTTAAAGACCCACTGTTTGATTTTTTTCTACTAATCTTATCTTAACTTCCTTTCCTGAAGTATCACCTCTGCATTTCTTAAATCAGCATATTCCTAATAGAGAGAATTTAAATTTCCATCGTTTCATTGAGAGACAGTATTTTTTCCAAATACTAATTTTAGTTAGGAGAATTCAATACAGAAATCCCCGAGCATGGTCCTTCCCCTCCTCAAAGTTGAAAACAATGGAATTTGTTTTATTAATATTTAATATTTACTGTGCACCAGCCAAATATACAATTTTGCATTAACTTCCACTGCCACACACTGTACTCTCTTGGGTATTTCCAATTTAATGATATTGTGATCAGATTTTCTTCTGTGTCAATTTGTTCATCATACTTGGCACAAAGCCTAGCATTAGCTCCGAAATCTACCCTGAGGAGCAAATTCCTTTTGCTCCTGACAAAAAGTACTTTTTTTTTTTTTTTTTAGAAAAACAAGAGGGAAGATAAAGCAGAGGCCGTGAAACAAGTTCCATAGGAAAAATAATTTTTGTAAGTTGAATTATTTTTTAGTCAAAATATATTTTAGTTTACAATTCTCAGTTTTGGTCTTTTAACCAACAGGTCTTCCCTATCTTTGTCAATATTTCTTCATGGGCCTACATTAAAGCTTTTGCTTTTCCACATCCTCTGCAGAAATCCTCAGAGTGAAGACATTTATTTTCCTTAATGGTTTGCCAATATGTGTTTGCAACATAAATGCAAATGTTTATCTACTTTTTACTTTTTTTTCCTCTTATCTCCCCAGGCCTTTGCCACCCTCCCCCATCCATGTCCCTTGTGCCTTAGGAAAGCCCAGGTCTGGGGTGTTACCACTAGCTGTTGTATCAACACTATGTACTCGGTTTTCCCACCAGGAAGTAGCCCATGTCACATTTGAACTTATGGAGTCAAACACTGAGCTAAAAATGCGTGCTTTTAATTGTTCTCTTGTGTTAAATCCTTCTCATTTCTGAAAGCCACTTCACTGACCTGGATTGACACTGTTATTCATGATTAGTGAAAACTGTTAGACTGAAAAGAACTCAGGAATTATCCATTAACCGATACTCCACCGTTAACTTACAAATTGAAAAACTAAGCCAAAATGATTTTATCTTCTCATCCTTTTTCCTTTTGTTCCTTTCTTCTTCTCTCCCTCCCACTTTGCTCATCTTTTCCTTCCTTTCTCCCTTCCTTCCTTGCATTCTAGAAACATCTATCGGGAAGCTCCCTTGTGCCAGGCACATTTCCAGGTGCTTAAGACACAGCAATGTATAAGGCAAGGAGTTCCCCACCCTCACGGGATGTGCCTTCTGGTAGAAGAGATAAACGTTAAACAAAAAATTCAGTATTCATTTATGTCTATGATAAATACCACCTAGGAGAAGGACAAGATGACATAAGAACATATGACAAAGGGGGACGACCCATTCAGGGGGTCAAGTCTGCTTCTTAGGGGACGTGGGTCTCAACCTGGCCAAGAAGAGGAAGGGGGAAGACAGTATCCTAGGCAGAGGAAAGGACACGTGTGAAACCCTGAGGTGTGGAGGATCCTGGACCTTCTGAGAAACTGGAACAAGTGTAATGTATCTGGGAAGCAAATGGCAGGAGGTGAGACCAGAGGGATAGGCCGAAAGCCAGGCACTAAGGGGGGGCCACTTTAGCAATCACAGATTTTAACCTAAGAGCAAAGGAAAGACACCTAAAGGTTCTGGAAAAGTCCTTCTAATTGCTGTGGAAAAAAGAAGCCACTAATCCATAACCACCAGAAAAAATTTAAGATGGTAACGCCACCTGTGGAACTCTACAGATGCACCTACAGAGATGACAGCAAGAGTGAGATGGTATCTTTTTTCCTTTTTGTGACCTGTGACCATTTCCTTGATCAGTTCTCTGGGCTGAACTAGAGAAACTGCTGACCCTGAAGCCCCCTGCTCAGCACAGTGCACAGCTCGGTGTCATGGGAACTAAAACTCACTGTTGATTGCTCAGACGGCACCATATCCATTATTAAACAAAAGACACAGGTCATTCAAAAAGCCAGATTACTGGATGTCAAGATATATCCCTTTATTATACTTTGTTTCTTTGTTCTAAAGAACTTCAAAAGCATATCCCCATCCACTGATGGCAGAAAGTCCGAATCGCTACACCTGCCCCACCTACCATAGAGCTTGTCCTACCTGGGAGGCAGATAATAGCAGCTGAGTCCATTGATGTGAATGACATCTGTGGACCTTTGAAAGACGGCCTTTGTTCTCCTACAGAGAAAATATAGGCAAAACATATAAAGAAGGGAATAAATGAACAATTTGCAAAATAATAAGTACAGTAAAAAACATATGAAAAATATCCAACCTCACTAATAATTAGGGCAAAGAATGTCAATACAGCAATAAGATAGCATTTTTTTAGCACTTATATTAGAAAAGATGGAAGATAAACTATAAACTCTGGACCACAATAGGTATGGGACCATATACCAGTATAAATTTCCTCAGGGGCAATTTGCTGGTCTGTATCAAAACTCTCAAAATGTTCATTGCTTTTAATCCAGAAATGACACTGCTAAAAATGTATCCTGAGGAGATAGAGATGTACTCAAATGTATTCACAAGGGCAATTGTTGCAGTGTTATTTACCATGGCAAAGAAACTGAATGTCCCACATGCCCAATAATGTTAGATTAAATGAAACACGATACGGTCAGAGGGTGAGTTAGTGCATGCTTATTCAAAATCATGCTGTAGAACAATACCCATTGCAGAAATGTTAACAATATTAAGTGAAGAAAAAGACAGGCTGGGAAACAGTGTGCAGAATATGATCCCATCTCCTATAAAACACAATATGAAGGGAGAGACAGATGAGTCAAAGTCAGAAGGAGACCCTGCAACACCTTGCCAGTACCTCTCTTCAAGGAGTGAGATCATGGAAGACTTAGCCCTTCGTGATTTTTCAGTTGTCCAGATTTTCTTAGATGAGTCTGTGCTGCTTATATAATAGATCTATTTAATACTAATTGTTTAAAAGTTTGTGCTGAAGAATATCTGTCTGCGTATCTCTAGTACATAGGATGCACACTAATCAAATGTCTGTTGAACAAATTCAAGATATTCAAGTGAGGAAAGTTAAAACGTTTTGTGTGTGGGTATAATAACTTTAATCTAATTAAATGCTTGTGATGTTTTATAAACATAACATTATATGAAATAGCTTAATTCCGTAAGAGTTTTGTATATGCCTCCTCGTTATGATATACATGTAGAAAATGTAGGCTTCTCATAATATTATAACAATAGTGATAATAATGGCTCAATACACTGAATAGCACTTATCAATGCAAATTCACTTTCAAGTTCTTTCACATTTATGATCCCAAGTACTTTCTGCCAGATGCAAACTCCTCGGGATCCTAACTTTACATTAGCATTTGCTCCTTATACTTTCAAATAAAGAAGCATATATGGGTTAGTTAAAATTCTGTCCTCTCAAATGCCACATGATCTCACTCACGTGGAATCTAAAAAGGTTGATTTCATAGAAGTAAAGAGTAAAATGGCGGTTGACAGGGACTGGGGCAGTTGGAAGGGGAGAGAGTTCGGGGAGATGTTGGTCAAAGAATACAAAAGTTTAGTCAGATAGGAATAAGTTCGAGAGATCTATTGTACAACATGGTGACTACAGTTAACAGCAATATATTGTATTCATGAAAAATGCTAAGATAGTGGATTTTAAGTGTTCTCACTACAAAAATGGTAAGTAGGTAAAGTAACGTATACGTTAATGAGCTTGATTTAGTCATTCCACAATGTGTATATATGTCAAAATGTTACGTCGACCAGGATAAAAAACACACAATTTTATCTTTCAATTTAAGAAAATTAATTTAATTTTTAAAAAATTAATAAAAAGTTTGTCTTCAAATATCTAGACAGCTGCAAACTTCTGATCAATAACTTCAAAGACATCAGTTTCAGGAGTTTCAGTGAGTGGTTAGACATTTCTGAAATCTATTTTGTATGCTAACCTTTTCAATTTGAAAAGAAAGCCTATTAACCACAGCTGTCAAATGTAAGAAGGAGATTCTACCTAAAGTCTAGCACAAGGAGGTTGTGTAGATCGGAGGTCCAGGCCATAGGCAGAATGGGAGAAAGCACGTAGGTGAGCGCTGAATGCTCAGCGTGTAATATAGAATGCTCAATATTACATTGTGCATTTATGATTTTCTTAGCATGTGTATGCTAAAAGATTTTGATGTCACCCAAGTGAACACAGTTTTTTTAGATTTACAATACTTGACTCCATCCTAAGGACATAATGAAATAATTAAAGATGACATTTCTTCTCTCATATTGAATTTTTGCTTAACAAAATGAATGATAATCCGACAATAAAGGTTACTACGTTTCTCACTCAAATTGAGGATTCATCTCATTTGGGTGTCTTTTTTTTTTTTGCAACATACATCCTTATGCTCTCCCTATCTCTACCCTATTTCTGAATACTCACAAATTAATGTTGACTAGATGGTGAAAACTCTTTGCAAAAGGTTTGAAATACCAAACACCTTACACAAAGCTTAATCTAATGCATTACCATCACAATCAAACAATTATCTCAACACACCTTAGATGCTTTCTACAAACCTTTTCAAATATATACTAAATAGTTTTCATTATGCTGCTTTCAATTCACAAAATTAGGCAGCATTTTGCAACGTTACCTGTGGGCCCCATTTTTCTGCTTATGTTCTAAAGAATAAGTTCAAAACAGATATCTGAATCATCAGATTATACTAATTGCCATGCAGAAAAGAGAAAATCAGGACAGGTTGGGTCTGCAAGTATACACTGGAGTCACTTAAACTGATGCTGTGGTCCCAAGCACCCTCTTCATCAATCACCTACATATTTGCTTCAAAATTGCTTTGTGTAAAAATGCCTCCTTACAAGTTTTGGCCGGATGTGGCCAGGGTAAGAGAGAGTCTAACAGGGCCTCAGCAAGGGAGTGACCCCAACTTAGGTAATGTCAGGAAGGCGGTAATAATCTCAATCAAATCTGTAAAAGGATAAAGTGTAAATGTAAAATTGTAGCAGTTCCTACAGCATTACTGTGAGAAGATGGTGACATGAGTGTAAAGCTCTTAGTGTCTCACACCTGATCAAGTTCAAGTAACGTTGCTTTGTTATGATCATGATTATTTACATACAACAATCATCTCATTTCTCAGATGAGTAATTCCAAGCTCAGATCTTTTGATTCGTATCCCATTACTCTTACCAAAACATCCTACCACCTCTTGGTTAGACGTGTTCATTATATGTGTTAGCCACATGTGTGTATGTGTAAATATGTGTGTGTGTCATATGTAATGCCCTCACACTAAATTTATCTCCTTCCTTCTCTTACTTATAGACAAAGTTGACACTTACGCTTTGAGATCTATGATTTCCTGTGCTTCTGTGGGCGGGAAAGAAAATAAAAAAAGAAAAAGATCTATGATTTCCTTCTGTTAATCTCCTTTACATAGCACTTTTAGCTTTACTATTTACCAAGCATTGTTCTAAACACATCACATATAATAAAGCTCATTTAATCCTCACAGCAACTGCAGGAAGAAGGTACTACTATTATCCATATTTTAGGCATGAGAAAACAGAGGCACAAAGAGCTAGGTAATTGGCCAAGGTTATACTGATAAACGGCAGAAGCCTGGCTCCAGAGTTGATGCTCTTCCATCACTCCCCATGGCCTCTGTACGATATTAGTAAACTCAGAAGTTCACAGTTTGGAAGTGAATCTGCATGTGAGATTCATTGCTGTGGCTCCTGCTAACACAACCACCAGGCCATAGCCAATGTCAACAATCTATTGAGTACCTACTCTGTGTGGGATGCTATAGTCAATGATTTAGAAGAAATAAGGCAAGATCTGGGCTGTGGAGGACCTTTTTATCTGGGATATAAAGCAACATGAGTCCTGTAACAGTAACGACCTGTGGCAGAAGTGCGAAGGGTCAGTAGAGGGTTATAAAATTAAGTACAACAGGAATTCTGAGAAAAGAGACATTACTTCTGCTGAGAGCTTGGGGGGATCTTGCTTTCATTTTAACCAGTTTCAGAATGGAGAATTTAGTTAAGTTCTCATTAGTCAAGAAAATAAATGCCACCCCTAGTTTGAAGTTAAACTAAATCAATTCATTTTCCTGAACTGTCTGAACTGAGCAGACTTCTCGTTGCTGTGTGTTCGCTATCATAGACTGAATGCAAAAGCTGGTTGATGGTGAGACACGAAAGAGGAAGAAGACAACTCAGAGCTAAATCCATAGATTTTTAAAATCATTCAGATAAAATGTCTTTTAACAAAGAATTGTATTTTAAATCTGGCATATAAAGGACTATAAAGATAAAACCGATTTCCTGTAGATTTAGGGATTCTGAATTACGGGAAATTTAGAATTTTGGAAATCCCTGTTGTACCTACAGTCTTTGAAACAAACAGGATTCAAATACTGATATATGGAAACAGCCTCCAGGTCCTCAGGAGTTTTAGTTTCTCTGAGTTCCAACTAAATGTAATATTATTATGGTTATTGTTATTATTATTGTAATGGCTAAAACGTACTGAGCAGCTATCATGTGTTATACACTCCACAAGACACTTAACGATACTCACTTTCCATGATTATTACACAAAGCTGTGAGGTAAATATTCTTATTCCCTATAGGTGAAGAATTGAAGGTTTACTGAGCTCAATGGTTCACCCGAGGACTTGGATTGGTGAATCAGCTAAGAGTCTATCATGGTCCACACTGAAAATCTTAACTTCTGCAAGAAGTAGGCCAATTTTCCTCCAAATAGAATAACTATTCTAACTGTGATTTCTTAGATTTTGTATTTGGCAACAATCACCATAGAGCCAATTATATTAACTCTCTAATTATATTTTCTATCTTCTTGGTACTCTGGCATTTGAGGGCCTTATAGTCTCAGAGGTGAGGCTGCCCCCTCCCCAGGGATAGCTAATTCTTGAAGGTAGAAATGACTTGCCTATAAGCACCCCTTTCACATGCAAACCAACCCTCAGTCTATAGCCCCAACCCCCTTCCTATCTAGCTCTTACCCAGCAAGCCATTGTTTCTCCTGCCCTGCATCACTCAGGGCAGAAACCAAACAACTAGAGACCACCCCTATTAGCCAGAGTCTGCCAATATTATTCAGACTGGCCAATCCTAAACTGTTTACCCTGCCCTGCTTTGCTTTTCCTATAGTAACCCCAGAATGCCTAGGCTCTGGCCTAGGCATTCTCCTCACTCCTGCTTGTGCCTCCTCACCAAACCTGGTGCTTCCTCATGCGGCCCTGCATGATGTGATGCGTCTACTCTTGGGAAATGAAACACAAATCTTCTTTGAATAGCACTGGTCTCTCTGTGTCATCACTCAGTCACCTCCATAAATTAAAATACCATGGGTATACATTTTGGAACAATAACAAAGGGAAAAATTGAATTACTTTATTGCCAAATAATGTAATAGAAAATCTTACCTTGGTTGAGAAGGCCTGGAGAAAATATAAACATGAAAAATAATCTCTTGTCTATATAATCTAGATATGCTCCATAAGAGAGAGAGAGAGAGAGTGTGTGTGTGTGTGTGTGTGTGTGTGTGTGTGTGTGTGTGTGTATGGTGTGTTTAAAAAGAACACTGGTCAGGAAAAGTATTCAAACAGAAATTTTTTTGGACATTTATTAATATTTTTTGTGGATGACTGTTTTCTAAATAAACTTTCTACTTTGGAATAACTTTAGATTTTCAGAAATGTTACAAAGGTAGTACAGTGAGTTCCATATACCCTTTATCCAGATTCTCCTTTCATTAACACGTTTCATAACCATAGTACATTTGTCAAAACTGAGAAACCAACACTGATACATTATTATTAACTAAACTCCAGACTTTGTTCATATTTTACCAGTTTTCCGACAAGCATCCTTTTTCTATTCCAGGATCCAATCCAGGATACCACATTGCATCTAGTGTGGATGATTTTTAATGTCAGATGCTTGGTTATGGGTCAGTTATTAAGGAAGCATGACACTTTGTCAGGAAAGGAAACACAAGGATAAGGATCCTTCAGATCAGAAGAAACGAGCTAATCATCTTTAAACGACAAAGGCTTCCTACATACAATTTATGCTCAGCACTTCCTCTTCAAGATAAACAAGACATTTGGTGTGGCAGATGAAACCACTGATGACAACTGCATCTGAAGAAAAGTGAAAGACCTTGACTTTTAGAGGGGATAGTTCAAATTAAAGGAAAAAATGTGATATTGAGGATTTTATGTTGATTTTGCATGTCTTCAGGACAGAAATAAGATCCAAATTTAATTTAACACATGCCTCTTCCATTCCAGGCACTGATTTGGATACATCCATTATCAAAATAATAAGGTAAGGCATGTTTTACGCCCAATGTATAGACTGAAAAAACGGAGGCTCAAGAAAGTTAAACGGTTCGTCCAAGCCAACACAGCTTGTAAGAGAGCTGGGAAGGCAGCCCACACCTTCTGAGTCAAAATTATTATCATCTTCATCTCCATCACCATCACCATTTCTAATATTTATTTAACAATCATTTATTTATCATGCTAAATACTCGTTGACCATTTATACATTTTCTAATTTCATTCTCCCCACAACCCATGATTGGGCCCCACAATTATTCATTTATAATGTAAATGAGGAAGTCTAAGTTCTCAGAAGGTATGCCAGAAAGATTGTTAAATTTTTATTAGTTTCTATGTTCCAGGGACTATGGTAAACATTGTATAAAAATTATCTCCTTTAAATTTTAAAACATTCCAGTAAGGTAGGTACTGTTGTTACCTGTCTACCTTGCCCCATATAGATGAGGAAACTGATGCCCAGAGAAGTTGGATAGCTTGCACAAGGTCACAGTATTGTCAGTGGGCAAGACTGACTTCTGCCCCGATGCTATCCTGCCTTATTTATTGCAATGGAATGCAATCCCCATAAATTTTAGAAAACTTAACACTGAGAACATTACGTATACAGTTGTGCCTCCCTATCAATTCCAAATAAATAAAATATTTTAAAATACAAGATGGAAAACTGAGCACTTGCATAAATTCCTTCTATTAAAATTTCTTTATAATAATCCAAATAATATATGCGTATATAATTTTCACTCTCAACCAAAGTAGAGACTTAAGGAGCAATTTCTTAAAGGAAAGAAGCAGAAGAGATCAGACTGAAGCAATGCCAAATATCCAGAGGTCAAAGTGTGCAGAGGAAGGGTCCTTCAAGATTTAAGCAAATAGAATTCTGCATCAGAGGAGAAAACAAAATCTGAGCTGGGGCAGGGAACTGGGAACAAGGGTGCAATGCTGGGTCTGTCTTTGGGGTATGCATTGAGGGTTGTTGGCGACATGTCTGCTACTCTCAGCAGTGGTCAACGGACTTCCTTTGGTGATTACTATTCACCAACTACAGTGAGGGCTTTCCCACGGTTAGCTCCTAATGGTGGCAGAAGAAAGAAAAGGTCATTTTTCCCTGCTTTACTACTCTGCCATATAAAAGGATTTTAGGGGAGAAAAATGATGGTGAAGGGGAAAAAAAATAATCGAAGAAATAATAGAAAACAAATACCAGAACTGAAGGAAGGCTTGAATTTTTAAATTGAAAGAGTTCACAGAGTCCTGGGCAGAAATATTTATAAATGTGTTCATCTGTGCCAACCCAGGGACTAAAAAAAGAATGTTCAAAACCCTTTTACTATGGAGGACTAATAATGTTAACTATCCACCTTTAACACTAAATGCTAGGAGATAATAAAATATTGTTTCAGGAATATAGGGGAAAACTTGTGATCCAAGAATTTTATACAGAATCAGAATGTCAGAATAAAGAGAGATATATTTGGGATGGCAAGGAATCAAAAAATATATTGTCTACATATGATTATTTTTTACAAAGGTCGTTCAAGGAAGTACTCCAACAAAACGATGAAGACAGTCTCAATGAGCCCACAAGAAAACATACGGCTCAGAGAACCTGACACTCTGGTCTCAATCTCGGATTAAACCCTAATCCGAGATTGTGCACTCATGTGTATATGTCTTGAGGCCTTCCAGCAAACCTAGGGGTCTTCTGATTTTGTGAAGTTGTTAGGTAGGTCGCATGGACTGCATCTTGACATTTCCCTGCTCTGTTATGGGACTACTGACTTAACAAGGAGTCCTGGCTCTTGCACATGCAAAAACCACTTGCATTTCCACCCAAGGAGATCCACAACTTACTGCCCATGACATGGGTACTTGCAAGTCGTTATTGCTCTGCACACAAGATGTACGCCAGTTTACAAGACAGTTGAAAAAACAAAACAAGGGCTTATTTATTGGAGTAGGATGAGGTGAGTGAGGCAGTTAGGACACAGAACTTAAAGAGCCTCCCACTCTCATGGAAGTGTCCTAATGTCACCAATGTTCCAGCTCCTTCTACCTTTCTTTTCTGCCAATTTAAGTGACTTTTATCTTTTTGCTCATCACATGCTGCAAGACAGCCACTGCATCTTTAACCATGACATTCTTTCTCCAGACAGAAAAATTAGGACAAAGGAGGAAAGGCACATTTTCCAGCTAAGTCACCTACATTTTAAGAGCTTTCCTGGAAAGCTCAAATTCTCCATTTTTATCTCCTTGTCCAACCTTATCTGCAAGGGAGGCTGGGAAATGTAGTTTTTAAAAGACAACCAGTTGATGCTGCCACAGGGTGGGTAATGTGAGGTTCTTTTCATAGTGAACTTGTATTACTTTCATATTTCTTATTATAATAAAAATTATTTCCATTTTGGAAAAAACAAAACACAGAGACTTGAAGATAGGTTATGAATACTTGCCTTAATGGGAAGTAATTACCTTGAAATTGTAATTTAAACCACTCCAGCCATGTTTCTGGCCATCTGTCCTTATCCCCAACCATGGTATCTTATCAGGTCCCAGTGCCTCAAAGTCACCATAAACTACCATCACTGAAGATCTTTGGGGGAATCTTTAAGAAATGATGGTGAATGGAATCTAGGGAAGAGCCTGGGGAAACAAAAGAATAGAAGCTCTCAAAGGAGCCACAGGGACCTTGGACTACCTTCTGCAAAAGGCAGGTTAACTATGAGAAAATATACCTTGTTTCTAAAAAAAAAAAAAAAAAAAAAACAAAACACAAAAAACCAAAAACCCCAAAACCAGCCAATCTTATTTGTTCCAAAATGCATTAGTTGAAACAATTAGATCCTGAGGATTTCAATATATTAGTTGGAAATAGGATTGCTTGGTCAAAAAGTTTGGGAACCTGAGTCAACAAAGCTAAACCATGTAGTTGGTGCTGAACTTCTTGAAGCCTTAATATGCTAATAATGGGCATTATGATGCTTCAAGGGGCAGGGGGCTTGACGCTTTTCATGTTTCCCTATACCACTCTTTTTTTCATAACACATTTTGCAAGATCATTCTGGGGAATTAGATAATGAAGCTATTATAATATAAGTGTGTTCTTACATTTAAAGCAATTACTTTTCCATCAGGCGTCACATAGAAGTGAAATACAAGGAATACTGGTGGATGCAGGAATGAAAAAAGTAGGTGGTGCTACGAAGGCTGGTGGCCACCACGGAAAGGCCAAGCCCTTTGAGATTGTATCAGCTCACGTCTAAATCATGGTTACACCATTGGGTAGTGTCACCTTAACCAAGTCACCTAACTTTCTTAGACTTCGTTGTCTCAGCTCTAAAATTGGAGAACTACCCACCACCTATACATTTTTATTCCCTAAAGAATAAAGAAAATACAGTATGCATGTTTCCTAGCATAGGACCTAGTGCATGGATGGTAATTCTTCCTTTTCCCTATGGGTGAAATAGATAGATCTCCACTTAGTACTTCCTAAACTTAACTGAATCACTCTGTTAATTATAATTTAGGACTCCCCTCCACCCACAAATGGCTTTAATACTTTGGTTAATTGGAGTTTAATGAATGGGCCCTATAACCCAATAACTTACAACCCTTAACATTACAACCTAAACCCCCCAAGGATAGAAGTGATTTAATCTACCCGCCACTTTTTCCGAGCTTTACTCAAAATCTGAAGTATTGCAATTGTCAGCAAAATCACATTTACTTACCCATTTCTCAGTGCTTTGAGACATTCAAAACTTACTGAATTCAATAATCATTTGAGGCTTTTTTTTCCTTTTTCTACATAATCCCACTGCTGTTACACTGTCTTCTTCATATGTAGAGATGAAAAAGGTCCTGCTTTTTATTCATCTTTTCCTTCTGTGTGATTGATTGTTCCCTCTATGTAACAATAATTTTTTTCTAGTTCTGTAGTTATATAAACTAAAACAACTTATAAACATGCAGGGTTTATTTCCATTCATTTTCATTTTCATTTTAAAGAACTGGGGAACAGGAAAACTATCTCATCAACCAGCCAGAGTGTGATGGTGAGATTGCCATGTGGCATCACTATCTCAAAAATTTCCAGGAACTTGGGAAATAATGACAAAAAGTCATCAGCAAATAAGCCAAAGGAGAGAATCACAATCCCCATGTTGCTTACCTGACACAATTCAGTGGGTCTCAGCAGGCGTGGTATAGCCCCATGGGAACATTTAGGATAGGAAGGGACATTTCTCTTGGTTATCACAGTGGCTGGAGGATGGGATATGGTACAACTGCAATTTGCAGGCTGGAGTCCAGGGACAGTAAACCTCTCTGTTCCAAACAGCAAAGGGTGCTCCTGTATTCTCAATGCTTTTGAAATTTCTCCATGGATGTCCATGTAGGTGACAAATTTGTTCATAATCTTTTAAGCTTAGAACCTAACTGCACTTCACATACAAATATAAAGTATCTTTTGCACAGTTTTAAACATTCAAATTTCCAGGAACCCAATCTCTGAGTAAATTAACAGATGCTTTTACTCTGTTTGGTTGTGAATTTTACTGAGTTTTCCATTCATCATTTTGGAAAATCCCAGTATTTTCCAAATACAACAACCAACACAACACACCTGTTTTAGTCTGCATTTGGAGTTGTTTAGATGTATATAAATAGGCAATTCTATATATAAACACAAATATTTGATTATTATATTATATCTCCTAGTATGGTCAGGCCTAAATGTTCATGTATTGAAATACCCATTATTTTGTTATAAATTGTGGTAGTTTTCCCTTACGTTTCCTTTATATCATGATTGGGACATTATAGTTTTACATTATAAGGTAAACAGTTTATATTACCCATGAATTTCACTTCATAAGAAGAAAAGATACATCATGAAATATTTGTTATAAAAATCAACATTGGTTTGGATAGAGTTAAGAAACACTAACATAGTAAAGAAATAATAGTAAATCTTAATAAGAGCATCCATATTCCATGCCTTTCCATATATTATACTTCTCTAATAATCTCTGATACACCTGAGCTGTAGTTAGAGCAGAATGTTTACTTGTGAGTTCTTACTGACTTGAGAAATAAAACTTTTTTTCAGGACTACACTGTGTTGCACTATAAGTCAGGATGGCATCAATTTAACACAAGTTCATCAAGCACATACTAAGTGTAAGGCACTATTCTGAGCAATAAACAGAACCCATCTTCCTCACCTTCAGATCTTGTCTGTAGTCAAACTAGTTCTTTGAAGATCTCATCACAAACCACAGTAATGATGATGGTTACTCGACTTTGCATTCCAAATTGGGCACTGAGTTCATTCTCACAGCAACAAAGTCACTGCAAAGTCTCATTAAAACATTTTTATTTATTTATTTAAATTTATTTTATTTTATTTTATTTTTATTTGATCTTGTTAGAACATTTTTATGCAAAGTTTTGTTGAAACATTTTTACTTATTTCTAAAACACTTTTCCTGGGTTTTTTTCCCCCAGGAGAGTTCTGTTTGTGCAAGTACTTGGCTATATAATAAACATTTTTGATTTGTAGTAGCCTTCAGGATGTAAAATATAACCAAACTGCAAATCCAAAGTACTATAAAAGTTTTAAGACATTGGAGATTATTTAGTAAATTATTGACAACTATATTGTTTGAAGGACTGGAAAGCTAAAAGTGCATATTTAAGGAGAAAGACTGCTGATGTGGAATCTCTTAGGCTCTGACCTACCAGTTGGTATGCAACCTTATCTTCACAGAGCATGCTTTGAAATCAACAGAAATTCTGCTGATTTAAGGAGTTAGGACCATACCTCCAATAGTAATATGTGTGCTGCAGGTACTCTATGTCTCACAGAAGGACTCCAGGCCACACGATCTGACTACAAAGTCAGGCATCCAGGCCAAGTGAATAGGTTTATTCTTCCCCTTCTAACATGTGACTGATGAGACACATTCTTTTTCAAGGGAAACAGAAAAACTGTACAAATTCAAGCTTTAGACACATGGGCCTTCCAAAGTCACATTACCATAAATATCCAATCTTTATCCATGTATAAGGGAGACCCTGATATGATTAACAAGCGAAATAAAGATTAGCTCTAGTACCGACTTGCAAAAATACACCTGCTTTTGACAAAACACCTCAAAACGTTGAATATTAAAACACAAAAAAGATGCTTTCTGATCTTCTACCTGAAACAGCTGCTGCTACGACACCATTGCCATAAACCTCACCCTTCTTTGTTTGTGATGACTCTTATAACTCTCAATTTTGATATTAAAGACTTGTCTATTGTCTCCCTGTGTTCCCACCCAGGAATATAAGGACTCTGACAAAAAGATTTTGTCTAGCATGTTAATGTCTATATCCCCGATGCTGGCCCACAGTGCTTGATTTAGAATAATAAGTATTTGGTGAATAAATGACCAAATGCCCCCTTATCTTGCAGAGCAGTAATTTTAAGCTGAAGGGCAATTATAAAGTAAACCAGATAAATAAAAGAATTTGTGGAACTGTTAAATATTGTAAGCATATCTTCTGAGATGGTGGCTATAGGTTATACAGTGCCTAATAGAAACTTCCAGATTTGGAACATACTAGGATTTCCAATGTCCTCATCACCTGTGGGGGCTGATTACTATCGGTGCTCTTTATGCTGTGATCTTTTTTGATAGAAACATTCCAGATTAAAAGCATAATTTTCCCTTCAACCTCCTCTTTGAACTCTGTTGCTAGGAATTGGAGTTCTCAGAGGTGAATAACCCCAAGACTGAGGGTTTTCCGAGACTGATCTTAGATGCCAGGCTGCCTCAGAGACATCATGATTATTCATTAGGAGAAGGCATGAGAGGGCAGATGAGGTCCCTGGGATAATTAGAAAATCCCTACTTTCCCTGATGCTTGTCCTGAAAGTGGGATTTTATGCTCTGGGGGGAGACAGTTACAAATGGACCAGTTCCCACCTCTTTTTGCATTTGGATGGGGAAATGGTTTCAAGTAGGAAAGTGACCCTTTGAATGTTTCTGTTTTTATTAAAATCTGTCCTAGAAATCACCTTGCTATACATTCACCTAACATTTTAAAACCCTTGGACATTGATTAGTTTGTCTAAGACTTTAAAAACATCTAAGCTTCTCCAAAGCATTGATAAAAATGGCCAGCTGGCATTTTATTGGCTTTGCTTAATTTATACTTGGAGTTAAGATGGTTTATGAATTTAATTAATAAAATGACTCTATTTCAAAACACAAATAATAAGAGCAGAACAGTTTACCCAGAAAGGTAAATGTTTTATTATAAAATGATGACATTCAATTATTGTTTTGGTACGAAAATTAAAAGAAAGATCTTTGCAAAAGGAAAAACATCTAATTTTATAAAAATATTTTATTAGAAGGGGATGTTATATTTAAAATTTGAACTATGTGTTCATGTGGCATAAAGCGAATTATAGTCAAACATCATAATTTTGAACTGATTGGAGTCCAGGTAAATTACAAAACAATTTCAATGGAATGGAATGCAATTTCAATACTCTCAAGTACCTTAATAAACAGATAAGATATTTCCTGGCAAAATTCCTTTATGTAGCATAGCTAACCCTCTTTGAAGGGAAGGTACATGTAAATGTTAGTCTAGCCAAGGTCAGATCATTATGAACTCCAAGTTAATGAATTATGACTAAATCAGTTTTTACTATGTATTTAAAGTTCCCATTATCTTTAAGTAAGGCTTGTAGTGGAAAAAAAAAATCAATGTTTAGTATAGTTCCCCTTCAAACTATTTCTGCCTTAACACAAAATCCTCAAATTCTACTTTCCTGCTATGTTTAAATTATGATTTAGGGTTTGGTATATTTTGTGGCTAATATCAACATATTTATAATATTTTCAGTGTCCTGATATATATCAGGACATATATACATGGATAGATATATATCTTCTTAATATATATTTTCCTAATATATTTCCCTTTAAATGTATGAGTCTAAACATTACATATCAGTACTAAGTTTTTAATATTATATGAATTAATAGAATAAACTTATCCAAATTGGGCCCCTATTTGCAAAACTGAGCAGTAGCAAGTAAACAGTTGAATGAACTACCTCTGGAATCTTTTCTTTGATTGACCAATTAATTGCACAGGGAAAGATTGCTCCCTGGTAACCCTACACGCATCCTCTCTGAGATGCCTGTGCAATTTGCACACTTTGAGGGGAAGCTGAATAACCAAGCTTCCTTCCTTGAGGATTCTATTGGAAATATGATGCTGTATAAACCCCCAGCAAACAACTATAAATCTGGCAAATGTTCACTGTGTCTGTGAAGATGGAATGATTCTCCCCAGACAAGCTTTGGAAAATAATGTATTGATTTCTGATGGCAATTTATTGTTCTTTGCAATCAACAGTGCTTATACTGTGGCCTTAAATTATGGCCTTTCCTTTTTTACTCCTGGTCTTTGGAATGTAAAATCATAGAGCCAGAAAGCTTCAAAGAGGTCACCCCCAAAATACACAGAATTTAGACAAAGTTATTTTTACTCATAAAATTTTTAGTCACTCTAGTCATTTTTAGCAGTCATTTTAATTGACACAGCATTAACTAAATGTTAAGAACTAAACTGAAATACCTCTGGGTCCATTCAAAACAAACTAGAACAGTTACAGTCTCTAAAATCCACTCTTCCTAGAGCACTGGATACCAGAGTCATCCAAGTGGGGGCTTGGATGATTTGACATTACAAATCTCACAAAAGCATGTGAATTTGACTTGAGTCTGCATCCAAAAGGGGGAGAGGGGTTCTATAGGTTTTCTTTGTTCTGATGGGGTCAAAAGGAATTATTCTGAGATCTCCTGTTCACCAATTTGTACAGAATCCAAAAAGTAGAAATCATTGTCCTCTATTATCTGAGAACATACAAAAGAGGAACTGTTCTCCCAAACACATTTTTTTCTTGCTGTTTTAGGGTGGGTTCCCTAGAAGCAGATCATGAGTCAGGGATGCAGGGAACAGTTGGTTTATTGAGCAAAATATTGAAAGAAAGCCACATGTTTTTCCCCCTTGGACTTAAAGCTGGAATAATGTAGGTTAAGTATTTCTGGGTGTCCCTCTCACCATTACTTAGAAACTAAGCATGGAATCAACACAGAAGGGAACAGAGACAAAAATGGAGAGAGATCTTCCCCTCATATTGTTTGAGTCCCTGGATCAAACCACACTGAAAACAAGCTCTAATTTGGGATGTCTTCATTATTTAAACAAATAATCACATGTTCTCTTTTCTGCTTAAGTCAATTAAAATGGGGGTTTCTATCACTGACAGAAGAGTTTTAACTAGTGGAATCATCAAGCTAACACCTTGAGAATACCAGAATAGAAAAGACAGAAGAGTCATTGAAACCTCTGTGGTCCTAGGCTCATTTCCTTCCTGGAAAATCCTAGTTCTGCCCTCCAGGCCTTTTGCCATAATAGGGCCATGTGTTCACTTACTGATGATGGATTACCAGTTATGTATTCCTATTTATGTATATAAATGTCTTAGGAAAGAGTGAAGCTCTAAAAGAAATCAAATTATAAGTACCATATCATCAGAAGAGAAGGCATTAAAAGCAAGTTAGATGATGGTGGTATTTAAGCAAGGAGAGTTGCTAAGCTAAATGTGACTCAAAGTTATGTTTCCTTTTCTGCACACAACTTTCATTTTGTAATGGATTGTTTCAAATATGGCATACATCCTCAAATTCGCCACAGTCCCCACGCTTCCTAGTTATTTTACAGGTGGACCATTTCAATTTGGGTTAGACAGTAATAGTTTATGGCTTTGCTTGTTATCTCTGATTTTAAAATTTATTATGTGTTCCCTATAAGCAAAAATGGAGGTGAATACTTCTTGATGTGATCTTTATATTGATAATTGTTTGTAAACAAAAACAAAAGAAAAACATGGCTTCAAGATGAACCTTTACCATTCACAAAATAAATAATAATCACATGTGCTAACTCTCATAGATGTTCCCAATTTTGAAAAAAAAAAATTAGGCAAATTAAAACACCATATCAGTAACCCACAGTGAGTTAACACAGAGATAAAAATGTAAGTTTTATGACAATTCCCAATGCTCTGGCTATGAGTCCAGACTTTCCTCACCTAGTTATCATAGTGCAAGTCATTATATTACTTGAAGTATGATCGTGATTATATTTTTCAAAGTAAGTGATAAAAAAAGACCCTTGGTACCCTATATCAGTTACTAATTATTGATAACACCTCAAAACTGACTTCAGCATAGCAGCTGTCAATACATCATGACTGGGAACTGCTAATTTAGAGACTTTAAGAGAAAGATGCAAAGTCCTTCCCCAAGTTTTGAAACCAAGTTTTGAAAGAAATCAAATAAGAACCTATCCATCACTGGAAGTCGTTCACCACCCCCTGCTCCTCACAGTGGAATGTTCTTTCCTTCACCCTCCTGTTTTGAGGACACATGGTCTGGCCCAACCAGCTAACTTCTCCAGAGGTGAACACCCAACCCATCTCCTATCTCTCCTTCTTCCAGCCTCTGAGAGAGGAGAAACTGATTCTCCAAACATGGATCCAAATTTTCATCTCATTGTTAGACTCACAGAATCTTTTACTATTATTTATACTTCAGTCTGGTCTTGGGTAGCTAAATACACAGGCAAAAAGCAGATAAATAGTTTGAAATATAACCCTACCACATTATTAACATTTTTTTATAAATAAGATTTCTAATGGCTGCACAATTTTCTATCACATGGAACTGCCATAATTTATTTAATCATTTTCCCATTGTTGGGCATCATTTAAAAAAATTTTCATGCAATCTTGAAATGAATGTGCTGGGACCTAAATATTTGTGAATATCACTAATTAGCTACCTGGGATAGATTCTTAGATGTGGAAATACTATGCCAAAAAAATTGAACTTTTTCAAAGACAAATTCCACACTGGAGACATATTGGCACTTGATTTGAGTTGGCAATATAAAAGATATGGAGATAATGCCACACAAGCAAGGACTTATTGAATATCAGTCTGCACATTCCAAGAATAGTTCTTTGAGAAATTTTGTTCTTTGGAGAGCAAGAGACTGTACTACAACCCCTCAAAAGTATGACAGGTCAAATGCAATGTTGCCTAGGTGTCTGGTGGAGTGTAACAGACAAATGTAAGCGCTACCCTCTGCACCTTCCTCTCCTTTCCATTACGTAAGGATATCATGCTGGCAGGGAGAAGGGGTAGAGTTGAGTACCTTCTGCTGAGAGCACAGTTTTAATAAGGCAGGCATCCAACCTCACAAACATCCCATTTGTTGTATTGAGGGAAGATGCACAAGTCAGAGCTGTTTTATTTCCTGCCAGTTTCCTTCCAAAAGCAAGCAAGTAGAATGCCTTTTCTTCTTGATGGGCATATGGAAGGCTTAGGAATGCAATAATGAGAACTCTGTGTGCCCATTTGGACCCTAGGGAATTATATAACTCTAACTCTCTTTGGGTTTTTTTGTTTTGTTTTGTTAGAAGAAC
This sequence comes from Daubentonia madagascariensis, assembly GCA_023783475.1. Lineage (NCBI taxonomy): Eukaryota > Metazoa > Chordata > Mammalia > Primates > Daubentoniidae > Daubentonia > Daubentonia madagascariensis. The sequence continues at coordinate 6,036,234 of JAKFHU010001640.1, read as the reverse complement.
CTAGTGATGCCTTCCATTACCTCCTACACATGGCCACCTACTACATCACGTGAGATATTCCCAATGACACAGAGGCTGGTGTTAATGTGCCTAGGTTTATGGCTTAGAAAATGAGGGCAATTTTATTTGGCTGCTCTCTTAGGATTTCCAAAAGTACCATCTTTATATGCATACTTGAAATCATAGGCCATTGGTTTCAAGAACATTCCCATCCAGGACCAGCGACACAATTTGTGCACATACTGCAAATGGGAATGTGGGGCCCATTGTTCAAACATCAGTAATAATTTCACCATAGCAACAGCACAGTGTTATACGAAGCTTGGGGCTCTTCTATGTATGTGACCCTGTGTGACTATGGAAGTCCCCATGTCAAGAAGATAAAGCACATTACTACCTTCTTTCATAAAGTCTCCCAGGAAGAATGGCCCTTTGCAGTAAAGAAATTTTTCAAAAAATGAGAGTCTGGAGAGATTGAATAATTTTGTTCAGATTAAATCATGTGCTACAGACAATATCTTGGACCATATGAAATTGCCAATATTAAAATATTTTTGACCCATGAACACAGCGATTTCATATGGTTCGAACTAATTTACAGCAATTGTCATGGTAAACATTTTTTTTGGATTAATATTCTTATGAGTTGGCACAACATAACAGAGAAGAGATGATGGTAATGGTTGCCACACAAAGGTTCCTGTTGTGTTTGCTATTTGTGTAAAAACTATGTATGTCTATGTTAAGATATAAACAGTGTTTTAGTTAGGGTGTGTTCTATGCTGCTATAACAAAGAGACCACAAAAATACAGTGGATTAGTGAAGATAGAAGTTGATTTCTCAGCCACAAAATAATATAGGCAGGGAGGCAGAGGTGATCTAAGGCTGATGGGCAGTCCTTTCAGCACAGGACTTCCATCACCTCTAGGTCCAAGGGAGTTGCTCTAGCTCCCACTACTATGTCTGAGTCCCAGCCTATGGGAGGGGGAAGTTCAGGGCAAGCACATACCCAATCCTCTTAAGGGCAGGACAGAAATGTAATGCATCACTTCTGCTCACATCCCAACAGAAAGAGCTTAGTCACATGGCCCTACCAAACTGCCAGGGTACCTTAGAAATTTAGTCTCTGGCTACAGCATCCAAGAACTCTAGGTTTATGTTACTAAAGGAAGAAGCAGGGAATAAACACTAGTACGCAACTCACAGTCTGTGCCCTAAGCACTTTAACTTTTTAAAGGTTATTTGACATATAAATCCACAAGTACCCCATTTTTTGATGTAGATTATGGTCCTTGAGTGTGACTATGCTGATTGGAGTGTCACATTTTCTTCCTTACACAAAATATAATGCATAACTGGAACTAGAATTTCCAGTTCCTTGATAATTCTATGAGACGTTAAAAACTTTTAATATAATTTGAGTTCAGACTCTTAGATTTTTATATTTTCACTGTTTTAACATTTGTCTCTCTTAAACCTAATTTGACAGCATTTTTTAGCTAACTGTCCTTATTTTTTTTTCCGAAGTATTAGATTTAGTTTTCATGGAGATAATTCTCTTTTCACACTCATAAGTTGTTTACGATACTTAATTAAATTGTATAGTTATTATAGCAAGTAAAATACCCATTAACATATTAAAGCACAAAAAAACTAATGCTTGATGAGCACAGACTTTAACACAAGTGTGCAGGAGAACAAGAGATCAGCTTACCAGCCAAGTGTATTTAGCATGGAGGTAGAAGCAGTCAGTGTCCTTTATAGAGGGAGTAAGGAGAGCCAATTAATCCAGTAAGTTAGTTGGGTAGAAGTTAATTAACAGAGCTTAAACTGTGCTTTCAACTATGCAAGTAATTCCCCCCTTCAACCTCCAACCATTTTCTCCAACCATTGAGCAAATCATTCCAGACTGAGCATGATATGGGAAATAGTAGATTTGCTATTTTTTCCGTCCATCCCCTTCTCACTGCCTCTCATAGTACAAGCATCAGAACCATTGGGGCTTAAAGATACAGAGCTCACTTTTCCACTAGCATTGTCTAAAAACAGAAACCAACCACTTCATCTGGTGCTCACCTAAAAAGACAGAGATAACTTCCCACCCAGGAGGAAAAGTGGCCAGGTTGAAATCATTGACCTATGCTCTGTAAGTTTCCAGCACGATGCCTTCCTAAGAGATTTTCAAAGGCAGTTTTCCCTGCAGATGATTTGTATCTTATGTACTAACCTTAGAACTTTACCTCAGATAGGATGAAAATCCATTGAAACAGTTTTTGCGTTGAAAAGATGCCAGTGCTTTGCAATTTAGCTCTTAATATATAAATAAAATACTAGAATAATTTCTAAACAGCATTCAGTGTTGTTGACCATACTCTGACATTTCCAGAAATTTATCAGCCCCCCCAGTCTCATCTGATCAATAAATTGCCATTTCATCTCCCCCTAACCCCTATTAAAAAATAGCACAGTGCTTGTATAATGCTGTTCTGGAGGATTTATTTCTAAATAATTGAACAACATTGATCTTCAAATTGAATTACGAGACCCAAGGCATTTTCTTTATGTTAACAAAGAGTGACTGATTCCTATCAAAAATCAGCCTATTGGTATACAAGTTACTTAGGGATTCCAGGTTTATCTCGAAGTGAGGAAACAGTTTTTTAAATTCATTTAAAACTAAGATATAAATATTTAAGTCTTTTTTCTATTTTTGATTTTATGCTAGGTAGTTAACCTACATCGGACAAATGTGTAGTGTATTATAGTCTACTGGTGGTAGCCAGTCTTATCTTCGAAGAATACAACAATGTTATTTTCTCTAGTGGATTAATATCTTCAAAAAAATCTCTGCAAAAGTATGCTTGTGCTTACAAATGTACTTGTTGGTGAGCCTGAAATACGGAAATATTCTGCTATTTTCTCTAGGATGGAGACATGTGTTTATGTGGTCATCAAACATTTATTGAGATCCTACTCTGTGCCAGACTTGTCTGGGGAGCCAAGGTCATAGGACTGACAGAACTCTGCCCTCAGGAGACTGTCAGCGTAGACTGGAAAATGGGTATAACTGCAGCCAACTTAAATGTTTGACACAGAGAAGTACCAACTGTTGGGGGTTCCTTCTGGGGGTACCTAAATGCAACTTAGCTATTTAGAGAAACAAATCTGGGATCCCCTTGGATCTCCTCCCTTTCAACAGCCATATAAAAATTGTGATCCTCATCTTAGAAATTAATGCATTTTTAAATTACCTTCTAGAAAATTCTTTAAAACACTTCTCTGCAGACATTCGTGGATCGCCTCAGAGGTAAGAGTAACTAGGCATTTCTACTTTGGCCTAGAGCAGGAGACAGCCAACTACTATGGCCCACAGGCCAAATCCTGCTGCCACCTGTTTTTGTATGGACCAAAAGCTAAGAATTGTTTCTACAGTTTTGAGGGCGACTTTAATGTTTGAAAAACAATCAAAATTTTGCAAACATGAAAATGACACGAAATGCACTTTTCAGTGCCCATACATAAAGTTCTGTTGGAATAATACCAGGCCCACGCATTTATTGTCTATGCTTTTGTACTGCAATGGCAGAGATGAGTAGTCATGACAGAGGCTGTATGGTCTGCAGGTCTAAATTATTTGCATCTGACCTTTTGCTCACAAAATCTGCCAATCCATGGCTTAGAAAATCCATTGACTTTTGAAGTGGTAGTAAAACACTAAAGCACATGGAATCCTAAACACTCTTAGTTGCATGTCCCATCCAAACATTTATTAGCAGATTCCTCATCCTGTTGTCTCTCCCTACGTATCACCTTTTTTTTAGTGGTCCTCAGAAAGAGATATTCTCTGGCTGCCCACCCTGCCATCCTTGGTTTCATAGTTCGCAAAGCTTGAGACATGGAAGGATTACAGAGCTTCTCCAGAGGCTCCAAGGTCAATTTGAGACAAAGCCTCCCAAGCTCCTTCTCCTGCCCATCTCCATTTGCTCTCCACACGTGCCATTGCTCAGGTGGACTCCATCCATCAGGAGCTCCTGTAAGTTTCCTGAACATGATTTGAAGACTAAAGGAATGAATGTGGCTTTCTTGGGGCAGGGCCTAACACGAAGGGAGGGGAGGCACCAGATTTGGGCACAAAATTTAGGGAGAGGGGAGGGAACGCCAAAACATGCAGTAATCTGGATAAATAGCAGTATAATGCAATATCTTTTAAAAACCAAAATTAATACCAACATATCCATGACAAACAAAATATCATATATCACAATTTTGTACAAAGACGGGATCAGTATTACTAATTTTTCCTTTGGCTTTACATCCCAATAGGGCTTTCCATGAAACTATTACTGATCCGGTCTTTCTTTAAAATTTTGTTACTTGTTCATCTTGGGATTTTTTGCATTAATGTTGATTTTTTTAAAAAATTACATTAAAATATTATTTATCTGGATTACTGAGTTTTTTGTACTCCCTTAAGTTCTGTGCCCGAGGTAAGTAGCTCACTCACTGTAGCCTAGTCTTCACCCTGCTACAGCTGATTCATGCTTGAAGTTCCTAAAGGACCGATAAACTCGTGTAGGCAATAAGGAAAGGGTGCAGCCCTTAGCCTTTGAAGGATATAGCAGAACTATATCAATTTAGGGAAAACTGAAACCCATAATACTTAGCATTTTTATAATGGAAAAGTGAAATCCTCCCAGGGTTAAAAAGTCATATATTTGATGTGAACGTGAAGACTCAAGCCTTCATTTGTAACATTATAATAGGAACCCCAAGTGCACCTCTCTCAAATTCCACTTTGTTATGGACAAAGTGAAATTACTGTGCTACAAAACTGTCTCGAGGGGGTAACTCCCGAAATGTGTCAGCAGAGCTGCTACAGAGCCACAGATGACAGTCTGGGAAAATGCTCCTCAGTATTTGTGGGAGGCCAGGTACTGCCAGATTCAGTTTGATTTCAGAAATTCATTACAAACCCAAATCTCCGAAATGCTGAATACAAAATTTTCTACATCAAGCCCTGGCAATAGGAAAAGGTGAATACTGAAAAAATGTCCAGGAGTGAGATGACCTCATTCAATTCGGTGAATATTGACCAAATTTCTACCATGTGCTGGGAGCTAGGAATTCAAATATTAAGTCAAGTAAGGCTGAGCGCCTACTACGTGCTGGGGACAGTTCTAAGTGCATAACGTGTAGATTTATTTTCTACTCTCAAGAATCCTATAAAGTAGAAGCTAACATAATCTCCATTTTGCACATGGAGAGACTGAGGCACTGAGATGTTAAATAGTCTCAGGATCAGAGATCACATAGCTACTGAGTGATGTGCCTGTGATTCCAACTCCAACTGTGTGCTGCAGAGACGTGGCTCTAAACTGAGATAAACAAGACATTGCAAAAGAGTGATTTGAGTTTGCAGTCCTCCTAATTTCCTACTGAACAGCTAGTGAATCACTTTACCCACTTATTGGAAGAATATATTGCTATTAAATACAGGGTCATTCAGCTATAATTAGAGTTCAAGAAACCTAAAATCTTGAACTGAAAGGGCCATAACAGTGTCTGAGTCAACCTTCCTCCCCCATTTCATGGTTGAAGGGTCTGGGGCACCAAGAAGTTAGGGCTTGTTACAGTCATAAATAGTCATTAATCTTCTACCTGCCTGAAAAACAATGATTCATAGCCAAGAATGTTTTTCTAAAAAAATTAATTAAAAAATAAAAAGACTAAGGATACAGAATTCAATCATTAAGAAAGAAACTTGTTTATTACCAAGAGCTAAAACTGTAGAAGAATGATTAAGGTCTTCTACTTACCTAAAGCAGAATTGTACCCTGGATATTTGCATGCAGCTGTGCGCGTATTTCAGGTTAACATTTGCCCTCAAATCATCCTCTGGTTTCTCTTGACAGCAAAGCAACTGAAATGTATAGCTGAATAAGTCTATTTTAAGGCTCCTTTTAGGGAGTTTATACCTTGCCACTTAGAAGTAAATTTCCCCACCTTACTTGCTATTGCTCAGACCTTTCTGTAAATTTAGTACTTTCACACATCTTACAATAATGGGTCTATGACATTTGTAGCAAAAGAAGATTGCTTTTGCCTTTTTCCCTTAATTTTTTTTCCTCCGTAAATTCCATGTGGATAAAATCATGCTCATCAAGTCCAAGTGGGCATTAGAAAAAGCATAGGCGATTCAGTTAATGTGTCCACACATAAGTGCACATTCATCAGAACCTATGTCAGTTAATAAAGGCAAAACTCAGCTTTGCTACACCCTAAATCTTTGGAAGAAGACACACGAATGATAACTACCATGCTTTTGTTCAGAATGGACCTTGGTCCCAAAATCAGAGAAAGAATACTCCATCCAAGTATATTCAGAGCAATGGCTCTCAAAATGGATGATACCATTTTCTAGGGAGCATGTTGGAAAACTATGGGAGCATTTTTATTGTCATAATATTTAGAGGCACTAATAGCATTTAGTGGATGGGTCAAGGATGCCAGACATCCTCTGAAATACTGGACAGTCCTGACCTAACAATAAGTTGTTCCACATTCCACATGACTTTTGCGTGACTCTATTTAGCATAGAAAAACAATGTATTTTTGGATAATTTTAATAATAGTAAATTTTCCAGGAATGCAATTATCACGTAAATCAAGGGAATTTTTTTTCTTAATTTTGTTAAGGCTATGTTTATTTTGTTAGGAATTTTACCAAAAGTTTGTTGTTCACCATTTTGGAAAATATGATAAAATGACAATACTATTTGAGTTATTGAAGTGCCCCAAAAAACTGATACAGCTGATACAGTCTGCATTTGTGATATGGCATGTTTCCTTTGAGATTTTATCTATAAATAAATTATTCCGATTTCTCTTTTTGAATGGTAAAGACACATTACAAAAATATCTGTTGTAAATCTGGGTTGTTGGTTTCTAGTAGAAATGCCAAACACTCTTTTATAAAAACACTCCAACTAACATACTATATGTTGATTGTCCAGAACCAGACAAGAATCATAAAATGTTAGACCTAGAAGGGACCTAAGAAATAAACACGCACAATGATCTTCTTACAGCTGGAAAAGTGAGCCCAGAGTGATACACAGCCAAGAAGACCTGGGTGGGGGCAGTAGCTATGAACAGAAGAGCTGCCCACAGAGAAGAAAGATGATATTTGTTCTGTGCTTTCCTAAGTGATTAAAAAAAAAGGGTGGAAAGTTATGAGAGTCCAATTTTGGTTCAAGGATCTGTAATGAGATGGGAAATATAGTTTCTTCATTCAACAGCTGTCACTAGAGTTACTCCTCAAAAGATAACTGTCTATGAGAAAATAACCCAATAAACTAGTTCAGATAGAGTGACAGTCAGAAGAAACTCACTTGACACAGAAAGCTAAACTATCTGATAGGAGAAGTCTTTGTTTTATGGCCCCAAAAAATTAAAAAAAAAAAAAGAAATCAAAAGACAAAACTGAAAAGGAGACAGATATAGAGCAGAGACAGAAGGAGGGAGGGGCCCAGTGGTATGAGGTTGGGTCCACGATGGGATGTGTGGACCGTGCAGCTTCCCTGGTGACGGATTGGCCAAAGACATATTAAGAATAGGAAGGTCTAATCTTCGAACAACATGAACTTGTGCAGCTTAAACCCCTCACCACCATAAGGCGCTCAAATCTTCAGTAGAACTTTTCCGTGTCGCAAATACCTGAGTTGGGTTTTTCGTTGAAACTACGAGGCAGGGCTGCGTTTGCCATCTGGGTTGACTTGACATGGTGTGGGATAGAGGCATCTGGTATGGAAGTGAGAGGTCAGCGTTGAGGTGTCTGTGAGTCTGCTCTCCAGACAGTCCTGATCTCTGTTATTGATCAGGTTCAAAGATACCTGGACAGCAATTTGGATGTCTGCAAGGCTTGGAGTCAGTATCCAAGCTACTCTAGCAAGTTGAATTGTATGAAGTTGCTGACATCCAGTCATACTTAACCTAAAAATCTCAATCACTTGTTTCACTCTGACAGAGAACAAGGGTCTGACAGTGCCCAGATGGCACCTGGTTGGGACTAAATTAAAACTCTCCAATAATCAGTCTGCTGGGCTGCCCTCATAGGTAAAATTCATTGACTATGTCCTATTTCTCCTTGTGTACCCAGCACATAACACAAAACCAGGAACACAGTATGCGCTCAACAAACATTTCATTAATTAATTAAATAAGTGATGATGGACTCCACAAACCTGGAAGGATTCAAGAAGGGGCAAAACAGTTGACAATGAATTTATAGAACTCACTTAAACATTGAAGAATTGGATGAGTATGTAGGAAGGGGGCATTAGATTGTATGACTTTTAAAGTCACTTCCATATAGGGGAACCTTTGGTAAATGCCACACATTAACTTCTAGAATGCATTAGGGAGAAGGCTTCATCTGCAAGCCAAAATGATTATGAGGTCACCTCCAACCCTGTTATCCTAGAATGCATAGTTAGGACTGGGATTGTCCTACAAAAGTCTCCTGTTTTGTAATCCAAAGTGTTCCTTCCAATTATTTGTTTTGCCTGTTTTCTGGCCTTATTGTAAAATTAAAATAATTTTGTGGCGATGGTGACATGAAGCAACCATCAATAAATCAAATATTAACTTGTTTCTATTCACATAGCCTTTTTAGAACATAATTTGGAAGCATAGTAAAATCCAGATGCTATCGGCAGTAAATGAGGACAGAAATAAGCAATGTCCAATCTGCTTCCTTTCTCCTTGGAGGAGACAGAAAACAAGCAAGGACGTATTAGCCAAGACAGGAAACGGGCAAGGAGCAGGCGACACAGATAGAGCATTCCATAAAGAACAAAGCCATGGCTTTTTGCAAAGAACCTGAGTGGTATGTTATAGGAATAGTAAAAAGGCCAGTGTGGCTGAAGCAGAACGAAGAAGTAGAAAGGCAGTTGGCAAAAACAAACAAACAAAACAACAACAACAACAACACTGGGAGAGAGGATGCCAGGGACTGAGCTGTGGAGAGCTGGCAGCCACTGCAAGGCGCTGGGCTTTTTCTCTGAGGTGAGGAGCTACTGCATGAGGCCTTACAGACTGTCCCATCTACTTTATAGTCAGGAAAGCAAAGACACCTCTGAGTGAGACATGAAAGGGGCAGAAGAACAGGGAATAGGATGGAGAAAAATCAGAATAAGGTTGTTTTGACAGCTTAATTGTCACTTTACTATTTTTCTCCTTTTGCTTACTTTTGCCCAATGAAAATTCAACATGAAAGTTTTCCAGTTAGTTTAATCACTTCCTTTTATTTCTTTATTGCAATCGAGTGAATCTAGGTGTTAAGAGCATAGGCTGATAAAAATCATAGAGAAAGAATGTGAGTTTTTTAACATGAAAAGGTGATTCTGTTTTTGGATTCATTCATCTGGGTTAATCTTGATTAACGTTCCTTGGTGAGAAGTTAAATACTTTTGAGGGAAATAAAAGGAATGCATATTTGGATAGAACATGTTGGATACAGGTGGTTCACCAAATTATTCTTTCTACATATGGTCAACATGTGGAATATTTAAAATCTCCACTCTCAGCAATCAATTTTTTAACCCTTCAAGGAAATTTTACTGTGGAAAGGAGTAATTATATATAATCAGAATTAATGATGTTAAGTGGAAGGAGATGCAACATCCCTGCCAATTATGCTAGCAATTTGCTTGCCTGGCCTTCCTGAGTGTGTCAGCAAGAATTCCTCCAGAAGAGAAGAATTCTATCCAAGGCCATTTCTCAGATAAAAGGAAGATATAATGTCTTTTAAGTTGAAGGCAAATATGGCAAAGGATTCTTCCTAAATCTCAGTCATTTGTTTTTCTTCCAGATTAAAGAAAAGCCAAGGAACTGCTCCTCATAATTTCACATCCAACTTCCAGTGCTAGGAATGCTTTTTTAGAAATTCAGGCATCGGGAGATGCTCTACCTAATGCAATAGCGACTAGAATAAGAATTTGAATTGCTCCAGTTTCTCAAAAAACAGGTTTGTTTTTTCTACCAGTTCATGGGCAAGAGCCAGGGGAGTTTGGAAGGGAGGGGAATGGATGGGTCCTGGCTTTTGGAGTTAGGCTTCATCTAAGCTAAAAAGACCATGGAAGTTACCTTCAACCCTATTATTCTAGAATTTTAAGACCATAATTATAGCTTTTATTTACTATTAAAATAAATTATTACACTAAAATCTCAGTAAATTGGATGCAACCTATATGACAACCTGAACAAGCCAGAAAGAGTAGATGAGTATGTATAGAGGAACAAGTTTGGCCTCCTTGGGGTGTTCAGGCATAGCATGGGGCTCACTTGGCAGTGGGAGGTGGTAGGGCATTCAAGTATCACAAGTGTGGTTGAGTTAAACAGGTCAAAATCTAGCTGAGCCTCAGAATCAATCGTGGGATTTTTGTTTGTTCTCCTTTTATAATAAATAAGTATCCTAGAACCCACCCCGACAATCTCAAATCAGAATCACCAGGAGTGGAACCCTGAAATCTATCATTTTAAAAGCTCCCAGAGAATCTTATGTGGCCAGGACTTGTGCCAGATTTAGCATCCAACACATATTCATTAAGCTATTCAAGAGACCTGGTGCTGCTCTAAACCTTGGCTACAAAGTGGGAGTTAGGGTTGGGGTTGGGGTCTCTCTCACTCTAGAGACATCATGGTTCTGTGTCTACAATGGTGAGAAGCCCAACTAAAAATATATTCTATTGTGAAATATAATGAAATAATAAAACAAGCATCACAACTATTGAGTATCATTATTAAAATAATAAATAGATCATAAAAAGTCAGATCCTATGTAAGCACTAGGTAGGCAATATTTCATTAAATCTTACATCAACCCATTTTACAGATGAGAAAATGTAGGATTAGAGAGATTAAATACACGGTTTACATCCCTCCCCCAAGGTAAGTGGGAGGGCATGAGGCAGCAGGAGGGGATAAGGCAATAAGCAACAAAGGTGAGCTTCCCTTCTAGGTCTGTCTGGCCCCAGAGCCTGTGACACTAACTATAATGCAGCTCCTTAGATATGTATGTGTATGTTGATATACATGGTTGAACATACATGTTATTGGAGTTCATGCAATATGTAGAGTTTTGAGAAGTAGGATGGAAAATGGCCCCAGCTTCTAAGTGCTCTACAGTGAACACCACCAGCTAGGCCATTTGGTACTGTTTTTACAGTGTCGTATATGAGAAAGGAGTGAATTTTGGATTTGTTATCACAGGCCAGATATCTATATAGCTTATCACTTAATTTTAGTATAAGGTTCATCACAAGCCCCATTTAATAATGAGGAAGCTGAGTCCTGGGGGCTAAGGTCAAGATGACATGGCCCAAGAGTAGTAGATTTCAGGGCTCTTTGGTTCTAAGTGTGGTGGGTGCTTTTTTACTGCATAGACCTAGAAAACACATAACAAATTCCTTATCAGAAAAGCTGGATTCATATCTTGGCTCTGCTGCCACGTATAAGCTGTGTGATCTTGGACAAGTTCCGAAACTTTTCTCAACTGCAGTTGCCTCATCTATAAAAGGCATAATAATAATGACAATTTCAAAGGGTGAGGACTACATATGTTAACATATAAAGCAGTTAATGAAGTGTCTAGCAAGTGTAGATATAATAATGCTAGTTGTTATTACTATTAATTTTAATACTTGTGGACAGTACCTTCTTTAGACTCTCAAAAATGGAAGTTATAGAGGAAGAAGGCAGTGAGAAATGAGAAATTCAGGAGAAATTGCCAAGGATATTTCCTATGAAAGCAAAAATTATGAGCTAAGTAAATAGCTAAAATGATTTTTAGAGTGATAAGGGAAAAGATTATAAATGAATCTGTATTATGTTTTTTGGTTTCTTCCCCTATTTTCTTATTTACTCCTTCAACCAATATTACTGAGTGCTTACTCTGTGCCAGACATTGTTCTGGGTATTGGAGATTCAGGGGCAAATAAGACAAATAAGATTTAACCCCAGAAAGGACTTACATTCTAGAGAAGGAGAAAGCCAATAAGAAAGTAAGTGAATAAATGAACAAGATAGTTCCAATTCGTGTTGAGGCTATGGAGAAAATACAAGAGAGTACAGTAGAGAAAGGCTTTGGGAAAAGTGACCATTTGAACAGAATCAGGGAAGGAAAGACATTGCAGAGACAAGATTTGAGCTAGGACCGAGGACAAGGAGTTTGATATGTGACAGTCTGGGGACAGAACTAGCGGAGTAGAAGAGGGAACCGCAAGTAGAATGGCCAGGGGAGATAAGGAGCTTAGCACGCTTGAGAAAAAGCAAACTGGACAATTTGTGATAAGGTCAAAGTAGTGAACAGAGATCAGACCTGGTGGAACTGTGTAGGTAGGACAACTGCCTTACATCAGGTTTGTGGAGAAACAGACTCTGAGATGGAGATTTGCTTGCAGCAGGTCCTGGATAGCAACACCTGTGTGGGACGAGTAGGAAGCAGGATTGAGCAGGGGGAGAAGTTGAGCTGCAGTGTGTCTGCAACAAAGGTCTCAGCCAACTCCATGAGCTGCTCTGAGCTACAATGTCCCAGCAGAATTGGCCTGCCCTTGGTTAATGAGGCCAGACCTTCAAGCCTGTCTGTCTGCCTCCACACCCACATTAGCTGGCTACCCCTGGGGAGGGAATGTGAAAGTATTCACAATGGTTCTCTTCACCTGAAGACAATGTCCAGATAAGACATCAACTGAGAACCATTGGCCACCATCACTCCCAGCAGTTGGGGAAATGAACACCTCAGTCCTGGAAGGGGTATCTGGGTGACATATGACAGCATCCACTACAATGAACACACAGTGTGTCATTCAGACTGGGATACTTTTGAAAGTGAAAGAGGAATAATTATTAATAATCATTAACAATTAAATAATTAAGATGGGATCTTATTAATAATTATTTATTGGTAATTGATACATAATTAATTAATAATTAATAAACAGGCTTACATCAAGAGTGTCCCAGGTAAACTGATATAAATATAGCTATAAGATCACTCAATTCATAGACTTCAGTACATAGTCTGGATTTTGTTTTAAGTGCTATGGAAGGTAATTAGAACATATGTGCATTGCTGGGCCTCAAAACATGCTGAAGATTCCCAATTCTACTCCCGCAAAAGATGTAGCTACAGGTCTTAGAAGAAGAAAACAATTTCCCCCAGAACTGGGGTGCTGCTGCTGTTGCCACGTCTAAATTATCTCAGCTGCTTTGGTTTCAGGGCTCCCCCGGGCATCACTGCAGCATCAGCCTCCCATTGCCTTGATGCCTCTCGTATTGAATATCAATACGGAAGTGATTTTGCCACCACTAAACTGATTTAAAGATGAAATGGAAACAGTTCAATACCGGCAGAGATGTTAAAATTACATATTCCAAGGCTGCATGTCATGAGAGGGAAAAGAGTAAAGGCTTTGCATTACCAGAAGGAGACTAAGAGCAAGGGGTGGGAGATTACAGGGCTGGCAGGGCCTGAGGAGAACGAAGCCACCAAGGCTCAGGCTAACGTGGACTTGAAAGCAGGGTATCAACCTCTCCCAGATGCAGTTAGTATGAATAAGTCAATTAACAGATGGTAGCTAACAACTTATGATATGGAGATGGAGAATAGTGCCCCTGTCGTAGGGATTCTTAATCCTGCATCCACAGACCCTAAAGGAGTTCAAAGGCAGAATTCAGGAAGTCTGTAAAGTTGCATGCAAAAGACATCACACCTTTATTTTCACTAACCTCTAATTTAAAGTTAGCATTCCTTTTGCTCATGAATACGAGCAACAAACCACAGTAGAACAGCAGCACCTGCAACTTCATCATGAATGGAAATCACTGATGTGCTCATATCATAACAGATTTCTTGCAGACCCCTCAAAATATCTTTTACTCTCTGGGAAGTGTAGGTGATGGACCAAGACATCACTGCCAAGCTGGGAACTGGGGACATGGCCGAGACTGAACCCCAGATCACGCAGGCTCTCCCTCAGTGGTGCAGACACTCCTGCAGCAGATGTAAGATAAATTTCAGACCGTGCCTGACCAGATCATTGGAAGAACTGATGTTACAAGTAGTCACATTGGTGATCTGGAGAAAAATATCACAGAACTCATGACACAGGCTGGAGTGGAAGAACTGGAAGGTGAAAACAAGATACCTGCCCCACAAGAGTTGAAGGTTGCTAGTAATTTACACTGAAATCTGGAACTCTATTTTTCCAAGCCAAGAGAAGACTGAATGGCTTTTGCAGCTGACTAGTATGTGTAGACAAGTTTTATATTATAAAGTGTGCATTATTATCACATACTATATGGTTAGTTTATAGAGTGATTTACCCCTTAGTTTCTTGCACATGGTATCTTCACATCTTGGACCTTGTCAGTTGTGCTATTAATTATTAAACACTAAAACTTCGGCAGTTCCTGCAAAAAAAAAATATATCTTTTACTCTCATTGCTATTTTTTAATTACAAGAGTCATTAGACCCACCACTAGATCTTGTTTTTTCGTGTGCTAATAAGGAAGTACATATATTTCTGTATCACGAATATGGTTGTTTAAATCTTTTGATAATCATATTCTAATATTACTGACTTTTTGTTTCTAAACCTATGTGTTTATGATATACACTTAAAACCTTTATTCTGAGAGGGTTTCCATTGGTTTCACAATACTACTTAAGGGGCTCATGGGATACAAACTGATAAGAGCTGGGCCCTATATTCCTACAGTTGGGGATATGTCGCTGTGTCTTCCCTAGGTAGCAGGCACCACAATACACGTAGACAAGAATTATTGTGTTTGTTTGTTTTCTTTGAATCAAATGTTGGAGTTAGTTACAGTCTGAATCTGCAGAGAGAGTTTTATATTCTTCCTGTCCTGGGGGTCTACATCATATCATGAAGGTGGAGTACAGGAATGTGCCATAGCTGATGATGTAGTGCAAGATTCATTTAGATAGCTCTAGATTTCAAATTGTGCCCAGGGTGTGGAGGGTGGTAGTGACAGGACAGTTAAAAGGTGAATAACAAGATAGTTCTTTGGGTCACTTATATTCTGAGGTCCTAAGACTATGGACTGGCCTCCATCTGACTTAAGAAGGAAGAAAGACTAGTGCCAAGAAATCAGCCCTGTGGTTACGCTGAGGGGACTGACTGTCTAGCAACGGTCCCTTTTAGTGTCTGTGAGTGTTACCCAAGACTTTCCTCAGTGATAGCAGTTGCTGATGGGGGTGACAGAAAACCACTTTCAGATGTGCAGTCTTTCCAGGAAGACAATGCAAATGCTTCCACCATTTAAAATTCTTCATGCCCACTTCCAAGCACAGTCTCCCTCTTCTGTTATTATTGCATTGTCACTAAGAAAACACCCTCTCAGAGTCATTTAACTCATTTAACTCATTGCTCTTAAATATTCAAACTCTGTCACTATACAACCCAAAACATCCCTTTGAAACAATTTTTTTACGGCTATCAAGCTTGCTAATAGCCTTTAAAACCAGCACCTGTGGGAAGCATGACACTTTCCAGGATTGCAGATTGTCCCAGTGTTGCTCCCTGAAAATCAACTTAGATTGACCTTCCTGCTTCAGGGCCATGCAACTGTCCTGGGATCTTTCAACAATGCTAAAGCACTATGTCCCAGTGTGCCTGGGATTGCCCCAGTTTATGCTGCAGTCCTGGCAGTGTGTCTCCTTTCATCCTCCAACGTGTCCTGTTCCAGATGGTACATGTCATGATCATCCTGGTCATCAGCCCATTCAGGCTATGGCTGAGATGCCCACTTCTCTATCTTCCTGAGCTTTCGGATTTAGGAGTTCAGCTACACGTGTGTCATTCCTGGGGAAAGCCACCTCCTCAGGGGCCCTGAAGCTTGCACAGGATTCTGCCGCCAAATTGTAAAAGGTCCCTGCCTTCCTGGTTGCCTCGTAGAATTTCTCCTCGCCCCTTCCTACTCCTCCTGGACTCCAAGTACAGCCCTTTCCAAAAGTTAATTTTTTCATACATGGAAAAAAGGAAGAACATGGCAGATAATCATCGGCTTTGAGCCTGTGAAACAAACTTCCTTGGGGGCAAAGAGGACCAAATGAGATTACAAGACACCCTTTCAATGAACTGCTGGAGCCTCTGCATAAATTACATTATCTTAATTATCCTATAGGGGTATGCACCTTTGTTTTGACTAGGATATTTTATTACTCTGTAGGGCTAGAAGTTAACCGGTAGAAAGCTGACAGTAACACAAATGCTGCCTGTGCGTCCATACGCAAAGTCTGCCCAGAGCAGGGAAAGTTGGTCCCCTCCCCACTGCAGAAAAATCCAGCTTGCACCTATTTGCGAATTTATGTCAGCATCCTTAATCTATAACAGTATTGCACATTGAATTTTCCTCTCAACTAGTTGTAAAACCTCATTAATGAGTTAAGTAAAATCCTTGGCAGGTGTTCATCTAATACCTCTGTGGAAGTCATGACCTTACCTTTTCTTTCCTTTTTTCGGAAAAGTGTCCTTTAACACCTGGTTACCTGCTTGAAGCAACTCAGCAGAGAGAATGAAGGGAAGAGGGACACAAGCTAGTATCTCAATAGGACACCTTGTCACTCCGCTTGTTCTTTCCTTTTTCCAGTCACACATACAGTTTGGGGATGACTCTGGCTCTGTAGGACACAGCTTTGCACTTAAGACTTGAATTCTATCTATTTACTTCTGGATTTTTCTTTCCAGTACCTGAGGCTAATTCTTACACAATTCTGAACACAGCTCTCAACAAATCTAAGGATTCCTCCTTGGGTGGTCCATATTAGCATTTTCCCCAGAGAGTCATTGTGAAGACCGTTTGTGTTTATTTTGCATAAAAATGACAGGATTGGATGGAATTTGCATATGCATTCATCTGCCATGCTTGAGCTAAAATATTACCCTTCAAAATCCCAATTCAACCAATTTTGAGTGGCTGCAAAGCTTGTCACTACTCTTCTCAAATGACATCCACGGTCTTCCATTGCCTGAAGAATAGTTTCCACCCACTTACTTTGATGCTTTCAAAGTCCTTTGGCATCGGTGGCTCCCTCAATCCTGTGACACCACACTCCCCATAGTCCACAGAAGTTGTACAAAAGCTTTCTCATTCCCAAACATAACAGGTGATTTTTGTGTCCCCCACTCTTGACTCATGCTGTGCCTTTCACCAGGTGACTCCGTTCTCTGCCTTCTGAACTTCTACTCTGCAAACCTGAGCTTAGATTCACCTGACCTTCTCTGTCACCCTTTCCCTCCCAGAAAAAATTAATGGACCTTACATCTGTAATCTTACAACACTTTCACAATATCAGAAATGCAACACCTGGCCATGGTTAGGATCAGCTACAACATTTGCAGGGCCCAGTGCAAAATGAAAATCTGTGAGGCCTCTCATTGAAAATTATTAAGACTTTCAAGACAGCAATCACAGAGCATTTAACTAAGTGCAAAGCCCTTCTGAGTGTAGGGTCTGTGGGACCGCACAGGACACACACCCTTGAAGCCTAGTCACAGTTTCCATAATTGCTTTCTCACATGTCAGTCTGAGCCCCATGGCTTTTCCTGCCCTTGTCCCCACTGCAAATCTGCAATTTTCCCATTCAGAACCCCTTGGTCTCTGTATTAGCTTCCTGTTGGTGATGTAACAAATTACCACACACTTGGGGGCTTAAAACAACACAAATTTATTCTTTTACATTTCTGGTGGCCAGAAGTCCAAACTCAGTGTCACTAGGCTAAGAGCAAGGTGTCAGACAAGTCTGGTTCCTTCTGGAGGCTCTAGGGGAGAATCCATCTCCTTGCCTTTTCTTGACTTGGGGCCCCTCCCTCCATCTTCACATGACTGCAATATTTTCTTCCTTTGTCACATTGTCTCCTCTGTGATTCTGACCTTTCTTGCTTCTCTTTTGTAAAGACCCTTCACCCTTATGTTTATATCAGGCCCACCTGGAGAATCCAGGCTAATCTCCCCATCTCAAGATCCTTGGCTCAATTACATGGGCATAGTCCTTGTGTACTATATGGGGTAACAGCCACAGACTCTGGGGATTAGGACATTTAGAACTGGGAGGGGGGGGATATTGTTCTTTCTAACACAGTCTGCAAGCCAGAATATCAAGTGAAGGGCTCGGGCAAATGGCACAGATATAACACACTGCATCACGCAGGCTGAAAGTCCCAGGCACCGGATCAGCAGGAAGTCTCTAGGCAACCCATGAAGAGGTCTGATTGGGCTGGACTGGGGGGACCTGTTTCCACCACTCTCCCTTTAGTAGGAATCCTAGGTGAGCAGCCTTGTAAGGTTGTAAGAAGTGAGGCAGGGGTGGGGAGTGGGGAGAGGAGCAAGGGACAAGATGGCAGAGGGTTGGGTCAGGAATGGAGAGAGAGAGAAGGGAGAGAGGGCAGTGGGGGAACAGAGAGTGGGGGAACAGCCTTATAATCTGAGCCAGGACATTAGCTGTTCACAGGAACTACATCCCATTAACAGGATCCGAAGGCCAGGAGGTTGAGGGACAGGGTCCCCCAGGCCTGGATAACTCATTGCCAGACAGCTTGTAGGACTGCAGGAGGGCTGCAGAGTTAGCAAATAAAAACACAAGATGCCAAGCTAAGCCTGAATTTCAGATAAACAAATAATTTTTTAGTTTCAATATGTGCCATGCAATTTTATGTGACAACCCTAACCCAGAGAAAGCCACCATGGGCCACTCAGTATAAAAACCCTATTCCTAGACCACACATACACAAAATTAGAATTTACTGGGCATTCTAAGTAATAACAGGAGGTCTATTTACCACTTTCTTGATTTGCCAAATACTTTCTCTTTTGTGGGCCCTCCAAGGGGAATGAGCTTTCGCTATGCCAGCATGAGAAGGCGTGGTCATCCTTCAAGGCCCAGTCAAGGCTGAGAACTGGGTTCATCTATCCCCACACTCAGCCTGGACAGTGAGAACTGAACAGGTCTCCCAGCCAGGCAAATGGTTTGATTGTTCATTACAGGAACCAATATCCTGAAAGATCCACCAACTCTTCAGCAGAAAATATCCAGACGGTTTAACTCTAAGATTCTTTGAAGCCCTCACCTCAAAATTACTGTTTCCACCAAACCTAATCAAGGCCCCTCCTCCTTTGAAAAAAAAAATCCTCTTTACATTCCCAGTTCTCAGTGAATTCTGACCTTAACTTTCCCTCTCTGAGACTTCAGAAAACTTGCAATTGTAAATTTTTTCTCAGTCCCTTGGAGATGTAAACCTTCTCCCAGAGGCCCATTAGTTTTACTACCCAGGAACTTTCTCTACTTTCTCTAGGACTTGGGAGCCATTCCTTTGAAATGTTAGTATCAGGAAAGATAGGGCCCTTATCTCTTAGTCTCTGGGGGAGGGCAGGAACCTAATTTAGAAAAGAGCTGATGAGCAAATGCAAATGGCCTGATCACATTGACCACCCCTCCCCAACACTTAAAAACTGTCCCACCTTTTGTTTCAATGCAGTTGAGTCCAATCTCTCTTTCCTACAGCAAAGCAATAGTCTTGAATAAAGTCTTCTTGGTTGTTTAGCTCCATCCAATGCAATTTTTCTTTGAGAAGGAAAGAAGACAATTGAGAAAGAAAAAACCCTCAACAACAGAATCCTAAAATCTCATTTGACAGATGAAAATAGTGCATTTCAATGCATTTAATTAATTGGCAAACTGGGGATCTCTACCCAGATCTTCAGGTGTATGAGACCTGTGCTTTCAGCACTCTCTCATGCTTGATTCTGTGCTCCACAGACTGACTCTGAGCAGAATTATTTACTTGGAAGAGCTGTTCTCAATTTTTAAGTGTGTTTTATTCCACAGAAACCCCCCAGGCCAAGCTGTTTGTGGCCTTTGCTAACAGATATGCCAAGGGCCATACAACAGCTTCTCTTTGCCTTTGTGTTCTGTACGTCCAGAGGAAGGTGGAGGATGAAACATCTTGGGTTGTCACTGACGCTCACAGATCTGCTTTACCAGAGAGCCCTTCTAAGGATTTGTATTCCGGCCACATGTGAAACCTAACTGCACATCAGAAACGTGCCAGTGATTCCAAGCGGCTCTGTAAAATATTCATTCAATATGAGCTTGCAATGAGGGCTTCCGTTAGGTAACAGGACTGGAGAGCTTTGGCCCAAAAGAAAGAGAAAGAGCAAGTGTGAGCATGAAAACATTAGGCATCAACTAAATTTTCTGAATTTTTAAATCACAAAGGGATGTGTACTAAATCCTCAAAATCAGAAATACCATGAGGTCAGCACTTTGGAGGTGAAATTACCTGAATTCACTCTTTATCTTTGCAAAAAGATATAATAAAAAATATTTTCTATGGTGGAAATTAATCTAAGGATTCCAGGTAAATTGAAATTCAATTGACACATACTATTTCTTTCCTAAGAATGTGAACTTGAAACAAAAACAAGATGTTTTTGAGGGGTAGAAGAAGATTCATTTATTCATCTAACCAATATATATGGAGGGAGTAACTAGCTAGATGTTAGAATACAATATGTATATTTTTTAAAAAAAGATACTGATTTATAGCACAGCACAAAAGACAGCTATCAATAAAAATTATCACATGGATAAATATTTAAATACAAGCTATATAAGGTGAGACAAAAAAACAATTGGTCACGTTGATAGCACATAGCAAAAGAAAGTTTGACCTGTGTCTCAGGTTTCCCTGAGAAACTGCTCACTAGGCAAGAATCGTAGGGATGTCCCCAAGTCAACTAGGAGGAGGAGTAAAAGAAGTGGCCGTGGAGGGGAAGGGTATGTGCATGTGGGAAACAGAAAGCTGGAGAACTGGGAGTTGCCAGACCAACCAATGAATTACAGATCAGCTTCAGGATTTTGATCTTTGTCCTAGGAGCAATGGGAAGTCGAGGAGGGGTTTCAGAAGGCTGCCTTTTGAAAGGATCATTCTCGCTGGAATTTGGAGAATGGTTTCCGAATGGGTGGAGGACAGAGAACGCAAGGAGACTAGTTGGGGGTTAGTGAGCAGCTGGTCCAGTGAGAGATGCTGGTAGTTTGAATAGGACGGTGGCTGTGAATATGTAGAGAAATGAACAGCTCTGAATAACAATGGGGAGATTTAAATTAGTGCCCATTAAATAACTAAATCAAAGACGGTTAGAGCCCCTTCTAGCAAACTACATGGGTGATGAAAATGCCTGGCCTTTGAGGAAGCTTGTTACAGTGGGCATGTTGCTTAGTAAGAATCATAGGCAGTTACTGCTAGATAGATAATTCTCAAACTTTCTCCCAAATTATTAAGTCTTTCTTTAACTAAGACCAGAAAAGGCATTTATTATCCATTATTATTCATCTCAGAATTTTGAAACCATGTGAACAAAGCCCTTTTACTCCAGGCAATTCAGTGACACTCAGTTTGGGCTTTAGCCCGCAGAATCTTCCGTGGAAATGGTATTTGCACTTGTCGCAGCAAAAGGAAGGTATGAGTTTTTTCACTACTGCTCTAAGACAGGTTAAAGTCATACAGTCTGTTTGTCAAGTGGTAGAAATTGCTCTAGTCCTGGAATCTTGTACCTTAATTCATGCATGATAATTTTTTACAAAGTTGACTAAAAGGGGGGATGTTTTTCAGGGAAAAAAAGGCATTTAATTAATTAAACATCATACACAGAATTGGCAGCTAAATGCGGTCATTGTTTTTCGGTCTAGGATGAGCTAACAATTCTAAAGCAGTAAGTTTTAAACATTAGCATGGAAATCATTTTCCAGAGATCCTGAGTCCAGGATCTGGGATCATGCTCAGGAATCTTCATTTTGAACAATCACTCTGGAAGATTCTGATTCAGGTGGTCCTTGGGCCACACATGGGAAATGTTCTACACAGAAAAGCCTTTTTAACCCTCAGCTGAATTCAAGAAAATACCAGATGGTTTCAATATGTCCAGTGACTCTATTTGAAATACAGTATTTAGGATCATACAAAGCACCTCTGGAAATGCATCCTTTCTGCAGAAGAAGTGTTTTCTGAGTACTCTGCCTTACTTCCTTTAAAATTCTACACAGTATTACATACACTTTACTGACTTAACATTTTCTCCTCCATAAATTTTGACAAGTTGATGCATTTCTGTACAGAAACATTTTTTTTATTTTGACTAAAACCAACACTTCCTATGGGGATTATGGGTTTAGGAGAAGAGATAATTTTTATCTAAAAGAATTTCAAAATTTTAGCTAACTTAGCATCTAGTGGTCCTCACATAACATCTAATTAATAGATCAGGGTGACAGGAAGGTGCTGGCTCATGTCCATACCCCAAGACAAGGGCAATAAGTTCTCCCCCAAAATAAAAAAATGGAATCCTACATATTCGAAGAGATTAACCATCTGTAAGAGTAAACTACCAGTTTGCCAGAAGGTATCAGTTAATACATGCTAATCAGTTGAATATGAAAGAATTTCTTAGAAATGATCTTTGTGTCCTAAAGAAAATAATTTAGACCAGTGACTCAAAATAGGATCTATGTACTAACTGTGTGATTGTGGACATTTGATAATCCCTCAAAGCTTCACTTCCTTTACTGATAAAATATGAAAGTAGAGATAATTACATCTGACAAATTTTTATGAGGATTAAATGACATATTGAACATAATATATTTAGATGCTGCTTAATTTCATTCTATTGTTTTATACTGTTTGACTTAAAGATTAATAATATTAAAAGTCAGTTTCTTTCCTATATAGTCATTTCAACCAATTAAATTTTATTATGGAGAAGATTTCATTTGCATCACAATAAAAACTACAAACTACCTAAGAATAAACTTAGTGGAAAAAGAAAAGAAGTCCAAGGCTATAAGAAGAAACTATAAAACTTTACTAAGGGAAGATTAACATTAAAAAATTTAATATTATAAATCTATCCATTCTTCCAAAATTAATAATTAATTTCGCCAATATCAATTCAATAAAATTCCCATATAATCCCCATGGTATGTTTTTTAGAACCTGGGAAATTGATTCTCAAGTCTATTTGAAAGAGTAAATATAGGAGAAGCAGCAAAATCATTCTGGTAAAGGACTTGCCTTACTAGAATCAGCATATACTATGTAAAAGCTGCAATATTTTAGCAATGTAAAATGGATGCAGGAAAATATATATAAATATTTTAATTTAAGCTAGGTTTGGAAGAATTTGTAATTTGCACCTAAAAACAAAACAAAGACTAATATATTGTTGATAAATATTTGGTCCCCAACTTTTGATGTCATGAAACTATCCTATATAAATATTCTATGGATTTCTACAGCTGAGAAAGTACCTGCCGGATTTCACCTTCCCTCAGATAACAACATGACAGAGAGAGAGAGAGAGAGAAAGAGAGAGAGGGGCAGGCCTGAAAGTGCTTGAAAGTGCTAGAAATTGCACAAAAGCCAGCAGACCCCAAGTCAAAATTTGGAATCACAAAGGGTTACTTATCCACTTTTACAGTATTTAACCAGAAGTTACGTCAACGTTGGCATTGCATGGGGCACAAAAACTCCAAAGAAGAAAACTCACTGTTGCAGGAAATGCATTTGACAAATTCATCACCTACTTAGATTTAAATACTGTCAGGAAACTAGAAGTAGAATGAAACTCCATCAATCTGATGAGAGCATCTACAAAAATCTATAGTTGATATCTTGCTTTTACTAACGTTGTACAAAACTGCCCAAATCCCGGGTTTCAGCACCAAAGATGTCAGGGTGGGAGTCTGCCCTCAGTTCTTGGTGTGCTCTTGGCCAAAGAATGACCAGACACACCAGTGTCAAGTCCAGACTATTATCCCGGTCCTCTGACTCCTTTTTTGGAAAAATCACCAGCAAGGCCAATACAACGGAGTAACCTCAGGCAGGGAGTAGCTCTTTATTGTAGAATAAAACGGGTCTGAATCCGTGAGTGGAGAGAGAGACAGACCAACTCAGTCACTCACTGACCCACTCACTCACTGCCTTCTCGGATTGTTTCCTTTTATTAGCCCAGTCTGGAGGAGGGCTCTTGGGAGGTGTAGGATGTTATCAAATGATCAACAGGTGTCCTTAAAATTCCATCTGTGTATATATAGGCTCCCTCTAAGAAAACCCACCTGGGGGGGTGGTGAACCACAATGCAGATTCAAGCTAATGGCATATTAATTACCCTTAGGTTACTCTAGGTCACTTTCTAAATCTTATTATGCCTGGGCTGGGGAATTCCTAGATTGATAAAGCTTACCCTCCTTCCCGAGGTGTAGCAGTTGCTTGGGATAAGATTAAGGGTAGGGCAGCACCAAAACGGACTGCCCGCCCTTGTCCTTTTTCCCAGATGGAGCAACAGCACCAAAACAGGGAACTCTTGTCCGGAGAAGAGCTGGAGATCCTAACTATCTACCTAACAAGACCTCTACCGTACAGACAATGTACAAGACTACAATAAAATGATAGGCCAGGCACTTGCATAGCAAAGCATTGCTGAGAGGAATTAGAGATGGTCTAAATAAATAGAAGTATGAACATACCCATGTGTGGGGCGCGAGTTCCACAGCCAACGAGGGTACCGGAGTGGGTTCCAGGAATCAGAAGAGGTGAGCAGCAGCAGGCAAATGAGACATACTCTGTATTGTCAGGGTGCAACAGCAACCCCCGCAGCAAGCTGCAAGCAACATGGCGAGCACTCATATATATACGGTTCAGGACAATAGTAGCAACATCCCCAATCAAAGGGTGGGCACGTGGGTCTTGCATAAGAGATTACATCATAGTTACATAACTGTGTTGCCTCATGCCTTACGGGAAGCTGGGCTGGAAAACACATGGCAGTCATCTTGGTTTGGCCTAAGAAACCTATTGCCTATACAAACGGGTTTTTCCTTATACCATGTTATAGTTTGAAAGATTCAATGTTGTTAAGGTGTCAATTTTTCTTAAATTGTCCTAAGGATTTAATTCAGTCCTAATAAAAATCCCAGCAGGCTTTTTATTTTTAGAAACTGAAAATCTGATTCATTTCTAACTTTTTAATCATTTCTAAAGTGCACAGGTAAATGAAAAGGGTCAAGAATATCCAAATACATCTTTGAAAAGAAGAAAATTAGAGCACTTACTTTACCTGATTTTGAGACTTACCATAAAGCTACAGTAATTAAGACAGTGTGGTACTAGTAACAACCCACAAATAGATGAATAGAATAGAATACAGGGTCCAGAAATGGACCCACACATGCATGATATTTATATTTATTTGATTTTTTTCTTTAACGTGTCAAAAGAAGCCAATGAAGAAGGGAAAGTATTTTCAACAAATGCTGATGGAATAACTGGACGTCCACATGGGAAATAGATGTACGTCAACCCAGACTTCTCTCCATAAACAAAAAAAAAATCTTTGGATTTTCTGGAGCTACATTCCTTGCTTTTTCAGTTTCGAATGGCTGCCCATATTGTTAGGCTCATGGCTCCTTTATTCATGTTTAAGGCCTGTAAGTGACACTTTCAAATCTTTCTCTCTCCTTCTCTTTCCCTGTCTCAACTCTCTCCCTCCCCCTCTCTCTCTTCCTCCCTCCTTTCCTCCATCCCTCCCCCTTTCTTTCTCCTCAAATTTCCCTCGGACTCTCTCCTATAAAGACATTTGTCATAGCGATTAGGGCCCACCCAGATAATCCAGGGTAATTTCCCCATCTCAGGCTTTTTAACTTAGTCAATCACATCTGCAAAGTCTCTGCCATCTTAACATTCACAGTTGCCAAGGATTAGGACCTGATATCTTTGGGGGCCATCATGTAGCCTACCACAAGAGGTGTAGGAATTTGTCAAAACTCAGCAAATATACAATTAAGATTTCTGCACTTTATTGTATGTAAACTTTGCATTAAAAGAGAAAAACTGTAACTAAATATTAAACTTTGATTATAATATGCAGGCTGAAGTACTTCGGGGAAAGTGTATGAAGATTATATAGATAAATAAGCAAGTATAGTAAAATCTTAATGTTAGAATCTACCTGGTGAGTATATATAGGTGGTCACTGTAAAATTCTCTCAACTTTACCATATTTGAAATTTTTTGGATAAGTGCTTTGCTTGAAAATTTATATGTTGAAAAAAAATCAAAGTATATCTATTCTATAAGATCATATGCAGACCATATGGTGGCTCATGCCTCTAGTCCTAGCACTCTGGAAGTCAGGAAGATCGCTTAAGGTCAGGAGTTCGAGACCAGCCTGAGCAAGAGCGAGACCCCGTCTCTACAAAAAATGGAAAAAATTAGCCGGACGTGGTGGCACGCGCCTATAACCCCAGCTACTCAGAAGGCTAAGGCAGGAGGATCACTTGAGCCCAGGAGTTGGAGGTTTCAGTGAGCTATGAAGACACCACTGCAATCTACCAGGGGCAACAGAGTGAGACTCTCTCTCTCTCTCTCTCCCCCCCCAAAAAAAAAAAGTAAACAAAAAAAATCATATGCAGCTGTTAAAAAGAATGAGTTGAGTCATATAACACACGGCTCTCTCTATTTTTTTTAAGTATCAAGTTGTAGAACGGTAGACAAAGTATGATAAATATATGAATAGGTAGAGTATCATAACTGATTTTTTTGTGTGTGCAAAAGCCTCATATGTATCATAAACTATCTGGGTAAATAGTCAAATATTTACTCTTTTATTTTCCCAGATTCTAAACTGAATAAACAGTCTTCTTTATGAATCTCATTTAAATCCTCATTAAGCTTTTACATATGGAAAGAATGTATAAACCAACAATAATTAACAATATATTTAATATGCTATCTCTTATTCAGTTCTTGCTCGGTCCTAGGTACAGAGGATTAACCACATACTAGCTCAGACTCTGCATGGTATCTAAAAGAAAGGTACCATTATTATCCCAATTTTGCAGATAGGAAAGCTCAATCCACAACAGTTTGGAAGAATTTCACTTGGAACTTATATTTATTATTATTTAAAAAATCATTTTTCTATATAGTCCTAAGTATCTTTAGGGTATAAACTCCTTGTGCCAGGTCATAATTAGATGATCTCTTCTGAAGAAGAAATGATACATTTCTAAAAATTCAAAGTAAAGGACTATACCCCAAACTGAAGTTCAAAATGTTGCCCAAATATTATGAGGCCCTACCTAACTGGACATCACCCTATGTCCATAAATCTCTTTCCAAACCTTCTTTAACACCTACAAAGTTTAACACCTAACAAACTCTTGCAATGATGATCATGATGATAAATATTTATTGCGTGTTTACTATGTACTAGACACTCTGCTTATTTTTCACTATCTATGTGTTACAAAAATCCCAAGAGGTAGGACCTATATGGTGGCATTATTATTTCTAGTTTGCAGATAAGAATACCAATGCTCAGGAAGATTAAGCAACTTGCTGAGGGTCACTCAGCCAGGACTCATGCCAAAGTCAGCCTAACATCAAAGCAATACTCTTCACTATCTCTTCACAAAAAGGAAAAATATTCTATTATAGAAGGCACTAATTAAACTTCCTAAGGGTCTGGACTCACCCTCATACATCAGAGGTGGATATTTTGTTATAAAACTTGCTGAGTTTTGAGGCTCTTGAGATGGTATTGTTTTCTTAAAGGTCTTTGCTCATTATTTTAATCCAGTTCTGCTGAGAAAATCTCGTTCATTTTTCTTGAGATATGCATGTCATCTCTAGAAGATATTTAACATTTACACTATAATATTCTATATTATTAGTGGATTTTCCATATATTTACATCTATATTTGTATCACATATCGTATATTTCATTGTAACCCCCACATCAAAGAACATGAGAAAAACACTCAAACATATATGATAATAGTGAAAATGATGATGATGACAATTATAATATCTGATATTTTATTTCAAGGTCCCATTATTCTAGAGACAGATTCAAAACAAAGTTAAATGTAGAAGATGAAAAAATAAGTACATGTGGAAAGTAATCTAGGTTCTACTTTACCCTTCAAATTTTACTCACTTTTCTTGTAACATGACTATCCCAAATAGGAAGTATTAGTTTTAGTTTCTCCCATACCATTCTTCGATCTCTTGGAGAGACAAAAGTAAACATCTATTAGTTTCTTATTTTAATTACAGTTTAATACTAAAAACAACTATTGCATCCAAACTAAGAAACTGATTTTTCCCCCTGATTTTCATCTGCTGATTTGAAATTACTTTGGCAGTTTGCTTCTATAATAATTCCACTACCTGCAGAATATCCCAGTCTCAAAGTAAAAGTGATTTGATTATATTATGCAGATTTGTTTTCTCTCAGGTTTTAATATTGAGTTATCATTTAAGGGTTTCCCTACAACAAGAATTAAACATGCTGACTATGTATAAATTACGTTCTTTTAATAGTTAATATAATTTAATCCAAAGCTATTACTAGCCTAATTGGGTTTACTTGTGCCTTGGCTTAAGGTCTAGAATATAATAAACTTAAAGGTCTGAACACAGTGAGGTTAATTATGCTTAAAACCTGCAAAGCAGCAAGTTTTAGGTCCATTACACATACACACACACACACCCCAACAGGAAAAAGAACCAAAGAAATTCTTCCAACCAAAAGCAAAATCACACCTTCCTTCTCAAGTCTGAGTGCCACCATAGCTCAGGTTTTAACATAGCACTTGCTTCCTTCCCCTCACAATAGGGTTTTCTGCCAAGTTATTTGTCCTCAAGGGCTGTTCAGCTCACAGTTCTGTGCTCAAAATGGCTCCCCAGTGCCTGTGAAATTAAATATAAACTCCTCACTCCGCCTTTCAAGAATTCTCTAATTTGAACCCAATTTATCTGCACAGTATCATTGCCCATGACTCCACTCCATGATCTTTAGCTGAATTAGGGTAGCTTAAATATTGTGCAACCTCCCACCTCTGAGACGCTGCTGATGCCCAGGACTTCCTACCTTGTTCCAAACACCTTTGTTTTCCCTGTGAAATCCTGCTCCCCATAGTTCCTCTTTGGTCTTAGGGGATGATGCAGGAATGTACAGAGGGGGTGAGGCCCAGGAGCCATCATTCTGGGTCCTAGAGAACCAGAGTGATAGCCCAGCATCATTGAACCTAAGCACAACTCCAGTGGCTTGCCTTTTTGGGTCACTTTATTTGCCTTGCATGTACATTTTCCAGAAGTGATGAAGATTTAATGGATTCAGTAGTTCACCATAAAATATGGAATTTTCTTATTGGACACAAGTTAGTGTCAAGTTAGCTTTCCCTGGGTCCAGACCAACGCAAATGTTTACCCTGTGCCTCAGTCTCCCATCCACTCAGTTGCTATGGCCAAATGCCCATGCTCAGAGAGCAGAGCCCAACAGGAACGTGTGCGGGAACAAATCAGATCAGGCTAGCAAGCATCAAAGATTTACGGTCTCCTTTTGGTTGAGTCCCCTTTTAGTCCCCTAAATCCCACAGGCAGATAAAAGCTCTTCCTTATGTGTTAAGATAGGAAGGGAGGAGAGTATGGATTCAGCAATAAAGAGGAATAAACTACTGACACACAAAACATCACTGCCGAACCTCAGAAACATTACGTTGAGTGAAAAGAAGCCAGACACAATAGAGTACATACTGTATGAATCAATTTATACGAAGACTTTGAACAAGCAAAACTAATCTATTGTGATAGAAATCAAAACAGCAGTTGCCTCACTAGGGGTGCAGGGGTTGGCTAGGCAGAATCCTGTCAGAAGAGAAACGTATCTGGGGTCATGACAATGGTTTATATTAATATCTTGATATGGTATAAATTACATAGATATACGCATTTGCCAAAGCTCATCAAACTGCATACTTAAAATATGTGCATTTCACAACAAGGACAAGATTTTTTGGTATTTAAAATGAGATTTAGAAAGTCCATACAAATTTTTGTGTTGTTTTCCCCCATATCTAAATGAATTCTCTCATTTTCACTGGACTTTGAGGATGAGGAGCCTACTGTGTAGGGATGGTCTCTGCAGCCAGAATTTCCAGGTCCAAATCCTGGTTCTATCACTTTCTGGCTTTGTGACTTTGAAGTTGCCTAAACACTCTAAGTTTGAGGCAGTTTCATTCAAAGAACAAATAATTATTATCATCATCATAAAAACCTCATAGAATTATAGTAAAGGATAAATAAATGAGATGATGCATACAAAATCCTTGATCTCGAGGACTAAGTACTCAATCATTATTAGCGATAAGTGTCAATACCAGAGTTAAGCACCTTAAAATGTAGGTCTATGCTTTCTTAGTGTTTTTGTTGGTCTCAGCATACCTCTGTGGCCTGTGCTTTTCAAACTAGGATGTATGTAGCAGAGATGTGAATGCTGGATATTGGGTTTTTCACAACTATATCAACATGTGAGATGTTCCCAAAATGTCAATATAACTTAATATTTTGGGGGGAGAGTAAACAACTATTACAAATGCATGACATCTTTCTGGAATATTGTAAAATCCCTAGGCATGCTGAAGATAAAACAAGAGGGTTCAAGGTGGTTTCAGACATCCCCCTAGCAGCTTTCTTTTGCCCTCAGAACTGCCTTCTTCTGGGTTCAAGTTTATTCTCCACTGATTTCAAAGTGACTTCAGTGAAGTTTGAGAGGTATCATTATATAAATATGCTGAATTCAACTGAAATATCTTACAGATCATTTAGGATTTACATTTGGAATAAATATCTGCTAGTTCATCTTAATTTATTGGCTTGATTATATTAATCTACCTAATCTGTTAATACCTTAAATTTCAAGAAAGACAAGTAGTAGCAATTCCTTTATCCCATGAATGAAGTTAGGAACAATGTTATGCACTTTGTTTGTATATATTTTTTTTAGAAATTAATAAAGAAGTGCCAACAACAAATAATGAATAGAGTCAATATGTCCCTGCCTGACTTCTTTTGTAAAGTGGCTGTTTATTAATGTTTGAACATCAGCAGATGTGATCCACAATCAGTGTTGTCCAAATGCCAAGTTCCACCAGTGAAGACTTTCAGGATACTAAGGACAAATTGGTTCTTAGTGCTCTCAGAATTCACCCTGATTTAGGTTATCTTCAGTTGTTGTGGATACTATACACACAAATTCCCTGTACTAATTTATTAAAGAACTCCTAAAATACTAAAAAAAAAAAAAAAAAAAAACCCTCTAGGTGTACAATAAGGGATCATTTTAGGCAGCATTTTTCTTAGGGTATGGAATTAGGACCTGGGCCCTTTTGGAAATTCTTATTTTATATGGATGGAAACTGCCAGGATGTGAAGGCTTGAAAAATAAACAGCCCTTGGGGTAGCTTAGCATATATGCTCCCTGAATCCCAACACAAGAGCTCAGAATGGGCATCTGCTTACGCACCCTGAATTGCTGTGTGTATACTCTTATAACATGCACATACTCATGTCTGAGCTGATCACCGTTCAGCACCATCTGCTTCACAGTTGTTAGGTTTCCAAGTCATGCATGTAGATCTTTTATTTTAGAACATCGTTTGTTGATTTCATACCTAGCCTTCCCTTACTCCCCATTCATTTGTTCCACAGTCTTCCCAATCTTTCTGCAAGTATTCATTGACCTCTCACTATCTACAGCATGGCTTAGAAGTTAAAACACAGACCCGAGAATCAGATGGTCTAAACTCCATCCTCTCCCACTTACTAGCTTTGCGACCCTGGTCAATTCCCTTAACCTCTCTGTGCCTCTGTTTCCTTTTTTATAAAATGAGTCTGATAATAATTCTTAACTCATGGAGTGTTGTGGGGATTAAATAAGTTAACATATATAAAGCACTTAGAATTACGGCTAACACATAGCAGACACTTTACTGTTGTTGTTATAATTGTTGTTAGGATGGCTGGGGATTAACATCGAGGATATAGCAATGAGTAAGACAAACTGTGCCCTATTTCTAGAGGGCTTGTGGTTGTCTAGGAAGAAGAACAAAATATATATATTTTTAAATTAAGATAAAGTGAATTACAGGTTATGTCATGGAAAGACAAGATAGAAGCACATAGCAAAAACATCTAAAACAATCAGTCAGCATTCTTTATGTGCCAGTACTTCACCTATCTATATAAGACATTCATGGGAAAATCAAGAAGAATATGAGATATGCTTGTGGCATAGTTGCTGCAAGAATGACCCTTAAAACACAGAGAAAACTTGAGCGCCAAGTGGCAGTGGAATGGCTGGGAACTTTGGCAACAACAGTGGTTCTCAACAGGGACAATTTTCCCCCAGGTGATGTTTGGTAATGTCCAGAGACATTTTTGATTGTCACAACTTGGGGGCTGGGAAGTTGGCATGGGTAGAGGCCAGAAAAGATGCTAAACATCCTACAAAGCACAGGACAGCCCCACAACAAAGAATTATCCAGTCGATGTCAGGAGTGCCAAGAATGAGAAATCCTGGTCGAGAAGGAGAGAACTGGGACTTTCACAAGTTTATGGGACAGATTGTAGGTCTATTTTTGTATCCTCTTTTCTAAATAAATATATATATATAGTTATTACATATATTTAATATATATAATGTTTATATATGTGTGCGTATATATGTATATCTCTCTCTCCATAATTCAGAAGGAAATTATGTTCATTTTAATATGCCACCCTGGAATAAAGTTGTCATAAAGACTTACAGCTTCTTTCTACTCCAGATTATCAAAGACTACCAACAAACATGTTTTTAAAAAATTGGCCAAATTATCTTACATCAATTTGCATGACCTATCACAAATCATCCTGTGCCTCCTGGGCTACACCTGGTCTATTTCACATTGCAGTTGCTCCAGCTGGATAAGAGCAGAAGGGGAAATGAAAAGAGCTGACGTGACATCCTGTTCGGCAGCTACTAGATTTGAGCAATCTCCCCAGAATTGTGTAGTGAAGGCTTGGATAGACATCATTTTATTATATAGAGCCCTACATTGTACATAAAAATAATTCCAAGTACTGTACTTAACTTTAATCTGATTATTTTAAAAGTAGTGTAACCATTGCTTAAATTAAACAGATACTTTTATCAACTGGGGTTCCTACTGATTATGCTGTTGCTCTTATTAAAAATTACTCACTATAGCATATATACCAATTTCTGTAAAACAATGAAAATGTTTGTTCACATATTTTTATTTTTGGAATGAACCATATGCAACCACCACCAAAAAACACATGAACGTGTCCTGTTAAAATAAGTATTTACCTTGGAAAGGCAAATTTATGGCTTCTGTAAATCTAGATTTAAGTACATCATATCTTTTAAACTCAATGGCTGACTTATGATCTGTGTAAAAACCACCCATCAAAGTGGTAGAGCTCATTCAATTATTTACAAGTCTGTCTCTTTGTAGCAGCTGATTTGGGGACCTGTTTATCCTTTTTTATTTCATGGAAAAGTGTCAATGTTAAGCAACGGAGCCAATATTCATTAAATTGTGAGTACAACCTTAAGTAGATACAATTTTTATTTGTCAATTATACCTCAATAAAGCTGGAAAAGAAAAATCAATAAAATAAAGTAAAATAAAATAAATAAAAACCTAATATAAACCATGGACTTAGGGTAACAATGAGGTGTCAATGTAGATCAGTTGGGACTGATTTGGTGCCACTCTGGTACGGGTGTTGGTAATGGGGGAGGCTGTGCATGTATGGGGGCACGAGGGCAGGAGTGTGTGGGAACTCATTGTACTTACCACTCAATTTTGATATGAACTTAAAACTGCTCTAAAATATAAATCTAAATATCTTTTTAAATAAAACCTGTGAGTACAGCAGATTAGTAAATTC
Organism: Daubentonia madagascariensis; assembly: GCA_023783475.1. Lineage (NCBI taxonomy): Eukaryota > Metazoa > Chordata > Mammalia > Primates > Daubentoniidae > Daubentonia > Daubentonia madagascariensis. The sequence continues at coordinate 6,002,347 of JAKFHU010001640.1, read as the reverse complement.
ATAGACTGTTAGTGCTAGGAGGGCCTCAGGAATAGTTCAGTTTAGAACTTCCATTGTATAGGCAGGGAAACTGAGACCCAGAGATGGGATGTGCCTTGGCCCCGGCAATATGGTACGTTAGTGGTAAAGCTGCAAACATCTGATATAGGCATAACTCTAAGATGGCCCTCAGTGAGTAATGCCCTTGTTCAATCCCCTCCCCTGTGAATATAATAGGATAATACAAAGGTTCTTAGGTCTAGCCCAGTGAGGAGGAACACTCACACAACAAGGCAGGCAAAGCAGATTTATTACTCACAGGTGTGCAGCCAGAAGAAACGGAAGCCTAGGATCCAGAACGAACCAATCCGCCAAGGCTCAGGAAACTGGCTCAGGGAGACGGAATCTCATTCGAATGCGCCCCATTGTCGCACCACAGCTGAGGGACAACAGCTGTGCCCTGAATTTATACACCCTGGGCAACACTGGCTCACCGAGCCCAAGAATTGCAGGACACTGTTCTAGGAAGAACGAGGGCATACCTTGGGTTGGTCCGAACATTCTTTCCTTATCTCAGGGTGCTGAATTATCAATACATTCTAGAGTCAGTCCCAGGACTACAAGGTGGAGGTTGGAGAGCTGTGTCAGCTAAGGTCATCCAGGGACCTGTCCTCCTCCAGATAATACTTCCTTGATTAGGTTACATCATGTGCCAAGTTAAAAGGATATACTTGTAGATATAATTAAAAACCCTAATCAGTCGACTTTAAGTTAATCAAAAGAGAGATTACCTTCGGGGAGCCTGACCTAATCAGGCGAGCCCTTTCAAAGGGGCTACAGAGGTGAGAGACTCAAAGCAGTAGAGATACCCCCTTATTGGCCTTGATGAAAAAAACTGCCCTGTTCTGGAGAATTCTACGTGGCAGGGAGCAGTGGGCAGCCTCTAGGAGCTGTGGGCTTTGTCCTACAAGGAACTAAATTCTTCCAACGACCAGTGAACTTGGAAGAGGGCCCCAAGCCTCAGATGGGACGCAGCCAGGCTAGCGCCTGATTTCAGCCTGGTGAGACGCTGAGCAGAGGACCCAGCTAAGTTGTCCTCAGACTCCTGACCCACGGACACCGAGATAGTAAATGGGGGTTGTTTTAAGCCCCGTTTATTACCTCAGACCCTTTGATTGGGATGATATGGATATTTCAGGACACAAATTAACAGAGGCAAGCGATAGGATCTCACACGCCCTTCACTCTTCCTGTCCAATGTCCTGCTATGTAATAGCTGGGGAGTCCATGCCCTCCTTCCAGCCCTTATGTGAGGATGAGGGTGCGACTCCTCAGTAGCCCTAAGGCCTACAGCTGACTTTGCTATTTTGGTCTATGGAGACAATTAGTACAATTAATTAAAACAACCAAATAGGTCTAAATCCATAAGTTTACACTGATTCTAAAAATAAAATCAAACAAAAAAATCCCTTATTGGAGGGATTTAGGAGACTGATTCATTATTTTAAGAAAGTTAAGTAAAGGGAAAGGAGGAAGCACTTATCCTGCCTTTCCCATGTGGACAGGACCTGTAACCAAACAGCTGATAAGGACATTTCTCTTCATAAAATATTCCATCTATTGGGATGGATGCAGAAGAAATGATAGAATTCAAATATCACTATCTAAAACTCCAGTAAACTAATGAAAGTAGACAATGATCATCAGTGGCTACTACTATCACTAAAAGAGGGAAAAACAGACAATTATATACCTCCTAAGGATCAGAACACCACCTATGAAGTTGGCTTGCCAAAAATAGAATCTGCAATGGAAAAAGCTCTAGAAATCTAACCACCAATTTGCAGGAAATAGCAAAGGCAGAGGAGCATGTTAAAACCATCATGGAAATGCACTAATCAAAACCCAGACAGTGGGAAATGCTATAGCATAAATAACATGGGTTCCCTACCAATAAATTACAAGGAATAAAAATAGAGATGGTAGAAGAATGTACAGATTTAAAGAGACCTAAGAGACATATCAATAATTGCAATGTATAAATCTTACCTGGAACTCAAATTGAAGAAACAATAGAGACACATGCACACACACACACATATTACACATACATGATACAATTGGGAAAATGTGAACACTGACTGGATATCTGATAATATTAAGAATTATAAATTATTGTGGATTTTTAAAAATATTTCTGTTTATTTTTTGGAAACAGAGTTCTTGACTTTTAGAGATATACTTAGTAATGTAATGATAAGATGTCTGGAGTTTACTTCAAATAAATGATGAGAGACCCATGGATGTGGCTGGGTTACAGGTGAAACATAATGGGCCATGAGTTGAACAATGTTAGTTGACTGTCCCA